>OW026307.1:22973965-24215632 GCA_932273695.1 Apotomis betuletana
CATGCGTTGAAGTAAATAATATTTTGACAGCCAAGTGAAAGTAACCATAGAATCGGCTTTATTGCTTAGCAACAAGGTTTACGAAGATAAGTTCTGACATCATTGTGATTTGACGTGGCGTTTTCAAAAAACTTTAAAAATATTAAATATTTATTATCTTATCAACTTTGCTCCTTTCTGCATAAACTGAATAAGTATTATCACGCATTATTGTCATAATAAATAAGAAATGATCCCGTAACTGAAACAAAATTAATTTCTACTTATAAATGTAATAAAAGTTAATACCTATATCAGCGTGGTTAGATATTAATTTCTAAATCACAAAATATTTCATAGTTGTTTAGGACCTTGTTGACAGTATTTCATTATAAGAACTCAATGCCATTCCGTTCCGTAGTCAACTAAACTAGGAACCCTTATAGTTTCGCCATGTGAGCGTTTTTCAAAAAAAGTGTACACGTGACGAACCGGAAAACGTTTTTTTTTATAACACCGATTTTAAATTTTCTTGGCTTATTCAATTCCCCATAAGTTATAGTATATTATTTGAGAAAATGACATTAAAATATTAAAAAAATATAGAAAATATCGACATTTTAAACTCAGATTGTGGTGAAACTAGTTCCGGATAGTCACAAATATAAAATTCATTATAAATTGATTGTAGTATTTTTTGGACCAGTTTTAGTTTACACATTTAAAATAAAGACAATAAACTATTTAAAACGGGTTTAATTTATAGAATTAATGGAACGAGCAAGCTTTGAGGATAAAATAAAGGTCCAGTTCGTCACAATCGCCACCAAATGACTGCTAAAACATGTATTTTTTTGCATTAAAATGCGACAAATCAAAGAATAATATTTTTTATTACATTAAGGAATATTCATTTAGTAATGTTAACGCTTAAATATGTGAATTGTTGCACTGCAGCAGCCAGAAATAATTATTTTCAACATCCCAGATCTTGGGACAGTAACTAAACGGAATCTCATGTGACTAACTGGTAAATGTAAAGAATAGTGTACATAGATTTAATATATAGAAATAAAATCACAAAAATATTATGTTATGAATCGTATTTATTGCAACGGAATCAAAATGGTATAATATATATTATTACTAGTTTATATATGTAATAATAAAACATGTATTAAACTAGTAATAATAAATATTTACCATGTATATTATAATGTATTACATAAAAATCTTTCACGAGTAAATGACAATCTTAATATTGAAAGTTTTATTAGTTTTATTTATCTATTTGTATAGATTATTAATAATGTTTTATTAGAGACTTTTTAATAAAACATTATTAATAATACACAGACACATCATCTGTAAAAATTTCAACTGTCTAACTATCACGATCCATGAGATTACAGCCTGGTGACAGACGGACAGACAGACAGACAGACAGACGGACGGACAGCGGAGTCTCAGTAATAGGGTCCCGTTTTTACCCTTTGGGTACGGAACCCTAAAAACGGTTGTAATTAAAACACTTACATCGAACGAACTTTATTTTAGGATATCGCTTAGAACGCTGTCTGCCTTTTGTTTTCTTGATAGTTATAAACGAATATAAACCTTATTGCAATATGTTATGGTTTATGGGTGTATACTTAAGGTTATATGGACATAAACCAATCACAATATTTTTCTTCATTTCTGACAACACTTTCAGCTGTCAAGTTAGTTCGCCTAATTAAAAACTCGACTGTAAGCGTGGCCCGACATGCTCTTAGCCGGTTTTTATAAATGTTTTAATTGTTATTTTGCTTTTTAGTCATTTCTTCCGGAGATAGGTAACAAATACTTTTCTGAAAACCGCATCAAAATCGGTTCTGACAAATGCGAGATAATGGCGGATAAACATGCATGTATAACAAACATATGGGTCAAACTAAGTAACTCCTTTTTTAGAAGTCGGTTAAAACATCGGTCACATTTCGATTGTGTACTAAGCTTTATAGTTCCAATTCGTCACAAAATCGTTCCGGTAGTATATCACGTCACTAATCGGACGTGACGAATTCTACCTCGACAATTTAAAATCAAAATTTCAACGTGTTCTGAACCAATTCAATGTGTTTTTGGTTTAGTTTCGGATACTACGATAGTTTCTTCTATGTCTAATTGTGTTTAAAAAGTTAATTATAATCTACTATACCGAAAAAACTGTTACTAACTCGTAATCCTATTTTTAGCGCACTGACACAGCGTCCACCTTTCGTCACTGTTTTCACGGAACTGACGTTATATTTGCAATGACATCCGATGCCTATAGCATTCAAATGTTGCCAGGATTGGAAAATTAACGCTTTTTGGGGAATATCGATTGCACAAGTATGTTAAAATCGCTTGTGACTATAACCGGAAGTTCCGGTCTGTCGATTTCTTTGGACAGTGGAAAAAGTAGTTTTTCGGCATTATAAACCGTATTTGTTTATAAATAAAGCACACGACTAAAATCTAGACTCATTACTTTATCTGTGTGACCACATTCAATATTCATACAAATTTATATCGAGTTTCTGCAAGCCTCTGAACATGACTGAGTCGACGTGGGACATACCCATTTTAGCACTTTTCATATCTTTATTTTGCAATAAATCTAGTAATAAATATAATATAATCATTTTATAAATATAAAATGAATGCCCCACATCTACAGAATCAAATGATACCACTCATATACCCAAATACTAAAGGTAAAGTAAAAAAAAAACACGTTGAACGTGTGGGACATTCAAATTTTGCCATGTACACTTTTTTTGAAAAACGCTCATGTCCGTCTATCTGTCTGTCCTCTGTCCGTCCGCGGCTTAGCTCCGTGATCATTAGTACTAGAAAGCTGAAATTTGGTGTGAGTATGTGGGTGAATTGAAACGTTTTGAGCCGGAGGTTGATAATGAAATTAAAAAGAAAAAATAATACTGGTACGTAAGACTTACATATTTTTTTATCATAATGCATTTTGTTTTTCCTTTTTTGAAATAAATATATCTGCTATAAAAAAATATAAATCTTACATCATAGTGATTAGACGTGACGTTTTCAAAAAACTTTAAAAATAAGGAAATAAAAAGCGACATTTCGATCGATAATATGCAGTACCGTCATGGTTTGCAAATCATGCGATGGTACAGATCATCAGAGGAGAAGTTCAAAATTGTGTAAAAATCATCTGGCGCCTATACGAAAGCGAGGCGTCGAAGACGAGCTACACGATGTAGAAGTGTACGTTGTGAAGCGCGGTCTGCGCTCGGCGCTGTGTCCGCTCCTAGACGATCTAATGACGAATCGGCTGCTGAGAGAGATACGATCCGACGTAGCGGAATTGTCGAGAATATACCTCAAACTAGGAATTTTTATAGATTTTTATTTTAAGACTGTCAACTGTGACGCTTCGATAAAATCGTTTCAAGACATGTTGAATTTCGTGTACGCTCTGAAAGGCAAGGGACCGTACGCAGAAGCCTACGCTCGAATGATCGAAGGTCACCATGTCAGTTCGTACGATGGTCGGTTGAGAACTTACACTGTCCAAGAGTTGGCGAAACAATACTGGACCGTTCTGAAGACTAACTTGACGACGCACGCGTATTCGCGTCTCGTGCGATACTTCAAAGTAAAGAGAAGCGATCGTCGATTGAACGATGCATTCTTCGAGAAACGATACACATCGGACGAAGACGAACTCAACGCGGTGTGTCGTGTGATCAACGTCGATTCACCATGGTACACAACCATACCGGAATGGTTGCGAATACAAGAGGCGATGATCAAAAGGGGCGACGCTTCGTTCATCATATTTCCTCAACCTAGTCACGGGCTAAAACACGTCACGTATACGAGCAGAGGATGGCATGAACTCCTACGTCGAGTCGACCCTACCTCGACACCTAGTGACTGGACAAAAATTACCGATCACCGGCAAGAACTGTGGGCGCCGTATTTGGACAGCAAGACGATCGACATGAAAAAATTCGGATGCACCGTTCAAACGGATGGTTGTTCGGTGTCGATTTCGATGTCTCGACGAATGATTACAACGAAAAAAGAAAAACTAAAAAAATTTAAAGCTTCGTACGATAGGACGGTGGCCGTCGATCCGGGCAGCCGAGTACCGATAGCCGCGTGCGACGACCGATATGGATTTAAGCGCATCACTAAGAAATGGATACGATCTCACACGCTCGAATGGAAGCGCGATCGAGTGAGGAAAAAATTACTAGAGAAAAGCGAAACTGACGAACGGTTGGACAGGGAGCGCATCCAGAAAGAGCTAGAAGTGGTATTGACACCGAAAAGCAGCTCCGGCGCCGCTCATTACGCTACGTTTCGATTGAAATGGTTCGAAGCTCGACAGAAACCTTTCGAGACACACTCAAAACTCACTAGACTCAAATTGGACAAATACATCAATGTGACAAGAACCAATGAGCGCATCGTGCGAGAGGTGTTTCTCAGATACACGCCTTCGGATCGAGTGCTAGTGTTGTACGGAGCCGGATCGAAGTTTATGAATCGAGCCACATTCTCCGGTCGAAAGTTCAGACACGACGATCTATTGAAGAAGTTGAGAGCCAAAAGAAACATCACCGTTGAGACGGTGAACGAGGCGTACACGAGTAAAGCTTGTTCGGCGTGCAACGCTCGGGACGGATCGTTTCATCGTCTGAAGATCGACCATAGGCTGCGACGCGGCGTCTGTCCAGACTGCAACGGCGCTCCCCTGGATCGTGACTATAACGCCGCACGGAACATTCTGATAAACCATACAAGGTCGACCTTCTGTCGGCCAAGCTTCACAAAATACGGCGGAGCGTAACCTTTTGATATCAAAAAAAATGAAACTCGAACTCAATAAGGTCTAAATATGTATTTAGATATCATTGGGTCTGGGACTCAGGAGGTTAGATGTTAGGAATTTCGCTTGGGTCCTACTGGATTGATCTCCTTTGATCTAATACCACTGAAACCACAAAACACATTCGGTAGAAATTTAAACGTAAATATTGTGACCATTATTCCATTGTGTTACGTCCATTATATTGTTTCATAATGGCTATTCGTCTATTATTTTACTCGAAGGCTGAATATAATAAAAGTATTAATAAATGTATTGTTTGCTCTTTGGTTTATTGCGGCTCGTTTGCTTCGCGGATTAGTATTGGATATCAGGCAGGGACAGAATAAAATACTACAGAAGGTTCTCCGAGGTGAATAACTGCAACCACCATTTATGCCTGCTGGTGGAGTTTCATTTGTAAATAGATATTATCAATACCTTTTGTGTGCAACTCGCATCTCAAGTCTTTTAGTTTTATTAATAAAATCAGTGGTGGATTTACCAGTTGCAGTCGGCTGAGTAGGCTAGAGCCTAGGGCGTTAGATTTTTGGGGTGGCAAATTTGGGGACCGACTTTTTTTGCTACCTCGTAGAAATCAAAACATTTCTGCATGACGGTTTTCTGGTGGTTTATAGATAGAAGTCGGCATAAAATCCGATGACTTAACTATTCCTTCTGCCTTTTTCACACTTCTGCCTTTTACATGATTGAGGTTTGATTGAAAAAAAAAAAAAAACTATTTTACTTGCAATTTCAACGAAATTGTTGGTTTGTAATAATAATCTAGGACATTGTAGAGGTAAGGGCGGCAAAAACTTTACACCCTATACTTGAATAAAATGGCATGGTCCTTATCATATCACTAAAATGGCTTCCTAATCTGACTACAACTGAAATGACATGTGTTGGTCCAACCATTGATTATTGCTGTGGCTAGATGATCGCTACACGGCTCTTATAATGCCATTATATCGCAGTATATCGCTGATGAGATATACTGGCTGTATTGTAGTAATGGCCAATGAATAAACCTATTATTTTTTCTTTAGTTAGTATTAACACTGTACATTGTATTGTGTTGTATTGCATATGTGTGTATGTATGTATATTGTTGATATATATTTATAAACCGAACTTATTGACTTTTGTCGCGTTCTATGCTTTTAGCCACGGCTTTTTATGATCCTGCACCAACTGCTAGTTTCTGTTTGGCCAGTTAGTTTTTGTTTAGTACGCTTCGCTTGGGTCCTACTGCATTGATCTCCTTTGATCTAATACGTGAAAATTGCAAAACACATTCGGTAGAAATGTAAACGTAAATATTGTGACCAATATTCCATTGTGTTACGTCCATTATATTGTTTCATAATGGCTATTCGTCTATAATTTTACTCAAAGGCTGAATATGATAAAAGTAAATAAATATTGAAGGACAATCTCACAAATCGACCTACTTGGTCCCAAACTAATCGATGCTTTTACATACTATGGGTATACAACATCCATGACCCAGGTACTAAATATTATATGAAACATTTAAAAAAGGAAGATGATACACAATTTTATAACGTGTTTTATCAATGAAAACCTCAATAAAATCATCCGAAAAGTCTTAACAATTTTTCTTAATCCTTTCCACATACAAAACTGCTAAATATATTTCTAGGATTACCCAGAAAGTCAGTCTTTTCTTCACCAAATTGATGAAATCCTAATTGATTAAAAATTACAAAAACAGGGAGGATACGGTTATCGAGTTTTTCCTTTCTTTGATTATGGAGATAAATGTTCATCCACCTCGTTTCAGTCATTCAATCACACTATAATCAATAACATCTATCTATCAGCCACGGAAGTCCACTGCTGAACATGCCTTTCTGCCCACTGCCTTTCCTCTAGCTTACCAAAAAGTCAGAACCTGTGCAGAAAGCATTCACCATTCCCGGGCATCTGAATCAATATTTACAGTCATGAAAAATCTGGATCAATACTTTTTTTATTCATAGATTAAAAATATCGGTGCTAAGTAGAACAAACCTACGTTTTACATTAAATTTATCTCCCTATACACCTTATCTGGATTTAGTTCCAGAGCTGAGTAAACCTTCGTTAATGTGTATTACATGTTTCAAACTTGTTAAACACAATTATAATACTAGTAACTATCAAATTATTGAGCTTTTAATATTGTATAAGCTTGGTGAAATGATGGTGGAATATGTATTGTGCTATAATATTGTCTGACGATCTTTTGTACCATATTTCAAGCAAAACATAGATATTTGTATGTGATCTTTAAGCGTAGTACTTTCATAATATGATAATTCATTATAATAACATTTTACAAATCTAAGCACCCTACTTCAACGGGTCCAATTTTTTTTCATCTGTAAAATAGATTTTTTTTAATAACGGTTAGAAAACCCTACACTAAGGTAAGTAAGGACCGATAATTAACCGACAACTTTATCAAGTCCACTTCTTACGTCATATTTTGAAGTCGGTTAAACTCAGTCAAATAAATCCTCCACGGTAACTATCGTTACAACTTAAATGACATTTATTGGTCCAGCCATTGATTATTGCTGCGGCTACATGACCGCTACACGGCCCTTAAACTGCCTTTGATTCTGCCCGCTGGTGAACAGAGGTATATTGGCTGTATTGTAGTAATGGCCGATTAATAAATCTATTGTTTGCTCTTTGGTTTATTGCGGCTCGTTTGCTTCGCGGATTAGTATTGGATATTGGGCAGGGACAGAACAGAATATACTACAGAAGGTTCTCCGAGGTAAATAACTGTAACAATCATATGCCCGCTGGTTAAGTTTCATTTGTAAATAGATATCATCAGTTACCTTTTGTGTGCAACTCGCATCTCAAGTATTTTAGTTTTATTAATAAAATCAATGGCGGATTTACCAGTCGCTGTCGGCTGAGGGTGGCTAGAGGGGTGGCAAATTTGGGGACCGACTCTTTTGCTACCACATGGAAATCAAAACATTTCTGCATGACGGTTTTCGGGTGTTTAACAGATAGAAGTCTGCAAAAAAAAATCCGATGACTTAACTATTTCTTCTGCCTTTTTCCTATGTTAAGTATGTACTTCCTCAACCTCAATCATGTGATTGAGGTTCGATTGAAAAAAAAAAAAACCATTTTACTTGCAATTTCAACGAAATTGTTGGTTTGTAATAATCTAGGACATTGTAGAGGCAAGGGCGGCAAAAACTTTACACCCTATACTTGAATAAAATGGTCATGGTCCTTATCATATCACTAAAATGGCTTCCTAATCTGACTACAACTGAAATGACATGTATTAGTCCAACCATTGACTATTGCTGTGGCTAGATGACCGCTACACGGCTCTTAAACTGCCTTTGATTCTGCCCGCTGGTGAGATATAACTATTTGGCTGTATTGTAGTAATGGGCTAATGAAAATGAAAATGAAAAATTTATTGATAACATTCGTTACAGGTCATATTCTTATTACATTTGTTTAATATGTAGGTATAATTTAAATAATTACAGTTTATCAGTTATATTAATCATTTTAATAATTATAATTAATGTTTATGTATTTATTCAACCTTTATACACATAGGTACAAAATGGTGGACCATGCCATGAGGCATTCTCTACTAGTTAACCATAAGGCAAAACATTATAATCCTAATTTTATTATCGTATCTGATTGTCACATAGAATTTATAAAATGTTATTATTTATATTGGTTCATAAGGAAAAATATTCATCTAAGTCATAAAACTGAGACGTTAGTAACCCTTATTTTAAAATTGTGAGAGGAAGGTGCATCTCTAATGCTTTTCGGTAGATGGTTATATATCCGTGGACCGAGTATGTAGGCAGATCGCCCGCTTTTTTTTAGTTTGTGAGGCACGGGTGCGAGGCAGCCTGCGTCTTTGTTGCTACGGAGATGGTGATTAGCGTTTGCTTGTTTCGTAGTAAACTTATCAAGGTTGTTATAAGTAAATATTGCTATTTGTTGGATAAGTACACAAGGAAGCGTGAGTACACTGTACTCTGTAAAGTACTGACGAGCAGACACGTCGTCAGGAACGCCGGCTATTGCTCGTACGGCACGTTAATGGCCAATGAATAAATCTATTATTTGTTCTTTAGTAAGTATTAGTACTGTACATTGGGTAATAGACATAGAAACAGCCTAAAGGTTTACAGAAGATTTTCTCGTTTGGTCCTCGCAAAAGCCATTTTATGACCGTATTCAAGCACCTCTAGCACAACTGTGATACGTGACTCTTTCTCCGGCGAGATATTTGTCTATCTCTTTCTGTGCCGTACTGTGAGAGTGTGACAGATGACGCTATGCCACGCGACAAGAGTCGAGAAGCTTAGTTCTGAAATGATTAGTAAATTAGTGTCAACAGTAGTCATTATGATAATAGCTAGCTGAAGTGACAGACTTCGTTCTATTAAAAGCTGAATGAGGCAGTTTGCGTACGCGCAGAAATGGATCAAGCTTTCCCTCTCTTTCTCTAATTATTTATTCATAATTAACCTGTCCATATATTAGCCTGGTCACAATATTGGCCACTAACTAACTTATATGAAGTAGCAGCAAGGTTCGAAAAACCAAGCCACAAAAAGAGAACAGAATGGAACGCCTGACACAAAAAGTGAGCAGGACTTTAAAACCCAAACAAAAAGAACTAACCCTCCAGAGGAACTTACTATTGTTTATTCCTTATATAACTTCTGGGACCAAAACGATCCGCAATACCTACTATTTACACGACAAACTGTTTTATTGCTATTTAAAGGGAATCATGTTACTGTGTTTTTTCGCTGGGGGATCCGCCCCCGAGTTTCTTGGTATATTGTTCGTCCCTTTCTGTCGCTCTCTAACTTTTTTTATCAGTATCTTTCTACCTCTCTATCTACAGGTTGTTGTATGCTTTTTGTCAATAAATTATCTCTGTAAGTGAAAAATGCTTTTCCCTGTGTTCTAGAAAGTAACATGCTTTCATTGCGTGCAGTCAAAAGTTGAAAAAGACAGTTTTCTACGTGAATTCTGTCAATTTCGAGTAATTTTTGAAACAAAAATTATAAATGAAAAATTCAAACTGTAGGTTTCTAATATAATCCAATAAATCGAAAACGCCTTGTTCTAAGTAGTAACATTAAGAAACATGTTTAATTATAGAGAAAAATTTATAAATCAACATTTTTTCAACCGGATAAGGAGCCTTAAGGCGAGTGTAGGTACCAATTTTAAAGAACTCTGAGCTCTGTTGTTTTTTAGTCCTCAATAACTTTTCTATTTCTCTGCTATCCATACAATTTATTTTCCTCTCGGGCCCGTCTTACTGAAACTCTGTTTCGTCCTATGGTCGACTGGTAGAGAAAACAGTTAGGCGCTCCCTTAATTTGGCAATGCACACCGGAATGTACAAACTCTTTGACCATATTCTTCTATTTTTTTTTCCAAGGAGGATTGTTTGTTCTATTCAACCTTAACGGGACTTGAACTATCGAGTTATCGACCTTCGTTTTTTTGTCAAATTAAGGGCAATCCGCTATGTGGACTTACCTACGTTTATTATGTGCAGTTAAATAAATAAATAATAACTTCCTTATACTCACTCATTTAGATTGCTCACCCTACAATAAAATAACCAGTGATATCTGGTCCAGAAGTCGTACATCTATGAGAAACACGACTGGTAATGAAATTAATTTGATTCTGCACCGTGTCCATTACTGCTCGCGGTGAGAAATAAAGGACAGGGCACATAAAGTGCGCATTGGACGCATAAATATTGCATTCTTCGATTTCTTAGACCATAAAGTTTGGTTCGACACAGAGTAAGGGGCGACGTACATTAGCGCAAAACCGGGGGGATTTATTTTATAATTCATTATTTTTATCTTGGCACAAAAGAAAACTTATCGTACAAAAGTGCCATGACGAATTCTCCACCAGTCAACGTTAGGGCAAAGTCACCAAATACTTAACGTTTTCAGGAAAAAAATAATCCATGTTTGTTGATCCTGATTTTTGGTGAGGACTGTTATAAAGTCACTAATAAAACTGAAAATGAGAGAGTGGACTAAACCACGATATAACAACGGTATCATTAAATGTGTAGTTTGGTCGAAAAAAGTATCATTCAGTCACTCTTTTTCTGAAATGAAAATCCTTCTAAACGTTTACCGATGAAACAGAGGGGCCGCTATTCGAAACAGCAAGTCACAAGTACCATCAAAACGATACCAATGTCAGTAACAATGCAACGGACCACCAATGAATTTATTAATTATCGATAGACAAAATTATCGGACTGATAGCGATCTATCGATTAAATGTAGCGGAGATTTTACTACATATTACATACTTCGTGATCATGATCAATGGGTAAATAGCAGGTTTTTTATTGATACTGTTTCCGTTTAATTTAACAGTAGGTATCATATTGCCGTATATACAACTTTAATTGTATAGGTAATAAAACATAGTGATTAGGCTAGGTTAGGTTAGGTTTGTTTTATTAGAATTCCAAATAGTTGACGGCTTCAGAGAAAAATGCTTTTTACGAATGACACTTCTGCGATATGAATCATTCGGCGAAGAATAATTTTATGTATGTAAAATTATTTAGTCATTATGATAATAGCTAATGCATATCAAACTTATTGACTTTTGTCGCGTTCTATGCTTTTAGCCACGGCTTTTTATGATCCTGCACCAACTGCTAGTTTCCGTTTGGCCCTATGGTTGACTGGTAGAGAATGCCTTATGACATTAAGTCCGCCATTAGTACGTTAACTTTCGTATTTTGTGCAATAAAGTTTAAATAAATAAATAATAACCTCCAATTGGGACTAGAACGATTTCAGTCCGATATTTATTGATTTCTTTGTTCTAATCCCAACCCATCCTATCGTACTCTTTTAATAGGAGATGGGCGCTCATGGGTAAATACCCGATAAATACCGGGTAAATACCCAATCTACTATTACTACTGCCCGGTAGATTGAGTATTTATCCGTATCCATGAGCGCCCATCTCTATGTATCTTATCTCTATACGACCAGTGAGCGTCCACCCTAAGTTTACTTATGGCACTGGGGGTTAATCTCAACCTGTCTCGCCAGTTCACACCAGCGCGACGTGTCGGCCGTTATGCCTATCCGGTGCTAAACTGCCAGGAATATATGCCATTACGTGCTAATAATAATAATGTATAAGTACCAATTATGAAGTAAGTGCAAGCAACGGCAAACTCCATGGATTTTATGATTTGAAAGTGCACCTTTGCGAAATGTAAAATCATTAGATACTATAACGTAAACTATAAGTGAAACCATAACATCTCAAGTATCACAACCTCGTCGAAGCCAACTTTTATAAACAGCACCCCAATCCGGCCGGTCACCGTGGGGGAAGGAGACCGCTACCCTTCAACAAGTAATCATATACCAAACAAGTCTAGTAAAACCAAAGATATGGAAAAGTACCTACATATTAGCACTCTGAACACGCTGACACTGAAATCGGAGGACAGCCTTCAAGAACTGTTAATGGCACTGAGGCATATAAAATGGGACATAATTGGACTGAGTGAAGTCAGAAGAATGGGAGAAAAGATAGAGGAATATGATGACTTCATCCTACACTACAAAGGAGAAACAAAAGGGAGACATGGAGTTGGGTTTTTAATAAGGAAACACCTAAAAAACTGTATAGAAGAAATAAGGGCGGTCTCTGAAAGAGTAACAGTGCTCAATTTGTGTCTTCCCTGCCTGGATGAAAAGTGGACCATCATACAAGTATATTCACCTACAGAAATTGCTATAAAAGAAGAAATTGATAAATTCTATGAGGCCTTAAATCTGAGCATTGAAGAATATTTATGCATACAAAAACTTAATCATAATGGGTGATTTTAATGCTCAAATTGGATGTAGACTGGAAAGTGAAAACAACATCATTGGTCCTTATACCATAGGGGTCAGGAACAGGAATGGTAGCAAACTAGTAAACTTCTGTCTCGAACACAACCTCACGGTAATGAACAGTGTTTACAAGAAGAGCAAGAACCAACTGTGGACTTGGACATCTCCGGATGATAGATATAAAAATCAGATAGACTATATCCTCTGCAATAAAAGGAAATCTTTTGATGATTGTGGAACAATCAGCAACTTAAACTTCCATACCAATCATCGAATGGTAAGAGCAAAACTTAAGGTGAAGCCAGTAAAAAAACAGAGTTGCCATATGAAGTCAAACCCAAGCTTAGCAGATGAGGATCTACAATTATTAACAACAACTCTTAAAAAAGAACTAAAAACCTTCAAAATGGATACAGACCAACTAGAACTTCAAGAGAAATATGACTACTTCCAAAACCAATTACTTCAAAAAGTAACCAGTACCAAAAAAAATAAACCTAAAAGTAATAAAAATAAAATGTATACAGAAAAAACACTAAAGCTACAGGAAGAAAGAGGCAAACTAATCAATACAAAAAAGAAAACCAGAGAAACTAGACAAGAAATAAAAGACATTTCAAAAAAGCTCCGAACTATGATGAGGAAGGATAGACAGGTATACCGACTTAAAACGTTTGAAGAGTATATAATCAAAACAGGAGGAGCAAAACAAGCCATAAAATGCCTATCCACAAAGAAGGACTAGATACCTAGCATCAAAAATACAAAAGGTAGCATTAAAACAAAGAGACCAGACATAATCAGAACAGCAACAAAATTCTACCAGGACCTGTACTCGACGTCACTACGAACGGCCGTCGATGTACCATTAGACAACCATACTGATTTTCCACCAATACTAGAAAGAGAAGTCCAACAGGCTATAAAAACGCAGAAAAAGGGAAAAGCTCCCGGTGCTGATAACATCACAAATGAACTTATGTTAGCAGCTCAGCATGTTATTCTTTCAGCACTGACTTCTATCTTCAATGATGTATTAGAAACCGAAATCATACCACACCAATGGACCACGTCTACTATAATTTTGATACATAAAAAGGGGGACAGAAATGATGTCGTAAACTACAGGCCAATAAGTTTAACATCAAATATATATAAAACTTTCTCTAAAATCATTCTAGCCCGGATAACTAAGGTACTCGATGAGAACCAACCACGAGAACAGGCCGGATTCCGAAGCAAGTACTCAGTGGATGACCACGTTCATGTGGTGCGGCAAATATTCGAAAAGTACAAGGAATATGATCTACCAGTGTATTGCTGCTTCATAAATTACTGCAAGGCCTTCGATTCTTTGGATCATAATAAAATTTGGAATGCATTGAAGAAACAAGGAGTGGAAGATAAATATATTAGAATAATAAAGAATATCTATACGGGTGGTACAGCGAGGGTGAAATTAGAAAAAGAAGGAGAAATCATCAAAATAGAAAAGGGTGTACGACAAGGAGACCCACTCTCACCGAAATTATTTACTGCAGTGCTTGAAGATGTCTTCAGAAAATTTTAATGGCAGAAGTGTGGCCTAAGAATTAATGGCGAACAGCTAACAAACCTAAGATTTGCGGATGATATCATTCTGTTTGCAAAATCTTCCCAAGAGCTTCAGAAAATGCTAACTGATCTTGACATACATAGCAAAGAGGTAGGCTTAAATATGAATACGTCAAAAACTAAAGCAATGACTAACAGAGGGAAGAAAATACTCATGGTAAATAACCCCATTGAATATGTGGATGAGTATACATATTTAGGCCAAATAATCAAAATAAACAATATGTCAAGCAAAGAAATTGAGACACGAATAGGGCATGCTTGGAAGAGTTACTGGTCATATAGGGAAATAATGAAAAACAAAACAATAAGCAGCACAGTTAAGGGAAAACTATTCAACAACTGCATACTCCCCATCCTAACATATGGATGCCAGACATGGGCGCTCACAAAGTCACAACAAACCAAGCTTTGTACCTGTCAGCGAAGCATGGAACGAAGTATGATGGGAACAAGGAAAATAGACAAAATCAATCATAACATAATTAGAAAATCTACAAACACCCAAGATGTGGTGTTAAAGCTAAGAGCACTGAAGTGGAAATGGGCTGGCCATGTAATTAGAGGAGGGGATAAGTGGAATAAATTAGTAACACTATGGTATCCAAGAGAGGGCAAGAGAAAGAAAGGAAAACCTTTCAGGAGATGGGAAGATGATCTGACTAAGACAGCTGGCAAAACCTGGACTAGACTGGCAAGGAAAAGAGAAGATTGGAAAGTGTTGGAGGAGGCCTTTGCCAAAGGGCACACAGATACACAATGAATTAAAATATTTGTACAAATGAACTATACCTAATAATATGTATCTGAGAAAAGGCTATAAATAAAATAAAAAAAAACTATAAGTGCAAAAATTGAAACGGTCCAACATAGAACATTTTCTTCCCATTCAGGTCCTCCTTGTGTCGTGTTCCTCATTGCTGAGGGTCGTGAATTATTTTGTGGACGATCACTTTCCGCTTATTACGGCCTTTGGCAGGACGGCGTGGGCTTTCGATTTAGAATTATCGCGGACCTGGTCTATCCAGCGCATAAGGATTCTTCCTCTTGGTCGCCTTCCCTGTATTCCCTATAACCAGGAGCACTTCCAGGATGTTGTTTTTCTTCCTGGCTAAATGACCAAAGAATTTGAAGATCCTGCGGAGACAGATTGTCGACAGCCTAACGGTGACTCCCATTTCTTGAAGAATTGACACATTTGTACTGTGGGCTGGCCAAGGAATTGTAGCTGTAGCATTCACCTCCAACAAATGCGTCATCGTCTCAAATGCGTCAATGCTAGATCTGTCTGCCTTTTTGAGGGTCCAAGTTTCCGCACCGTAGGTCAAGAACACCAGAGTCCTCCCTAGGCCAATCTTGGTTTTTAGCGAGATTGATCTATTCGTCCAGATCCTATTTAGTCGGGTCAACGCGCTGTTTGCCATGCCAATCCGCTTTCGAACGTCTGGTACGCATGAGCCATCGTTACAAATGGTAGAGCCAAGGTACACAAAGCTGGCCACATATTGCATGGAGATCAAGTGGCCCACGGAGCTCTAGCTGCTTCGTTCGATCTATGCCCATGACTTTTGTTTTAGATTTGTTGATCCCCATTCAGGTCCTAAAGTTTTGTAAAGATTGGTTAAGTTTTGCAGAAGGGAGCCGTCGACAACGAAACCGCGGTTTTTATGGATAATTGAGCAGTGGTCATCTTAACGTTCCTTTTATAACTATTCAACGGCACCCATATTTATCATGTCCACGACGTAATCTTTTTTTTACACTTAGCAATTGGTATTTACTGAAACACTATATTATAAGCTATTTACGTGTGATAATTTAACTTTCACGCTTGTCACAACATTCCATTAAACGTGACATATGAACGGTGTAATTTTTCCAATGGCCTTTAACGCTTTAGCTTTTAAGCCAACCCTTAAGTCGCCATAACTCATGTTATTTAATGAAATAAAATATTAAACTTAGCATATAACTCGGACATGTCCCAGTAGGGTTTATGCGCTGCAAAGGCACCAAATTACAGTGCGACCAAAAAGAGTAGAAATTAAAAAGTGGCAATACTGTAGTGTCGTCCCCGTTTTCTTAGATTGATGAGAAAGGGACGACACTACAGTATTGGCACTTTTTAATTTCAACTATTTTGGGTCAGACTGTGCCCATTATTATAATAAAACGGGACTTAATCGCGTTCAAAAAGGTGTCATAATCTCTTTAAGAGTCCCGTAGTGTTATGATAATAATGTGTGAAAATCGTTGGTTGAATGATTTTAAACCTTGTTATAGTCAGTAGTACTGACTCAGTACCAAAAGGTACTAGCACGCCTGATAATTGTGAGTGTGTTATAATGTTTAGCTACTTTCAGTACTGACTGTACATAATTATATGTAAAAACAGACAGAAAAGTTGATCAAAATCAAAGTTAAAAAGAGAGAATTAGTGTTGCGTATAGGTATTGTTTTGCTTTGTTCCATCGTTTGATGCTACACTGGCAGTCCAGCTCTTCAGATATCGAGTCTATTACGTTTTATCGCTCAAACGGCTGGACAAATTTTGATAAAATTGAGTATGAAGATCCCTTAATTTGGCGTGAAAACAAATTCTTTGACCATCTTTTCCATTTTTTTTCGAACCAGAATCTTTTGTTCTATTTTACCATAACGAGGCTTGAACTAGCGACCTTGTCTACCGGAGCGGGAATTTGCCACACGAAGGGTTATCTGTCACCCTGGATTAACATATAGGCTAACTTTTTATCCCGAAGAAATTTGGTGTTCCAGTGAAATGAGCGGGTAACTCCGCGGGGACAGCTGGTTGTCTAGAATCTAGATAATCCTATGTTTTCGGTCCAACTGGGGGCCATGATTTATAAGTGACAAAGCATCCGTCACATTATGAGAGAATGCGAGTGTGATTGACAGATGCTTTGTCACTTATTTATCACGTGATAAACGCAACCATCATGGTTGATAAGTCAGCTATGTTTATGTTTATCGTAGCTTTAGCTTTTATAATTCGTTTGTTTTTATAATTCGGATTTTAATTACGGATCCCCAAGTCAGCCAGGAGGTGGAATGTCTATAAAGAAATAAAGACATATTAATAATATCAATAGTCTAAGTATAATACCTATAGACTTTTAATATTTACTCCAATCGACAAAGACATCTTTAATTGACAACATTTAAAATTTTCACCCTACTTTTTTTCGATATTTTCAAATAAAAGATAAAAAATTAAATATAACCACATTTTCATATTTCGTTTCTTTCGAAAATCTGCCAATTCATAATTAAAAATCTATTAGAAAATATCCTCATTCAAAAAAAGCGTAGGTGACAACTGAAGTGATTGGTCACAATAAAATTAATACATTCGAATTTCACTTAAAATTATTTGACTGTTTAACCGTTACGTGTTGATCTTTGTATCTATATAACAAATAAAATAATAAATTTATGAAACATGTAATTCTCATTTTTTTTTAATGTGAATATTAACGTATTCACCTAGAGGTCGCTAAGGTGTAAAAACATTTCAAATAAAACAATGCAAAGATCGACACACAAAGCATAAGGAAAAATTCGTCAGATCTTCCTGGTGCTAGGGTAACGAAATGGTTAACGCGCTGGACCGGGAATCCAGAGGTACCGGGTTCGAGTCCCGGTCTCTTCCCCCAGGTAGCTCCTGTTTCAGTTTTTCTTTAAGCTTTGATCTTTGTATTTAAGGCTTAAATAAAATAATATCAGATCGCGTATCTAGTTGACTGGACTAAGAACTTTAATACAACAATTCTCAATTTATTACCATGTAATTAGAGCCTTATCACACTTGCGATTTGCGAGCGTATTTTGTATGAAGGCGATCGCGCAGCGTGTTCGCCGCGTCGCTTATTTGTATAGAAAATACGCTCGCAAATCGCAAGTGTGATAAGGCCCTTAGTGGGTTCTAATAATAAGTAATTATTATCCGGGGCGCTAATTGTTGTTTCTTGACGTGGACAGGTGGCGCTGTTGGAACATTTCTGTCCATCACACTGGACGTCAGACGATTGAGAAGTAAAAAGAAAACAGTTATAATAAAATAGTGGTAGAGTAGTATATTTAATTAGAGTCTTTGTTTTGAAAGTACATCCTAGTAAGGCAGTCTGGGAGTCTTCTTTCGGCCATTTTTAAATAAAATAAGTTACGTCACCTGAGGCCGTAAGTGGCTGCCCGCTACGTGAGGAGAAAATGTCACTTACTCGTACAAGCCGTACAACTTTGACAAACCACGGGCGGTAATTCGTAAAGCCTTAGATCGCATATTTATGGCCCTCACCTTGGGCTCGAACCACACTCAGTCAACCTTTGACAACGGCAACTGGAAAGTTACCGAAATGTCAGGGAGGCTGAAATAATTATTAAACGCGGTACGATCCAGTTAAATCATTCTATTTAAAAGGAAACAATTATCTACGAATACTCTTTATGGCACACTTCAAGAAAAAAACTTATGAAAAAAACAAAAAAAAAACAAAACAACATGAGATACATTCAAAAAACAGGCAGTAAACAACAGGCTGTCTTGTCATTATCACTGAATAATATTATGTTTGTCAATATTTTCGTGACTATGTTTTGTAAAATTATGATGATAAAACAAATACATAAAGATACCCAACTGCGAACACGTTCTCCCATTCAGACGTTCCAGAGACATGTCGTCGCATTTTCGAGAAACGCAGACAAAAACTTCATAACTCACAACATTGTGGGAGCAGAGTTATAAGTAGCTTGCTTAGACTGACCGTTACCTGACACACGGTCAGCTTGTGTGATCACTACAGTATAGTATAAAACAAAGTCGCTTCCTGCTGTCTGTCTTTCCCTATGTATGCTTAGATCTTTAAAACTATGCAACGGATTTTGATGCGGTTTTGACGTGACAACGTCTTAATTTAGGTTGCGCTCGGAGTCACTCATGAAAAAATGTAACGCCCGCTCACGGTTGATGAGTGAGAGAGACAAAATATATTGACGTGACAACGTCTTAAATTAGGTTGCGGCTCGGAGTCACTCATGAAAAAGTGTAACGCCCGCTCACGGTTGATCGCTCACGGTTGATGAGTGAGAGAGACAAAATATATTTCTATAGTTAAAATTTGTGCAATTCTTATTTTCATTCATCGAGCATTACTGTAACAAGAGGGAAGAGGGCGGAAGAGGGAAGAGGGAAGAGGGAAGAGGGAAGAGGGAAGAGCATTGGCGTATATAGGGGGGTGGCCGGGTGGGCCGTGCCCACCCCAGTATGGTCTAGTGCCCACTCCAGGATTTTGGGTTACTGATAGAAATTCATGGCTTCATCTCATAGGCCATGGCCAGGCCCCCCCCTAGGCCCACCCCAGGCCCCCCCTGAAAAATAATGTTAGATACGCCAATGGGGAAGAGGGAAGAGGGAAGAGGGAAGGGGGAAGGGGGAAGAGGGAAGAAGAGACGGACATAATTTTTTCTTAAAAATCGATATGGGTGTCATCTCCAAGGTTCCTCGGGGTTACGATTACGAAAATGACATCCATTTTGAAATCCAAGATGGCGGACATTATTTTTTCTTAAAAATCGATATGGGTGTCATCTCCGAGGTTCCTCGGGGTTCCGATTACGAAAATGACATCCATTTTGAAATCCAAGATGGTGGACATTATTTTTTCTTAAAAATCGATATGGGTGTCATCTCCAAGTTTCCTCAGGGTTCCGATTACGAAAATGACATCCATTTTGAAATCCAAGATGGCGGACATTATTTTTTCTTAAAAATCGATATGGGTGTCATCTCCAAGGTTCCTCGGGGTTCCGATTACGAAAATGACATCCATTTTGAAATCCAAGATGGCGGACATTATTTTTTCTTAAAAATCGATATGGGTGTCATCTCCGAGGTTCCTCGGGGTTCCGATTACGAAAATGACATCCATTTTGAAATCCAAGATGGTGTACATTATTTTTTCTTAAAAATCGATATGGGTGTCATCTCCAAGTTTCCTCAGGGTTCCGATTACGAAAATGACATCCATTTTGAAATCCAAGACGGCGGACATTATTTTTTCTTAAAAATCGATATGGGTGTCATCTCCAAGGTTCCTCGGGGTTACGATTACGAAAATGACATCCATTTTGAAATCCAAGATGGTGGACATTATTTTTTCTTAAAAATCGATATGGGTGTCATCTCCAAGTTTCCTCAGGGTTCCGATTACGAAAATGACATCCATTTTGAAATCCAAGATGGCGGACATTATTTTTTCTTAAAAATCGATATGGGTGTCATCTCCAAGGTTCCTCGGGGTTACGATTACGAAAATGACATCCATTTTGAAATCAAAGATGGCGGACATAATTTTTTCTTAAAAATCGATATGGGTGTCATCTCCGAGGTTCCTCGGGGTTCCGATTACGAAAATTACATCCATTTTGAAATCCAAGATGGCGGACATTATTTTTTCTTAAAAATCGATATGGGTGTCATCTCCAAGGTTCCTCGGGGTTCCGATTACGAAAATGACTTCGATTTTGAAATCCAAGATGGCGGACATAATTTTTTCTTTTTTGGCGGAAGAGGGAAGAGGGAAGAGGGAAGGGGGAAGTACAATGTTTTAGTAAACAAAATATATTTCTATAGTTAAAATTTGTGCAATTCTTATTTTCATTCAATTCCTTGTTCCTATTGTGCAATTTAATAATATTCATATCAATAAATATTCTACCGAGAATAAGACGTTGTCACGTAAAATCTTCCTTCGCCCGTAAAACCGACTTTACAGGCAACCATTTTTTTTTTAAATAAAAAATAAAATAAATATTATGGGACAATCATACACAAATCGACCTAGTCTCAACTAAGCAAAGCTTGTACTATGGGTACAAGACGACGATATACATAATATATAAATACATATTATATAGATAACATCCATGACCCAAGAAAAAATATTCGAGTTCATCACACAAATATTTGCCCCGGCCGGGATTCGAACCCGGGACCGCCGGCAGGTATCTGCAAACTGCACCAACCGCGTCGTCATTATAGTATAATAGATCATCATCATCATCATCATCATCAGCCTATTCTTGTCCACTGCTGGACAAAGGCCTCTCCAACTGTAACTACAACCATTGTAAGCGCCATTGTAAGTAGGTATAATAGATAGAGTGATTCAAGAGGAAGGTTTATATGTATAATACATGCATAATTTATCAGCATTGCACCCGTGCGAAGCCGGGGCGGGTTGCTAGTGGTATAATAAAATAAGGTATGGCACTCTGGAACAACAGGCGAGACTCGCGCCATGATTGGTTGGACGGTTCTGTCAATCGACATTGCTGTGTTGCCAGCGGTGTATCAATAATGCCTTGATCACACGTACCGAGCAAACGGGCGAGACAGTGCTCTCGGCCGAGTACTCGGTGCGTATAAACATAGCGCCGAGTGCTCGGCCGAACGAAGCGGCAAGACAGTAGCTCGGCTCCCGTTCTATCTACTAGGCCAAGTGTCTACCCTCCCGCTACCCCGCACTGTCTCGCTCGCTCACTCGGCAGGTCTGAACGTGCACTGTCTCGCCACTCGGCGATTTTTTACGATCCTTCGTGTCCGAAAGTCTTACTGACTGTGCTAATTTCAAAACATGTGTAAACAGCTACTCGCTTACATCACTGTCTCGGCCGAGAAACATATTACTGTCTCGCCCGTTTGCTCGGTACGTGTGATCAAGGCATTATACTCCCCGATCCCCTGTTATCTGTATGAATCTCATAAAATCGTGAGTGTTAAAATCAATTATTACGACAAAATAACATTTATACAAAGAACATTACAATTGTACTTAATGCGATTTTCGCAAATGCAACAACTATACCGTTGCCAAGAGTTTTCAGTGTACTCGCTAGCGACTGCGTAAACGATTAATTTGTATGGCGGATTGTAATTCTACAAAGTAACCGCTAGGAGCGCTGTACAATTCTCCATACAAATCGTCGCGTACGGCAGTCACGTTAACTTATATGGAATAGCGGCCCGCCCCGGCTTCGCACGGGTGCAATGCTGATAAATTATGCATGTATTATACATATAAACCTTCCTCTTGAATCACTCTATCTATGAAAAAAACCGCATCAAAATCCGTTGCGTAGTTTTAAAGATTTAAGCATGCAAAGGGACATAGGGACAGAGAAAGCGACTTTGTTTTATACTATGTAGTGAAGCGTACCTTAATGGACTTTGTGAATAGCTATGCGTATACTGTGAGGTGCTAACAATTATTTCATTAACGAAAAACACGTAGATGCACTAATGAAACCTATAATTACTTTTCAATTTCGTTGCCGATTAAGACACCTTATTAAAACTATCCTTATTAAGCTAGACAATTAATTATCCTTCATTATCTTTTCATAAATTCATTAAGGTCGACCTTTAGACCTGTTTCATTATCGGGACTGAATCTAATTAGTATCCCGAAACAATTAGCCTTATTAATTACATCTGCTTTCATTTACGTGAGTTACATGAAAAGGTAGTGTCAGGTTTACTGTAGAAGGGGGTTTAAAAGGCGTTAACCAACACTGACGGTTATAGTACGTACCTACTAGTTAAGTATGTGCCCTCGTCTGTGTATAAAAAGTATCCTGCAACTATCTTCGGATATCCAGCTATCCCCGCACCAAAACTGCTTGAAATCCGTCGATCCGTCTTATGATTGTAGTCAGACCACGCTAACTTGTCCAAGCAAATTAACTGCTAATGCCAAACCATACAAACTGACTCACTTTGTATGGTTTGTCAGTTCATTTGCTTGGAAGAGTCTGACTCTATAGAGGGGTTTGTGGCATATCTTAATGCCGAAAACGACGGGTCTATATTCATCATCTGAGCCGCTGGTGGGCCTTAACCTGGTCTAACAAATCTCTCCAGTCCGATCTATTTGTGGCTTTCTTCAAAATATTAAGAAAACTTAGACATCGATATACCCTGCATTATTGTGATTGGAGGAGTGTGTAGCATTTCTTAGTGCCACAAATGACGGGTCTATATTGACTCCTAGAATTATTTTTCGTTGAATGTTTAATTTCGCCGTAACATCATTTCGTAAAAAGTATTTTTTCTTTGCAATGGTAAGCTATTTGAGATTAACCTAATCAATAGGATGATATTTTTAAGAATAAATATTCTGCGAAATGAATTTTCGGTGAAATGGAACATTCGACGAAATAAGTTTATAGGAGTCAAAAGGACACGTTATACAGGGAAGACAATTTTCTTAATTTTTAATATGTGTAGGTGTATAACATATTTATAACTGTTAAAAATAAAAACATGGTTCTAAAGATATTAGCTATACACCGAATATATCAGGTGGCTCTTTTATTTGTTTTTGTTGATGGCCACATGTTCTGTGAAAACGGAAAGTACTATACTACGGTTCAGGAATTAAGCCTAGGACAGTAATTACGGAACCCTAATAGAGTCAAGCTCTTTGTGCCCGTATGTCACGATTTAGACAGTGCAGTGCATGCTCCCACATCTGTCGCAGTTCTAAAAAGTCCAATGAATTGTATGTGATTGATTTCGTTCGCTCAATCCCGTTGGGCATTCCGATCCGACGCCGAACCGCCGTAGTCCAGTTCTCTCACGTGTACACTACCCGCGAAGGTAGCCAAAGTTCGCTGGGGCAAAGTAGACAGAAGTATGAGTTTGCACACTATCGTATTCGCCCAACAAACGTTGTAAGGTAACTTGTAACTTTATTCACGTAAATTCGAAAGGTTGGTTGGAGTTCGGGTAACGAAGTGGCTAACTCGCTGGATCCAGAGATACCGGGTTCGATTCCCGGTCTCGTCCCCCAGGTAACTCATTTCAATTTTTCTTTGAGCTTTGAATGTTTAAATATTTACATCTTTTTCTTATTTTATGATGACGAAAAAAACAATGCCTACCTACACAGTACACAAGTCAGATCTTTGTATATTTTTCTGACTTTGTCCTTGACTATAAAAATCAAATAGCGAATTAAATACATTACTGAGTATGAATAGTAATTTAATGTTAATGCCGGCTCCATAGCTCTCTAGTCTTACCGTGCTATCAGAAGTCTTATACCTAATAACACACTCAACTTGACTAACCATTCCTCAGACGTACCAATAACGACAGGTGATAGTCGAGTTGACAGTCTTAATAGTATCACGTTCATGATTGCCGCTCGATGATGTATGATGGTATTGATGATAAAGTGCGTTCATGTGATAAATGAGTATCATTAGTCTGGGATGAAATTGTTATCCTAAACGAATTAATTCAAACAAGACCTTTACTCTTCAAGTTGTTAAGAGCATATATCACTGGCTCTTTTCTTCGCACAAATCGAAGTTTTGTTCTTTATGACCAATCGTAACGAAATTTTGGAAATTGAATAAGAAGGAAATCTGTGTCAGACCGTTTCTATTTCTGCGGTTTTTATTATACATTTTGTGTACCAGAGGGCCTATGATGGTTGCGTTTATCACGTGATAAATAAGTGACCAAGCATCTGTCACTCACACTCGCATCTTGTCGAAACGTGACGAAGGCTTGTCACTTATTTATCGCGTGATAAAAGCAACATCATAGTCCCCCTGGTGTCTGGTTTTGGCCAAAGTTCCGCTTCAAACAGACGCCGATTACACAAATTGTATAATAACAAGCGCAACAATAGGCTAGTTGACTCATGTCAAATTGTAATAAACTAATGTTTATTCCGTATAGTATTTAGCACAGAAATCCTAAAAAAAAAAACCTAAATATATATTTTTCAATTCATAAAAATGAAAGTTGGCTGAAAAAATTGAATTTGAAAGTATGGTTTTTAATCTATATTTTGAAATGCTTAAAACGCTGTCCGCCATTTTCACTTATGATATCCGTCATCGGTCATGTAAACAAAACTGAAAGTCTACTTTGACGACTTCGAATAGTGCCGTCCCTCTCAATCTCCTGTCAAAGTATATTGGAGTGAGCGGAATGGCACTATACGACGGTCGAATTTCGAATATTTACAGGTAATTCTACGCCACGCCACAGATTAGCAAAAGGCAAACTGGCGGATGGCGTTTTTGACTCTTCATGAAATTTCTAATTTTCAATTGATAAAATTTAGCTTTCTAGCTTTCACACAAATACAGGACATTTTTTTAGAGCTAGTAAGATCATTATTAACCATTGAACATATATTTCAAAACTGGATCTACTCGTACTAGCCTATTAAAACGGTTCGACATAAAAACTGTCCTTCTCATTCAGTTTCCAAAATTTCGTTACAATTGGTTACGTTTTGGAGGAGGAAGCAGTCGAGAACGAAACTTTAATTTCTTCAACCCGGTTACGTAAAGTTTGAACCTCATAATGTATGCAACGGGTTACCTATCCTAAGTCCGAATTTTTGTTTTCCAACTTTAACGTTTCGCCAAATTTTCATTAGCCTGAAAGCTATTTATTCCAAAACTATTAATATTTCAAAATAATTATAAAACAAACCTAGCCTAACCTAATGGGTTCTTTAAAACGATGTTTATAAAATCCTGATAATATTATGGGTTTCAGGAAAAAAATGCTTTTGGTCGAATGGAAATTTGGCGAAACATTACTAGTGGGAAACAATGTTTCGGAGTTGTAATAGGATACCGTATGCAACGCCATAGTTAGCAGGTGCAAACTTAACGTAAACGGGCGGTACCTAAGCAAAGACGGGCGGTAATATTTTAGACCCCGGACATTTGTCGCGGTGACCTCACAATGGGGTAGTTTGGGGAGTGAACGGACCGGTGTTAATTAATACAATAAATGACATAAATAAATTAATATTCTTTAGTTAATATTACCTACTTAGGTCAATTGATTTATTTATCGTCGTTGTTGTGACTCTCCGTCACAAATCAAAATATGTTTGGTTTGCATAAATATACCAAAAAATTATATTGAATAATTAATTCAATTAATTATGTAATTTTTGTCGTAAATTATTTTAATTTATAACCATATACAAAGACAAAAGCATCTTAACTATTATAGATTTTTATTTTTATTGTTTATAATTTAATAACAGTGCATTACTTAATAAAAAATACGAAAAAATAGTGATTATCATAAAAAAATAAAATATTTGGTTCAAAACTGTTTGTTTTTCCTTATTTATTTTATTAACACAGGTCCATTTACGCCCCAACTACCCTATTGTCACGTGACTGCGACGAAAATCCGGGGTCTAGTGATATTTCCTCTTAACACTGAGCTGTTTCTAATTTAAGAGGCCTTATTCCTTTCAAAATGCTGATTGTTTTTGTAATTTTTCTC
The DNA here is from genome assembly GCA_932273695.1 of Apotomis betuletana. Taxonomy (NCBI): domain Eukaryota; kingdom Metazoa; phylum Arthropoda; class Insecta; order Lepidoptera; family Tortricidae; genus Apotomis; species Apotomis betuletana. The sequence goes on from OW026307.1 coordinate 23,000,745, forward strand.
TATGATCAAACATGTTATTTAACATATTAATTGATGTTACTACCTAGAACAGGGCTAATGGGATTTATTGGTATATATTTCAAACCTACAGTTTGAATTTTTCATTGATAATTTTTGTTTCAAAAACTACTCGAAGTTGACAAAATTCACGCGGAAATTTAGTTTTTTCAACTTATTTTCGACTGCACGCAATAAAAGCATGAAATAGCTACGTTACTACCTAGAACTCGGGGGAACGTATTATTCATTTCAAAAAGTTGGTTGAAATTATCAATATATTTGTCATAATATGAAAAAAATAAATTTTAAAAGGAATAAGGCCTCTTAATGGGATTTTTTTGACGTCCGGTACAAAAAATATGCAGTTAAACATCTATATCATTGCCATATGTCGTAAAAATGGCATAATTTAATGTAAATAGCGTAAAATTGCATATCATTAATTTTCTATGTTTTAATACCTTTTAAGGGAAAACCTTATTATTGACTCATTTAAATAACTTGTATGGGCTTGCGACGCAAGCCGTACAGCGTCATCTGTTGGTAAAACATTTTTTGTCACGCGAGTTTACGACCTGATAGCTCTTTCGTGAACACTGTATCCTACCATCAGTTAATGTGACCGTGGCCGACTGCGTAAACGGTTTGTATGGAGACACACACACACACACACACACACACACGAACACACACACACACCTGGGGTGGTTGCTAGCTTTCTTTTGTTTTAATTTAAGTGTATATGTACCTTAACTAATTTTTATACCGATTAAAATCTGATATCGTTACCTTTTCAAGGCCTCGTTAACTGTATATCTGTGGACATCTGTTATTGGCTTTATGTTCTAGCTATAAGCATTGTTATATATGTTCTGTAATGCTGTTGATGTTCCAAATAAATAAAATAAAAATAAAAATAAATAAAATAAAACTGCACACCTATCGGTTATTTTCTAGAACTACAATAGACATGTTGACTAATGTTGAATTCTACAGCGTATTGTAGTTATATGAATAAAATTAGCTAAATATATCACGAAACAAAGAAAAAAATCCAGAAAAATAAATACTTTTTGGAAATATATGACTTCAAAGGTACGCAAATTATATGATATTTTTTTTAATCCAAAAGAAATTTTGAAAATGGTTTCAGAATCCTCATAATTTTACAAAACAATAATTGTACGACAACCATGAACTTAAACGCACTTTTTCAGGGTGAAAATGGCAAATTTCTTAATTTCTCCATACAATTATTGGTACCTATACCAGCCTGTGACGTCACTAGCCTGGACGCCTTTTGTATGGAGCGTTTTTAGCGCTACGTAAGAATGTTGAACTTTGACGGTCATTTCTGACTTTTAGAGCAGTTTAAGTGTAGTCAGTCCCATATACACTTTTGATCACAATAAAAAATAGAATCGGTTGACATCCTCAAAAAAAAATCAGTCAACATGTCTATTCGTCACACAAATCGTTGTCGCAGTCACTAGCGTGTACGGTCACTGTAAACTCTTGGTAAGGGTGTACCAATTGATTATACCCGTGCGATCATTCAAATACCAAATCACTTTACAAGCAGACATAATTACAATAATTTTCTTTAAAGATTAGTTAGTGCTCGCAACTTCATCAGAATTTTTTCTTTTTTTTCGTGTATAACTCCTATTACCATCTTTGGGCGTCCAATGACCTCTGTAGCAAAAATGAAATACCTAATCGCCCCTCAAAATTGGTTAAGAAAAAAAAATTGTTTATTTTAAGTTTTGAATTTTTAATTTAATGACTAGTTTTATAAGGGATATTATTAAATGCACATCTGTATAATTTTTCAGCACACTAGGTAACTCGACTAATTAACTGAATGCATACCTGAAAAACTAATGCTGTGCAAAAAAAAACAATTGATTAACTGAACATGTCCTACAAAAAAAAACTTAAACATCATACAAAACGAGATGACCTTTTTAACCGAATTCACACCAAAAATAATTATGGTTCGTACATCGGATATATTTGAAAGTTTCACCAAAATACTGACTTGCACACTAATTATCCTCGCACTGCACACTAAGATCCGACTCGGCCGGGTTAAAGGTTAGCTTAGTTTTTTTTTTTTATATCCAGTAAAACAGTTTTGCCTTACCTTTAAATAGTATATTGAATTCGCATTATTTAGTGTGCATAATAATTAGTGTGCAAGTCAGTATTTTTGGCGAAACTTTCAAATATTTTGATCGAAAAAAGGGAATATACAGATATCGATTTAAATACATGCCGTTTTATAATTGTCATAAGTTTCTTTAAAATTATTATTGTTAATTTTAGTCTTTTTTTTTAATAATAATAATAAAAATCTTTATTTGGCTTTTGTTTACAAAAGTGTTAAGAACAGAGTTCTGCAAAACTGTTTGCACAGTTTGTCTGCAGGAGAGTCTACAAAAAGTTTGTCTTACATTACTATAATATTATCTACTATTACGTCTACTTACTTTATGGAAGGGTTTCTAACAAATGTTTTTGAAGGAGTTTTTTAAATTTATTTTTGTCTAGTTCCGAGCGGATGTCTTCAGGTAGGCTGTTAAATAAATATGGCAATCTTTTATTTAATGTCCTGTCTCCAAAATAATTAGTTACTCTTGGTACCTCGTATTTACCTGATGTCACCGACCTAGTACTATGTCTATGGTTGACCAGTACTAAACTATGCTCCAGATTACTATGGTTATTTGTTAAAAGTAGGTACTTATATAGTAAGTCTTATAGTAGTTTACTTGCGTCGGAGTAGGGTTACAATGATATTGATGATAAAAGAACCTATTTTTTTGAAATCAGTTAAAATCACTCTAGATTAAATTCAGTGTGTGCGTGCGCGCGTTTAAAGCCAGTTTATCAGCTGACAGCTCCACGCATGCGCAAGAACGCAAGCTATACCCGTGATTTACATACGTAATTACTTTATAAGCAGACATTATCATAACTTTCTTTTGTTATCTGCAGTTTCTACGGTTCCATTAGCGAATTCAGAACGAGGAAATTCCTATGAACAATACAAGGGGCGTATAAAAAAATATTGACTGAGAGAGCGTAGCGTCTCTGTTTCAGCTTGGTCCAATATTATTTCGTATGTTCGGTTGTCAAGGCGCGTTCTCACTTAAAATTCACATTTCTCAACCGAATCTCATGAAATTTTGCGAGTAGGTTCGATAATTATATAGATTTTTGTGTAGATGCAGTTATTAGACATTTTTCAAAATGGCGTAGATAAGGAATCATAAAAAAATATAAACTCAATTAAAAACGCGAGGACTGTAGTCTCATAGAACCACTGGTTTTCTAGGTTTTTTTTGACATGTACCGAAGTTTTCACGTCGTTCTTAAATACCAACCATTGAACAGTATTAGCCTCCTGAGTTCCAGTGTCCTACACATAGTACATAAACTTCAATTAATATTTAACTGTCAACTATTTTGCATAAGGCTAAAATTAAATTGACAAATTATGAATGCTGGTCGTCAGGAGGAGCCGAATAGGGTGTTTTTCAGCCAACGCCATATTGCTGATTTTTAGTGATAAATGGCAGGTAGGTAAATATGACGTATGCACATTATAGCCCTATGAAAGCTTTTTGAAGCGCCACTATCCCTTGGCAGGACCGACGCTTATTACGCTATACATGATGTTATGCAAGTTATTCAACATGTATGATATGATACTCGTCGAAATTTATACATTTTATCTTCAACATGCGCGGGGCAAAATGTCATATATAATTAATGTGTTTCCTACGCGATCCGAGCTTCTATGCCATTGTATGTATGTTTGTTTTTGCGGCAATAAATTAAAATAGCACATTTGTACAGTCACCCATATTTATTAATTCAAGTTCAACAAATTAAGCGTTTTTAAGGCGAATTTTGGATGTTGTAAGCCTCAATTTAAACTCAGGATGTACCTGACCCGTAAGGCTGCAAAAATTTCAATTATTAGCGTTGCTATTCAGGGATGAAATACTGCCTGCGTCTCCAGGACCATGTCAAAGGGGCCTTAAAGGATTTTTCAGTCATTTTTAGTATGTCGTTTACTGTTTAAGTCTATCTTTTAGCGAGTACCTAACTAGTAAACGACATACATACTAAAAATGACTGATTTTGACAATTTAAATAATTAAATATAATTATGTAGATTTATTTTAAATACCTAAGTTTTTTTTTCATTATGTTTGTAGGTACTTACACATAATGCCGCGAAAGTATAAAGTACAGGCCCGTCGTATTTTTCTGTAATTATTTGAGGTATTGCAATGAAGTATTTGAATTTTATAATATCATAGAAATGTACCTAATGTAGGTACCTAAGATGTACCTGATTTGCATTTAGGCCATTTCGCGTGCTTCACATTATTTAGGAAACATAAACATCTAAAAAATTAAGGTAATTTAAAAATAAAATTCGAAGGTTTTCGGTTCCTTGATAACTTAAGGACTTTTGTCAATTGAATGTTGTAAATTCTAGACGTTCTGAAATAATTTACCCTAAAGAACACAGTTAAAATGTGCCTGACTGTACCAATGATAGTTTATCGCGGCATACAGTTGATACAATGGTATGTTGGTGTTCGGACGAAAAAACCGAGCCATGAGATAATTTGTATGCACATTGGCGAGATGTAGATAGTGACATCGGTATACAGCAATTATAGAATATTATTATTATTTCCTTTATTTATTTTAATTCTTAGGCTAGGTTTTTACAATATCTGTATATAAAAAGTAAAATACAATAAAGAAATTACAAAATATATAGACATATTATAAAAAACCTAACCTAGGGTGCCGCCGGCAGCGGGGCAAGGCCCAGGCTACCGGTGGTTAGGGCTGCAGAGAGAGGAACCTCCTGACAATGCGCGCCGTGTCCAGGAGTACCGCCTTCTGTATCTGGCCCTTGATCCAGCCATCTAGCGAGAGTCTCTTAAGATGTTTGTCGAGACTCTTCGCTATAAGACCGTTCGCCGAAACGACTATCGGGACAATGATCGTCGAGTCAACATCCCACATGGCGGTCACCTCGTGAGCCAAGTCAAGGTACTTGCTGAGTTTGTCCTTCTCAGCCTTCACGAGGTTCTCGTCATGGGGGATGGTGATGTCGACGAGCACTGCCTGGCGCTTGGATCGATCTACCAACACGATATCAGGCTTATTGGCTACAATAGTCCTGTCCGTGATGATAGATCGATCCCAATAGAGCGTGGCACGACCATTCTCAAGAACTGGCAACGGTGCGTACTTATAGTACGGCACCTCAGACCCCACAAGACCGTATCGAAGAGCAAGTTGCTGGTGAATAATCCTGGCTACTTGGTTATGTCTGTGCAAGTACTCGCCGTTAGCAAGATGAGAACAACCGGAGATTATATGCCTGAGTGACTCGCCGGGACGGCGGCATGCCCGACAAATGTCGACCGTACCGTCCTTCAGGATATATCTCCGGTAATTGTTCGTCATCATTACTTCGTCCGCAATTGCACAGACAAAACCTTCGGTTTCCCCGAAGAGATCCCCGAAGCGTAACCAGTTCACCGACGCGAGCAGATCCACATCGGGCCCCGTAAGGGTCTTGTAGAACCGCCCGTGTAGCTCCTTGCTCTTCCATACGGCCCTGCGGTCATCGGTGCTAAGCACCTTTGGTCTGCGCCAATTCTCGTTTGCTAAGGAGAGAGAGGTGAGGCCTTTGTCAACTGCTACTACATCGCGATGAATCCCACACTCGTTGTTTAGGAAATACTCCCTAAGACTGCACACCTCGCGGTTATGGAGGTCCTTGGCGTTTAAAAAGCCACGGCCCCCACACTTACGCGGGATGTACATTCTCATAACTGACGAGCGTGGGTGCCTCATGCGGTGTGTAGTGAGCAGCTGACGGACCCTCGTATCCAGGGCGTCCAGCTCAGTCTGAGTCCACCTTAGTATGCCAAAGGAGTAAGTGAGCAGAGGCATCACCCAAGCGTTGAAGGCGCGCGCCTTATTGGCACCGGACAAAAGACTGTTAAGTACTTTTGTCAAACGACAAAAGAAACGCTCCTTCAGCGCCTGTCTAATGTCTCCGTCCGCAATACCCAATGACTGTGACATACCAAGGTACTTGTAGGTTTCAACTTCGGAGATAGTCCTGAGGGACATTGTCTCAGAAAGCTGTAAGTTCGCGGAATTTACGACTTTCCCCCGCTGTACATGCATGACCGTGCGGTCACTTGTCTACACCAAACTCCATTTTGATGGCGCTACTGAAGGTTTCAGTTACTCCCAGTAGTTCCTGGCGTTTTGGTGCATACAGCTTAAGATCATCCATGTACAGCAGATGAGAAATGACCTCACCTCCTCTTCGAAGCCGGCAACCTAGTCCTGAATCCTTCAGCAGAGTGCTGAGCGGATTCAGGGCTAGGCAGAACCACAGAGGACTCAAACTGTCACCCTGGAAAATACCTCTCTCAATCCTTACCAAGTCCTGCGAGCCAGGGGGGCCATCCCCGCCACCTGGTTGACGAAGGACTGTGGTCCACTGCCTCATACATGCGTTTAAGAGGGATCTTAGAGTTGTATCGATTTTATACAGCTCTAAGATCCTCTCCAGCCATGAATGAGGCACCGAATCATAGGCCTTCTTATAGTCAACCCAAGCGGCCGAGAGAGACCCCCTGTTCCGCCGAACTTGTTGGCAAATGGTCGTGTCAATGAGAAGGAGCTCCTTAGTACCACGGGACCCAACCCTACATCCATTCTGAGAAAAGGCCAAAACGTTATTCGCAACAATGTGCGTGTTAATTTTTCTGCAGCCCTAACCACCGGTAGCCTGGGCCCTGCCCCGCTGCCGGCGGCACCCTAGGTTAGGTTTTTTTATAATATGTTTATATATTTTGTAATTTCTTTATTGTATTTTACTTTTTATATAGAGATATTGTAAAAACCTAGCCTAAGAATTAAAATAAATAAAGGAGATAATAATAATAATAATAAAGTCGAGTATTATATGTACACACCTTCTTAATAATAATAATAATTATAAAGTCCTGGGCCGGACGGGTTGCACAACTTTTGGATCAAGTGGTTTCGATCCTCACACGAACGTCAGGCAACACAATTTCAAGACGCCCTCGAGCTTGGTTCCCTGCCATCTTTCATGATTACTGGTGTTACCTTCCTGCTCCATAAGTCCGGTAGTACCACGGAAGCGAAAAACTATAGACCCATCACGTGCTTACCCACTTTATACAAGCTCCTTACGTCCATTCTGAGAACAAAAATTAACACGCACATTGTTGCGAATAACGTTTTGGCCTTTTCTCAGAATGGATGTAGGGTTGGGTCCCGTGGTACTAAGGAGCTCCTTCTCATTGACACGACCATTTGCCAAAAAGTTCGGCGGAACAGGGGGTCTCTCTCGGCCGCTTGGGTTGACTATAAGAAGGCCTATGATTCGGTGCCTCATTCATGGCTGGAGAGGATCTTAGAGCTGTATAAAATCGATACAACTCTAAGATCCCTCTTAAACGCATGTATGAGGCAGTGGACCACAGTCCTTCGTCAACCAGGTGGCGGGGATGGCCCCCCTGGCTCGCAGGACTTGGTAAGGATTGAGAGAGGTATTTTCCAGGGTGACAGTTTGAGTCCTCTGTGGTTCTGCCTAGCCCTGAATCCTTCAGCAGAGTGCTGAGCGGATTCAGGGCTAGGCAGAACCACAGAGGACCCCCTGTTCCGCCGAACTTGTTGGCAAATGGTCGTGTCAATGAGAAGGAGCTCCTTAGTACCACGGGACCCAACCCTACATCCATTCTGAGAAAAGGCCAAAACGTTATTCGCAACAATGTGCGTGTTAATTTTTGTTCTCAGAATGGACGTAAGGAGCTTGTATAAAGTGGGTAAGCACGTGATGGGTCTATAGTATTTTTCATTTTCAAAATTTTTCATTTTCATTTTCATAGTTTTTCGCTTCCGTGGTACTACCGGACTTATGGAGCAGGAAGGTAACACCAGTAGTCATGAAAGATGGCAGGGAACCAAGCTCGAGGGCGTCTTGAAATTGTGTTGCCTGACGTTCGTGTGAGGATCGAAACCACTTGATCCAAAAGTTGTGCAACCCGTCCGGCCCAGGACTTTATAATTATTATTATTATTATTATCTCCTTTATTTATTTTAATTCTTAGGCTAGGTTTTTACAATATCTCTATATAAAAAGTAAAATACAATAAAGAAATTACAAAATATATAAACATATTATAAAAAAACCTAACCTAGGGTGCCGCCGGCAGCGGGGCAGGGCCCAGGCTACCGGTGGTTAGGGCTGCAGAGAGAGGAACCTCCTGACGATGCGCGCCGTGTCCAGGAGTACCGCCTTCTGTATCTGGCCCCTGATCCAGCCATCTAGCGAGAGTCTCTTAACACTTTGCACGCCGATCACGAGAACCACTCGGTACGCATTTTTTCTCTAATTCGCCGGCCATTTTAATAACTGCCATGTCTAGCTCGCCGATGACGAGTACCACTCGTGACACTTTTTTTCTTAGAGTCGCGGATAACGAATAGTACTCGTGATCAGATTTCATACTGTTTGTATTAAAATATCGAACCCAGTTCGTGATCCGCTTAATAGCAACGTGTAGAAGAACGTTTAAGCTACCCGCACACATACAATTTATTAACGTGAGGGTTGGGGGGACGGCATGACGATGCGTCGCCCGCGCTGCCTCGTCAGTGCGCTGCGCGGGCTACCTAACAAATCCATGTTAGAGTTTATATTTTTTCATAAAACGAGTTCTTTTCAGCGACAGTTTTAAAATATAATAAATATTATAAACACATTGTTTTATTTTTATTATTATAGAATACTAAAACACCTCTTAAATAAAAAATAAATTGTTCCTGTATGTACGCTAATTGTTATTTTATAAATCTTACAATATCACCGAAAATCGCCGGCGAACCATAGGTGGTGCCTTAAAAAATGCGCGGCGTACTTGGGAAAAAGAGCTTCACGAGTGGTGCTCGTGATCAGCTGTTGGAGCGCGGTACAGATTATAACTTACGGCGTGCAAAGTGTTAAGATGTTTGTCGAGACTCTTCGCTATAAGACCGTTCGCCGAAACGACTATCGGGACAATGATCGTCGAGTCAACATCCCACATGGCGGTCACCTCGTGAGCCAAGTCAAGGTACTTGCTGAGTTTGTCCTTCTCAGCCTTCACGAGGTTCTCGTCATGGGGGATGGTGATGTCGACGAGCACTGCCTGGCGCTTGGATCGATCTACCAACACGATATCAGGCTTATTGGCTACAATAGTCCTGTCCGTGATGATAGATCGATCCCAATAGAGCGTGGCACGACCATTCTCAAGAACTGGCAACGGTGCGTACTTATAGTACGGCACCTCAGACCCCACAAGACCGTATCGAAGAGCAAGTTGCTGGTGAATAATCCTGGCTACTTGGTTATGTCTGTGCAAGTACTCGCCGTTAGCAAGATGAGAACAACCGGAGATTATATGCCTGAGTGACTCACCGGGACGGCGGCATGCCCGACAAATGTCGACCGTACCGTCCTTCAGGATATATCTCCGGTAATTGTTCGTCATCATTAATTCTTCGTCTTTATTATTATTATTATTAAGAAGGTGTGTACATATAATACTCGCGAACTATGCCTAAGCGGATAAAAATATCCTCCTTAAAATCCCCTAAAAATATTATTTTTCATTTTTAATCCATATATTCGTAGTGCTTAGAATATTTTTAACCAACTTCAAAAAATAAAAATAAACTATTTTATTTATCGAAACAGGGAAAAGACTTAATATTGATTACACCCCAAATAAAATAAATGCATTGAAAATGTCGCATGGCCTTTTATCTAAAAAAAATAGGGCAAAGAACTTGGCGCCCACATAGATCTCAATTCTTTTGTCGGCGAAGTGCACGCGATGTTGAACTTGGCTCTCATTTAACATTTATGTTTTTGATGGGATACTTTTTATACGACCACGATAAAGAAGAAAGGACGAAATTGAGGGCAACTTCTAGTATTACAATAAGTACGTAACCTTCATAACATTCTTAATGTTCAGAGGTGGTTTTTTTAAATAGGTGTTTGTCATTCAAATGCAAAACAAACAAACAGAACCATTAGCCGAACTATAAATATCGCTGTTCGTTCCCATATTTCTCGGTAAAAGATATGTATGACTTTATCCTCGCAGCGCGTACACTGCACACCGACATTTGAAGTAGGGTATCGATAGCACAACACAGATAGGTACAGAAATCAATCTACATACTTACAAGCGCGCTCGAGCAAACGCACACATAGACATTGCTCACGGACACGATATCTCGGACCAGTTCAGACCAGCGCGAGTGCCATCCGCTTGACGCTCGAGCGCGCTTCTATGTAGATTGATTTCTGTACCTATCTGTTTTGTGTCGATAGTTTCCTAAAAGTCCATCGCTTACATTTTACATTATCAAAAATAAACGCACAGGTACTTTTTGTTTTGACATAAACAATTTTGCCGAACAACCTGGACTGACAACCTGGTTAGGATCACGGTAAGCATTTGGATGAGGACGGCGCACGACAGATCTTTGCGGATAACTTTAGGGGAGGCGTATGCCCAGCAGTTGACGTCTATCGACTGTTACGATGATGATGGAAAAAAATGAAGAAGATTTGGTCAATTTTATGAAACATACCTTTGTACCATTGTTTAATTAGGCGTAACGTCACGCATACGATCTCAACTCCCGAACTTTAATTTGCTTTATCTTGATTATTTTTTGTTTTTAAACTATGAATACAAAGATCAAAGCTTAAAGAAAAATTTAAAAAGGAGCTACCTGGTGGAAGGGACCGGGAATCGAACCCAGTCATCATCATCATCATCATCTCAGCCATAGGACGTCCACTGCTGAACATAGGCCTCCCCTTTGGACTTCCATATATACCGGTTGGAAGCGACCTGCATCCAGCGCCTTCCGGCGACCTTTATAAGGTCATCTGTCCATCTTGTAGGTGGACGTCCTACGCTGCGCTTGCTGGTCCGAGGTCTCCACTCGAGCACTTTTCGGCCCCATCGGCCATCTGCTCTGCGTGCTATGTGGCCTGCCCATTGCCACTTCAACTTGCTAATCCGGTGAGCTATATCGGTCACTTTAGTTCGTCTACGGATTTCCTCATTTCTGATTCGATCACGTAGAGACACCCCGAGCATAGCCCTCTCCATTGCTCGTTGAGCGACTTTGAGCTTTGAGATGAGGCCGATAGTGAAAGACCACGTTTCGGTGCCGTAAGTCATCACTGGTAACACACATTGGTTGAAGACTTTCGTCTTGAGGCACTGAGGTATGTCGGACGAAAAGACATTGCGTAGTTTCCCGAACACTACCCAGCCGAGTTGGATTCGGCGGTTGACCTCTTTCTCGAAGTTGGACCTACCTAATTGGACCACTTGTCCTAGGTAGATGTATGAGTCAACAACTTCGAGTACCGAGTTTTCAACAGAGACTGGGATGGGCACAACCTTGGCATTTGACATGAGTTTCGTCTTGTCCATGTTCATTTTTAAGCCCACCCGTTGAGAAACTCGATTGAGGTCATCGAGCATCATGCTGAGTTCCTCCATCGACTTTGCCATGACTACAATGTCGTCGGCAAACCGAAGGTGAGTGATGTATTCGCCATTGATGTTGATGCCAAGTCCTTGCCATTCCAGGAGCTTGAAGGCGTCTTCCATAACGGCCGTAAACAGTTTCGGGGACACAACGTCCCCCTGTCTTACGCCTCTTCTCAATGGAATGGCCTTTGTGCTCTGCTCCTGAACTCGGACCGACATGGTGGCGTTACTATACAAACACTTCAACACTTCAATGTACCGATAGTCAATATGGCATCGCTGAAGTGACTCGAGCACCGCCCATGTTTCCACCGAATCGAAGGCTTTCTCATAGTCCACAAACGCTAAGCATAATGGCAAGTTATACTCTTCAGTCTTCTGTATAACTTGCCGCAGCGTATGTATGTGGTCTATGGTACTATAGCTTCTTCGGAAACCGGCTTGTTCGGGAGGCTGGAAGTCATCAAGTCTATGTTCGAGACGGTTCGTGATGACGCTTGAAAACAACTTATAAACATGGCTTAGAAGCGTGATGGGCCTGTAGTTCTTCAATAGGCTGTTATCACCTTTCTTGAAGAACAGTACCACCTCGCCTCTATTCCATGCTTCAGGCGTTTTGCCCTCGGACAAGACGGAATTAAAGAGCTTCTGGAGGACCTTAAGTACCGGTGTTCCACCCGCTCTCAGAAGCTCTGAGGTGATTCCGTCTTCGCCCGGCGCCTTGTTGTTCTTAAGCTGCTTCAGGGCCATCCTAATCTCGTACAGACTGATTTCCGGGATGTCTTCGGTATAATGTCGGGACAGCTTGGCTCTTGAATCGCCTACCAAGCTGTCAACGGGCTTTGCGACTGAAGTGTATAACTGACCATAGAACCTCTCGATCTCGCCTAGAACCTCTGCTTTGGTCGACGCTATGCTGCCATCTTCCCGTTTCAGCTTGGTCAGCTGGCTTTGTCCAATAGACTTGTCCTTTGCGAACACTTTGGAGCCTTTGTTCTGCTCAATGGTCTCTTTAACACGGTTCGTATTAAAGAGCCGCAGATCATGTCGCAAGGACTTCGATATACGTCTATTAAGCTGCCTATATGACCTCGCGTCATCGGGAGACTGCAACTGTAGCGAGCGTCGTTCAGCCATGAGGTTTAAGGTTCGATCAGACAATTTCTGAGGTCTATCTTTACGGCGGGGTCTGAAAAACTTAGACCCTACCGTGTGGACAGTTTCCACTAGCCCGTCGTTGATCTCGTCCACTGAGACAAAGTTCTCCAGACAAGCGAAGCGGTTGGAGAGCTCGAGTTGAAAGCTCTCGGGGTTTTGAATATGGGCCCGAGTAGGTCGGAGCGTAGACTTCATCAGACTGGACCTTTCCAGTTTAACATTGATATTCAGTGTGCCTCTTACGATTCGATGATCACTGCCGGTCTTTACCCTATTGATCACAGACACATCACTGAAAATCCGTTTCTTGTCGGTCATGATGAAGTCAATCTCGTTTCTCGTGGAACCATCGGGACTTATCCAGGTCCATTTCCTGTGAGGCGGCTTCTGGAAGAAAGAGTTCATCATGAAGAGTTCCTCTTTCTCCAGAAAGTCGGCCAGCCTCTGTCCCCTAGGGTTCCGTTGCCCGTATCCAAATTGCCCCACTCTCAACTCATCACCGCTGTTCTTGCCCAACTTTGCATTGAAGTCCCCCATAACAACAGTGAAGTAGGTTTTGGAAGTATGTATGGCCCTACTTACGTCCTCATACATAGCCTCTACTTCCTCATCAGAATGTGACGAGGTCGGTGCGTATACCTGAATGACCTTCAACGAATATCTTTTGGATATTCTGAGTATTAGGTATACCACCCTGCTCGACACACTGTCGATGGTTGTTATGTTGTTAACGAGGGACTTGTGAACGAGAAACCCGACACCGCCTTGGGACTGTTGGGCGCCCTCCCGGTAGTAGAGCAGGTTACCAGACTTCAGGGTTATGGTGTCCTCCTCTCTCTACGGACTTCGCATAATCCTACAATGTCCCAGTGTAACCTGCTCAGTTCCTCTTCCAACTCGCAAATCTTTTCGTCAGTCCTCATTGTGCGTATGTTGTGTGTTACCAGGGCCATTCGTCGTGGGGATGGGTAGCCGGATTTCGTCCGGGGATTCTTAGCACCCCCTGCTCCGCCATTACCTTGGCCGCTACCCGCGCCAGGGATAGTGGAGCTGCCGGAGACTGGGGGCCTGGTATTTGTGTGACTGTTCATAGAGGGGGTTTGCCATACGCGCCACGCTTGGCAGGCGGGTAGGCGCGCGCAGTTTTTTTTTTTTTTTTTTTTAAGGTCTCTGGGAGACGCTGCTGCCCATCTCCCGGTATATTATTATTCCCTTAGCAGGCTTCTACTGCAACCACGGGACGATATGGTGGGGGACAATTCTAAGGCCGGTCACCCCACGGCTACCCAGTACCTCTGGATTACCGGTCCAGCGCGTTAGCCACTTCGCTACCCTCGCTCCACGTAGACCTGACGAATTTTTCCTTATGCTTTGTATGTCGATCTTTGCATTGTTTATTTCAAAGGTTTTTACACCTTAGCGACCTCTATGTGAATAGGTACGTTAATATTCACATCTTACCCCACCACTTTACAGTGGTAAACGAGCAAGCGAGAGAGGGCGCTGTTAGTGTGGTTGTCACCAGGTAGCTCCTTTTTAAATTTTTCTTTAAGCTTTGATCTTTGTATTCATAGTTTAAAAATAATAATTGTGGTGTACCCACATTAAACAAAATGAGACATTACATGTTTCATAAATTTATTTTTTGTTTGATTTAAGTACAAAAGAAATCCAAGAGTATGAAATTCAACTGGCGGCTTATAATCTTTATTTAATATAAAAGTATCCTATAGTGATAGCTATTTTTTTCCCGAATGAAATAAATATATTTATATTTTGTTACGCGCTTAGAATAGGTTCGTACTAGAACTCTTAAGAGTCGAATTTTTGTTATAGGCGTATTTATACAACAGATTTTCGAATTTATGTGTGCGTATCTACGAACCAATCATAGAGGCGTACTGGCAACACAGAAACGTATTAACAAAACCGGCCAAGAGCATGTCGGGCCACGCTCAGTGTAGGGTTCCGTAGTTGCTCATCCTTCACAATAAACTGCTGTTTTAAGCCCGAGTTTTAAGTTAAGAAAGATTTTAAGCTCTATAAAAAGGTCGTAAACGTCCTAGAAACTGTAATCACTTATTACCTTCTGGAAGTCAACTTACGTCCTTTAAAAGAAAAAATATGAAATTTGGCGATAACTCAAAAACCAAACCTCATTTACATGTTTTTTTCCGATTTTTTTTGTTTTCGGAGCGTATATTTACAAAACTGCTGACTTTATCAAAAAATAATGTTAGGAGACGCCTATTATTTTTACAAGACCTATTCAACGACAACACCCCACACACTAGTGTTGAAAAGAAAAAAAAAATCAGCCCCACTTTAGGTGTTCGAGAGGTACCCGAAAAAAAAACCATAATTATTATTTTACCGTTCTGTCGGCGTTATACATACACATACTCATACCAAATTTCAGCTTTCTAGTACTAATGATCACGGAGCTAAGCCGCGGACGGACGGACGGACGGACGGACAGACGGACATGGCGAAACTATAAGGGTTCCTAGTTGACTACGGAACCCTAAAAAAACAGAACCCACGAACCAATCGTTGAGTAATGACGTCAAAAATCTCGCCTGTCCTTCCGGAGGGCCATACCTTATTTTCTCATACTTAAAATGGATCCATCCAGAAGCTTTATATTCGTTCGGTAGTTATTCGTAGGGGAGACCAGGGATGGACGTAACCATTTTCGATTTCTTCGTAATATCTCACACATCTTTAAGAATATCAAGATTCTAATCAATACAAATGATAGATTACTCTTTCAGCTATCTTTAACGATCACCTTAAATGCAACTGATATATGAGATTTTGAGAAAAATGACCAAAAATAAAATTTGGAATCTGTTACAACCATCCCTAGGGGTAGGGCTGGTTGTAACAGTATCAGGGGATGCTTGTAACAATTCAAATAAGTACTATGTATCTTTCATAATCAACATTATTATTTATCACAAAACAACATTATTATTCTTATTTATCAATCAGCCTTTTAGGTCTTACAATAATATCACAGTAATCAAAACTATCTATTAAACACTTCTGAAACATATAAAATAATGTCACAATAATCAAAACTAATTATTAAATGCTTCTGAAACATGACAAATAATCTTCAAAACTAGTCAACAATCTCAGTCAGACAAACAGTTATGACAGATATAACTTCTTTCATTATTAGTGCAATCTTCATGAGCCCATTGGTGACACTCGAGGCATTGCACCCATTTTTCATTTGACCTGCTGTTTGCATATGATTCCATACAGACTAGACAAAAGCAATCCTCGCTATCTGAGCTATCAGTATTCTTTGTTAATCTAGAACCCTTTTTCTTCTTTGGTGCTTTATTTCCCTTTTTTTTCATATTTTTTTTAACAACTGGTGTCCTTGGTTTTTTTATTTCTTTGGCAGTCTGCAAAATGGGTTTCTTAACTTCTTTGGCTCTGAGCTTTCTTTCCTCTTGTTCTTGAATTTCAAGCTTGTTTGGTGTATCAGTCATTATTGCTGTTTTCCTCCCTTTTCTTCCCTTTCCATTATTCTTCCTTGGTCCTGCTTTTGGTAGGGGCTTAATTTGATAGGGACTAAACGATATCATTGTAACGTCCTGTACAGTAGCTGAAGAGGTAGATGGGAAGTTTAAATTATGAGATGATGTTGATGGTACAGAGACATCTACTTCCAAAATAGTCGTTGAAGCTGAGGCTGTTGGTGGCAAAGTTAATTCAGGAGGACTTCTTGGCAACAATGGTGATACTGGCAAAGACGGTGAACCTACCAATGGTGGTGTTACTAATGGCGATGGTGAGCGTAACTCGCACCGTTCGGCCAGTAAATTATCAGTCGAAATTGCATGATCGCGTGATGGTGGTGAACAGGACATTGCATCAATCTGACGACTTGTTGACGGAATAGGGTCAGGTACTGGAGCTGGAACATCTTCTAACGGTCGATCGGTGACGCTGCTGGGCAAGAAGTCCACGTCTGTAAATATTTGCGGGTTGACGGGCCATATCCCTGTGCAAGCAAAACCTGCCTGTATATTTCGCGGTGTTACAGCGATAGGAAAAGAGTCTCGGACTATACTGGGTATATCGTATATAGTCATAACTTTCCCAGGGTTTGATCTCATCCAGTTGTCACAGCATGCATTTACGGCTTTTTTCAGAGGTCCAAATACACTGCGATCAAGTGGCTGCATCTTGTGTGTGCAGTGTGGTGGGAAAGTCAAAAGGACTATGCCAGATTCTCTACAGAAGTCAATATTCTTCAGTGCTATATGGGAACTGTGGTTGTCCAGAAGAAGAATGCACTTATTTTCTTGAGATGGTCGTGCATGCGTTTTAAAATGATTCAAAAATAAATTGAAATCATCTTCTTGCATCCAACCACTTCCATTTGCACTTCCAACTGACCCTTGAGGTGCATCACGAATAAAATGATCTTTAAACCGTTTTCGTGGAAATATAAACATGGGAGGAATGCTATTTCCAATAGCGTTAACTGCAGTAGCCACAGTAACTAGCACACCACGTTCTGCAGATGTGACCGAGCTAACTTGCTTGGTGCCTTTTCCGGCTACAACTCTATTTGGTTTTTGTACCGTGGTTACACCAGTCTCGTCCATATTCCAAATAGCCGATGCATTGTAATTATCTCGTTCCAAAAGCTCAGTATAGTTTCGAAAAAACAAATCAACATTGTTTTTATTGAAGCTCGTCGCTCGGGCAATACTAGTCGCTTGGGGGGCTCTTATCGACAATCGTGGATTACGACGAATAAACAACCTCAGCCAATCATCACCAGCACATTCATTAGAGCTCCAAGAGCTGGGAAATTCTTTATTATATTTAATAGCTAATTGAAACGCTAGCTTGCGTACTTCTTTGGTCGTTAACCCGTAATTAATTTTAGAGCAATGGAGCAAATACTCAGCCAGTATTTTTTCTTCTTCGTCGCTAAAAACTCTTTTTTTCGATACGTAGCCTACATTTGGAATACTTGTTGAACCTTCTTCAAGCATTTTTTTCTTTTTTTGTACAAATCTATATAGAGATACATGGCACAATTGATATGAATGTGCAGCGTCTCGATACGTAACATTTCTGAGAAGTACTTCTTCTGCAGCCAAATTCATTATTTCTGCAGTGGCTAAACCTCTGCTCGTTGTTCTTTTATGTATATTGGGCATTCTGAAATAAAAAAATAAATCTGTGTAGCTCTGAAATATAAGAAATACAATAAAATATGCTTTGAGTTATTACGATAATAATCGGGATGAAAGTAACAAGTTGTTACTTTCATCCCGATCTATAAATTCTCCCGAATATGACAAACACGTGCTTATACCTTACAAAAACCGTTGTAAATGTACCATTCCGGATGCCAAAACATAAAGACGAATAGTTGTGCTATTTAACTCACACATAACACACAAGCTACAACATCACATAATTAAAACAATCACCGTTGAAAAAAACGATCAAAACTTACTTTTCTCGTAATTTTTCGGCACCGACTCAATACGTCAACAACCTGGCGGCACAGCGCCGTGAGCGCAACTGAGGGAAGGGGGGGTTCAAAATGGCGTATGTCGGTAAAACAGCCGTCCTTGTAGCCAACATAATTCGTTCAAAAACTCACTTGTTACGTTCATCCCGTGTTACTTTCATACCTGGTCTCCCCTATACCGGTAGCAGTGTACAGCCACCGCTAGGTGTTTTTTCGCGGCCACATCGCCGTAACAAGCTGGGATGTAAATCAATGTTGCCGCGGATCTGCATACCGACTTGTGCGTTCGTTACCGGACCTTTAAAATACTTAGCTACTTGACTCTGCTACTGTTGCTATTCGTGATGGGATAGTGATTATGTTTGCGACAATTTTTAGGGTTCCGTACTCAAAGGATAAAAAATGGGACCCTATTACTACTTAAGTCTCCGCTGTCCGTCCGTCTGTCCACCAGGATGTATCTCACAAACCGTGATAGTTAAGACAGTTAGTAGTTAATAATTGAGCGACCTGGATCACAGGAGATCCAGGTCGCTCAATTCAAAAACTTGATTTCCTACTTTTTAAAAACTAGATCATTTCAAAATCACTTTTCAAAAGATCAATTTTTAAAATGTTCGCTCAATTCAAAAACATGATTTTCTACTTTTATAAAACTAGATCATTTCAAAGTCACTTTTCAAAAGATCAATTTTTAAAATGGTCGCTCAATTCAAAAACTTAATTTTCTAGTTTTTTAAAACTAGATTATTTCAGTCCGTTTAAAAAGATACATTTCGATAATTTTTTTAAATCTTCGCTCAATTCAAAAACTTGATTTCCTACTTTTTAAAAACTAGATCATTTCAAAGTCACTTTTCAAAAGATCAATTTTTAAAATGTTCGCTCAATTCAAAAACATGATTTTCTACTTTTATAAAACTAGATCATTTCAAAGTCACTTTTCAAAAGATCAATTTTTAAAATGTTCGCTCAATTCAAAAACTTAATTTTCTAGTTTTTTAAAACTAGATTATTTCAGTCCGTTTAAAAAGATACATTTCGATATTTTTTTTAAATCTTCGCTCAATTCAAAAACTTCATTTTCTAGTATTTTAAAAGAACATCTTTTTTTAAGTCACTTTTTTGAAACATCCATCTTGATCAATTTTAAAAAGATCTCTCCATTCAAAATTCAGTTTTACAATTTCTTTTTTAAACTAGATCATTTCAGTCATTTTTGAAAGATTCGTCTTGATCAATTTTAAAAATGTTAATACAATTCGAAAATTTAGTTTCTAGTTTTTCAAAACTAGATCATTACAAAGACGGTTTTCGAAATATGTCTCTTCTATCAAAAAAGTCATTTAAAACACTAAGGGAGTGTACGTATTTTTGAAGCCTATTTATATCATAAAATAGATAATTATTTTACTGTATAATAAAAATAAAACAACGCTTATTTTATCTACTTATAATTTCACACCTTTATTATTATTACAAGTACCATATTAATTAGGTGAATACGCTTATGTCTGTACGGGGTAGTTGTAAGTAAACATCATATTGCGCAACTAAGTATTTATCTTTGAAGTATACTTTCGAAACGAACTATATCATATACGATTGTTTGTTCAATGACCTGTAAAGAAAAAAAATATTGATCAATATTAACCCATTCAAAAGATAAAAACAAGTGAAACAAAACGTAGATAATTAGAAAATAGGAGAGACGAGACAAAGATATAAATGTACAGTATGTACATACTCATGAATAAGATTCCGTCCTAAAAGGGGCAACACTATAGTTATAGCAAAGTACTTTCATGATTGATAAAAAGTGATACCTGTACTTTCAGCTTCCATTTTTTCCTGTATTTTGCCTATCAAATCCTTTGTTTTTAAATAAATGTCATCAAATAAGGCAGTTTTGATAACATGCTGAACACAAAACTCAGCTGCACATCGACAAACAGAGTCCTCGGAGTTTTCAAATTGTTCTGCATTATAAACTTCGATTCTTATCACTTTAGTCCCTTGCACTGTTTGTTTTATATAACTGCATAAATTTGACCTCTTTCTTTTCCGATTTCCGTCCATAGGCAAGAAATTAAAGAGATCTCCAGATTCCTAAAAATATGACAAAAAGTATTAGTTAACATAAAAAACAATATCTTGTCTCTTAATTTACTTCAAAAAATGAGGTTTCTGAGGTGACCGTATGTTTGTATGCATGCATGCCCGCGATTATCTCGCTTTAGGTTGAACCGATTTTGATGCGGTCTTTAGAAAACTATATATTTTTTTACGTCGGAAAGTTTTGGTATACGCGTACAACAAATGGTAATTTAACTCATACAGCTGCTATCGAAAAGCATTATATTTAGTTACGTGTAAGCTACTGATGGGAAACCATTCAAGGCTACTGAAGCTACTCAATAATAATTTTATTTCAATCACTAAGAATTAATATTTTCTTTAAAATAAAAATGGCCCGCATCAAAACTGAAAAGCCAAAAAAATTACCCGTTCATGTACAGATTAGATACATTTGTATCACAGACGGTATTTTTTTTCTTAAATGAAACGTAACAATAAACTTACCGACATTGCACAAACTATTTTTATGAATTTTTCTTGCTAACAGCCGTCTCTACTAATACATTGAAGAATAATGAAATAATTTCTAAAGTCTGCAAAAATTATTTTATAAAACTCGAATATTCAAATGAAGAAATCCTTATTATTTTATGTCTCTTTCGTACTTGATGATGTTATTACGATAAAAGCGCAACAAATATCCTGAAATGACTCCTACTAATACGGATGAGTATTCAAAGTCCAAATTCGTATTAACTTTATATATGTAACTTGCAACCATGCCCATAAAAATCGCGACAGAGCGGCGTCGGAAACAATATGATCCTGCCTATGTTTTGCTTAAACATCTCATAAGACTCCCGATCATAGAATCAGTTTGTGTGTACATAAGATAAATTGTTTGTACTAGACGCTAAACAAATACTAATAGCGACAGGCAAAGTCTGGGGTTATTGCTAAATGAGTTGAATAATTTAGCATGACTATCGAGTACTATGGTAGACATTGATTATTAGCATACTATTTAAATAGGTCGTATAGTTTACCAAATATGATTTAAGAAGTCATCACTTTTGAACTCACATAATGATACCCTATAGTTATACAACTTTCACACAAAGACATTTTAAAGCTTGTTTTAATAGGGTCGCACACGCGTTACTCCATCATTTTGTGCTCGGTCTTTGGACAAGAAAATCTTCTAGATACATAATAATTATAGTGAGCTAACTACATAGGTTGCTCTATGCTATCTAAGTGTTTTTGACCGAAACGTGTTTTCCGTGTTTGTGTGTTTGTGGGTGACAGTGAATCTTCAAGAGAAATCATGTAAGTAATTTGAAGCGATTACTTTTCAATACTTTATTATTTTATTTTTATGATGCATTGTTTGTAGTTATCAGTCGCGTGGCGTCAAACAAAAAAAACTCAGTTCAAGCCGGGGTAGATTTCGTTTATTCAGTGGCTATAGAGAATCTCAATCACCCTGAAGTGTGCAAGCGGATGGGAATCGGGTTGTATTGACGCCATGCCACTGGTAGGTATGTAAATTTTGTGGTGTAGCGACACGATAGCTTGCTGTTTACCTTACCTTACAAACACCATTAAATTTTTAGTCTCTTGTGGACGATAGCTATAACGATAGCTGTCTTTCCTGCGGGCAATACAGATAGTTTATTACCTAAATATGTTTTAAAAAGTAGATAATTTTTACCTTCATGCCTACAGGATGTCGGGAAAAGTTTATGTAAAAACTCTTCTAGCTAAATGGTTATTTGAAAGTTTCCTTCATACATATTTGTAAATTATTAAAAAAAACTGTAGGTTTGTTTTTAAAGTGATTTTACTGCTAATGGTTTTAGCTATTTAATAATAAAGAAAATCTGTTGAACATTATTGTCCGAGAAACAATGCTGATCAATCATCACTTATCAGAAAAGTAATGTATTTTTTGTTTTATTTCAGAATCGAGTTGCTGCTCGCATCCTTCTCAATTCGGTTTCTGCCACACAGCATTTAACAGAAGTTATTTCAATATGTAAGTCCCTAAATATAAAAAGTCAAACTATTGAATAATGTTAACTTTCCTAACGATTATAATTTTGAATTAATGTTACGATGAAGACAAACGAATTGTATGTATCAAAAAGGGTGCCTTCTATAGTGATAGCTAGTGAATCAACAAGTCACGTATAAAGTCTATATTGCATATACAATCCGTTCACCTCTTACACAAATTACGACAGATAAACGATAGCGCGCGATCTAGGTACAAATCGCCGCGGTCGGGTCACCACCATCTAGCGGATAATTGGGTACTGATATTCAGTATGAACGCAAACATGAATTAGCAAGTACTTTCTTTCTTAGTCTTGAAAATAAAATTAGCTAATGAAATAAAATAAAAAGATCCTAAATTCAAATTATTAATCTATCAACCCTCCGTTACTATTAAGTACTCCGAAAGAGATCTTTGTCTATCGATAAGACCATGTGTTTATCTACCTCTACTTTTCATTTCATTGTAATTTCTAATCTCTAAGTATATTCCAGTATACTTGGGTGGGCAAAAAAAAAGGATTTGTGTTGTTTGTTATATTTGATAGTCGTATCATTAAAGTAAGTTTCAATTCAAACCTCACGCATTTTATTTAAATTCAAGGAAACTTTATAAAGAAAACTACTTCTATTACAGGTCGAAAGCATGTGAAGACATTTTTCCATCATCGGAAGCGTCCTGTGAAGAGGAGGAGGTACTTGTTGAAGAACTCGTTAAGCCGGTAGAGAAAAAAAAGTCGAGGAAGCGGACTAAGGCGGCGCATGTTCCAGAGCCAGTGCTCTCAACAAGCGAAAATCGAGCGGGAGTTTCGAATGTTTCCACTACTAGCAAGAAGGCGAAATCTGAAAAAACAACAGCGCAAGAATTATTCGGCGATGACTCGGATAATGATAATGCGGATAAAAAGACTGCTCCTTTAATTTCTTATATTACAAGAAGGGTTGCTGGCGGGTTTTCACGACAGGTCGATGTAGGGAAAAAAGGCAGTCATTTTATAGAGCTCAAAATTTACAAATGTGATGAGATCGAACCCGTGTCACCCATGAATCGTTGGCGTCATGCAATAGTGGCAGTAAAAAACAGAACGGATATAGATGTCGACTCATGGCAACATATTTCTAATTACCTCGCCGCCATACGAAAAGAGTTTAAGAGTGTATCTCCTGCTTTTATCAATTCCTATTTGTAAATAGTACATAGGTGCTTCATTTAAACCAATACAACCTGTATGGTAAACTAGTATTTAAACGTATATTCCTTGTATAATCGACATGAGTAGAGTGTATTGTGTAACCTATAACATTTTTAATAAATAAAATCTTTAAATATTTACTAACTTGCATTATTTATGTTTGCAGCTAAACCACCAACACCCATAAATGACAAGCCAGAGAAATCAGATGTAAAATATTGTATCAATTGCAGAATTAATATTTTAAGTTCTAAATATCATTATCATGTTCGAAGTAATTTACATAAATCAAACTGTGTAATAAGTACAGAATTTTCTGAGAACATCAAAGTCATTGCCACAGCTTTTAAAAGTCGCATAGTAACATATAGATTAAGCCCTTTAGAATCAGATCAGCTAATCACTCCAGAATTATTTTTAACGAATTATCAAAAGGATATCATAAGTCTCCTAAAAACCATGTTGTTAAAACATGAGTGCATTAAAATAAATTTTGAATTGTTCGCAGCATTTAATTTATTGACAAATGAGAAAGAGCAGCTGAAGTCATTTAATACAAAGTATCAAATCGTTTGTAAAAATTCAAATTTAAATGACATGCTAATTAATTTAACAAGTATTTTAAAAGATAAAATATCAGAATTTGAACACTGTAAGTCCGGATGGTCGTATGTTGGTATTGGACACTTAGAAATCAATGTTAACAAATATTCACCTATGAGAGGAGGTAGTTGAAACGAATTGGGGCAGAGAAATGGATAACTAAACCTAATTTGAAAAGTATTACTATTTTTGATGAGAATTTTGTAGCAATCCAATTGAAGCATGAAAAATTTGTCTTAGATAGACCTTTGTATATAGGCTTCACTGTCTTAGAGTATGCAAAACAACATTTGTATCAATTCCATTATGATTTCATTCAAAGAAAATATAAAGATAACGCTAAGCTTTGTTATACTGATACAGATAGCTTACTTTATTTAATTAAAACTGACGATATTTACGCCGATATCAAAGAAAACAATATGGAATTTGACACGAGTAACTTTTCGAATGATAACCCTTACAGCATTTTAAGAAATAATGCTAAAGTTCCGAGGTTGTTCAAAGATGAATTAGGAGGTGAGGTGATTTCTGAATTCGTTGGCTTGAGGGCAAAATTGTATTGTATAAATAGTGTTAAGGTAGAAATTAAGAAAGCAAAGGGTATTTAAAAATGTGTTACAAAGAAATTAATATTAACTAACTATAAGCAAGCTCTTAGGAGTAATTAAAATTATAAATATAAAATGAAACTAATTAGGTCTTTAAAACATGTATTATACACCCAAGAGGTTAATAAAACTGTCTTAAATAGAAATGATGATAAACGGAAAATCTTGCCAAATGGCATTAAAACCTTACCTTGGGGACATTGTGATACTATATTATACTAAATAATGCAAGTAAGAGTATTGTATTATTATATTTATCCATGTATCGCTTGCAATATCTAACTAGTGTATAATTTTTTAATAATTAATAAAAAATATATTTAATAGTATGTCTTTTAATCTAATTTTAACCTTTAAAAGTCGATACAAATGTTAATACAACATTATAATAAATATCATAGTTTGTCAATTAACATATTTTCAGCAACATTATTAGATCGAGTATATAAAGTAAAACAGTATCCAATGACTCTCACATGCCACCATGAGGTTCATTAAGCAAACACAAACTTTAGAAGTGAATACTATTAATGCTGGAAATCGTACTCAAAAAATAAAACATAGCATCCTATTACCTAACACAATTCGTTGCATAATTTGCGGTCCTTCAAATTGTGGTAAAACAAATGTTATGTTGAATTTATTATTTCATGAAAATGGTTTAAAGTTCAAGAACGTTTACTTATACTCAAAGACAGCTTTTCAGCCCAAGTATCTTTTTTTACGACAAATCATGCAGAGAATTCCGGGAGCTGGATTTTTTTTATTTAATGATAGTAAGGAAGTTATTCACCCTAATGATGCTTTGACAAATTCAATTATGATTTTTGATGACATAGCATGTGAAAATCAAGCGAATATTCGAAATTACTTCGCTATGGGAAGACATAGACAGATAGACTGTTTTTATTTGTCTCAAACATACTCAAAAATACCAAAACAGTTACTAAGAGATAATGTTAACCTTTTGATCATTTTTAACCAAGACGATGTGAATTTAAAACATATATATAATGAACATGTAAATACAGATATAGATTGGGTCAAATTTAAACGACTTTGTTCCATTATATGGAAAAATCGATTCAACTTTTTATTAATTAATAAAGATTGTGATGTTAATAATGGAAGGTATAGACAAGGATTCGACACGTTTATTTATTTTTAAGTTTCTTATAAATATCGCTTGTATTATTGAAATACTTCATTTGAATTCGACTGTCTGTGTAAAATAGTCAATAAAAATGGAAACCGATGTAAAAATGCAACTCGTTAAGTCTGTGGAGAGCATAAAAAGGAAAATAAAGACTCTTCAAAATGAGGAAGACGAAGCAAATTTGAGATATAAAAAAGTCTTTAAGCCTATTACAGATCCTCTAGAATCACTAGTAAAAACTAATGATAAAATTAGTCCATGCTTAAACATCTCAAAAAATATAAATAAAAACAACACACTTACGGAAGATACTGACTTAGAGTCTTCTGTAGAGTATAATAATTTCAGAGACTTGGTTGAAGCTGATTCTAGTAAGCATTCAGAATATTATGACTTTAATGAAGATAGAGACAAAAATTCGATAAAAACTAAAAGCGATACACTGTTGTCGCTTAAAAAAGATGATGTACTTGACATTTATGACAACATCAATATACCATTCGGAATTCGGAGCGAAAATAAACAACTAATGATGGGGAATAGTATTGTTTGTTTGTCTTTAACAAATAGTAAAGATAAAAAATATATGGTTTCTATAAATAACAAAAACTATGAATTGACTTCCGGTTTAAAAGAACTTCTATTACGTAATAAACCTAATCTGGATATTGTAACAGAAAAAGACAAAATCGTGTACAAAAATTTACTTATCAGCACTAACGCACACAAACGAGATTTTAAACCTAACGGACAATTAAAGGGTGACAAAGGAATAAAATACTGTCAGATTATCAAACCTTTATTTTCTCAAATTAATGTCGACCAAAATGCCTCCAAAGAGTTAAATGAGTTAAAAATTGGTGGCAACTTACCCGAACTAAAAAAGTATAAGAGCAATACAGATTATATTTATTGGGACGATCCAAACGAGTTGATTGATAGACTCAAACTTTTAGTTGCATCAAGAAATGCTGGAAACAGTAATCATGATAATGAAATTATGTCTATAATAGAAGAATTGAAAGAAGCAGGTGTAATAAAAGAATAAAACCTTCCTCAACATCTTCATTGCGTCTAGTATACTAACGTATATCAGACATGAGTGTAGAAGAAAAAGAAAATATTTATATTGATAGTTGTACAGTTGAGGTTATAAAATTTTCAACTACAAATAAACCTAAATTACCCGACATTGACTGTAAGCAACAAGTTGATGAATTGTTTAACGAGCTTTCTAGAAAATTGGCACACTTTGAAAAGCTGACTACGACTTTAATGGATCGTGTAAAAAACATTGAAAAAGATATTGCTTTAAAGGATATTGGTAAAACATTGAACAAGCATTATGAGCAAATGCGACGTTGTTAATGAAATTCATAAATACGCTAGAGTCAACTTCCCTCGAAGAAGCGTTTTATTAAAAGACATTGATGACCTGTGGCAAGCAGATTTGATTGATATGCAAGTATTTTCAAATGTAAATGCTGGCTATAAGTATATATTAGTTATTATTGATTGTTTTTCAAAATATGCTTGGGCATTTCCTCTCAAACAAAAGACAAAAGAAAGCGTCTCCAGGGAATTTGAAGCAGTTTTAGGCATAGGACGTTGGCCAAAAAATTTACAAACAGATATGGGTAAAGAATTTTATAATAGCACATTTCAAAAAATTATTAAAAAATATAACATTAATCATTACTCCACGTATTCTACGAAAAAAGCCTCAATCGTGGAACGATTTATAAGAACTTTAAAAAATAAACTTTACAAGGAGTTTAGTTTGAAAGGGAACTATAAATGGATTGATGGAACGTTAGGTTCTAAAATATACGAATATAATAATACTTTTCATAGAACTGTAGGTAGACCTCCCGCCACAATTAATCATAATAATAAAGTAAATGTATTACAAAGATATATAAAATCTAGAAATAAAATTCTTAAGTGTAGAAAATTTCAAGTTGGAAATTTTGTGAGAATTAGCAAATACAAAGGATGTTTTGAAAAGGGATTTACTCCTAATTGGTCTACAGAAATATTTAAAATAACAAAGATCCAAAATACTAATCCAACAACTTATTTACTAGAAGACGCGAGATCTAGACCAATTTTAGGAGCATTTTATGCGCAAGAAATTCAGAAAACTTTACATCCTGATGTATACCTCGTTGAAAAAGTTTTGAAAACCAGAGGAAACAAAGTATATGTTAAGTGGTTGGGATTACCTCCAAGTGAGAATAGTTGGATAGAAAAAACGAATCGTTTGTAGATGTTACAAGTACAGTTAGTATTTAAACCAGTACAGTTTTATATTGTACGCATTAGTATATGATTCTTTGAACAAGAACAATCGATTATCTTTTATCGTTGATTGTTTCTAAAAAATATATTTAATTATGCCTTCGACGCGAAATAAATTAAAAGCGAGAAAAAGTTCACAAGGGGTCCTTAAGAGCAAAACCGGTGCTGGTTTAAAAAAGACATTCAATAATATTGTTTCTCACACTAAGAAACATATTCGGAATTTGAAACCAAAATGTAAGAAAATGTTGACTGAATTGGCATACGCAGCTGCTCAAGAACTTGCATCCGACTTACCTATTAAAATACCGAGAGTGATTACCGTTCCTAAAACTGGAGGATTTCTACCGTTAATACCTATATTAGCCAGCTTGTCCGCCACCGGGAGTTTAGCGGGTGGTATAACTGGAATCAGGAATGCTATCAATGATTTTAAATCGGCCAAAAAACAGTTAGCTGAATTAAAAAAAAATAACATGAACATGAAAGCGATGTGTATTGGAAAAGGACTGCATCTTAGACCATACAAAAACGGGTTGGGAATTTATGTAACGAAGAAAAAAAACTGATTGCTCGGCTACCCAAAAGAGCGTTAACCAATATTGACATTTTAAATCACTCGAAAAATATACCTCATTTTCGTGGTGTCTTTATGAGAGATGAATTACCAGAATTTCCACTATCAATGGAGTGCGGGGTTATCAATCTAGATTCTTCTACAAATTCTGGTACTCATTGGGTAGCCTATGGAAAGATTAATGATTATATTGAATACTTTGATAGTTACGGTAATTTGAAACCGCCAAAAGAATTTATTGAATATATGGGGCAAACGGTTAACTACAACTATCAGAATTTACAAGGGAATAATTTATACAATTGTGGACATTTATGTTTAAAGTTTCTAAAGTCCTTTTGGAAGAGTTCAAATCAGAGAAAAAGATTGCAATATAGACCTAGTATAAATGCGAATAAATAAAATACGGTGTTTACCCGGTTTACATTCTCGCATTGACTGTGGCTGTAATTACACGTTAATAATAATAAAAAAACAATTATTCATAAAACAGGTAACCTTTTCTAATTTAAAAATGTTAGTTTTTGATAAAAACGTCGATAAAAAAAGAAAAACTAACATTTCACCTCCAGTGTCAAAAGATATAAGACGTGTAAGAAGGACTAAAATAATTACTAAAAGCAATAAGATATTTTTACGCTCCCTTGGATTTAAAATATAAAAATGCTTCAAATCACTGATTTACCACATCACGATAATTCTATTGAAAGTTATGAGATCCATAGTTACAATCCTTATAGCCACAGCTTCAAAGAAAATGATGAAATCAGAATACCTATTCATCAGCAAGATGTTTATGTGCTTCCATCAGCTAGTTCAATTTACATAGAAGGTTATGCAACTGTGACCTCTTTAGACGCAACAGGAAAACCAATAGAGAAAAATTTTAGTTTTATAAACAATCCGATATTGTTTTTATTTCAAGATATCAAATACGAGCTAAATGGTGTTGAAATAGATCATATAAAAAATGCTGGAATTACAAGTACCATGAAATCATATATCTCAATGAATGATGGAGAAAGTAAAAATGCCGCATTATGGGGTTGGAATTTAAATGGGACTAAAGAGAAAACAAAACATTTCTCTGTTATTGTACCATTAAATAAAGTACTCGGATTTGCAGAAGATTACAATAAAGTACTCATTAATTGCAGACATGAGCTCGTACTACATAGGAGTAGTTCTGCTGCAAATAGTGTGGTTACAGATGCTAAAACCGATAAAGTTAATATAGAAATACAAAAGGTTCAGTGGCGTGTGCCGCATGTTAGAGTTTCTGATCGTAATAGATTGATGCTTTTAAAACATTTGGAAAAAGATCGACCTATACAGCTTGCATTCAGGAATTGGGATTTATACGAATATCCACTACTACCAAAAACAACAAAACACTCATGGTCTGTTAAAACTGCTTCCCAGTTAGAGAAACCAAGATATGTTATATTAGGTCTACAAACAAATAGAAAATTAAATCAGATGGCAAGTTCATCTTGCTTTGATCACTGTCATGTAACAAACGTTAAGCTATTCCTAAATTCACAATATTTTCCTTACGATTCACTAAACTTAAACTTCAATGAAGGCAATTACGGTATATTATATGAGATGTATGCTAATTTCCGTCAGTCATATTACAACGGCGGTATCGAACCGTTGCTTGATTTGAAGAGATTTGAACAAATAGCCCCACTGTTTGTAATAGACTGCTCAAGACAAAACGATACACTGAAAACTGGACCGGTTGATGTTCGATTAGAAATCGAGTCTTCGGAAGATATTCCAGAGAATACTTCTGCGTATTGTTTGATTATAAATGATCGACTCATTGAGTACAAACCATTAAGCAACATCGTACGAAAACTATCATGAATGTCATAGTTGATGTGCAAGGTTTTAAAAATGAAAACAATAAGTTTATAGTGAAAGAAATTGCAATCATATGTAACAATCGTATAATGATGCTGTTGATCAAACCACCATATCCCTTTTATTATTTAACTAAAAAAGAACGTTCACATGTAGCA
The DNA here is from genome assembly GCA_932273695.1 of Apotomis betuletana. NCBI lineage: Eukaryota > Metazoa > Arthropoda > Insecta > Lepidoptera > Tortricidae > Apotomis > Apotomis betuletana. Next base: position 23,031,684 of record OW026307.1, read on the forward strand.
TGGATGGAAAAAAACCGAGGAATTTTATGGAATGAAGGTTTTGTCCCATATTATAATTATAAGTTGTTTATTTTAGATTTTTTAAATAAAAAGCGTATTTATACTAAAGGTTATGAAAAAGTGAAGTGGCTAAAAGAGATGTTAGAGAATGAAAATGTTTTTAATTTAGAAGATTTGAACTGTCCTAAGTTAGACGCTTTGTATAATAATTATTTTCTATCGCCAGATATTCAAAGTTGTATTTACCATAATAGCACATGTGCTTTAAGAAATGTAACTTGCTTAAATAAGTGGTGTGTGGAAAATAAGGTTTTTGCTTCACAACAATGAAAGCGTTTTTATATCGTATAAATATATATATGTATACAGCGAGGAAATACTGCCAGCATTTTCGGTACCATGCCGAGGGGGGCACAACTTCTTAGATTTATTTTAGTTTTTATTTAACTTTAGTTAGACGTAATTTATTTTGTGAATATAGTTTAGGTTTTTATACTAATTTAATTTAGTTCTTAGTACTTATTTAGATTAAGTTTTTTGTTTAAATGTTAAATTAACTACTTGGTTGATTTATAATAAAAATAAACTTATTATAATCCATAAGCTGCATTTTTATTTATTGAATAGATAAGTACCATTTTGCAATTCAATAAGTATGATAAAAAGATGAAATTTCTGAAAGCAGAAAACACCTATATTTAAAGAGTCTACAAAACGAAACTTATTTCATTTAAACATGAATGATACACAACAAATTATTCATATTTTGTGTATTGCTCTGCAATTTAAAAATGAACAGGAGCTTGTATTGAAATCGATTAAATTGGATCTCGAACAGTATCTTTGAATTTGTTTTTATATAAAACTATAACAAACATAAGTTTTTAAATTAAATTACATTTTTTATTATTTAAGTTTTTCAATCTGGTGAAGATTTCAAAATTAGTAGATGGATCTAGTTTCCAAAAGTGACTGAAATGATCTGGTTTAAAAAACTAGAAAATTATTTTTGAACTAAGCTAACATTTTAAAAATTGATCGAAATGGATATTTCAAAAACTGACTGAAATGATCTAGTTTTATAAAAGTAGAAAATCATGTTTTTGAATTGAGCGAACATTTTAAAAATTGATCTTTTGAAAAGTGACTTTGAAATGATCTAGTTTTTAAAAAGTAGGAAATCAAGTTTTTGAATTGAGCGAAGATTTAAAAAAATTATCGAAATGTATCTTTTTAAACGGACTGAAAATAATCTAGTTTTAAAAAACTAGAAAATTAAGTTTTTGAATTGAGCGACCATTTTAAAAATTGATCTTTTGAAAAGTGACTTTGAAATGATCTAGTTTTATAAAAGTAGAAAATCATGTTTTTGAATTGAGCGAACATTTTAAAAATTGATCTTTTGAAAAGTGATTTTGAAATGATCTAGTTTTTAAAAATTAGGAAATCAAGTTTTTGAATTGAGCGACCTGGATCTCCTGTGATCCAGGTCGCTCAATTATTAACTACTACTAATTAATTTTCACAGATGATGTATTTCTGTTGCCGCTATAACAACAAATACTAGAAAACAGTATAATTATAATAACCTCTCCACACCCTGCAACGGTAATCCAGAGGTACCGGGTTCAATTCCCGGTCTTAAAATTTTCCTTTATGCTTTGATCTTGGTTTCAATTTGTTTAATATACAAAAATAAGGAGATTTCATAAATTTAATTTACCTTGACATAAGACTTCTTCTCGTTGAAGTAGTTTTTAGGGTTCCGTTCTCAAAGGGTAAAAACGGGACCCTATTACTGAGACTTCGCTGTCCGTCCGTCTGTTACCAGGCTGTATCTCAAGAACGGTGATAGCTAGACAGTTGACATTTTCACAGATGATGTATTTCTATTGCCGCTATAACAACAAATAATAAAAATAAAATAAAATAAATATTTAAGGGGGGCTCCAATACAACAAACTTGTTTTATGGTACGGAACCCTTCATGCGCGAGTCGGGCTCGCACTTGCCCAATTTTTATTATTATTTTCATTTGAAGTTGGCTTTTATGTGGTTATATTAAATGTTTCAATTTCTTAATTGTATGAAAAAGATAACAACCCACTGCCGACGGCACCGTCGGTTAAGTTTATCGTCCTGTTTTATTTAAGAGAGAGAATAAATAAATGGAACACATACGTCTTCTAGTTTTTCTTAGCAAATTCAGGTACTTATATATTAGCTTCGGGCGTTTGGTCTTTCAATAATCGCTTAATGAAATTGTCATTTTGTTGGCCTTACGTGCTAACGATGTCATACTCGTTTTTATCCATGTCAAATCGCCTGGAGCATTTCCACATAGGTACGCTTAAACTAAAATAATTGTATCTTAATTATCCATAACAAGAACAGGGTATCATACTGCGTTGACATTGTACTTCATAAATTACAAATGAATATTTGTTGAAGAAACATATTTTCATGAATAAACCAACACTAAACTTGATAATTAGGTACCACGTTTCAAATGCCACATCACCAAGTTTTAGTAAATAAGTGGCATTGGATATGCGAGACTAGTGGCTTAAAGCAATTAAATAACAGAAAAGGGACCTTAATGATATTGTTAGCTGAGAAACTGGTATAAGTTATGTGACAATTTGTTTCAGCACATAATTGTGTGGTGAGTGTTGCAAGAGATGTTTAATGTTTAATTCATAATTTAGACTAGCAATTTGTTTTAGTTCGAGTTTTTTAACGTTTTGTTAGGTGTTTTGCTTGCTTTCAAATTAAGGAGAACGCATACGACAAGCATATTGTGGCGATTAATGCTCAGTTCCGTTAAAAAATGCTGATTGTTCTAGACATTTTTCTCTATGATCAAACATGTTCCTTAAAATACTATTAATGTTACTACCTAGAACAGAGCTATTAAGATCTATTGGTATATATATGAAACATACAGTTTGATTTTTTCATTGATAATTTAATTTCAGTTTCAAAAACTACTCGAAATTGACAAAATTCACGCAGAAAACTGTATTTTTTTCAATTTATTTTTGACTGTACGCTATGAAAGCATGAAATAGCTATGTTACGACCTAGAACTCGGGGAAAAGTATTATTCACTTAAAAAAGTTGGTTGAATATGAATATATTTGTCATAATATAAAAAAATACTTAAGGTCACTTAAATATAACATAATTAGGTACCTATTTATTTTTATAAATAATGACACAAAGGTGAATTAAGAAAGAAAAATTGAATGCGATCTACTACAATCGAAGCGGGGTTTGAACCCGCGACCTCTGCGTTACCGGCGCATTGCTCTCCCAACTGAGCTATCCGACCGCTACGTCAGTCACACCAAATCTTTCATCCCTTAATCCTTTACGCTACTGGAGCGCCCTCTGTGTCATATGTTTTTTTTGAAATGCTTATTGCGCATTATTGGGAGAACAATGCGCCGGTAACGCAGAGGTCGCGGGTTCAAACCCCGCTTCGATTGTAGTAGATCGCATTCAATTTTTCTTTCTTAATTTACCTTTGTGTCATTATTTATAAAAATAAAAATGTGGTATTACCACATAAAAAAAAATATAGAATCGATAAAAAGATTCTATACAAATATTTACCTATTTATTGTTATACAGATAGTAATATTTTAGTGTATTATAGGAGGATACCAACCATGACCTTATTGTAAAATCAATGTCTTTTTTTTTCATTTTCATTACAGGTATGCTATATTTGTAATTCAGATGACGTATTTGCGTATACCAGCCTTCATAAACCGACATCTAATGCAAATAGTAACTACTTTAACGTAAAGAAAAACTTTTAACTGCCGTCTTCCACGGTCATAAATTATTTTAAGTCAACTTAATTAAGTCATAAGTTCCTTAATATAAAAACAAAGACAACTAGCAGGCCTAGGGCTACCACAAGAAATAAATTATACATCATTAAATGTTCGTAACCTTTGCCATGGGTGGTATTTGCGGTATTCAGTTGCATTCGATTTTAAATATAAGTAATTGTCAAAGGTGTCCTTTTCTCACTGTGCGTAGGAGATGTCACCGCGTTATTCCATGGAGACGATCTAGAAATACGATATTTGACTCCTCATTTGTATTGTACATGTTGCTTGGTTCGTCTACCCTTTACAAATGTGTTTAGCACTCATTTACTCAAAGGTTAACTGGAAGAGATCCCTTGGATAACTTCGCCTTTGTACATGCTTATTCTTTTGTAATGTGAATTTCTTGTTTTTATGTACAATAAAGTGTTTACAATACATACATAGTGTTTGACTATAGTAAAATTGAATCCTGTAATTGATCACTCGAGTTGTTCCGCCGGAACACACGTTATAACGACCTTTCATTGCGTGTTTTAGAAAAGGTATTTTTTTTAAACAAGAACATTTTAACGATAATATATTTTTTAAATGTTTACAAATGAAGCGAAAATTGAAAATTTTTATGGTTCGGACAGGATTCGAAGCTGCGTTTCCAACGTTTCAATTGGGAGGACGCCCGTGTTGGCCCGGAAAGCCGTTGGAAACGCAGGTTCGAATCCTGTCCGAACCATTAAATTTTCGCTTCATTTGTAAACATTTAGTTTACGTTAGCAGACGTTACTGCTTTAATAAAAATAAGTAATAGGTATATTTTTTCTATTCTTGATTATGATGGATTTACGATTATGGATCAAAGTAACTTAAATACCATGTAATAAAACTTTGGTGCTACGAATTAAATTGTAGGTACAGATTGTTATTATTTATTTATGAATTTGTACTAGTATATTATAAGAATTATAACACAATGCATACTACAAATAAGTGACATGACTATGGAGTGTCAAAGGGAGGAGCAGCATCTTCATATATCCAAAATCCGCCGAATCCTGCGCCAGATCAGACGACGCAACGGAGCCACGCAGTTACGTCGCCTACATCAAACTAGATTTAAGCTTTTCTAAAATGTAAATTTTGTAGTTCACAGTGCCTTGGTTTATACTGTAATACTGTGTAACTAATTTGAATAAATAAATAAATAATAAATAAATAAAAGTGGCCGCTGAAACGTGTTAAATTGGTTAGGTAGGTAGGCTACTGTGGCTGAAGGTTTGTTTATTTATTTTTTTATAAAACTTAAGTATGCGTATTTTCTGTGTATACTTAACGGAACTATGTAGGAATTATTCTGGTGACCTAATATATTAAAATTTTCAATTCAACACAGTTCACTTTTGTCTTTTTTTTCATACTCTCTTGCTACTCTAACGCTATTGCAGAGGGTATTGAGATTGAGACTATTATTTACTGCTTACCCGTGGACGCTTTTTCAGATATTCTCCTACCTATGAAAGATTCCCCTTCTACACCATACTTACGATATCCTCGGAAACACGTGGTCCCAAACATAACATATTACCCGCTTTATTCAACATGACAGGTGCTTTAGCTTCGTGCGCAAGTCACACACATTAACGTATAATTTTTTTGTCACTCACAAAAATGTCACCATTGACAGGATAGTCACACCTTCAATTAAATTATAATAGTCATCTTTACTTTCAACGCGCATTTCATGAATAAAAGAGACCTTTTCGTGCTTAACTAACACTGTGGTTAACTCAAACGGTTTCGATCGATTTTTTTTCAAACCTAAAATTACACATATTCATGCGTAATTGTAAGGGAATGACACTGGCTGTATGGCAGGTGAAATGACATGGTTTTTACCTCGCCACTTATCTGCCAATTATTTTAAACTTGGAATTATATTTTAAATTGCGACAACGTTGTCTATGCAGTCCGGCAGTGACAGAAATACTCGAAATCTAGTAGAAAACCTCATGTTTGAACTGAAGATATATCTTTGTGGCTTGACGCAGATCTGGCCATAGATAAAGAGAACACCATCGATTTCTCAAAGCAGCTAATCAACACGCTTTTTTACCTAAACGCAGTTCGTGTGCGTTTGCTTGATATTAAAGGAAGCGGCAAATGATAGTGTCTGGGCATTTATTAAAGCATTAAGTCATTCCGAATGACATTTTTATTGATCACTTACAATGACACGTGAGTCTCGTTAACACTTATGCTCACCAGTATGCTCTAGAGGGCTTGCAGAGAAATACAGGTCCAGTCACGGACTTTCGCGATGAATCACTTACAGAAATTTTACCTTGAAAATTTAGTTGTTGGCATTACGCCAATAATGAATTTATTCTTTCATAATGTACCTTTGTGTCAATGTTTATAAAATAAAAATATGCTATTTCCACATTAACACAGATCGATAGAAAAAAATTAAGTTTTTAAAAGTATTTTTTTTCGATATTTGGTACAGAATCAGCTAATAGACTCAGATATCTCCTTCAAATGATAGTAGCCTTAAAGGTGGTACTCTAGAGATTACCCTGGCATGGCATACATGCCTTGGCCGTGAAAAGGACTTGCCGGCTTCGTGTCACTATCCGGTCTCCCTACGGTCGGCCGTCTATACCTACCTACTCACCCGACAAGCCCTTCTTTCCCGGCGTCTGCAGAAGTGTACTATTTTAACCCAAAAAACGTCTGTTATTTAAACGGGAAACGTAAACGCAATCGAGGTATTTTGATTGCCTTGAGAACTTATACTTGAGGGTGTGAACATTTCTTTATAATGGCATCACTTTCTGCAATATATGTTTCAAATTGTTGGCGTTTTGGTAAGAGTAGTGTTTTCAAATATGCACTTAGTTCTCTGATGCACGGTATCTGTGCTGAGTAAAGTATATGTCTAAGTTCGTTTTTTTTTTCAAAAATGCAATGATATGTCGTGAAAGGAAATATCGTCATAACAGGCTTCGAAGTCCCACGTTTCAGGCGGAACAATTCGAGAGAACTGTAAAGGAATTTCATTCAAAATTGAAGGCCTAGGCCGGGAAGTAATTTTATTTTTAACATGCGTCTATCTACTCAGCCGTTCTTTCCCGGCGTCTCCAGTAATGTACTATAAAACAATTTACAATGATGCTATTCACCGGGGCGATGCTGCTAGCATAATGGGGAATTTTGGAATGAACATGGCGCTGAAAGAGGATTTAATAAATTAAGTTTTCCTTGACGAGGCGTGTCGCGGATTTATTTTATATCATTTGATTCTGACGTAGCTTGTTGCGGATACAATTTGTGAATTGCATTATTTTTTAATGGATGTAACATGTGGTGGATTTTGTTTTTCTTTTTTGTACTTAGGTGTCAGTTTTATCAATTAAGCCATAGACTTACTTAAATACTTTACACAATAAAATTATACTTACTTTCATGTATTTAATATGCTATGTACCTAAAGTAACATATTACTCGTAATCAAAATACTGGTAGTACTATACTTAATACTAGAAGTATACTGTAGTACTCATTTCACCTTCCGCTATTCCCCGTAACCTCTCAATCGAGCCCTGCGTAATCATACGCATTGGTAGCCTACTTCTGACCAAAATGACGTAAACACCGTAGTCTTTTCAATGGCACATAGGCCCTTGTGGATAAACTGGATTTAAAGACGACGTTGGGATGTTTCAATTATATAGCGTGGGCAGTGATTATGCTTCTGGGCAAAGAGTAACGAGAGTGCTCCCGAAACGACGAAGTAGCTACTGTTACCAATACGTATTGCGCGCTGCGTTAATAGCCGACGCACCAGTGCGCACGAGCACACGCGGTGCGCACCAAGGTGTACGACGCCGCCTTCCGCTTTCGTTCGGGGCAAATGGCCCGCAATCGTTGTCAGTTGCCATGGAGTCCTCCGTTACGGTTGATGTGCCCGAAGAACTTGAGGATTCGTATTTGCTGAGCCGACGATAATCTCTTAATGTTGAGTTCTTTCAGGATTGAAACGTTGGTTCAGTGCGTCTCCAGTACCACTTTCCAGTGCGTCAATTTTGTGTCGGTCTCGCGTTTTAAGTGTCCTCGTACAAACGAGGACATCCATTACAGCTCTCATTTACAATTAGCTGTATATGAGCCGTATATGCACTCACGAAACATGCGTGCTACTTAGGATGTACCGTGTAACGTTAACAATATGGTTACAGTCGGTTTGGTGAAAAGAAGCGGTTCTATCCTTAGAACCGTTCGTTTGAGTTATAAAAAAACAGCGATAATCACCCGATTGGTTGGTAAGAAAGGGGATTCCACAATCGACCAGCCGCCAATCAGAGGGGAACATTAATTTCAATAGTAAGCAATCGGTAAATAGCGTTTTTGCGTAAGTTTTTAATAAGCCTTCGTGCGCCCGAATGGATTATCCTGCCGGAACTCTTAATTTACCGAAAGAAAAAGTAGGAAATCCAATATCCTATATTTTAACTGTATGCAAATCTCGTCCATCCGTTGCTTCGTGCGTGCATTATAAGTGTTTTTTTACGGTCCAAGCGAAACGAGAACTGATATTGGTCGGAAGTGCTCACGATTTTAGTGCTGGCGAGTTAAATTTTAAATTCTCGTGTACGAATAATAAATAAATACCTACATGTTTTTTTTCATTACAGAGCGGGTGAATGTGTACCAATATAATGAAGTTACATTGATTCAACATCACACCGAAACAGGTAACTTTTACACCGAGCGTTAGGTACGTAGTGTAAACTAACATTCATAATTATGGGACTCTTTTTTTAAATCTTCATATCGAAATAGCATTTTCAATGGGAAAAATAAAAACCCGATTCTGAGTAGGATGAACCTAAAAAATGGTTGCCTGTAAAGTCGGTTTTACGGGCGAGGGAAGATTTTACGTGACAACATATTTTTCTCGGTAGAATATTTATTTGTATCATATCCATTCACAATTTCCCTAACAACATTTTAAGTGTTAATTTCTGAACGCACGCACCCATCACATGTGTCATTAATGTCATTATAGTGTCATTATTTTACATGTTTTAAATCTAAATATGCGATAATCAGACTATTATGCATGTATGTTGTCGATTCCAAACCCTTATTTAGTCTAGATCTACATGTAATTATTCTTAAAATACCGAACCGACGGAACAAACATCATATGTTTGACAGGTAAGTACGAACAGTTTGTATTTGTATGGGAATATAAAATTATCGTTTTTATTATTTTCCACTCATTTATTCAATATTTTCTCACCGTTTAAACCTTCCCTTGACTTCCACGAATATTTCATTACTAAAATTAGCCAAATCGGTTCAGCCGTTCTCGAGTTTTAGCGGGACAACCGGCCCTCGTAACAGACGTGAGCGGGCGTTACACTTTTTCATGAGTGACTCCGAACCGCAACCTTATTTAAGACGTTGTCACGTGACGTGATGGGCCTTTTCCGAGAATATTCCCCAGGCGAGAATATTCTCGGAAATATTCTCGGGAACATTCCCCATGAGGGGAATATAGGGGAATTTAGGATTTGTATATGAATAACATTTATTTTATGACATTCTCTATATAAGTAAATACTTATATAGAGAATGTCATAAAAATATGAATAACATTTGATTTGTATATGAATTACATTTATTTTATGACATTCTCTATATAAGTATTTACTTATATAGAGAATGTCATAAAATAAATGTTATTCATATACAAATCCTAAATTCCCCTATATTCCCCTCATGGCATTTGCTTATCTATTTAATAGGTTAACAATTCAATAGAAAAAAATATAAAAAGTCAGCTGTAAATGTAAATTTCCTATGCTCTCGAGAATATTCTCATTGTTCTCCGGGAATATTCTCAATGTTCCCGGGAATATTCTCATTGTGTAAAATAAATACCAGTGAGACAAGCAAGTTAATTTCTGAAAGAGAAGGAATAGAGAAAACACGTGTGTTGTCAACGCAATTAGCAAAATAATTGTATTTTATTTAGTTTTCATCGTTTTTATGTATATATTTATTTCATTATTTCAATAGTATTTTAAATAGGTAGTGTATAGTAGTACCAAAGACAGGCATGCCATAATTCATTACTTAAATACCCTGCCAGAAACATAAAATAAAAAAAGTGAATATCAGCATTTAATCTTTTGCAATATTTGATAAAATTATTTTTCTTTAATCAGTTGGATCCTAGCCAATATTGATGCTCCAGGCAGGGTTCCATAGCCGCTATCACAAATATATTACAAGATCAAGAAGAGAAGTCTTGTTTTGGTGCGGGGGCTCATCCCCCCCGAGCCCTCCGCTTCGTAAATCTACTCGTGACTTGAAAGTTCAAAGTTGTGTTTATTATCTAAATACGGGGGCTCTGCCTCCGAGAGTGTCTCTTGTAGTCATCGTCTCATCACTTTGGATTTAAACTATCATGTTTCTGTTCTTGGTAGTTGCTTTGATTTGAGTGCCGCCACCGCTTGTCCTAGCTCCACTTGTGACTTCAAAGTTATATCTTAGTCATCGTTTCCGAAGTTGACTTAAAATAATCAAAAGACTAACAATCTTGTTTCCCTTCTGTTCGGTTTCTCCCCTAGGCCCCTCCCCTATCTTATAGTCTTCGACTCCTCAGTAGATTTTACGGAATTAGAAGACATCTTCTCATTTTCATTTTCGGATTCAACCGTAACTTATTGCTGGAAACGTTATTCGCCCCATCAATGAGGCGCATATTTGGTGCACTTTCAGTGGATTATTTCTGCCATGTCTCTGTAGCGGAAAATCATGCCGACTGTCTTTCGCGCGGCTTGACGTCTTTAAAGATTCCAGGCCAACTTCTGGTTTCAAAGATCTTCTTAAATGCAGCGAGATCCTACCGACTGGTCGGTAACCTCGTTTGATCCGTCAGTAGTTTCAAAACCAGCCAAGAGAAGACACATGCATTGATTTCAAATCCGTTAATTGACTTACCGCTCTTCCTTGTAATAGCTGAACAGATATCATCTTAGTCGAAGTTGTTGCGCTGTGTTGTACACGTCTTCGATTTGGAAAACTGCTTCCACAACTTCAATATGTGTCTGCTTCAGATTTAAATTTGGCGCAGTCTATATCTACAACAGTGTCATTACAAAATGAGTTTGCGGGAAGATAACCTGTGTTCAAGAAATTTTCAGCTCTTAGAATTATTACTGCAGCATATTGTTATTGGAGTAGGAGGTAGCTAGGCGAGAAGCTTCTGAATTAACCTACCAACAAAAACACTAGATCATACTACCGTAAAATGGACACAAACACGAAACCAATCTGATTGCAGATTCATAAAATTTGTCATGCTGGGCCAGATGAATTGTTTTGTGGCAGCGCGTCAGTGTTAATGATTTTTTCTGCTAACTGCTAACAAAGTCATACAAGTTTTAAGTTTTACTTCTCTAAGTACCCTTTATGAGTTGGTTGACTATTATTACTCGTAAACTTTGTAAAGCCTACCCTAGCAGCGTTTATATAGCCAATACCCAAGTACTCCCAAAATTTGGAATTTAAAGTTTGATATTTCACAAACAGATCTATAAATCGGAAAATTGTTGCAACAAACCTGCAACATTTTGTAAGGCCTATCCAACGACATATCACACCAAGGGGTAGACTAGAAAAAAAAGACATCCCCACTTTATTATAGGGGGAGGTAAAGTAAAAAAGTATTTTTCCAAGAATTTGTTCTACCAATTTGTCAAAATGACTTATATGTATAACCATGCCAAATTATAACTTTCTGGTACTAAAATTCTCTCTACTACTAAGAAAAGTTCAATGTTCCCCATTTTGGAGAATATTCTCGGGAACAAAGGAAATTTCCGGAAATATTCCCCAGGGGAATATTCTCGGGAACGGGAATATTCTCGCGGCCCATCACTAGTCACGTCAAAACGTCAAGTTCAGAAAGAATCAGGTATTCGGGTTTTTTTTTTGGAATACGCTCTACTGCATATAACGCATAATCTTTGCAAGCGTTATTAAGGATAGGATCCTATAATGGCGTCGTGGCCAATCAGGGTAAACGCTATCGAACATTAATTGCGGATGCTACGTAATCCATATGGAAGCCGTCCAGAATTGTCCATAGAATGAAAGGACGATTTGCAAGTTAAAGGACGCGTGACATACGTCGTTGTTGAACGGAGTAGCTTCGAAGAAAGGCGTAATATCCTTGGTTTTTCATAGAAAATGGCCGTAGCTGATGTTTTACTTAAGAAACGATATGTCGGTGTTTTTATTGAAATATGTTATGTACAGTCAACCATTTTGATTCTTAGGCCATTTTGTACCTTGTCACAGTGAACGTCAAAATGAAAGCCGCTTGAAATCTCATATAATTGTATCATTGTGACAAGATTCTGTAGTGGTCTAGAAATCAAATTGGTAAACTGTAATACCTATTGTTAATAGCAAGTATGAAGTATTGTCCATGGTATAAGAAAACAAGATATGACACTCCTGCCAGTGAGACTTTCTACGTCACTCATTAGCTGCCGCTTTATGGTAACAAATTTTTTTTTTTTTAGTTAGCCTGTTTGAGTATCCCACTGCTGGGCAAAGGCCTCTCTGTTAGATCTCCACAACTCCCTATTGGCTGCTGCTTCCGGCCAGTTGCCTAGAAATGTATCTAAATCGTCCCGCCATCTCCGTCTCGGCGTGTAACTAAATACTCCTCTCTCTAAATAGTCTCGGTAACTAAATAAGTAAATATGGGCGAATATACAAAAGTTGGGTAACTTTTCGGGATATTTTGTTTATGATAGTTTTTTAATCAAAATGCTACAAATTCGGGTATATAAGATAGGTAATGTAATGAATATATTGCTCGAGATTGGGCCAGTCACTTTTTTAAGTAGAACCGGAGAAATTTCGGTTTTTCTGAATTTGACTGCCAGGGGACTGACGAGGCTGACAAAGTACCGACAAAATACACAACTTCATAACATATGCTTGATATTTATTAAAATTTAGAAATAAATCTCTTAGGAACTAATCTATCTATTAGCCACAGACGTCCACTGCTGAACATAGGCCTCCCTCATGACTCGACACAAAGTGCGATCCCGTGCAGACCACATCCATTGATTCCCCGCTACCCTCAGGAGGTCATCCGTCCATCTAGTCGGGGGCCTTCCCACGCTGCGCTTTCCTATACGTGGTCGCCACTCTACGACTTTGCTGCTCCAACTGCCGTTCATTTACCGGGCTACATGGCCTGCGCATTGCCATTTCAACCGTGCAATCCTGTAAGCTGTGTCGGTTACCCTGGTTCTACTGCGGATATCCTCATTTCTTATTCTTTCGCGCACAGAAACTTCGAGCATAGCCTTTATTGAAGAACTACAGGACCATCTCACTGCTGAACCATGTTCATCAGCTGTTCTTCAGAGTCATTACCAATCATCTCACGCACAGTCGATTTCCAACCTCCCGAACAATCCGGATTCCGAAAAGCTTTAGCACCATAGACCAAATTCATACACTGCGGCAGGTTGTACAGAAGAGAAAGGAGTATAACCGACCACTATGTTTGTGAACTATGAAAAAGCCTTTGATTCGATCGAGACATGGGCTGTGCTTCAATCTCTCCAGCGGTGCCGTGTCGACTATCGATACATCAAAGTGCTGAAGTGTTTGTACTATAATACCACCATGTCAGTCCGAATCCAAGACCAGAGTCTATCCAACTGCAGCGAGGAGTAAGACAGGGAGAAGTAATTTCTCCAAAACTGTTTACTGCTGCACTGGAAGATGCTTTCAAGCTACTGGAATGGAACAGACTTGGCATCAACATTAACGGCGAGTACCTCACTTACTTCGATTTGCAGACGGTAGAAACTATTTTTAGTCTTATTCTTATGTTTTTAGTCTTCATTCACTGAAGTAATAATTGAAAAAACTGTTTAACGTGTAATACTGTGAGAAAGATCTATCTCCACTATTCAAACAGCTTTTTAATTGGCTTTACTACTTTGAGGTAGTTTAACAGTAGGGGAAAGTGGTCACCATTCGTACGCTTTTTATATTTTATTTTTTAAATTTATGATGGATTGATGAATTTATCTAATTTATATACCTAAGCGTAACAAATATATTGCAGTTTGTTACAAAAAAATCCGAAACTATTATGTCAAAAGGTTAAAGAGTTATAGTAATTTTTCTACGATAAAATATTTGTACGAACGTACCCCACGTACGGGGTACGTTCGTACAGTAGGTGGGGTACTTTCATACGCCATGGGGTAGATTCATACAGGGTAATTAAAAAGCCTATTAAAGTCGTTACATTTTTATTAATTATCATAAAAATATTTATTTATTAAAGAACTAACTTAATAGTATTTGACTTGACTCATAGTCGATAAATGTTTCTTTAGAAACATAACAAAAAATTAAATCGTTTATCCACAGTTTACTTATTCATTCTAAGCTTAACAATCAGTCTTAATCAGTCTTCTTTGCAATCATTTTTTATGAGTATGTTGTACAGTCTGACAATCTAAACTTAAATTCAATAATCATACATATTTGGTTGTTACTTTGGAAGTTATTGCACATTATAATTATTTAAATTAACTGCAAAAGTAAAAAGTCTAGCCATTCTAGCTGTACAGCCCGCTCGTGGTTGTGGATCAGGTAGGATCATGACGACATCGCTGATATACAGAGTGTGTATGTCTTCTATATTAGGGAAAACGAATGACCATGATGATCCCGGTTTCTTCCGAAGATAAGATACTTTCAGCTCCGTACCCGAATAATGACTAAGAACTTTTCCGACGTAGTAAACCACAGAAGTCTTTTTTTCAAACTTTGCCAAAATAAAACAATTATCTTTGATTTTATTTGGTGTTACATTTAAATTATTATCGCTACTGCGATCATCAGTCTCTTCGTCCGTTTCGAAACCGATTGGAGATGTTGAACTCTCCCGCAAGCTAAATTGCGATCCTTCAGATTCCTCTGAATCTTCATCACTTTTTATTTGCTTAGCTTTCTTTTTCTTTTGTCTTGAACTAAGTTCTTTCAAACTACGTTTCACTGCTTTAGCTCTGGCTTTCCTTTCCTGTTCTATTTTTTTCAATTCTTTCTGTCTATGTCTCTCTTCTAATTCAGTTTTTTCAGGTGTATCTGTATATATACGGGATTTACCCGGTTTTCTTCCTTTATTGGTTTTTTTGGTTCTAACAGCTTTAGGATAAGGTCTTATGACTTCTGGTGTTATGGGAAGATAAGCACTCGGTTCAGATTGTGTCTTAGCTGCAGAGGTGGAAGGGTCGTCAGTTCGACGTACGTCATTTTGAAGCAAAGAAGGCGACGGCTCACGAATATCTGTCTCATTCATATCAGTCGAGGGTACGCTGATGGAGGGTTGCGATTCTAGTACGGCAGTGCTTGTTTCCGATTCAGGTGTCGCATTTTCCGAATTATTTGAAGCACACACGTCAATGGCAGCGAAATCTTCATCACTGAATGCCATTTCATTAAACGGCCATATACCTGGCTTTTCAAATCCACTTGTAATATTTTTTGCCGTAAAAGATTCGAAATATGCAAGTTTTACCAGTTTAGGTATATTATAAATATTTATTGTTTTGCCAGGATTCGACATATGCCAATTATTGAACGCTATTTTCAACTTTGCCTTGAATGGGCCGAACACTGCGACGTCTAAGGGTTGCAATCGATGACTGGTGTGCGGGGGAAAAGACACAAAAATGATGCCATTATCTCGAGCATATGTTATAGCCTGTAAGCTGATATGGCTTTCGTGATTATCACATAATAGTAAAATCGGATGCTCTTTAGAGCTCAGTGTGTGTTTCTGAATGTGCTTTAACACTGAAACAAATATGTCAGTATTTATCCACCCACTTCTATTAGCAGCTCCGAGGCTTCCTTCAGGCGCACCTTCAAGAAAATGGTCCTTGTAGTGTACACGTGGAAATACAAATAACGGAGGAATAGTATTTCCGCTTGCAGAAATAATTGCTCCAAATGTCACCAATTCGCCTCTTTCCGCTGACACGATTTGTCCCACTTGTTTCTGTGATTTAGGAGCCAAAATTTTAGGAGTTTCTAAAACTGTAGTAACGCCGGACTCGTCAAAGTTAAATATCCTGTCGGCAGCAAAATTATGTCGTTGTAATACATCAGTCAAATTATTATAGAACTCTTTGACTGCAGTCTTATTGAAAGCGAACGATCTAGCTGCGCTTGTATTTTCCGGTTTTCGCAGACTGAGGTTGGTGTTTCTTTCTCTATACTTACGCATCCACTCTAACCCAGCCATTTGGTTTTCATCCCATTTCGTTGGATATTTTAAATTTGACGCTTTCGCGTATTCGTAGGCAAGTTTGCGAATTTGTACTGTTGTTAGTCCATAATGCATTTTGCAGCATTTAATAATGTAGTCATTTAAACGTGTCTCTTCTTCCAAGGAGAAGACCTGTAGACTAGTGAACTTGGAATGAAATTTTCGTGAGGCTTCATCGGTGTTAGAGCCATCTTTGAATTTCTTGACTCTGCTTTCCAACGTCGATGTCTTGATGTTATATTGCAACGCGGCTTTTCTATACGACAACCGTCCTTGAATTACGTCATCAATTGCTAATTTCATGGACTCTTCATCCACCTCTTGGGTACGCGTACCCTTTTTTTTATATTTCCGTACCATGATTCTGCAATAAAATATTAATTATAAGGTTTACTTTATAAAATATACCGTTTTGTTAGAAGTAGAATACTTCATAAAAAGAAAAATGTTATTGTGATGTTCTGGTGGTTAATAAAACCTAAAGGGGAGCATTCGTACGCGTACGAATGTGCCCCCTGTGTTGCTGTCCGAATGCACCCCATGCCTTGCACAAAATTAAAATACAGCTTTATACAAATTCTAATTTAGTTTGGGAAATATAACAATTAAACCTCAAAATAATCAATGTTAACATTAATATTAATCAACACTATTTTGTCAAAAACATAACAATTCTACTTACAGTTGCGAATTACATTTACGTAAAAAATTTACTCACCGCGCGCGAAAACACGTTGCGTCTTGTCAGCCGATGCACCGTGGGGCGACTGGCGCGACACTCGTCTAGCAACATGGCGGCCGGTATGTCTATGCACACAAGCAAACGCGTGTTTGTGTGCCGTTTAGTTTGTCTGTTATACTAACTGTACGAATGTGCCCCGTGTACGAATGGTGACCACTTTCCCCTATACATTTTCTAAGTAAGCATCCCTGTTTTTTTATAAGTCACTGCTATTTTTGGTATTCTCTATAATTTTGTATTTGTTGTAGCTTATTCGAACTTTTTTTATCTCTTTATGTAGTTTCTTTTAATTTAATTATATAACACTTCCGAAAAGGCCCTTCTTCACTGTTTCCTTCTTTTCCTTTTAGTAATATCTTCACTCATTACTCCAATTCTGGTTTATGGAGTTTCTTCCACAGATTTTACAACTTACTTAGACTGCTTTTTGACTCCCCTATATTTTGGTCGATGATTTTTCAGTCTAGTTCTCAGTTTTGAAACCATTGCTTGGTTCAATATTTTTTAATTGCCTATTACTGGACTTTTTCTGTCTTTCGCTTCATTTGCTCTTTGGTCGTCGTTTATAATAGGTCATTTGTTCACCATCTATTGATTATGTTTATTGATTATGCTTCGTGGTCAGTAGTTCTGGCGAACAAAGATATAAGTAGTATCATTCAGAAGTTGTTTTCTTTTTGCGTGTACTCAGATGATTTTTTTTTTGTGGCTAATCGTTCCTCCCAAGGTGTTATTTCCTTAACAAATGTCTTTACCCCTGTTTCTTCTTTTTTTAAGAACCGGCACGATGGTTTAAACTGAAATAAGTAAAAATATACAGCTTCAACACGCTACAAATGTCAGTACCCTGGAAACCCGTCAGTCCTTTGGCGCAATATAACACAAAGGACTGACGCCAACGGACTGATGAAAAAGACATGAATTTGGGGTTATCTTTAGAATCAACATTTAATTTGATATTTTCGAACATCAACTAGCTACATTTTAACAAAACAAAGTTGACTGTGTATAAATTCAAGTATAACACAGATTTACAAGGAAATAACGACTTACCATAGGACTGACTTTTTGACTGGATTGGCACGTTTTCACATGACAACCACAACTCTGGTACAAACTCAGTAATAGTGGCCATAAAATGGCTCGACCTGCAGCTAACTTTACTATCAACCTTGAAATTTAACGCGGATTTGAATTTGAGTCGCCGATATTTAGCGCGAAATTCCAATTCAAACAGCAGACAGCGGACTGACGAATAAAACTGAACACAAAGTTTCTTATATTTTTTACAACAACAGTGAGAATATTATATTATGAAAGTAGTGTTATACATTATTAAATACATCATAGATTGTATTGAAACAGTAAGTTTTCTTACATTAGAGGTAATATTTAATATACAGCCATTTGATTGCCCACTTTTGAGGTTGTGACATGCCAAAGTACTGACGTTTTAAGGATAAATTGTGGAGTTTCACAAATTTGTATTTAAAATGAATAGCTGAAATTGGGTGACCAAATAAAAGGCTTTTAGTAGTATTCAAATAAAATTAAAAATATAAACAAAATATAACAAAACAATATTTTATTGCCCTGTGACATCGAGTTACCCATTTTTTGTAGAATCACCCATATTAGAAAAAATGTTTGCCACGTGTCGTGTTCTTTGACTAAATTTTATTTTGTCGTAATAATTGATTTTGAACTCTTGAGATTTTATGAGATCCATACAGGTAACAAGGCGAGTACCTATTATGATAGGTACACCACTGGTAACACAGAAACGGAGTGACAGAACCAACCAACGCGTGATGGCGTCGAGAGTCCACCTGTAATTTCGGAGTAGCATACCTTATTATCTTATACCAAGAGACCAAGAGAGATTTCTCTAAGAAATTTAAATTAAGTACTTAATTATTTTGTTGCATCAGTTATTGATTTTGACCCCTTGAGACCTTATACATCTCAACGGAATTAAATTATTTCATTAATTAATTATACCAATTGCAATCCATATTGCGTGTCGTGACGCCTCTGAAAAAATCACTTTATTTTATATATAATTTTTAGTGTAAACATTGATTTGGAGAATCTTGTACATGTCCTCTAACATATATGTATCAATTACCTAGTTATTATATAATTGTATTAGTTTTTAAGTATAATTTTCGAAAAAATGACTTACCTGCTATTGAGTTTCTTTCGGCTTTCTTCTCAACAGTGGTCTCCTCTTGCGAAATGCCGGTAGACTCACAATCTGACTTGTAAAAGTGCCCTTGTGGCCTACTTACTGAATAAATTATTTCATTTCTTTTAATTTAATTTAATTTCATTTCCCGTACTAGAGACAAAATTGAATTAGAAATGAGGAGATTCGTAGACGAACCGAGGCCATCGACATTACAAACCGGGTATGCAAGCTGAGAACCAATGGCCGTTGAGGCAGAAAGGTTCTCGAGTGGAGACCACGTACCGGCAGGCGCATATTTAGGACGGCCATCCGCAAGGTGGACAGATGACCTGGTCAGTGTTGCGGGGACTAGCAGGATGCGGGTCGCTTCTATGCGGCCCATATGGAAGTCTATACCGGAGGCCTGTGTTTAGCAGTCTACGACCTATAGCTCAAATGATGATGATGATGATGATGATGAAAGTACTAGTATAATGTTTCAAAGTAGCATAATTTTATTTGTAACTAATTTTATACACTTTGCATCTCGCCAATTGATTTTCTCTTATGAACAATAGGAATTGAAACGTCTTAAGTGCCAAGCGTAACCTATATTTAACTGGTAAAATATTACTTTCCAGTCTTGCGAATAACTCTCATTTGGTACAAAGCAGAGGTTTGGAGACGACGCAAATTGCAACTTCTCAACTTACGCACTTTTCCAAGCAATTTTAGTGTCAATCGTTGGGAAACCTGTTGATATAGCCTGCAAAATACAGTGGATTCATTTATCATACTATTATAAAACTGTAAAAATATTAAAAACGGTTATCCTTTTGAAAATAATAACCATAACCCTCTTTTCTGTTTCTCCGTAGTCGGGTTAAAAGTATTAAAATATTTTTTTTATCTGTTCAGCTATTTTAGGCGTGATGGGGCTGCAAAGATATACATTAACTCGTATATATATAACTAACAAACATAAATAATGTTTGTCAATTTAGTGACGTCTAAATAATATTTTAGGTATGCCATGCCATTTTTTATCAATAGACGTACCGAAAAACGAATTTTCCAAATTTATACTTGCACATATTGATTCTTGGTAACTCGATTTCTTTTCGATAAAATTACGTTTTATAATAGGTTTAAAATAGACCAAGATGAGTAACCAACGCAAGGGACCAAGCACGATACTCCCGGATTTCAAATCCGTGGTACCTATATTTAAAGCGTGACAAAAATTAAAACTAGTGGACTGTGAGCGGGTTCGCTCACTCAAACACACTTTTACTGAAGATCTAACCCTTCAGTAAAAGTGTCTCTAGCGACACTAAACGACGCTCGAATTCGAGCATCGGAGTAGCCCTTCTGCTGGTACGTTTTGTAAGTCTGTGCTGTACTGTACTGTGTAGCCTGGAGCTACCGTTCCTTCAACGCTAGCGGATAATGGCCGATAAATAACCTAGATGAGTTATCGACGCTAGGGACCAAGTGCGATATTGACAGATTTAATTGATCCCTGTTATACCTATACCTATTTATATATATCCTATGTAAACTACAAAACATTGTTTCCCATCTGTAACGTTTCGCTAAATTTTCATTTGTCCGAAAGTAATATTTTTTTGAAACCGGTAATATTTTCAGGATTTTATAAACATCGTCTTTATATAGGTTCGGTTGGTTTTATTTTTATTCTGAAAAATAACAGTAGCGGGAAAAAATGGCTTTCGAACAAATGAAAATTTGGCGAAGCGTTAGAGGTGGGAAATAAAAATTAGTGTTTCAGGAGGGTAACCCTATTTATAGCCTGACAAGTTGGGGTTTAGCGTTTATACGTCAATATAGTGTATATATGTCGTGTATATGCATTATAAAATGTCAGTATGTCAATAAACAATTTCAAATTGTCATTCAAAATGTAGTCCTTCGTTCTCATATGCATTGAATCGTATAAAAAAGATCATTTGTCTTTTGTCTTCATCCGCCATTCGTTGTCCTACCACACTACGTCTTCCAGTTCGTAGTCGCCACTCCAGAAACTTCTGCACCAGCACCTCTAGCATAACTATGTCACGCGACTCTTTCTCGCACGAGATATATTATCTATCTGACGGGTGACGCTAAGTCGCGCGACAAGAGTTGAGAAGCATAGTTGTGCTAGGCAGAGACCGTTGGTTTTGCCTCGCAATGTGCCCCACGCACCTATAATAGCTCGGTCCTTGCCGCATTGGCGTTGCCATCCAGCGCGGTAACGCGGCCAGGGGGGGTATTCGACCAATTTTAGAGATATAATGGAGATCTCTCCTTTTCATCGCTTTTAAGCTCATCGCATTTAAATGACAGTTCAATGGCGATATAAATGTTATCTAATGGAGATTTGACGTTTGGCGATCACTCAAATGTCAATCTCGAATTGGGCCCCAGTAGATTCTGAATTTGACATTTGTTTGCGAAATGGTCATTGTCAGATTTAGGTGCGCATCTTTCCGGTGGACATTTGCGAAATTAAGGATACCAGGGGGGGTATTCGACCAATTTTAGAGATATAATGGAGATCTCTCCTTTTCATCGTCATCCGTCACTTTTGACGTGTGCCTACTTGACAAGTGGCGATATCCCTAGAATATCGCAACTTCATCAATTCGGACGCGCTAAATTTTCGTTTCCTTTGTATGTGACGGCATAAATAACAGGCGCATACTCTAAATTGACCGCGTAGTACGTGAAATTAGTCCGTTACGTTTCGTTCAAAACAGAAATTTATATACATGAATAACATTTTTGACAATCATTATCGCCTTCGTATTTCCAAAATTGAGATGAACTTTAACTTTTTACTTTTAAGCTCATCGCATTTAAATGACAGTTCAATGGCGATATAACTGTTATCTAATGGAGATTTGACGTTTGGCGATCACTCAAATGTCAATCTCGAATTGGGCCCCAGGGCCTAATTTTCTGATTAAATGACTGTGAGAATAAAGAACGTTCCCTCTTCTATAATCCGATGTAATAGCAACATAACCTAGATTCATACAAGCTCTTAACTTTTGACCACCGAAGGGACAATTTCGTTTTTTGAACTGACAATGACCCAAAAGTTCAAAAAAATTAAATTAATCATAGATTACGTAAAAAAACAAACATACAGTCATGGACGGTACACCTTTACGGGCACTCTACACAACACTTTTTAATCTGTGTTTTTTCTTTCATAAAATGAATAGCTACATGTGGCAAAAAGCTGTGAATAAAATTAATTTGCATAGGACGTTTGCCTATAATAGTAATTTTATGCAACTAATACACAATAAGAGGCCTTAAATCATGAGTAGGTACTCATAGTAATGTAGGTTTACCTATAATAATTACCGAACTGTTTTACACTTAAGGCGCGCTTATAGGCGAACTTTAGGTATTTGCGGGGGTGAAGCAGACACGCGGTGGAGGCGCATGCGGGG
The DNA here is from genome assembly GCA_932273695.1 of Apotomis betuletana. Lineage (NCBI taxonomy): Eukaryota > Metazoa > Arthropoda > Insecta > Lepidoptera > Tortricidae > Apotomis > Apotomis betuletana. The sequence continues at coordinate 23,054,296 of OW026307.1, forward strand.
CGCCCCGCTCCACGCCACGCGCGTTGCTCGCGCAGCCCGTTGATGGCCTTATTCTGTTCGTAACCGTATTCTGATTGAAGTAAAAAATTATAAAGTACTACTATTTTGTTTTATAAAAAAAATGCTTAGCGCTTCATTTAATATTCATTTAATGTAGGTAAATAGTGGTAACAATACACCGCGTTTTTATCGATGATTTTATTTATTTTGTTATGGGGTGATCAGGTAAACCAAATACGGGAACAATTTAAAATGAAAACTTAAACTTTAATAACTAGGTTCTTAAATCTAACTTAAATTTAAAGGGCGCCAGGAGAGTTTTAGTTCTGTGTATTACTGGGAACTCTGCCTATCCTTGCCAAGCGTAGCTCAGTCTGCTTCCAAATGAAAGCCGTGGGTTTAAAGGGCGTATCGGTAGGCTAAAATACAAACATACTAATATTAGCTATCCTGTTAAAAATGTAAACTAGCAAGCCCTACAGATACGATCCATTGTGAACTTACCCCTTTTTTAATATTCACAGCACACCAAAATATAAAATTAGTCACTGCCACTAGATGGATGTCCGGAAATTCAGTTCCACAATTTCTATAATATTATTTCCTAAATCACACACTATGTGGAGGACCTTTACTGGTCGCTAGTCAGAGCTCAATTGTCGAATATGCCAGTCATGACCCCAAACAATATTTTAAATAAATTACATGCATACCGTGCTATAAAAATGCAACTAAATTTAGAAAAAGAAAGAAGACACCTGGTGAACGAACTCCCGACCTCCTGCTTACTAGTCCACTATGTAGACCGCCGCGCCAGAAGCGCAATTAATTTGCCTCACGAAATATGTGATTACTAGTTCCTACTTGTTCAATGTAAGTGTCACAATGGAATAGCAACTCTCAGAGCTGGAAATAAGGTCCTCAAATTCTATAGCTACGTCAGTCTACATCATTAATATGACAACAAAGTCTGCACTTTGACATAACAATTTATTTTATTTATTTATGAATGATGATTTATTGATGATGATAGCACATGCAGTAGCAAGTAAGCAAAATAAAATTCAGATGTGGAAGTATGATAAAAAATTATCAATTAAAAATTGGTCAAGTTGCGAGTCGGACTCGCGCACCGAGGGTTCCGTACAAACTAGGTTGATTTGTGTGAGGTTGTCTAATATTTACATATTTATTTATTCAAACACTTTCCTTCCTTAAGTGGTTAAGTTAAGTTTGCAACTGGTATGTAAAGCGCCCCATACCTACAAATGAGGTGCAAAGTTAACGCAACCAATCCCGTTTGTTGTATTAGAGCCCCCCTTAAATACTTATTTTATTTTATTTTTAGTATTTGTTGTTATAGCGGCAATATAAATACATCATATGTGTAAATTTCTAGCTGTCTAGCTATCACCGTTCTTGAGATACAGCCTGGTGACAGACAGACGGACGGACAGCGAAGTCTCAGTAATAGGGTCCCGTTTTTACCCTTTGGGTACGGAACCCTAATAATTATCTAAGGTATAGTAAAACTTACTCATTACGAGAATGATTAGGGGCTTCAGTGTCCATTGAGTTTGGCAGTGATGCACCTGTCAGTGTCAGGATTGTAAGTGACGTTCCGGGGTTTTCAAGCTGAGAGTCCTGTTTAGCTCTAAAATTAACCTTTAACCTACCTCCCGTCTCACAGACTCATTCAAACCTAAAATTGTTAACAGGGTCATTCGACTTTTTAGTGCAGGTTTTTGTGTCCCCCGGTAATAATCCAGTGAATAAAGGATTTTGAGCTTACAAACGGTCCTGTAGTTTTGAATTTTTGATATGTTGTCTAGGATAGTTATTCAGTATTTAAAATGCAAAATGCACAATCCCCTCTCCTCCGCGCCCGCCGCCATATTGAAAAAACCAGCACTTTCTTCATATTTTTTTGGTCATATCTTCCTTTACATGCGATAACTGCGTATTTCCTTATCCTTTGGAAGTGTTCGAACAATAATTGTATATATTTATTAAGAAACCTAGCCCGTGTAAGTGCTGTGATTTAGCAAAAAGGTTATAGTAATAATAATAAAATTATTATTTACAACGTATGTTGTAATGTAACTAAGAGACCAATTAAGCATTTTTTTGTAAAAGAGAATGTTCTAATGAAACAACTTTGTTACTATTGAACAACTGTCTTACCATTATGTCCCTATTTCTATATTGAAGTTTTTCGATTTCAGTTGTACGATTGGTTTCTAAATTATATTACAAATATATCAGATGCAAGCTAACATAAATATTTATCAATGTTAAATACTTTGCTAAGATATTTTTACGCACTTTTGTTTCAAACTATTTGTCATAACCATGTATACGGTTATGACAAATAGTTTGAACCAAAAGTGCACAACAGTAACACAGTTGTCTTTTGAATGTGATTTATAAGACTAAATAAATTATAATTTCTAATTAAAATTATGAAAAAAAAAGATTACGTCCTTAAAAACGTATTGTATTTTTTCTTTGTTGTAATGAGTGACTGGCTGTGCTGGCAGTGTATTGCAATTGTTTAGATATAATTCTGCATACATACAATGACATAACTTTATTTATCTTTACACAATATTTTTTTCAAACCCGTTACTACTAGTGTCAAAAACCTGCAGTAAAAAGTAGAATGACCCAACATACCTATGGGCGAGCATCCTACAAACGTTTGTGTCCTTGTACCTTCTCCTCAGTGAGTGCCGCGTCGTCGCTCGACAAGATCGGTCGTGCACGCATCTAATTTTGGTGAGCATATTACTGTCTCCGACCGTCTGTGAGACGGGTGGTAGGTGGATACGTATTTTTCTTAAGGGTCTCGGAGACGGGTGGTAGGTGGTTACGTGACTGGATATTTTTTTCTTTACTTAGCCGACCGCTAAGTCACGTTGGTAGTGATTGGAAGTGCGGAAAACCTGTTCTACTTTTGACCCGAATAAAAAACGGGACCTAGTACGTATGTTTCTAATGTAAAAAATCTATTTGCCTAGAATGTGCAAACAAACTTACATTCACTGCCGCGAACAAATTGATCGAATTAGTGGTCTGCAATTTTATAAAAATATTACCTTCATTTTAACTAAACTTATTGATTTAGCAGTGTTAATTATTGAGTAATTAGAAATAATGACTTGGATCTTTATATAAAGTCAAAATTTTTGTTGATCTCACCTTCCAAAGGATATTATAGTTTGTAAAGTGAAATAAGGACTGTTGCCATATGTTAACAGTAAAAAAAAATCTTTTAATGTTTCCAGAATGATTATTAGTTTAACAAATATTTTAATATGTCTATATTGCCATTATTATTTAAAATGTCCGATCCGATAAAATTTAATATATAAGGCCGACATTATGTATCCGTCCTGGGGACGGGAGGTAGGTGTTTCTGTGACTAAATAAGCAGTTAGGTAGTTAAGGGTTAAAATACATAAAATTACAATGTACTAAATGGTGTTAATCCAACACCTTTACATAATGATAGTTAATTCACGTGTAGGTTAATTACAAACCGGAGTTTAAATAATAGTAAGACATATTAACACTCATTAAGGAAATAACGTTTGTAACTCACTTTAAGAGAACTAGAATAGAATAGAACTGTACAACACACAATTAGTAAAACTGCACCCGAACTGAAAACCAACTACGTAAAAACGAATGTGAAATCCGCTACGATGCGGCCGGTCGATTGGTCTGGTATAGGTACTACATAAATATGTTCTCTTAGTTCACTTAAGCGTTTCCTCTTTCGCTTAACTTTATTTACACTGTGATTACCCATATTGCTTGCTGTCTAAAGTCGTATTACCGCGTTAGAAAAATGTGCGCAGGTCCGGCGTCGACCGTTGTCACGAGCGTACTGGCGACTAGGCAATAGTCGGCCGCCGCCGCGCGCTGAACCATTTTATTTTGCCAATAACGAAATGAATTGGTATGATTGATGTACTCAACCTATTAAAAATCTATGAAGCACAAATCGAAATATACTAAAAAACTATTAAATAAAGCAAATTTTGTGTTGATATTCATAATAGTTATCGAAATATTTGGCTTGAGGTGTAAAAAAGGGGTACTTTTCAAAAATAAAAACTATCGAGGATTTTTTCAGTAATCGTGTTTCTGATGAAGTAAAAAACTAGGGCATATACTGAAAATTTACATATAAAAAAGTTGCACTTGTAAGTTATGTGCAAGTATTGTATTAATATTTTCTAAAATTGTAGTTTTCACTATTTACAGCGCCTTAACAGTTTTTGATTCATTAACTAAATGTACAAAGTCTAATAGGATTATTATAAACCATTATTAGCATTACTATGTTAATAATAGTCTATGCAACTGTACTGTAACGAACTATTTTCTCAACAAACCTTACGGTAAGTACAGCTTAAGCAACCAAATCAGTATCACGCGCCATACCGGGTGTGACCTGTAATATGAGCAATATATTAAAACATAGATTCTACTCTTCAAACTGAGCAACATTTGTTCAACAACTTTAAAAAAAAGTCAGTTTTCAGAATTTTATTATTTCAAACAAATTAAATAGTATTTTCAATGTACGTCGTCCAGCACTTACATTCCCTAAGCATTGACATAGCTGTCACTCTACTAATATTGGACATTTTGCAATACAGTGCTTCTTTGCCTAAATATTATTCTACAAAATGTCATTTAATACACGTTATTTTCAGAAGATGCTTAACAAATGTTGTTCAGTTTTAAGTGAAGAGTCTATGTTTTAATTTATAGCGGCTATTACGGCAGTATAACCCCGCCAATTTCGGTGTACATCTGTGATCCCGCACTATATAGCAGATAACAATCTCTATTGTACGGCACTGTCGTATATCATCTTAGCTCTTATTTATAGCGGTATTACCACGTCTAGGATCGTAAATTCAAAAGAACCTTTACTTAAGCGGGCATTCGATGATGTATATTATATGTTTGCTTCATTGAATTTCTTGTTTGTTATATGTATACGTATATCGTTGTGAAGTCGCGCTTGTCTTAAATATACTACCTTACTACTCAATCTGGTACCGACTTCTTGATAGATAATTTCAACGACTTATTTTTAAAACAGAACGACGTTATATGCATTTGGGGTTGTTTGTGTATATGCCTGTTAGTATTTTCTTGAAAAACTACTGAGACGATTTTTATGTTTTTTTATTATGAAACGGCTATAATTTTAGAGCATGTTAGTTTATATCTTGCGCGAAAGTTCACACAGGAGGCTTGAGGGCTATTTCTCTCTAGCGGTGTGGATTCTCCACAATTTTTAATACGGAGTGGAAAATACTTCTACTAAATTAAGTACGAATGTCGGTAGCTGAAAAGTTTGTGGCTTCACACCAAATTTCACTCAGAAACTAATAAAATAAAATATTAGCGAACTTCTTACGCGTCATTCGCACAATTTTAAAATGAGTTTTAACTTCGTCAGCGGAAGGAGGAAGACAACCATATTTGTTCGTCACTGTGATGTGATGAACGCGTAAAGATCCATACATACAAAAATTCAGGGACCGCTGCGAGCGAGCTGCTAACATGACGTCTTAAAAACCGGCCAAGTGCGAGTCGAACTCGCGCACCGAGGGTTCCGTACAGAGACTTCCCATCTTGCCAACTGGCCGGACTAAGTTAAGTTTGCACCTGATATAATATGGCGCCGCATACAAATGAGGTGCAAAGTTAACGCAACCGATCACGTTTGTGTTATGGGAGCCCCACAAATATTTATTTTATTCTGTTTTTAGTATTTGTTGTTATAGCGGCAACATAAATACATCATCTGTAAGATTTCAACTGTATAGTTATCACGGTTCGTGAGATACAGTCTGATGACAGACGGACAGCGCAGTCTTAGTAATAGGGCCCCGTTTTTAGGGTTCCGTACCCAAAGGGTAAAAACGGGACCCTATTACTGAGACTTCGCTGTCCGTCCGTCCGTCCGTCAGTCCGTCTGTCACCAGGCTGTATCTCAAGAACGGTGATAGCTAGACAGTTGAAATTTTCACAGATGATGTATTTCTATTGCCGCTATAACAACAAATATTAAAAACAAAATAAAATAAATATTTAAGGGGGGCTCCCATACAACAAACTTGTTATAGATTATATATATGTATAGGTACGGAACCCTTCATGCGCGAGTCGGACTCGCACTTGCCCAATTTTTTTACCCTTTGGTTACTGTCGTGGCTTCCAGCCTCCGTGGCGACCTGACGTAGACCAACTGACTCTCTAGCTGATTGACATAGTTATTTGGAACCGACAGCCGCACGACAAAATATCATCAGTTCTCGACGGACAGACGACCAGACTGTTCAGGTACGAAACCCTAAAAATTACACGAGAAAATCACCACTTTCGCTGCGCAGGCGCCACCGCAGCTGAACCCGTATATGGGCTCATAAATAAAGAGGATGAGTTACCGCCACGCCGGACAATGCCGATCCTATCTGTGGTATTTACACGCTTTACCAAGGTAGGTATTTACAGGAAAGATAACTTTTCTTAAACATGCAATGACATTGTTATACATTCAATGTAGCAATCATAACATTGATTTATTCCCACATTAGTGTGGATCCTTGACAATCATTAGAAATCGTCGCATGTACACAAAAATAGTACATTATTGTAGACGCCGGGAAATAAGGGCTTGCCGGGTGAGTAGGTATAGACGGATAGTGATACGAAGCCGGCAAACCCTATTCACGGCTAGACATGTATAAAGTGCTTTTCTCAAACATATATGCAATGAAATAAAAAAAAGCGCCACTAAAAATATATTAAGTATTCAGATGTTTAGCCTGCTCATGAACACAGACGTCATAAAAAAAAATACTTCCTGGCCTAGCCCTTCAATTTTGTAATAAGTTCCTTTCCAGTTCTCGCGATTTGTTACGCCTGAAACGTGATACTTCGAAGCCTGTTACAAAACGCTCGTTATGACGACAATTCATTGGATGTTTCAGAAAATTTACTCTCCGGCCTTAAATTTTGTATGAAATTGAAATTCCTTTACAGTTTTCTCGAGTTGTTCCGCGCGAAACTTGATACTTCGAAGCCTGTTATAACGCACGTTATGACCACATTTCATTGCATGTTTGAGAAAACATCTTTCCTAATTATACAGACTGAACTATCTCCCATCTCCGTAACACCACATTTCGCAAACACCACGCCATAGTTTTTCTTACAGTTCACGTTTCCCATAAATCCTGAAACAGTTTTATTGATGATTACCCGTTTTTAACTGGGCCAATTTTGTCGTAACTACATAATAGGGGCTGCCGTAAACTGAAACACGATATTGACACAGAGGTCTCACTAGAAATATGCTCGATATCTGGTAGGTACATTGTTGCTGTCGTATATTATAAAAAGCGGCCAAGAGCATGTCGGGCCGCGCTCAGTGTAGGGTTCCGTAGCTGCCCATCCTTCACAATAGACGGGCTTAAAACAGCGGTTTTATGCCCGAGGTTTAAATTACGAGAAAGATTTCAAACTCAATAAAAAGGTCGTAAACGCCAAAGTAACTGTAATTACTTATTATCTTCTGGAAGTTATCGATTATACGCGCTAGATTGAGCGAAATGTTTTAATACAGTATGGCACTTAACTAATATGTGTAACGTTCGAAGTATAAGGACACCGCGCGGCACTTACATAATTTTAAAGAAAATTATGAATTTTTGCGATAACTCAAAAACGGTTCGACTGACGGACATGGCGAAACTATAAGGGTTCCTAGTTGACTACGGAACCCTAACTAGGAGGTGCCCGCAACTTCTCCCGTGTATTTTTTTCTTTACCGTAGACGGATTAAAAGTACTCTACAACCATCTTTGGATGTACAGCTGTCCTTGTACCAAAATTGGTTACAATTTGACCAGCAATTTCAGCGTGAAGTGAGGACAAAGGAAATTACGAAAAAAGCCAGGTCGGCACGACGCTGCGCGCCCTTACAAGACAAATGACGATCCTGCATCACGCTATTAAGATTTTTCCTGAAATCATAAGTAGAAAAATGATTTTCAATACAAATCTGTATTTTTTAAATATTATACTTAGATGTTAATGTTAAGGGAAGATTTGAAATTAAACGGGAAATTTTCATGCTTGAAATTAGGCGGGATTCGAGCTGGCTTCTCCAACGCCTCTCTGGGCCAAAACAGTATATAAGACACTTCTTATAACACCTAACTAAAGGATGGATGTATGTAGTAGTAACGTGTCTGTATACAGAAATTGGTGTTGCAGAATCTTGACATATAATCCAGTGAATAAAGGAGTTTGACTTTTTGAATTTTTGATACGTTGTCTAGGATGGTTAATTGGTTAGTCAGTGTTTAAAATGCAAAATGCACAATTCCCCGCCCCTCCGCGCTCGCCGCCATATTGAAAAAACTGAAACTTTCTTCATATTTCTGCTCATATCTTTCTTTAGGAGCATTTTAGCTAGAAAAAAGCTTAGACAATATTATATAAATTTAAATTTACTATATTCTCCATTTTATATTTTGTTTCTAGAACATGTAGTTACGGAGATATGCACATTTAAAAAAACGTAAAAAATCGCAATTTTCAACTCAAAAACAATTTCCTGGATTATATCTTCGTTTAGGAGCATTTTAGCTAGAACAGAGCTTGGGCAATGTTGTAGAGAATTAAATTTACTATAATTTATATATCAAATTTAATAATTAATAACTCAATTAAAACTTAATTATAAAAATAACAAGGTTCAAAAAACACCGCTCCCTGTCATTTCTGGTCCAAAGGTGCCCATAACGCTCGCAGCATTTCCACGTTGGATCGCAATGGACATCCTTTGTACCAGAAATGACTGGGAGCGGGGATCTTCCCCCTTTTGCCTGAGTCTACGGCCTACGTTGCGCACAAAACATTTTGCATCTGTCCCCCAGCAACCGGCCGTCTCCACCGCAAAGGGAACAAAAATGTAGGACGAACGTAGTGTGACATATTTCTGCCGTTTCAAGTCCGCCTGATATTCGGCTGCAGCTCCAGCCTCTTTCAAATTTTGTTTCAAGGACGGTTAGTTACCGGACCGTTTGTAAGGTCACCCATAGTACTTTAGTCTATATTCACCGAACTAATATCTCCCATACTATTTTTTTACACCATTCAGGTATACGCACCGACCTCGTCACATTCTGATGAGGAAGTAGAGGCTATGTATGAGGACGTAAGTAGGGCCATACATACTTCCAAAACCTACTTCACTGTTGTTATGGGGGACTTCAATGCAAAGTTGGGCAAGAACAGCGGTGATAAGTTGAGAGTGGGGCAATTTGGATACGGGCAACGGAACTCTAGGGGACAGAGGCTGGCCGACTTTCTGGAGAAAGAGGAACTCTTCATGATGAACTCTTTCTTCCAGAAGCCGCCTCACAGGAAATGGACCTGGATAAGTCCCGATGGTTCCACGAGAAACGAGATTGACTTCATCATGACCGACAAGAAACGGATTTTCAGTGATGTGTCTGTGATCAATAGGGTAAAGACCGGCAGTGATCATCGAATCGTAAGAGGCACACTGAATATCAATGTTAAACTGGAAAGGTTCAGTCTGATGAAGTCTACGCTCCGACCTACTCGGGCCCATATTCAAAACCCCGAGAGCTTTCAACTCGAGCTCTCCAACCGCTTCGCTTGTCTGGAGAACTTTGTCTCAGTGGACGAGATCAACGACGGGCTAGTGGAAACTGTCCACACGGTAGGGTCTAAGTTTTTCAGACCCCGCCGTAAAGATAGACCTCAGAAATTGTCTGATCGAACCTTAAACCTCATGGCTGAACGACGCTCGCTACAGTTGCAGTCTCCCGATGACGCGAGGTCATATAGGCAGCTTAATAGACGTATATCGAAGTCCTTGCAACATGATCTGCGGCTCTTTAATACGAACCGTGTTAAAGAGACCATTGAGCAGAATAAAGGCTCCAGTGTTCGCAAAGGACAAGTCTATTGGACAAAGCCAGCTGACCAAGCTGAAACGGGAAGATGGCAGCATAGCGTCGACCAAAGCAGAGGTTCTAGGCGAGATCGAGAGGTTCTATGGTCAGTTATACACTTCAGTCGCAAAGCCCGTTGACAGCTTGGTAGGCGATCCAAGAGCCAAGCTGTCCCGACATTATACCGAAGACATCCCGGACATCAGTCTGTACGAGATTAGGATGGCCCTGAAGCAGCTTAAGAACAACAAGGCGCCGGGCGAAGACGGAATCACCTCAGAGCTTCTGAGAGCAGGTGGAACATCGGTACTTAAGGTCCTCCAGAAGCTCTTTAATTCCGTCTTGTCCGAGGGCAAAACGCCTGAAGCATGGAATAGAGGCGAGGTGGTACTGTTCTTCAAGAAAGGTGATAAAACCCTATTGAAGAACTACAGGCCCATCACGCTTCTAAGCCATGTTTATAAGTTGTTTTCAAGGGTCATCACGAACCGTCTCGAACATAGACTTGATGACTTCCAGCCTCCCGAACAAGCCGGTTTCCGAAGAAGCTATAGTACCATAGACCACATACATACGCTGCGGCAAGTTATACAGAAGACTGAAGAGTATAACTTGCCATTATGCTTAGCGTTTGTGGACTATGAGAAAGCCTTCGATTCGGTGGAAACATGGGCGGTGCTCGAGTCACTTCAGCGATGCCATATTGACTATCGGTACATTGAGGTGTTGAAGTGTTTGTATAGTAACGCCACCATGTCGGTCCGAGTTCAGGAGCAGAGCACAAAGGCCATTCCATTGAGAAGAGGCGTAAGACAGGGGGACGTTGTGTCCCCGAAACTGTTTACGGCGTTTTTGCAAGACGCCTTCAAGCTCCTGGAATGGCAAGGACTTGGCATCAACATCAATGGCGAATACATCACTCACCTTCGGTTTGCCGACGACATCGTAGTCATGGCAAAGTCGATGGAGGAACTCAGCATGATGCTCGATGACCTCAATCGAGTTTCTCAACGGGTGGGCTTAAAAATGAACATGGACAAGACGAAACTCATGTCAAATGCCAAGGTTGTGCCCATCCCAGCCTCTGTTGAAAACTCGGTACTCGAAGTTGTTGACTCATACATCTACCTAGGACAAGTGGTCCAATTAGGTAGGTCCAACTTCGAGAAAGAGGTCAACCGCCGAATCCAACTCGGCTGGGTAGCGTTCGGGAAACTACGCAATGTCTTTTCGTCCGACATACCTCAGTGCCTCAAGACGAAAGTCTTCAACCAATGTGTGTTACCAGTGATGACTTACGGCACCGAAACGTGGTCTTTCACTATCGGCCTCATCTCAAAGCTCAAAGTCGCTCAACGAGCAATGGAGAGGGCTATGCTCGGGGTGTCTCTACGTGATCGAATCAGAAATAAGGAAATCCGTAGACGAACTAAAGTGACCGATATAGCTCACCGGATTAGCAAGTTGAAGTGGCAATGGGCAGGCCACATAGCACGCAGAGCAGATGGCCGATGGGGCCGAAAAGTGCTCGAGTGGAGACCTCGGACCAGCAAGCGCAGCGTAGGACGTCCACCTACAAGATGGACAGATGACCTTATAAAGGTCGCCGGAAGGCGCTGGATGCAGGTCGCTTCCAACCGGTATATATGGAAGTCCAAAGGGGAGGCCTATGTTCAGCAGTGGACGTCATATGGCTGAGATGATGATGATGATGAATGTTGCTAGGAGATTTGATTGATACAATTTGATAATATAGGCATAGGTTTTCTAGTTAATTGTAAGGATGTTTTTGGTTGCTGAAGTGATCGTACGATGTTCCTATAAGGCGGGAAAAAACATTTTCATATATTTTTGGTTACAGAAAATCAGTCTTTTTTACAACAAAAATTAAAGTTTATTTTTTTAATTTCATACATTCCTCAAATGTAATAATAGAAGAAAATTTGCTATTAAAGCAAATTTAGCATTTCCTAAGCTCTTGTCTGGATGCAAAAGGTTAATCCAACCACTAGATTTATTCCCAAACACTTGCATTTAAATAGATACAGATAGAATCGTCGGAACAATTTATCACGATAGCACTAACAGAACGGGGCCGTACCGGGTTCCGCGTATCGTGAAATACTGGTCCATTGTAGAAGCCCTAAATCTCAGCGTATACCAAATCCTTACTTTATCAAGATCTTATCTCCTTCAATAGCATAATTGCAGTTTCAACCTTAATGCATCCTATTGGGGGTTTATAATTCGAAGAGAATGGAAAACAAGATGTGAGGGGTGGAGGTGTGGAAATAAAGTGATTATGCGACGACAATGACGTTAGGTGCTTGGAGATTAGAGCTGTCAAAAGTCGATAAATATTATGAATAGGTTGATGTCGATAATATATGACGAGTACCTTGTGTAACGTATTGCTTAGGTTTAAATATAATCATAATACAAGTGGCTTCTTGACAGTACATTACTGAATTGGGTGACTACAAAATAAGGAGGTTCCGATGGCCTAGTGGCTAAGTAGCAGTAAACATTTTCATGAAAATGTTAACAGTCTGTTTATTGCGATGGGATGATACTTGAAGGTTTTCTTACGAGCTTATTAAAGCCCTTTGCACCTCTTGGGTGCCTTAGGACCACAGCATTTTTTTTATACAGGGTCTTATCTAAATACTTTGTTGTCTTCAAAATTGAAAAAGTATATTACTAAATAAACATAGACTTCTTTCCAAATACCCTTACCAAAATGTGGTAAAACTTTTTCAAATCGCTTGTCTATCCTGATAGATACCTACTACGTTCTACGTTTCTCCATGGTGTCTAATAAAATAAACATTAAGTTCGACATTATGAGTAATATTAGCCAACTGTCAGTTTATATTCAGTCTCAAAATTATTTCAATGTAATAAGACCAATTAAACATTCGTTAACAGGGATAATAATAAAAATAATGCATTTAAAATGCTTTTCATCACTTTTTGTGATTTGGTATAATTGTTTCAACTTAGTGTGTCTCATTCACGTAACTTTGTAGTATAATTGTAGCTTAGCGACGCCATTTTGTATTTCCAGTTACAAATGTTATTGATCTGTAACTGATGGTTAGAGGTATGCGGTTTTATGGTGGCATTGCTAGGATTCTATTGCTCATAGTTACAGGAAATTATAAGGGCATAAGAAAATATTGCAACTGAATCGAATCTTTAAATAATGTCTCGGAATTGAAAGCGTTCGTGTATATATTACGCTCAGAAAAAGTATGATAGACATTGTTAACGTGTGTAGTGTTTTACTTACTACAATAAAACCCTGTGACTTTGCCTGGGATATCTATGATCGCCTATTTTTATTAAAGTTGAAATTCGCGCGTAATTTTTAAGTTAGGCTTTCTACTTTTCGACTTTGTATGAATTTCAACTTATGTAAAAATAGGCGATAATAGGTATCCAAGGTGAAGTTACGGGGTTTTGTGATACTTTTGTTTAAGCAGTGTGTGATGATGAAGTGACTTTTTTCTACGGTGCCGGATCTGACCTTTGACGTCTGAAATAAATAAATCGAATTGAATTAAAATTACGCATTTATCACTTACATGACTGAGCAGTAAGCATACTTGCATTTACAAGTAGACATGTAATTTTGCACCTCACAAATAGTAAATATATCAGAAAACAATGGGCTTATTATTTATTTTGCGTATTGAGAATACCTCCATTTAGTTTATGAGCTAGTTGGAATGCACGTAAATTGCCTTATAAAGTTCTTTCTTCAAAACGAAACGATAATTGTATATGAAAAAGCTCATTACAAAGTATAACTCGTAAATAATACTCGATTATTCGCTTATCAATCGTTTAGATGTTAATTGAATATGAACATCGGCCAATTTACGTTCACTGGAAATTCTTAGTCGCCATTAAATGCTAAACATTAGAGTAGAAACTCTAATTACGCTTATTTACGAGGGAATTATTTAGATTTTGTTTTTTATCGTTTTTTTTAATCGATGGTCGCGCGGCACTAGTTGACATGGCAATGACATATGGTAGGTTGTTGATGGTACTATGTCATAGAGTTCAAGTCTGTCAATGTGAAGTTTGTTTTACAGGCCGGGTGGTATAGGTATAGGTATATTCTGACAATAAAATATGGATAAAATTTAATCATTTGTTGTCAGTGGCAACTGTCAGTGCCTAATTAATTGCCGATAGGAAAGTAGATAGCCATTTTTGGGTGAGCGTTAGTTCTTGAGTCTTATATTCTTAAAGTATTAAGTTGACATTATCACTGCTCATTTTCCCACACTACCAGTTTACGTTAAGATTGCACCTGGTAACTATAGCGTCGGATACAAATGAGGTTCAAACTTAACGTAACCAGATTATACAAATCGAGGTTTCGTTCTCGTCTGTTCCTTTTCAAACTTAACCAATCGTTACAAAATTTTAGGAGATGAATGAAAAAAAAAGTGTTCTGTGACTCCTATGTCGGACCGTTTACGGCAGAATCTCGACCAAAAACAAATGTTTAGTACACAAAAATACGTCAATACGTAGTATATATGTGTACATATATTGTATATTGTTAATATAGGTACCTATATATTTACATAACTTATTGACTTTTTATCTTATTTTATATTTGTTGCCACGGCTTTAAATATTCCTGTACTAACTGCTACTTTCTGTTTAGCCCTATCACGCAGCACTAGGCACGTGACAGTCCCTTAGATATAATGTCATCGAAATACATGTCCCTATCTCTATAACCATCAGTGACATAAAGCTGTTTACAGTAAGGGATACCGTGTCATTACATGTATTTCAAGACTGTCAACGCAGCAATAGGCACGTGACGCTCCTATCGATATTTATCATCGATAACATAACGTCCCTATCCCGACGCGTCAATGACATAAGGCTGTTTACATCGCTGTAAGTCATGAGTCTTGTATCGGTGACAGTTACAACGCCGTAGCGGTCATTAATGCATGTCGTATGACTTTAATGGACTAATATTGATCGAGTTGTTAGTTATGAATGGTGTCGGTGACGTTTGTTGCTTAAATGGAGGCGGTAACGGTGTCGGTACGATGGTTGGCTCTAATAGTACTTGTATGTTTAAAAACGTATGTTTAAGAATACCTAGTCCATACTACGGCACTAATCTCTGATATCCTATCTGATGTACCGGGTGATCCACTTTACGTGTAAGTCAGGTACAATAAAAAAATATTTTTTTTTTTAGTTTATTCTACGACTTTGTCAGCATGATTAATATGTATATCGTGCCAAATTGCAGCTTTCTACGACGAACAGTCGCTGAGCTAAGCTGCGAACGGACGGACGGATGGACATGGTGAAACTATAAGGGTTGCTCGTTGATTACGGAATCCTAAAAACGGGATCCGTCGAGTTTTATCCCAGTTTTTACGACGCGGTTGGCTCAGTTTGTAAGCACCTGCCTACTGAGCCGGCGGTCCCGGGTTCGAATCCCGGCCAGGACAAATATTTGTGTGATGAACTCGAATATTTGTGCTTGGGTCATGGTTGTTCTATCTATTTATAAGTATATTTTTATCTATATAAGTATGTATATCGTCGTCTAGTACCCATAACACAAGCCTTCTTGAGCTTAATTTGGGACTAGATCGATTTGTGTGAGGTTGTCTGATATTTATATTTATAGTTTTAAATAGTCAAAATTATGATGAACTACATAGATATCAGGTACCTACACTTCTAGGAAAAATCTATTTGAAAAGTGAATTAAGCCAGTATTTTCCTCTTACCTCTTCATAATACATTTATATTAAGTATACAGAAAGTAGTACCTATTCCTGGCCGTCTACTACAACTATAGTTCGCGACTTAAGTCGCGCGACAAAGCATCACCCGTCACTCTCTCACGATACTGTACAGAAAGGGATAGGTAGCATATCTCGCGCGAGAAAGGGTCGCGTGTCAAAGATGTGATAGAGATGCTGTTGTTTGAGCCGCTCGCTACTCAACTGTGGTATAAACTAACAAGGGACCTAATTCGAGAATGCTGTTTGAGAGATCGCAAAACGTCAAAACTCTATTAGATAACAGTGATATCGCCTTTGAACTGTCATTAAAATGCAATGAGCTTAAAGTGACATCTCATATCAATTTTGGAAATACGAAGGCGATAATAATTGTCAAAAATGCCATTCATGCATATGAATTTCTGTTTTGAACAAAAGGTAACTAACTAATTTCACGCACTACACGGTCAAGTTAAAGTATGCGCCTGTTATTTATGCCGACACATACAAAGGAAACGCAAATTAAGCGCGACCGGATTGACGAAGTTGCGATGTTATAGGGATATCGCCACTTGTCAAGTAGGGACACGTCAAAAGTGACGGATGGCGATGTAATGGAGAAATCTCCATCATCTCTCTAAATTTGGTCAAATTACGCCCAAGTTTCTATATTTGCGTTGCAAATAGTTATTAAAAAAACTAGTGGGAATCAATATGTTTCATGACAGTGTCATTGTTCAAACAAGTGTCAGTTACTAACCCAACTGTCTAAGCAAAAACAGCTCCAAAACCGAGTATACCACAAATTCTAAATCCCAAAATTCAATCTAACGCCTGCAGAACACGATTCACTATCCAAGTGTACTGTTCAGACAGAAGTTTGAGAAAGTAATGGCCGGTGCGCACGCGCATCTCATCGGAAATTGCATCTGGGCATAAATGGCGTCGCACTCGTGTTCTCATTATGGACAAGTCGCGCAGGGCGTAAGACAAGGGCGATTAGCGAGATGAGCTGGGGAGCCGACAGTGCTGGGTTCAAATCTCAAATTTCAAGTAATTTTTAAAGCCAAAACTATTACAGTGATGAAAATCAAGTTTTTTCAATAGGACGAAGGATTGAGCAGCATTCTGGTAAACAATTTTTGAATTTGGTTGATGACAAAATCGCTACTGACGTTCAATAATGCAAATATGTGACGTATGCATATTATTGCCATGTGAAATCTGTTTGTAGCGCCACTATCCTTGGGCAGGACCGACCACTTGCTAGGCTTTAAATCATCATAACACCCAAAAAAATGAAGTGATAACGCTCTTATATTCCTACAATAGTGTTTACTATCATTGTTCAGCTCCGACACAAGATCCTCTCTTCATTTCAATAACGCTATTAGTTTTACCCTCACGGTTCTGTCAAACCGTTGCGAAGTTCATCTTGTAACCTTATAATGACGACAATTTCTCTTCACTTGGACCAAACTAGAAAATCAGTGCAAACGCATTCCCGCCTTCTTAAGACCTCCCACTCATTAAGCGGAGGTAAGCCCCCCATCCCCTCTACGGGGGGAGGTACTAGTTGAATGGGTAATTTAATCAGCTCAAGAATTATGTGTTTGGATTGTTAATAGTTTAATAAGTGATAAAGAGTGTGTAACCATAAAAAAAATTATATAATATACGAGTACATATGAAAGTCAATAAGATTTAGATAATTATTTTCAAAAACGTCAAAACTCTATTAGATAACAGTGATATCGCCTTTGAAATGTCATTAAAATGCGATGAGCTTAAAGTGACACATCTCATATCAATTTTGGAAATACCAAGGCGATAATAACTGTCAAAAATGCTATTCATGCATATGAATTTCTATAATTATGACTAATTTCACGCAATACAAGGTCAAGTTAAAGTATGCGCCTGTTATTTATGCCGTCACATAGAAAGGAAACGCAAATTTAGCGCGACCGGATTGACGAAGTTGCGATGTTCTAGGGATATCGCCACTTGTCAAGTAGGGACACGTCAAAAGTGACGGATACGCCATCCGTCACTTTTGACGTGGTGAAATGGAGAGATGTCCATCATCTCTCTAAAATTGGTTTGGTTTCGAATTACCCCCCAGGTCCGATACCGTATGCCTTGATTTCACCAACAGTCAGTACTTTCGTCAGGTTGTGCTCTAAATAACTAGTAACTCTATGATCTGTACTTAGACCTCGCGGTTCTGCTACAAAATGGCTTTCTTTCTCGTGTTCTACCCTAGCGTCTCCGCCATTTTGAAATAAAAAAATAAAGAAATAAACGCAATCATTCTAATACTAATAAAAATAAATACAGAAATAAACAATCAAAAAATGAATCGAATTAAAACTAATTTACTAAATAATTATTTTAAATTACTATCGAAATTGAACCTGCTCACAAATGAGAATCGGTTGAGAAATGTGACATGTAGGCGAGGACAGCCATAAATCTGGACAACTCTGAGTAATCATACTCATAGTCATACTCATTTATTTATAAAATGTTTTTCAATCTATTTATGATTAACATTACACTGCGACTCAATCAATAATTAAGTGTTACATTACAAAGGCGTTCAAAATCTAAACATGTATCTTTGCGTATACTTAAAAAAAGTATGCATAGTTAAAATACTGTTAGTAATATTTCGACTGCACCATCTGGTAATATCTTCCGTACCCTTACCATGAGTAAACGTGACAGTACTCGCTAGCGACAGCATAAACGATTTGCATGGAGAATAGTACAACGCCCCTAGCGGTTACTTTGTAGAACTACAATCCCCCATACAAATTGATTCGCTTTGCCTCCCACAAACCTTCGGACCCGCAAGCTTCCATGGATAAAAAAAAAAAAAAAAAAAAAAAAAAAAAAAAAAAAAAAAAAAAAAAAAAAAAGTTTTATGCTGCAGCTAGCCTACCGCCACAACACAGTGACATACGATAACAGCCTTAGGGCTATTCGAATCAGCAACAAAAAAAAAATGCTTCGCTTAGGGTGAAGCCGGACGAGCGTAATTTGAGTCACGTAATTTTGGTTGCGCCATACTTAGTGTGACGTGATCAATTGACATGATGTATAGCGCGACCGAAGTTACGCGACTCAAATTACGCTCATCCGACGTCACCCTTATGCAGACGCTAGTGAGTACAGTCACTGCAAACTCATGGTAAGGCTCAGGCTCAGGCTTCTATATTAATTTCGATTCCTCGCTTAAAGATCGCGAGATTATCAGTCATACCTAATTATAGCGCCTATTAAAACCTGACAAAGTAATATAATTCTACCGTTCTTTGAGATTAAGGTGAGATTGTAACGAAATATGCAGCGAGGGAGTTTCCATTGTTATAATAATAGGCGAGTGTATTAAAACTAAAGAGATTATGGTATTAAATGGGTTGCATTAGAATCTATCGTTGTTCATTGCAAAATTGTTGCTGCAAATGCTGAGACTTAATTTCATCGTATGCATCCATCCTAGCAATGTCGATGTTCGTAATATGGCAGTTACTTTGTTTTGCCTTTTTCTTGTCTTCGAATACACTTAATTCTCAGTTATAGTTGAAATTTTCTAATTTGTCCGTTTCCACATATCTTGTACTTAAGAGCTTATGTTTCGGAACGGACCAATGCGAGAGAACTATAAAGGAATTTCATACAAAATTTAAGGCCTAAGCCGGAGAGTGATTTTGTTTTAAACATGGCGTCTGTGTTTATGAGCGGGCTAAACAGCTGATTTTTTGAGGGGTGTATTTTTCTATTTCATTGCATATGTTTGAGAAAAGCATTATACATGCCTAGCTGTCAAAAGGGCTTGCCGGCTTCGTATCACTATCCGTCTATATCTATTCATCCGGCAAGCCCTTCTTTCTTTGTCTGCAGTAATGTACTATTGAACGATCGCCACCATGTTGCCACCTCACTGGTTTAAAAAAACTCATTCTCATTACTGTACTTTTCGTTTAAACATCTCCGTATTCCGATGTTTTACACCAATGTCAGTTACGTTTTGTATCATGCATGTCATTTTTTCTAAGAAAATAAAGTTAAGGCAGCTCTTCAAAAAGGAAGATAATTGTGACTGGCTTAATCTACTGCTGTCCAGTTACTGTAATTCTAAATACACTAATATTCACTAGTTTTGCCATATTCGGACACTAGTTGTCACTTTCTTATTCGTCAAGATAATAAAGTGACAGCGAATACTGTGGTAATCAATTTAAACAGCGTTAGTGTTGGAAATTAACGAGTTAATTTTAAAGGTTACCTTGTATGGTCAAGTTAAAGATAAACTAGCTAAAAATACAGTAATATATGTGTGTGTATTGAGACATTTGACTTCTTATGACGTGGCAGCTGTCAGCGCCATTAAAACGTTAAACTTTTGTACTTAAGAGGAAATACCACAGTCCATCTTCCCTTACCGTCAGTTTACGCCAAGTTTGGACCTGGTAACTATGGCGTCGCATAAAAATGAGGTTCAAACTAAAAATAAACGCAGAAATCGGAAGGTCCGACACAAAACACTTCCTTCCCATTAAGTTGCCAAAATGTCGATACTATTGGCTAAGCTTTGGAGGAGGAAAGATTCGAGACCGAAACTTCGATTGTATTGAAGAATGACCAGTGACTGCACTTTGTTGTATCGCCTAATGAGCAAACTTTCAGATATATTGCTTGTTTAACTGTCATTAAAAAAACAGTTGCGATTCGAGCTGCATAAAGTGATATTTCACGTAATTTTTTTTACAGGGTAAAGATAAGTTTGCACCTGATATCTACGGCGTCTGTACAAGGTGAGCAAGAAATAGCTACTTTGGAAATCTCTCCGAGATATCAGAGAGATATACGTAGAATTAGGGCCACTTACCTACTTCTAGTTCTGTTCTTCAAATAATGACACACCTCCCTAGAAAACAATTTTTCAATACAATGTTAGAATTTTATAATGGTTTAAATGTTGATTTTATTTAAATATGTACATTAGCGTGCCTATCTTGATCAATGATCAAACTCCAATCCAGGAATATCCAACTAACCTATAAATAATGATATCAATTATAAAGGACGCTATATCTATGCAAATCCGAGAATCACTAATTGCTCAGCTGAAATTGGATTCTGATCTGTAATAAATCTAATTTTGACAAACAACATTATTTGTATTCATTAGAAGCAGCATGCGTCCAGGACACTTTTATAATTTATGAGCAGGGTCTCCGCCGACCGGCCAGGGCACTAATTCGAGTGTAGTCGATATCTCCGGTATATTTCAGGACAGGTAGATAAATCTGTTATTAAAACGCGATGTTTGCGATTTGAGTTACATAAAGTGACATTTCTCGATAAATCCAGTCAAGTTAAGTTTGCATATAAATGAGGCGTAAACTTGAGGGGAAATATCACTGCCTATTTTTCCATTTTAGGATCTGACTGGAAAGGAAATGTTTTGTTTCGGACTGTATTGATTTTTACGCTTGTTATCATGTTTTTTTTTCTTTTTTTTTTATATAAATTAATATCGGACAACCTCATACAAATCGATCTAGTCCCAAATTAAGCTTAAGAAGGCTTGTGTTATGGGTACTAGATGACGATATACGTACTTATATAGATAAATATATACTTAAATACATAGAACAACCATGACCCAAACACAAATATTCGAGTTCATCACACAAATATTTGTCCTGGCCGGGATTCGAACCCGGGACCGCCGCCTCAGTATCGGTGTCTACAAACTGAGCCAAACGCGTCGCCAAAATGTATATTAATATACAACCAATTTTACGTTTATTTCGCTATAAACAAACATATAAAAACATTAAACTAGGAACTATAACTATATAACACTAAAAAAGATCGGGACCCTGTGGTAGCGCACCCAAAACGCAGGCAGCATTCCCGCGCTGGATAGCAATGGCTAACCTTTGCGCGAGAAAGCTGCCGAGTCAGCTAACTTCATACCAAAATTAATCAAATTGGTCCAGCCGTTTGAGTGTGAAGAAGTAACACACATACAC
This sequence comes from Apotomis betuletana, assembly GCA_932273695.1. Taxonomy (NCBI): domain Eukaryota; kingdom Metazoa; phylum Arthropoda; class Insecta; order Lepidoptera; family Tortricidae; genus Apotomis; species Apotomis betuletana. Next base: position 23,076,151 of record OW026307.1, read on the forward strand.
ATAAACACAGTCACAAACTTTCGCCTTTATAATATTAGTCTGATAACATCATAGGCGTTTGAGAAGCTGGTAGGTGTGCACCCGTGGATTAATCAGTTAATTACTAGATTCTTAGCGACCACATGGTGCTTACACTTAAGAATTCACTCATGAATATCCATTGGGTGCTACCGGTTCAATATCCGTTCATTATGTACCACCACGGAAGCTAGATTCGATTAATACCTTGAAACAAGATATCAATTTTTTTATTTTAGACAAGCTCTTGTTGCGGACGTACTTTTCTTTCGAATATCTCTCAAATAATAATTATTAATTGGGTGGATCAACTTTTTCTTGCTGTGATTCTGTCCCGTGACCCAGGGGCAACAGTGATTAGATGTGTCAATAATTTATATTACTGGTGTTGTCAGGAGATAGTCTACATAAGAATGGGCTTATAACTGCTTAAACTGCAAAGCTTTTGCTAATATATTATATACCACGGAAAATCGTAGTTTTAAAAAGTGACCCAGAGGACATCACCATGGCAACGAGTGGCAGAAAAAAGTTGATTGACCCAATTACACCCTTGTAGAGTAATCGTCAGCTTCGGTAGTTGGAGCGTATATTTGAATTAGGGTAAAAGGTTTATCATTGAAACATTGGTTTAGTATGGCAAGTCTGTCTGAAATTCCTTTGAAACTTATTATATTAGCCTTGTATCTTTAATTTAAAACCCGACTCCATACATGCTTTAGGTATAGTATGTTTGTATCGTCCTCAGTAATTCCATATCCTTGTCTGTCTTACACACACTTGTTACTCTTCTGGTGTTGCAGATGCCCATGGGAGACGGTAATCGTTTCATGCCTCTGCTCGTTTGCTTCTATATATTATATCATTTAAAAGATTAAGCAAAATCCGATCACCTTTCTTTTCAAAGAAGGTACCACTAAATCCAATTTACATCGTAGCTTTCGGATTTAGATCCTTACGGTTCTGAGATGTTGAAATAAAGACGTCTTGCACATCCAGACAGTAATTGGCAAGTTAATTAATATGGGCAGATTGCATCGCTCGTTGACTGGAAGACGCGATAGCGTAAGGTCGCACGACGAGCTATTGGGGTTAGCTATCGGGATACATTATGGAGATTAGTTCTAGTGCATTAGATTAAGGCGCGGTAACGGCAGAGGCGGGGTTTACAATTCCGGAAATTATTATAGGAAATACCGGTATTTTCGATACTGACCATACAAGCCAATTCCGGAATTGCAAGCCCTTAGCTAGTACCGAAATTGGTCGACTGTCGACCAATTTTGGTGCTGCCGACACTGACTATTCGGTCTCCAACGAAGATGTTATGAGCCCTTATTCCTTTTAAAATTGCTTTTCTTTCCTGTAAATTCCAAGCACATGTAAGATATTTCAAAACTGATTCGTAACATTCACGGAGTGACGGAGCACTAGTGAAATGTAGATAGCTTGTTGGTTGTACAACGCCTGTTTAGGCTATTGATTTTTTAAGTAAATAAAATTAGAATACTCTCACGATGGGATTCTGACGAAGAAAGGTCAACAGTAGGCGCGGGCCAGGAGTAATTATAAGTTTGAATGCTACGCGTACCTCTCCGGAGCAAAAACTGATCAACAGGACAGCGGTGGCGTAGAGCTATCAAAGATATTTAATGATTAAGTTTATGCGATACTCCTGCACTACAAGAATTAAGGTCAAATGTTTAGAATGAAGCGAACAACCCCCCATGGTTGGCCCCAACATGGTCGTTTTTTTCGCTTAAACATTTGGTTTACGCTAGCAGACGTAACTGATTTAATAAAAATAATTAAGACCTATTAAGGCCTGTTTTCCTTCCCATCTGACGCGGCAAAATAGCTAAGAACCTTGAATATAAATTTGTGACATAACTGTTGTATACAGCGTGTATATTTGATGTAACCGCAAATTAAAGCCAGATGGAGATTTTAGTGCTATAATCTGATATATGTATAAAAATTTGTAATTTAGCTTTAAGTGCCATAGCGTAATTAATTATTTAAAATTTTCTGAGCAGTAATGTATGGCGTAGTTATTACTAAGTGACAGTTGTGACATCACGATGTTAAGTGTCAACAAACAACAAACAAATACATTGCGTGCTGAATTATTTTGCATGGAAAAAAAAGTCAGCAATATATTAATAAGTATCTATACTAAGACCCTGTAAAGTTTGCGGTCATATCAAATATACACGCTATATATTTCGATAATTTGTAAAGTTTTTTTTAACCGATACGATTAAATAAATTTTTCGTGATTAATCGCGTGATAGTCGCGTGGCATTCGTAGAACCACACCGGCATGCCTATTTTAGGGTATTTGATTTCCTTTCGTTTAGATATTTACTTCATCATATACTATTTTAACAAAGCGTCTCCACGCCTCGCCCTGTGCTGACAAAAAGCGCGATTTTATAACGTTTTTAGTGTACACAAAAAGCCTGGCATGAAAATGTCCGATCACGGTGTGATTGAAGTCTTTGGTCCACTGTTCCATGGAAGCGGGGTCGACGATCGATCTGTCCTGTGGCGGGCCTATGATGGTTGCTTTAATCACGCGATAAATAAGTGACAAAGCATCCGCACGTTTTGACAAAATGCGAGTGTGAGTGACAGATGCTTTGTCACTTATTTCTCGCGTGTTAAACGCAATCATAGGCCCCCTGGTCTCGTGATCAGAGCAGTACGGCAGAAGCAGGTTCAATACTTAGGTAGCATAATATTTTCTTTCGTTTCGTTTAAAACGTGTGACACGGCTGCAACCCCACAAAACTTGAGGAGTTCCTTTTGAAAAGGACGTATTTCTCTATGGAAGCCATACAAAATTAAGCCCTTTTGAAAAGACACTCCTGCATTGTTTTTACTTTTCGATTATGTGGAAGACATTGTCAATCATCTCTCGCTTCCTGCTCGTAGTAAGGTTTATATATTATGTTTTAGATTGTATTATTAAACGTGTGTAATAATGAAGACCTTGTGTAAAAGATAAGCTAGACAATGGAATTTAAAAATAAGTGTCAAGAATGCCTGCAACGCTGTGCGCTGTGTACCTGCTATACTAGGTAGTATTATTTTTTAGTATATTAGTAGTAGTATTATTAAGGTTAGTATTTAACCGTTTGAAAAGGAGGAGATTCTAAATTCTATTGGAATTTGGTTATTACGCATTGAGCGTTCTTTCACCATTGCAAATATTGTTTAATAAAATAAAATAAAAAAATACGCTAAAGGTCTTCGCACATTATAACAAGCGTGGTCCACTCGTCGTCCACTACTAATATCATTTTTTGAAATTAAACCTAGTAAATATGACATAGGGCTTAAATTTCAATATTTGGCATAGAATCGAGTCGCCGTTGAGATGTTATAATGTGCGAAGATCTTAATTAAACCGAGGATTTCATTTATATGTATGTATTATATCGATCGATTTTGTGCAGTTCGAATCGCAAACATTGCAATCGGATGACAGTTCCATTCCAAGTGATCGCTAATTTTGCAACATCTCAAAGCACATTCAAATTAGCGCCCAGTTGTCTAATTTTACGTATTACCCGATGCGCCTGATATCTATGCCGTCACATACAAAGGAGACGCAATCTCAATACGACCGGGTTGGCGAAGTTGCTATCTTCTAAAGATATCGCCACTTGTGGGACAGATGGCGAGATAATGGAGATATCTCCAAAATTGGTCGAATTGAACCTCTGAGTGCCAAACTGTACCGTTAAATGATTTTCATATTATGCAGAATCGTGAATAGAAATAAAACAAGATTTAGAGGAAATAATGAATCTGAAAAATAAGGAATCCTATCAAAGGGAGTTGTGCGGAATCCATATCGTGCAGAACTGCTAGAAGGAAGAAATAATAATGACGTTAACATCAAATAATCCTTACCTACGGTGACAATTTAGTGATACAGTATTGTAGGCATTTTTAATTTACGGTGGTAACATACAGAAAAAAAAACACATACCGAATCGACAATATTTTTCTTTTAATCGGTTACAAAAGTAGTTAGTATTGCAGGTATGCATGCCTAAATAAAATGTGAAAATATACAGCGTTACAGGTATTTCTGGTATTTTTTATTGTTATATTACATTGCTAGCTTATCTACAAATATTAGGGGAAATACTGGCAAAATGACACAGTTGATGTATTTGGGATGGAAAAATTAAAAGCGTTCGTACAGTGCGTTGAAGGACGGTAATTCAAAGAAACCGGGTTCAAAATCAAATCCCGGCGTGGGCCACGTATGAGCGCACTTTAAATTTTCTTTGCGTAATAATCTTTGTATTTCTATAGCAATTAAACATCTGGTGTTAATTTACCCAAATAAAAAAAACATTTCGAAAAACATAAATAAAATACGGTTGATGTATTTCAAAATTAGCGGGTTCTATCGAACTATCCATTACCGTAATAGGTGACAGTGGCCATAATTACTAGCCTGTGTCGCGTTAAATCAGTTATGTTACACTAAAATTATGAGTGTCATCGATCGTGCGTACTATATTATGAACAAAATTAATTATGAGGCGCGTAACAATTTCTGTCAATAGATAGGTAGGAAATTCAATATCGTTTCCATTCAATTCAATTAAAAGTTTGTGTTATTGATAACCAATAAACTTAAGATACTAAAATTATGCACCCATTAAACTAACTTTACTTTTGTTACGTTAAGAAACATAATTCAAAATCAAAAACCTACGTCATTCTGTTCGTACTTACCCTACTAGTCTACAATTTGTACTGACACGTGTAAGATACAAACCAATATAAAGCTTAGTTCGGAATAAGAAGCCAGAATAGTTGACAATGTTTTTACCACGCGTGACTCTCTTGGTCATTTTATTAATAGTGACCGCAGTGCCTGCAAATGGATTCACTATGTTTGACTCACAACTTCTGCTGCTAAAGTTAGATGCAAGTAAGATTGACTTGAGTCAAGTGACAGAGAATTGGATCGATCAGCCATTGGATCACTTTGATTCAGGTGAAAGAAGGAGATTTAAAATGAGATACTTCGAGAGACTCGATCTTTGGCAACCAGGCGGACCAATTATCATATTCGTTGGTGGGGAAGGTGAGACTGACCCAAAGTGGATTGCAGCAGATGGATGGTCTTTAATATGTCTGATGGCTAAAGACACTAATGGCGCTCTCTTCGCCACGGAACACAGATACTATGGCAGAAGTAAACCTGATATTCCTAATAATAATTTAACTGAGTATTATGAGTTTCTAAGCTCTCAACAAGCGTTGGCTGATGTTGCACACTTGATTAAGGCTGTCAAATCAAATCCACAGTACGAATCGTCAAAGGTCGTGATCGTTGGCGGGTCGTACGCGGGCAACCTCGCGACTTGGTTGCGGGAGCTCTACCCTGAGCTGGTGGACGCGGCCGTGGCGGCCAGCGCACCTGTCCTGGCCAAAAAAGACTTTAAAGAATATTTAGAAGTTGTTACTTATACATTTCGCAAATACGGCGGTGAAGAGTGCGTCAATCGCTTTCAAGCATTATTTAAGACATATGAAGACTTATTAAAAAGTTCTGACGGAATCGAGACTTTAAAGAAAGAATTAAATATATGTCCAAACAATGATTTGACTGTGTTAGAGAATCAACAGTTATTATTTTCGTTTCAATATAATACACTGAAATGGATAGCGCAAATCGGGTCTCCCAGCATAGTTAAAGATAAATGCACAACTACTGAGCTTAAACACGTGCTCATAGGCAATTTGAAATTATCGAACCGTGTTACAGCTGGTCTATTAAACCAAGATTGTATAGATGTAGACTTTAGTTCACACAATTTAACTCGTCCTTGGAATTATCAGTACCTACTGTTCTGAATTTGGTTACTTACAAACTACTACATCAGATATACAACCATTTGTTCACTGGAATCCCTTGGAGTTTATTCTCAAATTTTGTAAAGATTTGATTAGAGGTGATATAGAAAAGAGGATTGACGAAGGAGTCGCGAGGACCAACCAGATGTATGGTGGAAAACATCCCAATGTTACTAAGGTAGTGTTCACCCACGGGGACATGGACCCGTGGCACGCATTAGGAGTTCTGGAAGACCTGGGGCCAGACGCACCGGCGACCATGGTCAACGGTACCTCACATTGTGCCGTGCTCATTATCAGAGACGGCGAACCTGAAGAACTCACCGAAAATAGGAAATATGTTATAGACCTCATCAAGAAATGGATAACAAATTCCTGATCTATAATGTATGATCTATAAGATGTTGTTACTGACGCTGTAGGCTTTTTTTAATTCAGTATTTATTTCACCTTAAAGTGGTTGCTTCGTTGTGTTTTTATTTGTATACAGCCTGTTACCGGCATGCGGGCATTTATTAAATCCGCACATTCAATGTATTGGGTGTACAGCGTAATTGTCGTTACTCATATCACGCTGTCATTTAACACTCACTTGTCAATTTACTTTACTGTACATTACTGGCAATAAAATTTTTGTTAGAAATTTAATAAAGCCTGAATTAAAGTAAATTAACTAAATTAAGGTCATGGATACGTTAAAGATCTATGTTACCTTACTCTACTTTAAGGAAAGCCTACTTGGCGGTAACACTGTATATATTGTGAAAAACTGATTTGTTAAATAACCCAATTTACATTTAAAAAATCCCGGCAGTTATAGGATTTCAAACATGGTATCAAGATCAAAATCAAATGTATTTATTTGCTAAATATGGTAACAGGATAAGATCTTAAGGCAAAATATGTTTTTCACCTCACTCGCTCGGAAAACCTCCGTTTATAGAGCGAAATCTGCGTGCAAAAGTCTATTTTATCCGCTAGCGTGCAAAAGTCATTTGAATTTCGAACACGACGATTTTGATTCTCTGTGGTGCATATTGTAACTTTTTTATATTTAAGACTCCTTCAACGCGTGACTGATTTCATCAGTCGATAAATCTCCGAATAACCAATCAACGCACGCTAATAAAGAGCGATCTGGTCAGGCCGGCTAATATCATATGTACGTTTGAATACTTCTTTAAAAAAAAATACACCTACAATATCACGTCCAGAAACCTGGTTCATGGTTACAGATTTTTTAATTTTTATTTTCCTTACACTTTATTATAACACAAGTTGAATATGTTTATATATATTAATAGTAAGTATTTCAGTTTCATTTTCATATTTTGACTAGTAAATATATTAAATACAACGCAATGTTTTATATGTATTTGTTATAAAAGTTGGAACATAAGAGTGTAATTTCTGAACGCACCCGAGAAAAAAATAATAATTAAAAGTTGAAAGTTTTCACAATTTATGTAAACAACGTAAATTTGTTCTGTGGAGAATACATACTGTTGTCTTACTTTATATCGAAAACAAGAAAGTTAAGCCCAATTCGGAGTATTTATTCAATGCTAAAATCCTGCATTAAAACGAAAAAGGATTTGTTATAAATATTTGGAAATTATAAGTAATTTACCGAAACTATTGGCTTTTTTAAAGAAGATAAAGCCGAAATAATCTTGTTCGGATTCCATCGTCCAATAACTTCCAAAGCTATGGAAGTTATGGAAAATACTCCCGAGTGGCCAACTAATCCTTCCCACAATGCCGTTCTCCCACATTCACAACGAATGTGTCAAGTAGTTAAAAAAGCAAATATAATATAACAGTCCTTAAGAAGAACTCAACGATAAAATATACACGACGATAATACAAATTACGGCCATTTTACTTTTAATTTTTGATATTTGTGCTTCTCTAGTTGTAGACGCAGTCGCTAAATTCATTTGCGAGCGCTGTGCGATTGCGGTCACCATTAACACAATTACCAAGAATGCTATGATCACGCGTGTAAGAGACATTGTCAATCAATTCTCACTTCCTGCCCTATATTAAGCTTCATTATGTTTTGGTATATGACGTTTTACACCTGTCATTAAAAATGTAGACTCGTACTATTGATAAGCTGGACATTGACAAGGTTACTTGAAAATAAGTGCCAAGAATGCCTGCAACGCTGAGGATTATTATGTTTTATTGCGACATATGTACGACATGAACTGAAGTAATAATTCCCAGCGCTAAGAATATTTTTGTATTTCTTACCAACGTGAAATAAAATGGTTATAATCTGGCTAATGAAATATTACTCACAGGTTTGGCGGGAAATTTAAAAAATCTGCGACTGGTCACACTTTGTGTAATAGGAATTATAGATTTTGATAATAGAAAATATTTTTAATTTTCTATGCACACGTAAGGTACCTAAGGAAATAAGTAAAATATATGTTGACGTGCCCTCATAGTCAGCTCCACGTCAGCTCACATATTTTCCAGCACTATGTACAGTACAGTTAACGACAAACACATATGTTTACACTTTCTAACCATATACAAGGCGAAAAATTAAACGTAGTGTAAATAAGACCTAGCTCAATAATACCATTATTAAACCATCACCAAAAAAATTACACTACTATGCCAAATTTCGACTCGATCGGAAAAGAACTAGTACATAAAGTATCAAAATTATTTATGGATGACGCACCTACTAAATTGTTTAAATCATAGACAATTGGTGATGCCACAAGGAAATATGTGTCAACATTATATGGCTAGCCAGACTATACTAAGAATGCAGGATTGTTCAGACGTAGACATGTGCCTTTTTCGCATTTTCTAAAATGTTTCCATTTTCTACCTACTTTCTCATTAGATCATGTTCAAAATAAACGTTGAAAATGTTAATGAAGAGGCATTATTGATAGTTTTGTAATATTTTTTAATAATTATTAAGCATCTTTCGAAGCGATTATTTCCGCAAATTGTTCACTTAATCAAAGAATTTGATAAACAACCTTCAAGTTATTTGAAGCGACGAGAGAGAGAGAGATAGAAATATAAACCACGCCTGGACTTGACGAAACCATAAGGGTCCTGTAATTTCCATTCTAAAATGATCCCTAACATACATTTAAGTGAATTTACTGCAACTTTATACGACTTATAAATTATAATACCCTCCCAAATGAGCCTAAAGCCTTCGATATTAATACAAAAGACATCCGCAATTTTGCACGCATCTCAGCCTATCTTCACGACATCCAAACTTAGTCGAGACCCAGAACTTATGTACAGAGCATTAAGAACTAAAATCGTCCACATTAGGGACAAAACAATAAGTCTTAGCCTCGCTGAATACGTCAAACCAACAAGTCAAACTCCTTAAGTCTTCATTCCCTGGGCACTAAAGCTTGTAGTTGGTCGGTATGAGGACCTAGGGATTTTGTCGTGTAGTAATATAGTAATTATGCTAATCTGCACCGTTGCTTATGGTAATATTGAAGCGATTCGATTTGCTCTGCCAATGCTGTGACATGGTATATCTACGATAATGTCATAATATAAGGTTCGAGGACCTTTCCAACTGAGACTATAGATACGTACAACACCGGTTGGATATTGGCGGCAAGCGATAGTGTCTTCGTACCTTTTTAGGACTCCATACCCAAAGGGTAAAAAATGGGAGTATAGATATTATTGTATTAAGCGGTTTACACTCAGGTGAAATTGTCAGGAACGACCCCACATGTTTCGAACTCGTTGACAAAGTTGCCGCGCAGGTGTATAGGTAGCACTCCCTGATGAAGAGCTCAATACGAGTTCGAAACATATCGGGCCGTTCCTGACAATTCCAAGTGTGTGTAAACCGCTTCATACAATTGTTAAATACGTCTCACGAAAGTGTTAATAAGAATAGCTATTACTTTGTAAGTTATTCTCTAGACGAATATACTTAAATCTATGTTTGCAGCGCTATTCTTAGGTAGCATTGATGGAATGAAGATATCGGCATATAATAATAGGGTTATTTTGCAACTGTATTAAAGGATAAATACCAGGGCGTTATGAGCGCGAGAAGGTCGAACGGATGGGCGGGGAGGTTCACGCCAAGACAAAACGCTTGTACAGTCAGGTGAAAAATAAACACGATTTATCTTTTAATCTGCATAAATAGTACATTAATGCAGACGCTGAGAAAGAAGGGCTTGCTGGGTGAGTAGGTATAGATGGATAGTAATCATCATCCAATCCTAGCCGATTTCGGCCACGGCGACTGGACACACTAGCTAGTCAAAGCGTCGTTCGTGTGCTCTTAGGTGACTGACATAGCCAATTTTTGCTGCAAATGTACGGCCACAAATGCTGCAAGTCAGCACCCCTCCGACGAAATTATAATTGATGACCACAGGTGGTCGGGTCTTCAACTCGTCGCGCTTAGCGTCGAGTTCTTTCCGTCTTTTTCCTTCGAAGGCTTGCACTTTTACCTGCACTGTATGCCTCCAGTTAGGTCGATCTTGGGCCAAAGTCTCCCAGCGCGAAGGTTCGATGTCACATCTTCGCATGTGGCGCTTCAACACATCTTTATACCGCAGGAGTTGGCCGCCTTGTTTCCGCTTGCCATCCTGCAACTCTGAGTAAAAGATGCGCTTAGCCACTCTTTCTTCTGACATGCGGGAGACATGGCCAGACCACCGCAGCTGCCGCCTCATTAAATAAGCTTCAATTCCGTTGACGTTAGCACGTCGCAGAACTTCCGTGTTCCGAACACGGTCCGACCAGGAGATGTTCATAATGTCACGGAGGCATTTAAGATGAAACCTATCCATGGATAGTAATACGAAGCCGGCAAACCCTTTTCACGGCTAAGGCATATAGTGTTTTTTTAAACATAAATTATGCAATGAAATAAAAAAATACACCACTCAGAAACAATATAATTCAGCTGTTTAGCCTGTTCATAAACACAGACGCCATGTTTAAGAAAAGATACTTCCCGGCTTAGTCCTCCAATTTTGTATGAAATTCCTTTACCGTTCTCTCGAGTTGTTCCACCCGAAACATGATAGTTCGAAGCTTGTTATAACGCCCGTTATGACTGCATTTCATGTTTGAGAAAACTATGTTACTTGTATATATTTCTGTGTGTATGATAGTATGATATTGACCGAGCGAGCGAAGCGTCTCCGTTTCGGCTATACTTCTTATGTATGCCCGCTCGTCCGGTTGTCCAGATTTTCGGACGGTTTCGCCTACAGGTCACATTTCTCAATCGATTTTCGTGAATTTTTTTGAGCGGGTTCGATAATTACCTATAGTTTTTTTTATGGTGTCAGTTTTCCGAATTTCTTCAATATGGCGGGGATTTGGGGGTTCATATTAACGTTAAAAATATAATATTTCAATCACAGAACCACTAATTATTTTGAGGCAATAGGTACCTACATGTATTTTCTTTTTTTCTTTTCAGTCCTTCCAAAATTATTGATTCTACCAAAAATATTATTTGTAACAGACTAAGTGTATATTTTTTGCGGCTGATTGTACGCTATTCAACGAGTCTTGTTATGACGACCATTTTATTATCGTGTTATGTGTTGTGCGTTAATACGTGGGTAACATTTTGAAGTCCAAATCAATACATGAATCCATTTTGACATAACGCACACATTCAATTTTGATTTACATTAATATTCATATCTAATTTAGAGAATAAGTAAATGCTAAGATTTTCCAAAGACTTCGCGAATTATGTATATTCGACAACCGATACTATTAAAAAAACACCCTGTATTTATTACTTACAGTAGACGCAACAAAGTATTAAACTAAGTATCGTATAATCTTAGTTAAACGCGAGTAAGCGAACGAGAACAAATTGAAAATCTTTGCAAAAAGAGCAACTCCTGCGCAGGTCACTCGATTTATAACCCGCTGTACTACTCGTGTTGGTCTGTGTTGCTCGATTGTACTAGATCAGAAATAGGTACGCAACATTTTACCAAAGTTCAGAAATGTGTCAGTAAACATACGCCAATATAGTAAAGCAACGCCTAAAGAAGAAAAAATCACACGCAAAGCTCTTCAAATTAATTTTTTATTCAAACTATCAATTCTGAATTTTTGACACAACTAAGTTGAAAAAGGAATAGGAAACTTTCTGCGTGCAGTTCATTGGTTTCACGAGTCCACGTTTATTCGTATGATAAAGAACTGTTTCATTTAAATTTTAAGAGACTTCAAAATGACATCAAATTGTCGTGGCAACAACAAAAGCCCGATTTAAACTGGTAATTTTCATCCAAATGACTTATACGATCTAAGTTTTCGTTAAAATATCTGTAATTAAACTCGTACTTTGATTGTGTTATTATAAACCTCCTCACAGGTACTATTGATACCTAATTAACTCCCTTTTCATTTTGACCGGTATAAAAATATTACTAACTGGACTAGCTGGGGGTTATCACATACCTGGTCTTGAACTAGGACAGCCGCGGTGCCCGAACGAAATCGTTATCATTTACAATATTAATAGGTTATTTTGTGCTTGAAATGTATGCTATAAATATCGGTTTTGTTGGGCGTATATAATTAATGGATGTTTTGAATGTTCGCTGCTATTTCGCTACTTGATTGCGGGCTCCCAAGGCATTTATATTTTATTTAGCATTATCAATAAAATAAGTCTGTAATCAGAAATGGATAACAAGACTCTATTTATTTTCGACATCGCGGCTTTAAATGAAACTGAACGTAAATAGATCAGTATTCCCACGACTGTTACATTTATCGTGCTATTGATAAATGATAAAGCTCTGATGCCTCTGATCGGCTGCTCTGAAAAGTCACGGACGAATTTATAAAAAAATATTAATGAGAAAAAAGGAGTAACGTCTGCTAGTGTGAACTAAATGTTTATACAGAAGCAAAAAAATGAAAAAAAAAAAATGCTTTGGCCGGGAAATGAATCCACGTCCCCACGGCTTTCCGGGTCAGACGGGTGCATTACCAAATGCGCCATCAAAGCCACTAGCCAAAACATCGAAATTTTCAACCAGTTGCTTCTGAATTCAAGAATAAAGGCTTGAATATCGAGATACTTATTTTTATAGAATCTTTTTTATCGATTCAATTTTTTATGTGGAAATACCACATTTTTCACTCATTTCATCGAGATACTTGTTTGTCAGATATAATCCAAATCCAAGTTATGAAGGTTAAAAGAAAACGATGAAGCACTTCGAGAAAAAGTAGGTGTAGTGCTCTTGCCCTTCGCTTGGCTCGTCTTTACGTGATCACGTCACACTAAGTATGGCGCGACCGAAATAACGCCACTTAAATTACTTCTTCGGCTTCACCCTTCATGCCATGAGACATTTCACTCGGTACAGTTACGGCATAATCAGAGATCGCCACACGCGGCGCATCGTAAATTCGGGCGGTCTCGTGACGCGCGGCCATTCCGCGCGACGAGGTAACTTACATCGGATCGCGTATCTTTTAATGGTCTCTAGTATGTTTTTGAGTTGATTAGCGATATTATGAGGTATGGAGTGTAGAAGGGAGTAGCATCGTTCATAGCATGGTATAAGAAAATAAGGTATGGCACTCCGGAATGACAGGCGAGACTTACGCTATAATTTACTTATATTCTTTGCTATGATTGGTTGGACGGTTCTGTCAATCCGTTTCCGTGTTGCCAATGGTGTATCATAAATACTACCTGATTCCCTTGTTACCTGTATGAATCTCATAAAATCGTGAGTATTTTAAATCAGTGTGTCAGGAACAGGAAACTAGTCTAACACTCTTGCAACACTAGCGCCACCAATCATATAACACCTTTCAGCGGGCACTTTTGGATATTTGTAGATGCTGCACCTGCCCTTCTTCACTCCATAATGTTAGGGGTGGACTATGACGCAGAGGGACCGCGAGGTATTGGAAGCATTCGAAATGTGTTACTGGCGAAGGATGAAGAAGATTAGTTGGACGGGAATTGCAGTGCATCACATTACATTTTTTCAAAAATTACCTTTGAGTCAATATTTATAAAAATAAAAATGTGGTATTTCCATATTAAAACAGAATCTATAAAAATAATATATTAAGAAACGTGGAAGGGAATAGTTAAGTAAAAAAGGAGTTTTCTGAAAATTATATTGAATATTTAACAGAAAAAAACGAAAATAAATAAAATTCTCGGAACAAATGCGTCAGTTTAACGTTTCAACATCGACTTAAGAGCCTACTATTTTTAAGTCGGTTGAAAATAATACGTATCTAAGTTGCTATGTTTCTAAAAATGTAAGGTAACGTGCGGTAAGACTAACATAGTTTATTGTCTAGGGAAAGGGGGGTGATTCCGGATAGTCAAGGAAAAAAAGTCTGTTAATTATTGAGCAGAGACATATTAAAAAAAATATTAACATCAAAATCAACAACTTATTTGTTAAGTTTTGGCCCGTAATTAAAGAGATCAAGTTATTACTTATGAAATAAATCAACAATTATTATAAACTGTAGAATCCGATTTCACCCTTTATAAAACCGGATACCGCATTTTCAAAGGTGGGGTCAAAGCGGATACCAATTATTTGCATCCATTACAAATATAAAATAACAATTCTTGTGGAATACACCCGGTGCAGCCTTCGTGGGCCCATTTTAAACAAACCGTGCATTGTATCCAGCTATCTGTAGAACATGTGCTATATATGTATCTGCGGCTCGCAAATATCCCATTCTTCCTGCTATTTTAACGGCATTAATTGCTAAAAGGAATCAGACCATTGCAGTCTATTACAATGTTTCATATAATTTCGCGGCATTTTTGAACATATCTGTGAAAAGAAAATATGAATCAATAGTCAATCTAAGACAAAATAATATCCGATTTCACCCCATCTGGCAGCACCCTACGGCCATGTTTTTACAAATCACAAAATTTCGTATTGATTTATCGATCAACACGGAAAATAAAAACTAAAATAGTGGCTCAAATACACATAGTTCAGATACAAATCAATAGCAAACAAATTCTTAAACAGTTACTGGTTTATATTTTATCAATTACCTTTTTTTTTTATTTTTTTTTCAACGCTGACGCTAAACACTACACAACACTGGCCATTTGCACGTACGAGTAGACTGAGCGCTTCTACGGAAAGTTCCTAGCGTGCCAAAGCGAGACGGGTATAGCTAAAATGTGAAATAAACTGCTATCTGGTTTTACCCGCTATCCGATTTCACCCCCCCTTCCCCTAATGGGGTAAGAGTAACAGTTAGTTATTTATTGGACTGTGCCAGTCTTCTTCAGTCGAAAATTGGCATGAAACTGCGCAGGATCGGGACAAGTGATAAATAAATAAATATCGGACAACCTCACACAAATCAATCTAGTCCCACAGTAAGCTCTAGTAGGCTTGTGTTATGGACACTAAACGATGATAAACATACTTACTCGTATATAGATAAATACATACTTAAATACAAATAACATCATGACCTAGGCACAAATATTCGAGTTTATCACACAAATATTTGCCCATGCCGGGGTTCGAACCCAGGGCCGTTGGCTCAGTAGGCAGTTGCTTAACCACTGCGCCAACCGCGTCGTCGACAAGTGGCGTGTTCTTGTTTCGGAGGCTAAGATCTTGTTTGGGTCACTGAGCCAAAATAGTTGGTTAGCTAGTGGCAGTTCCCCGGTTTAGTCTTACCCCACCTTACCTTATGTCCTTTTTTTTATCGTTTACTTTGATTTTGCTTAGTCGTTGAAAATTAAGGCGAAAAACGTAATTTTCTGATGAAACTCCTTTTAATTAATAAGAAGTCATTAACCTCTTCGTTGAGTGCAATAGGGCTTAGCGCTCGTGAGCGGCCCAGGCGAGAAGCGAATGAAATTATTGCGCCCTATCGCACATCTTTATTTCGTTACATCACGCCAGGGTCTGGCCGGATCGGCTAAGGAGTTGGGGCTACAATGCAGTTCCTATCTGGGCCAATTTTTATTTTTTTTGTCGAGAATCAAAATGTTTATTTTTTGTCAAACATACAGTTAAACAGGTAAAAATACATCAATGTTTCACCGTTAAGCATATAGGCGTCAATTTCTTTTTTTTCTCAGATTTCAATGTTTGGTGAGTAGATAAAGTTGCTTATTCTGATCATGGTAAGCCCAATTCCACGCTATGTCCTAAACATTTTTCCATTGAGTTACGCAAAATGTATTATTACATAAATTGGCCCATGGGCCAATTTTTATTTTGTTATCTTTTTATTTTTTTCTCAGATTTCAATAAAATTCGGTGATAACGTTGCTTATTTTGAATACGATAAGCCCAATTTCACGTTTTTCACAGTACCTATTCTAACCTGGGACCACCGACTCAGTAAGCAGGTCCTCTACAAACTGCGCCAAACGCGTCGTCAAACGACAAAATGAACGTTGTCAAAAGTGTGTAAATCATCAGGGAATTAGTAATTAGACCCAAATCTCATAAAAAAATATTTTCTGACTCTTTACTTTTTGTCTGTATTGGCAACCCTAACACAAGAATTTCACAGTTTACCCTCCAGGTACAAACCTCAAAACACCAGTAAGTAGAAAAGAGCAAAAAACCGCCCGCACAATTTGCTCGATCATGTTCTAGTATAACCTAAAGCTCGAATCTATTGCAATACTGCCCTTGAAAGTAAACCTTATTATATGAAGATTAAGTTGAAATCTGTTGTGAATGTTATGATGTGATACGATGTTGTAACAGGTTGTTGTAAGCATTGAGATCTCATCTGTGGAAGAGGTTTGAAATTGAAGTAACGGAACAGTAATATAGAGTTTGTGAAGTGTTCGCTTTATTGTTTCATTATAAATAGAGAATATAATTTATATTATATATTTTTTACACACCAAGACAACAAAAACTGCCTAGAACAAGTGGCATGTATTTTAGAGATGGATTCGAATAATATATTCGTGTTCCTTGGCGATGGATGTTTTCCGTATGTAAGTACCTATGTATTTATCTATATAAGAATGTATGTCCTTATCTAGTGCCAATAATCACAAGTATATTATAGCTTACTAGCGACCCGCCCCGGCTTCGCACGGGTGTAATGCTGATAAATAATGTATGTATTATACATATAAACCTTCCTCTTGAATCACTCTATCTATTAAAAAAACCGCATCAAAATCCGTTGCGTAGTTTTAAAGATTTAAGCATACAAAGGGACATAGGGACAGAGAAAGCGACTTTGGTTTATACTATGTAGTGATGATTCTAGATTGATTTGTCTAAGGTTATCCGATATACGAGTATATATTTTATTTATATTATTTCGCCTTATTGGAAATAATACCTAATCCATAGGCAAATATTGACTATGCTGTTTACATTTTACAATCCCATTTCACAACAATTTTATCTTATAATGTTTATTAACAAACTTTCATTCTTTCCAGATGGCCTTGTTGCGGAGATGGACAATAATTGGTAAGGAGAAACTCCGTGCAAAATAAGTAACTAATTAAATTTGTTATTCTTCTTGTCTTATTTTTGATCCGTAATAAATGTATATATTTTTAACTAATTAGATAAATTTTCGACTGAAATGCCTCAAATTAAATGTGTTTAGGATTTGAACAAAGTCGGATACTCCTATAGTTACCTACCTGCTGTAGAGATTTAGCCTAGCTTCGTTTTATTAATCAACATCTTAATTGATAAATTTGTATATATGTACGTATATATGATTTTAATCTTAATCGATACAATTTAAACTTAAGTGACTTCTATTTGTTTGTTTTCAGTGTAGTGTCGCTTTGGAATTATTTACAAAGTAAGATATTTTGTACAGTCATTGTGTTGTCCAGTCTTCTCGATAGAAACAAGTTCATCGGACGATTTGTCACGGCTTGAGATTGAATTTGCGTCGGTAAATATTGATTTTAGATTATAATAGTTTCTATAGACTTTTTTTTACAGATGATATAATTTTTTATCCACTATGCTATTCTTGTGCGATGCAGTGTAATGACTTATAAATTTAGTTTCATCATCATTTCAACCCAAATTCATTCACTGTTGAATAAGGCATCTTCACAAAAACATCTATTTAGGAGTTCATTGATAGCACATAACCCGAAATTTATGGAACAACAGATTTTTTCTCTGCGATTTCACGGTAGGCCCCATAGTTAAATTTGCTCACTGTGACCGTCCTCACCACCCTCTGGTACCTACTTCCATCACGACTAAAAAGTCACCTGTATATCAAACCCTTTAGTCGAGTTTATAGTGCGATAGATACTTTTATTTAAACATTTTACGGTCTGCAAAATCTGCACATTGCCGTGCATGAGATTCTCAACATTCATTCACCGTTTATACTGAATTACTCAAATAAATAAAATACCTAAGCTACGCCTTGCGCCGGCCAGCTGCCATAGGAACATAGGTATTTTATACGTGTGAATCACCGAGGCATGCCAACTTGACTCAATGACAAATATACGACTCGGCGCTTGGTCTGTGATATCTCTATTGCTATTGAATATGTGATACTTGAACTTCACCTTTAGAATAGGCATGACGAATTTTGTTTGAGGATGTTAATAGACTCTATATTATAATATGCTGACTAACTACACTTATTATTCTAAAAGTCTGAAATTACTGACAAAGTACAACATTCCTACGGGGTGCTAAAAACGCTCCATACAATTGGCCACCAATCTTGACGTCATTATATTATTATGTTATGGGTACCAATATTTGTATAAAACCAATAACTCACAATAATAAAAAGACAAGAATTTTTCCAATTTAGAGTAGTTTTTGGAGCAAAAAATATCAATGAAAAAGTCAAACTGGTAGGTTTCAAATATATATCAATAGATCGCAATTAGCCCTGTTATAACTAGTAAATTTGAGAATATATTAGAAAGAAAGAAATAAATAAAGAAATAAACATTTATTGCCACACCAAAAATATAAAATAGGTACATGGATTAAACAATAACAGCATTGTCAGTACATTGTCCACCCAAATTATTGCGTGTGACAAAAGGAGGAGGTCGTTGACAAAAATGTCTAGAACAATCAGCATTTTTGGACGGATAAGGGTCCTTAATAATCTTCTCAGCCTTTAGTGTTTGTCTTTAATGGTATTTAGAGAGCTCGTTGATTTCCTAGAGTAATGTAACGTAACCCTATCCGCGCTACTGATTTGGCTTAAACTTTAAATGGCAATAATAAAGGTCGCATGCCTGGCCGGCCACGGGCCAGCATCTCGGCTGCAGTTGGAATCCGACTTTTGCTGACACACTTCTAATCTATATTGTAATATTAATATTATTCCCATAGTGTGCTCATATATTAGGAC
The DNA here is from genome assembly GCA_932273695.1 of Apotomis betuletana. Classification (NCBI taxonomy): domain Eukaryota; kingdom Metazoa; phylum Arthropoda; class Insecta; order Lepidoptera; family Tortricidae; genus Apotomis; species Apotomis betuletana. The sequence goes on from OW026307.1 coordinate 23,095,441, forward strand.
ATGGTCTTTCTACGTCACTGATTTGATGCCGCTCTATGGTAACAAAATAATTATAAGGAAAAAAATGTTTGCCGCCAGTCTTACAAAAAAAAAACATTTATGCATTACAGTTATTTTACTAAATTTTATTTAATAATCACGACTTTACGAGATTCATACAGCACGGCTAGCATAACTTTGACACGCGACTCTTTCTCGCGCGGGATATACTACCTGTCTCTATCTGTACAGTACTATGAGATAGTGACGGATGATGCTATCTCGCGCGACATGAGTCGCGTGTCAAAGTTACGCTAGACGTGCAGGTAAAAAGGAAATCGGGGAGTATTATGATACACCACTGGCAACACAGAAACATTGACAGAACCGCCCAACCAATCATAGCGTGAGTAATCGCATGTCATTCCGGAGTGTCTTGCCTTGTGTCCGATCTTCTTAAAGAAAACAATACTGTTGTCTAGTTTTTTGCTTCATTATCGTCCGTCATAAAAGAGAAGCTTGCTTCATAGATAAAGTGTCATTTTGGTGAATTATCAACTTTGAGGCCATTGCCAAGTTAAAATTGCTTTAATAGAAATGGCATAAGGGGCATTTCTTCGTTTCTCGGGCAGTAAATTAAACGCCATTACTATTAAAACAATTTTAACCCTTTGAATTGATAATCCAACAATATTACACCTTATCTATGAAGCACTCTTTTATGATGGCCTATAATGATGCCTTGATCACACGTACCGAGCAAACGGGCGAGACAGTGCTCTCGGCCGAGTACTCGGTGCGTATAAACATAGCGCCGAGTGCTCGGCCGAGCGCTCGGCCGAACGAAGCGGCGAGACAGTAGCTCGGCTCCCGTTCTATCTACTAGGCCGAGTGTCCACCCTCCCGCATCCCCGCACTGTCTCGCTCGCTCACTCGGCCGGTCTGAACGTGCACTGTCTCGCCACTCGGCGATTTTTTTACGATCCATCGTGTCCGAAAGTCTTAATAGAACTGAATTGACTGTGCTAATTTTAAAACATGTGTAAACAGCTACTCGCTTACATCACTGTCTCGGCCGAGAAATATATTACTGTCTCGCCCGTTTGCTCGGTACGTGTGATCAAGGCATGAGGTATACGCAACTACACAACAGTATTGTTTTCTTTAAGTAGATCGTATACAATGCCAGTTGAAGGCTATACCAGTATACCATCCCTGCCAAAATTGGGAATACAAACCATCAGAGAGCGCATCGTATGACAACAACAACAGCTGTTACATGAATGATCATGAATTATAGGTACTATACTGTGATTTAAATATAAATCATAAAACATTAAATATGAAATACCTGCAAGATGGCATAATTATGTAAAAAATAAGTTAATGGGATGATCCTTTTGACATGACAAACTGCTTGATTTCGCAAATGTATCTTTTTTCCAACTCTACAGAAGCTAATAGTTCTTTCCGGCGGGCTTGGAAGGTTAGGTTCACGGTTCCCGTTTTTTTTTAAATACCTCGTTGAAACAATAGCGAAAAACAAAGTAGTTTGAGTATAGTTTTCGTAAGTAAACCTTCTGGCAGCCATATCTGCTAACAATATGGCATGGCGCGATACATTTAATAAAGAAATGTATATTAACTCTCCCACTCTCTCCCTCTTTTTCCATCTAGCGGTTTTGAGCTGTATTTGGCCAGTCCTTCAAAAATGAGTCCAAGTCATCCCGCCATCGCCTTCGATGTCTACCGCGTCTCCGTTTCGAGTTGTGGGGCTTCCACTCTGTAATTTTTTTGGCCCACAAGTCGTCGTGCGACAGACGTGATAAGCCCAGTCCCACTTCAATATGGCCGCCGTCCAAGGTTCAATAACTATCCTGGTTTGTGAGCGCAGTGTGGTGTTCCTAATAAATTTATACAGCTACATTTTATTGAAAACAGATATAACTCTAATTAACTGCCCGGCCGGAACCCAATTATATTCGCTTACAAATCTGAACAGATCTTCACCAAGCAGATAATTATACGATTATATTCCATCCATAAAGATAGGTCTATCGAGTGGTTGAAATTCACAAATCGTTGAAGTTGGAGTCGGTGGCTCATACAAAATTAAAAAAATATCTTTTACTTTAGAAATCGAAATATAAATGAATTTGTATAAAACTCTTGTGAGTCACAGACATATTAAAATCCATTATGAAACGGGTTTACTCAAGTCGTTTAAATCAAATATTGTTCGACATGTTTCGAATCGGTATACGATTCATCATCAGGAGCTCCGATCAGTCGCGGATAACCCCGTAAATATAAACCCGTTTCATATGGGTTTTATTATAAATGGATATGACTATGGATAGAAACGCGACTTCGTTTGTCGCGAGACTCAGCGTCACCTGTCTTCCTCACACGGTATGACGGGTAAGTGACAGTAGTATTTATCGCGTTACACACGCGCGTGTCACAGTTATGTTATAGAAGTCACTCACTTTAAAATACTTAACAGGCTACTACGAACACAAAACTTAAAACCGTCAGTTAATGTATGAAATAAGCACCTAAAAGTTGGACGAAATTAGGGCGTGCATAGCCATACAAAACGAAAGAAAAAGCGGTTTGGAAGTTTTCATACAAATTTTAGTTGAGCGAGTTGAGGTAGTTTCTACTGAAATACTTTTACCCCTAGATGTTTTAATTTTTACATTGTGTTTTAGTTCTTGTGCTCCAATAAGTTCATGATCAGCCATAGGCTGGGGCCAGTGTGCAAACTATTAAAGAATATACAGCTACACTCATTTGTATGGCAGTCGCCACGTTCGCGATAACCGCCTTCAAATAACTCCCAAAATCAGATAAACGACGGTAAACCGCCATATCGTAGATCTCTTAATTAGTAGGCATTAAATCTGTCATTTACGCGTTCAGCTGCATAAAGCCTCAACTTTACCGGCCTAGGGCCGAAACGACGTATTTCACACTGTTTTTCAAGAGACTGGCGTCTTTTTCGTTTACAATGCTTCACTTTATTGTACTGGAACCAAAACGGCATAAGTTTATATGAGTGTAAGGGCGCAAACGCCCTTTTTACTCGTAAAGCGGGAATGGCGGTTAAGCCTTATCTTGGGGCCATTATATCTCTAATAGACCCTGGTTTATGCGAACAGAGTGGCTCAAAATGGCTAAGTCTAATATATGTTCATGGGTAAATTGACTTATAGATGGATGGTAAATGTATTATATATAATTTATAGATTTCGGGATTAAACCAGTTATGAGCTATATTATATGATTTTGATCGAGTCATAGTCGATGGAAATGAAAAGGTTTCCTTCATTTAGTATCCATTTCGCAGACATTTGTTTATTTTCATAATAATATTTAATGTTCATTTCGCTTCCGAAACTGTGAATCATTTAATATTTTTGAAGAAGTTAACCATTACCTTTGGATTTATTAGACGACTCTCCTTCAAATAGAATGATTTAGGGATGATATATGGTTATAATATGACACTGCCAAATAAATATTAAATTCCATTCATAATAGTTTAGATGTACAACATATGTTGTACATCTAAACCTGTTTATAAAAATAATGTAATAAAAAGCTAACTATTCGGAAGTAAATATTTTTTTTTTTTTTTTTTTTACAAGGGCCTATATCTATATATGACCTAAGTACCTATGCTATGAGTAATGATCACACTAAATTAGATTAAGACAACTAAGGAATGAAACTCTCTTCCTGCGCACCCGTTTCCTGAAAAATATAACTTGGATCTCTTCAAGTCGAGAGTGAATAGGCATCTTCTAGCCAAGCATGCTCCATCTTAGGCCTTATTGTCACTTAACATCAGGTGCAATCGAGGTTAAATGCATGGCTATTTTGAATAAAAAAAAAGATTGTCATTTTTTCACAACTGACTGTACTAGTAAAATAGTCACCAAAAATAAAAAAAACGTACGTGTGTAGGTACTTATTCTCGATTCGCGCGAATCGGCTCGTGCCGACACAGCCTTACCGTGTCTTCTTGTACGAAACGCTGGTAGCTAGTACGTGTAAACGAGCTCATATGCGCAGAAAAACTGGGGACGGTATTATTTAAAGGCTGCTACGAATGAGCATAGGATATGGTATAAGAAAATAAGGTATGAACGTCATCACGGTACGATTGGTTGGTTGGATCTGTCAATCCGTTTCTGTGCTGCCAGTGGTGTATTATAATACTCCTTACTTACTTACTTTGATCCTGCACTGACTACATTATTTCTGTTTAACCCAGTGGTTGACTGGTAGAGAATGCCTAAAGGCATTAAGTCCGCTATTTGTACTTTTTTTTTTGTATTGTGCAATAAAGTTTAAATAAATAAATAAATAAATAAATACTCCCTGATTCCCTTGTTAACTGTATGAATCTCATAAAATCGTGAGTGTTTAAAATCAGTTATTACGACAGAATAACATTTAGTCAAAGAATTGTAATGCATTTTTTTGTACGGCTTCCGGCGTTTTTTTTCCTTATAAATTATTTTGCTACCATAAAACGGCAACAAGTGACGTAGAAAGTCCCATAAAATTTTGTTGAAGATTCGTTTACATGAAATTAAACAATACGAAAAAAAGTAAAGTGCCTATACTGCCTATTCATATTTTTTTTATATTCTATCATATGTACATTTATGAAACATATATCTCTTTTTTTTGTGTCACACCACAATTTTATATTAAACCACTGGTACAAAGATAAAAAAAAAATTGAAATGCGTAACCTGGTGGAATAGACCGGAAATCGAAGCCGGTACCTCCGGATTGCCGGTCCAGCGTATTGGACGTGTTTAAATTTTTCTTAGAGCTTTGATCTTCGTATCAATGGTTTTAAATATTCTATCTTGTTGTTCACGAAAACGTTTCCCACCTTGTATCAATTTATAGTATCCTCCTTAATAAATAACTATAATTCCTTCCATTTATACTTGTTAACGTAACAGATGTGCACTTGAACTTTCAATTAGGTAAAGAAACCTATCAAGATTTCTACTGCGCAGGTGCGTATATGAATACTTGAATTCAGTTAAAGTTGTCACCAATATCATTGAGCTTAAGAGGCCTTATCCGTCCAACAATGCTGATTATTTTAAACACTTTTTCCTCTATGATCAAACATATTTTCAATGTTACTAGTTAGTTCTGGGCTATTGCTATTTATTGAAAACTCCTCAAAATTGACAAATTCATGCAGAAAACAGTTTTTTTTTATTCAACCTATTTTCGACTGCACGCAAGGAAAACATGAAATATCTATGTTACTATCTAGAAATCAGGGCAACGAAGTATAATTCTCTTTAAAAAGTTGGTTGAAATTATCAATATATTTGTCAAAATATGAATAAAATACATTTCAAAATGCCTCTTTAGGCGCATAGTCTTAACTAGGGTTGCCAAACGTCCCGCTATACTCAGGACGTCCGGTCTCTGGAGTTTGGTAAAGAAAAAAATAATGATTTGTGGATCCTAACGGCAAAGACTACCGAATAAGAATATTTAAAGGGCTGCGAAAAATTGTACCAACCCTAACGAAAACCCTATAGTACAACTGCACACAAATCCGTCTAGTCTCAAATTAAGCTCGAGTAGGCTTATGTTATGGGCGCTAAACGACCTTACACACACTAATACTTATATACCTAAATACATAGAACATCCGTAACCCAGGAACAAATAATCGAGTTCATCACACAAATATTTGCCCTGGCCAGGATTTGAACTCACGACCGTGGAAATGTATTTAAAACTTATGCGCCTTAACCACATTTATGTAATAACGAAGATAAAAAAATTAAACAAAAATGCAGGTGTTTGAATCGAGAAGCAACTACATTTATCCTACAATTGGATGCTTTTTAACGAAGCGATTAGTATGAGATAAGAGAATACTAATACGGTAGCATTTCAATGAAGCTCTTTGTAAAGAGAAATTCCTGTGTAAATACATATTGAAATCGCTTAGTTTTATTGTCACACATTCACTAAAGTGCAGGGAAGGTGAAAAGTTGCCATTTGCCTCAGCAGGAGTGAAATTAACAACTTCACACATATCGCTGCATCTGGTACAGTCAAGTTTGCCAGAAGACATCCGCCATGAGCCGAGCAAGCCGAAGTTTAAAAAGGCTTTAAAACAATACCTGTTACAAGCACTTTGAGTGACATTATGCTCACGCAAAGTGTCATTCCAGTACCAACTTACCTACCTCATGTGAACGTAATTTTATTATAGTAGGTATCTATAATAATGTTGGACCAGAAGGTAGAAGATTGTGCGGGGGTGAGAGCTGTGACTGACTTATTCATGTTCATTAAGCAATAAAACCGGTCAAGTGCGAGTCGGACTCGCGCACCGAGGGTTCCGTACAAACACTTTCCATCCTTAAGTGGTTAAGTTAAGTTTGCACCTGGTATGTATAGCTTTCCATACAAATGAGGTGCAAAGTTAACGCAACCAATCCCGTTTGTTGTATGGGAGCCCCCCTTAAATATTTATTTTATTTTATTTTTAGTATTTGTTGTTATAGCGGCAATAGAAATACATCATCTGTGAAAATTTCAATTGTCTAGCTATCACCATTCTTGAGATACAGCCTGGTGACAGACGGACGGACGGACGGACGGACAGCGAAGTCTCAGTAATAGGGTCCCGTTTTTACCCTTTGGGTACGGAACCCTAAAAATAAAAAAAAAGCCAAATCGGTCATCGTGACTAAGTTCTGAGGAACTATAATAATTTACGGAGTTCCAAGGTAACGTAAAAACATACATCTAGACTTGAGAACCTTCTCTTTTTAAAGTCCGATGAAATTGTTGAAACCTTGGCCACGCGAGCAAAGTTGCTGCAAAAAATAATGCCATATAGAAACGGTTGCATTGACTTCTTTTACGAAAAAAATACATTCACACTTTATAATTGCTGTAGATTAGATCCGTTGCTTGGTGGCTAAATTCGACGTTCCTAATGACGTTCGTTTCAAAATATGTACGAGATATCACCAATTTATGTCTAATTTAGAGACGTTCACTGTTCAAATTAGCAGCCATGATGTTTTGGTCGAATAAAACTGTTCAGATGTCGTTCTATATGCCATAATACAGATACAGATAAAAGCAAATGTATTTTACAAGTCATTTTGTATTTTTTTTTTTCAAATATAATCGGATAATTAATACATTACAATTTCTCAGTTGTTATTAAATGTATCTTTAATCATACAATGTATGAGACATTCAGGATTATTTAATAAAACAAATAAAATTTATATTGATGCTATTTTACATTTCATGATCTATTATGTTCTTTGCAAGAATTCATCAACTCAACGCTAATCAATCAATCTAATCATAATCATAATGTGTATAAATTTAAGAGCTACACGCTTGTCGGTGGAGCAATTGTCATGAATCTCGTACCTTTTCCTTGACAGCCTAGCTGGTATGACACGACGTTCACCTTCTCCTACAAGCAATAGACTCATTTCATTTTGGTGCATTGGATCATTATTTATTATAAATGTTAAGTGAGTAGTGTCTCCTTTTAAGCTTTGCCAAAAAAAAATCATATGTTTCAGAATCTAAACTACAAGGTTTTCTCAACCGATATACATGAAATTTTGTATGTTCAGTAAGTATAAATTATTTTGCCGCTTCAGGGCTTCGCCATTTTCAAGATGGCGCAGATATGGGGGCTGACAACGTAAAATATCACAGAGCCGTTCCGAAGCAAACCCTCGAGGTCACATGCAGTCATTAGTCTCTGTCACTTAATGCAACTCGAACAATAAATATCGATACCTAATTTCCCACATGTCTGGAAGATATCGTAATGCATCGTCGAATTTGTCTCAATACCCGCATACCTGCGATATTTTAAATTCCTCGACGCAACTTAAATTTTATTAGACTAGTCTTATTCCCCGGATTCCCTCGAAGTTCGTGATTACCGAGGTAATTTTAACGCCAAGAAATGCTCTTTTTCCATTATCTGAATTGGATAAATATTTGCATTCCAACTCCAGCAATTCCATTGATGCTATAAACGCTGACTCACCTTTTTACGGCACAATTATACTATTATATTATCCCTTATCCCTTACTTTAATGCCCGCAACTTTGTGGCGTAATCCTGTTTTTTTACACGATTTTAGTACATTATTATAACAAAACGGGGCTTAATCGCATCCAAAAAGTGTTTACATAATTACCTTGACTCATGGTTTCGAAAGAGTGCCAGTGGGAAGGAGAAGGGAAGGGGAAGGAGAAGGGAGGGCAGAGAGGTGAGTTCCTTCGAGACCATAAACGAAACATCACGATCGTAACGTAAAGGTAATTAAATAAACCCTTTTTGGACGGGATCTAGTCCCGTTTTGAATAACGTGTAAAAATTGTGTCATTTTATTTGCTTCACTCGTGATAAGATTTGGTAGTTTATTGCTTCGTAACTAATATAATCAAACCTTGGTATTCAATTTAAACCTACCTACCTCTAATGTTGCATCGAATTTTAACTTTTCTAGTATAAAAAAATCCGATACTGTTTCATACTGAGCCTTTTTATTTATATAATTGTAGTCTTTTATAAATACAATTCAACATCAATATAAACCCCTATAGTATACCTAAAAGACTAAAAACTACCTACCCGCAAACTCCGTTCCTAACATAAACCTTTTTTCCCAACCAAAGCACCTTAAGAAAGTCAGCAATAATGCTTAATTAAATTAATCCAAAAAGATAAAATCGATACCACGAGAAAATCCAGACTTCTCCTTAAACCAATATCACATCTACAAAAAATAGGTACTAAGTATTTTTAAATAGCCGGTACAAGACGCCATATATCCAATTAAGGTACTTAAGCATACCGCGAGACGGCATCTTAAGTACTACCAAACTTGTACAACTAATACTAGGAATTACAACGATCTTGAATAGCATTTGAAAAAGATGTATGGTTATATGGCACGAGTGCAGCATTGCGAGTTTTTCATTAGGCTAGTTTAGTTGGTTGGTACGGAGTTACGAAAGAGTCAGAGGTCCATTTTTCTGAAAAAATCTAACTATTTTAAAATTATTAATAGTAAAATCTGTTTAATTTCACGTAAAAATTGTGAGGAACGGCCTGACATGTTTGGAACTCATAATGGAGCTTTTCATTAGAGACATCTCTTCGAGCTGCTACGCGACTCACAGCCCACCGTGACAATATTCCGTTCCTGACAATTGTTAAGATGTCTCACGATAGTTTAAATAAATTTGTAAATAATAAATTCACTTAATCCTATTTTACAAAAAAAAAAGCATTTAATAGGCCATTTTGAGTTTTTTTGATGTTTTATTTTTTAAATGTTTATATGTATCTTCGTAGCTTCAGTAGAAGTTAATTACTAGCTTCTTCTTTTTAAACGTTTTTAACCTCAATATCTCCCATTTTGAAAAAAAACTAAATACTAGGTAAAGCGACAAAAATAATCACGACAATCGGTTGCAAAATGCGACCTGTAGGGCTGTATTAGACATCTGAACATACGGACTTACTAATTTTTTTTGGCCTTATTAAACTCGCTCGTTTCGCTCGCTCTTGAAGCCTCCTCGCTCGGTGCATGATAGAAAAATGTAATGCGATCCGTCGCAATGCAAGCATGATAATTAAACTTTTTGTCAATATAAAAAAATGAGGTATATTCACATTAAAACAGAATCAATAATCATACATCACATTATTTTTGATTCATCAATGAAATGCGTAACCTGGCGGAAGAGACCGGGAATCGAACCCCTCTACCCTAAGGTAGCATTTCTCAAAAAAATTGCCTACAATTAAGACAGAAATAAGGTCCAATATAATTTTCCTATTTTGTTATGGCCGTTGTACGTGCCGGGTCATTCCTGTTGCAAAGGCTGTCGATCGCGATTCAACGCGGTAATGCAGCGAGCGTGATGGGCACCTTTGCTCCCGGAATGACTCGGGGCGAATATAAAAAGAAAAAAACAAAAAAAAAATTGTTACCAATTATTTTAGTAATTTTATATCAATGTTATGGCTATGTTCGATAATTAAGGTTCTGTTATGTTTATAGTTTTTTAATTATACATAATCTGATATCAATATATTGGGAAATAACAAAGAAAATTTGTAACAAAATAGGAATATTATATTGGACCTTAATTTCTGTCTTATTGAGAAATGCTCGAGGTACCTCTGGATTACCGGTCCTGCGTGTTAACCTCTCCACCAACCTAATTGCATTATTGTTTTTATTAAAAGCTTTTATTTAACTTGCAATGTATGTATGTATATAAGTATGTTTGTTCGGGTGGAATCTTGCAACTCAATTTTGAAGCAGATATCGTCAACCGATTGAGCTAAAATTTTGCATACTTCTTAACTTTGATGACAATACAATAATATGGTACCATGGGGCTGATCTGATGATGGAGCCGGAAGGAGGCCATAGGAACTCTATAATAGAAAAATCAATCCTACCGAGTTTGGGCTCTTAAGAATCGTCTCAGCGAGCATTTGATGGGTATCCAAAGAAAAGTACAGTCTGCTTTAAGAGCTTGTCATTAAAATGAAGTAGTTGCAGACCGATAAGAAAAAGCCTCCATTACAGCACCGAGTAAGACACGAACCGACGAAATGCTCTAATTTTGCTATCGCGTTATGAAATTAAATAATTATACGGATACTTATGCAACTTGGTCACGTACCTGCGTTTTATCACGGCTGATTACTCCTTAACACGGTAACTGGCGATTACCGGATAAGAGCAAATTATGTACATAATGGGAGTCGCCTTTAGTAGCTATATACTTCGTATCTTATTACCTAAACCTTTTATGATACGTTAAAATAAGCTATTAATGGCGGAAGGTATATGGTATGCTGCAGTTGTTGTTCAAGGTGTGAAATTAAATGATAATGATGATACATATCTTATTTTATTACCAAGGGCCTTATTGAGACATTTGTATGATAATTATCGTCGCTCTATTTTGAGTTGGGAATATTATTAAACTACGAGATTTGTTGGTGCGGCTTGCTCGTGACTAAGTTGGTGATATTTGTGCTGATGTTAGGTAGGTAGGATACCATTTGTAATCTGTTTCTGTTTTGTTGTGTTAGTAAATGTTTCAGTGCTTGATCTGATATTTCCTTATAATATTTTATTAGATTGATCCAAAAACATGTTTTATTATAGCCCTGCAAAGGGTTTTATGGTCCACAGTTGAAACTACGGTGGACCCCCTTACATGTACTCGCGGACCCCCGGGGGTCCGCGCCCCACAGGTTAGGTAACATTGACCTACTTAAGCCGCACATATGCTATATAGTTAATAGCGTGTATACAGCTCTTATACGATTTGAACAGGCTGTAAAAGGGGCTTATAGCGCTTATGCAGCGTATGTGCTGCTTGGGTAAACAATTAAAATTTTTGCGCTTAAGTTATACCTACCGCCCGATTAAGATTATTCCTAGCTCTGTGAAGCATCCATCCGATTTGCAATAAACCCCTTGAGCCGACTGTCTCAGACAAGCCGACTGTCCTTTAGATGCTGCCGGATAAGTTTATCGTCCTAATTATCATTGCGCAATGTAGCGAGGGCCGTATAATTTGTTTATGGTGATTTTATTGACGCTGATATTTCATTTAAATAAATCTTCACTGGATATTTTATGCATTAACTAGCGACCCGCTCCGGCTCCACACGGGTGCAATGCTGCATGCATTATAGATATAAACCTTCCTCTTGAATCACTCTATCTATTAAGATAACGGCATTAAAATCCGTTGCGTAGTTTTAAAGATCTAAGCATACATAGGAACAGACAGCAGGAAGCAACTTTGTTTTATACTATGTGAAACATAATTACCTACTTATTGACCAAGCGAAACAGGCGAAGTGCAAAATTTTGAAATAAAGATATTTAGAATAAAGATACTGGCTTGTGACGTTATATAAATCTGTTTAAGTCCAATTAAAAATTATTTGATTCCGTGTATTTTTAAGTATTTTAGTGGTTTCAATGACAATTTATTTTCACTATAGTCAAATACCGTATTTTGAGATATCGCGACGCGTACAGTCTATCAAAAAAGAGTAGAAATAAAAAAATGGCTTTACTGTAGTGTTGTACCCGTTTTCTTAGATTGATTAGAAAGGGCCGACACTATAGCCACTTTTTAATTTCAACACTTTTTTGCCAGACTGTTCAAGCTCGCAGAACCACTAGTGGATAATAAACAAATAAATATCGGACAACCTCACACAAATCAATCTAGTACCACAGTAAAATCTCTAACAGGCTTGTGTTATGAACACAAGATGACGATATATAACTTATATAGATAAATACACACTTAAATACAAATAACATCCATGACCCAGGCACAAATATTCGAGCTCATCACACAAATATTTGTCCTTGCCGGGATTCGAACCCGGGACCGTCGGCACAATAGGCAGATGCTTAACCACTGCGCCAACCGCGTCTTAGTAAAGTAAATCAAAATTAGCATTCGCATCGTGGACTAAGAAACGACGCTAAAAGCTCTGTTGATGATTGATTGATGGATCGTAATCATCTACTTAACTCCTGCTCCTGCCACGTATTTGCTTCGTATTGGGCTGAGTCCTTATTCGATAAAACATTGTTATATCCCCAGTCTATCTCGGTTTTGTCACGGCCATTTGACCGACTTAAATATACCTACATATTTGCCATTTGAGCCACATTTCATTAAAGTTATTTTTGCACGTTGATAGTGAATAGAAAGAACACCCCCGATACAAAGTAGCTCGTCATTATGAGACCCTCATTCAATGAGTGATATAGAAAATGGTTAAAACTGAACATAAATATCGGACAAATAAATAAATATCGGCCAAGCTCACACAAATCAATCTAATCCCACAGTAAGCTCTAGTAGGCTTGTGTTATGGACACTAGACGACAATAAACATAATTACTTATATAAATAAATACATACTTAAATACAAATAACATCCATGACCCAGGCACAAATATTCGAGCTCATCACACAAATATTGCCCTTGCCGGGATTCGAACCTAGGACCGTCGGCTCGCTTAACCAGTGCGCCAACCGCGTCGTCAACATAACAAAAAAATTTGAATTCTTAGCTTCAATATTGACTGAGATCTCGTCACTTGTTCCAATTTTAGCTGAATATCTTGGAAACTACTGGTCCTATTTCCATAGCTAAGAACCATCTCGACGCACAAGTCTTTCAATAAAAAACTGCAATCAAATTGGTCCATTCGTTTGGGAGCAATGATGCCACAGACAGACACACAGATACACGTGCTCGTCTTTTTTCGTCGGGGGTTAAAAACCTGCCGACGAATTGAGAACCTACTCCGTTTTTTAAGGCATCGGTTACAAATCTGACTTTGAGACACTATAAGAGCTCAAATTTCAATTTACTTAAAGCGAAATATAGTGAGACTTGAGGTATTGCACTGGCGATATAGTGGCAAGATCTCTGACATATATATGTCAATGGCAACATCGAATTCAGCCTCTTTTAATGTAATCCATTTCACAACACTTAGCGAAAATCACTCGCACCTGTTTTAACGTTGCACTAATTAGTTTTCAGTCACGAGAGTATTTACATAAGATGCGCATTACGTATATTTAGCACGTTATAAAGTTGGCAGCCTGACCCGGAGCGGCCTTTACCTCCTGCTGGGAGCGTAGGGTGGCCATGTTGGACTAGGAATAGGAACTCTTCTGTTTTTTAACAAAAAAGGAGCTTCTCAGGTTGATCTATAAGTATGCTTGTCCACGATTATTTGTCCTAACTCGAATGTTAGTGCCTAGTTCATGGAAGCTATTTGTATTTAAGTACCTATGCGATGTATTTATCCATCGTCTATTGTCCATAACACAAGCCTAGTAGAGCTTACTGTGGGACCAGATTGATTTGTGTGAAGTTGTCCGATATTTATTTATTTATTATTATCTCGCGTTTGGCTGTACCGATTTTGATGCGGTTTTCAGCAAAGTATTTGTTACACTTAGGAAAAGGCTTTTGTATTTTAGCCGACTTCAAAAAAGGAGGTTCTCAGATTATAAAGCTGTTCATGTATTTGCGTCTTATAGTCATCATCTCCCTATGCTGAGCTGATGATGGAAGGTGTAACTCCTTAACGAGATGCATGCAACAAAACATCCCCAATCCCCCGGCTAATAACACTAATCGCAATATTTTTTATTTCCTTTTATTATCTAACCTTTCGTTAAAATTTGTATTAATCATGTACTTTTTATAATTTGTTTAAAAAAATGCTTTAATTATAATTTTCTTTGAAAGTTACCAGTGAACAGTATTTTATTGGGTGTTTGTGTATAACGCGACGCAATTGGTCCTTGGGCGTGGTAAGTGGTAACACAACTAACCGACGCGTGTGTGCCGCTACTTCTGGCTACGAACGCGCGCCTATTTTGAAATCACAATGATAGAAGGCGGGGCCGCTAATGTGCTAATGCGTAGACTAATAGTGTGGTGACAAGTGAACTCCTGTTGCCTAGCTATGTCCTGCTGAGGTTTTCCCCGGGGGCTACAGTATGCGGTTCTTCAAAAGGGGAGCAAATACGTTCTTAAAGGGTTGGAAACGCACGTGTGATGCTCCTGGCATCGCAAGCGTCTATGGTAACTGGCGGGCCGCATGCTTGTTGGCCACCGTCGTAGTATTAAAAAAATGTCCAGTAAGATATGGTTGAACATCTTGTAGCTGATAATGATCATACTTACTTGCTACTTTGGCTCCAGTCATATGTGACGCGGAGATAATCCCATTAGCGGGTTATATTCCCACACAAAGTCCGACTCACTGGTAGTGAGGGCTAACAAGCTCTGATACACTTCAAGTCGTGTTTAAAAAAAAAGGATCTTGGCATCATTTTGTATCAGAACACAAGACTCTGTTTTGCGCCAGTTCCCGCCAATTGACAACAGACAAAATTTTCAAATAGTGTTAAGTTTGAACTAATTTCATTACTTTGATTATATCATGATTATACGGACTAGTTTTGAAAATATAAAAAAAAGGTGAAAACACCGTTGTCTAAGAATCAGCACTCAAATGACGTTACCTTGTGGAAAATTGACAGTCGCAACCTACAGAAGAACAGTTGTAGGTACATTTTCCATACTAAATCCGAGTAGTCTTAGGTAGTAATAATATGTAGTTCGACTGTATGATTGACTGCGCTGTGACCAATTACTTGTCGCCTACGCTCTTTTAGACCGAGAATCTTTTCAAATGGATTTTTTAATCATAAATTGGGATATTTTCGAAAATTTAAAAATGTGGTTGTACCTATCTAATTTTTTACTTTTTATTTGACTACATTCGAAAAAGGCTTTGTCAAAAAAAAATTAATTGCGTGTATTGAGAGCACGCAGATCTTTCTGCTCCTCATATTTCCAGCTTTATTGAGAGCGGCCGACGTTTCCCACTCTGTCAACCTCTCATACGCCTTTACGGCACATTCGTCACCCATCCTCTCCAGGAAACCCAGCCATCGTAGTTGTGTGGCTTCCATGTCACTTGTTATAATGGGTATGGCCATGGCTACCCGATCTTCTAACTCCTTATTTTTCCAAGTAGCACTCGGACTGCATAACCTCTTATTAATAAATTAATAAATATTGTGGGACAATCATACACAAATGGACCTAGTCCCCTACTAAGCAAAGTGTGTACTATGGGTACTAGACGACGATATACATAATATATAAATACATATATAGATAACATCCATGATCCAAGAACCAATATTCGAGTTCATCACACAAATATTTGCCCCGGCCGGGATTCAGACCAGGGACCGCCGGCTCAGTAGGCAGGTCAGCAAACGTCGTCGGTGTATTCAGCCCTTATACAACTTAAATTAGCTGTACAAGGGCTGTATAAGCACTTACTGGGCATCTAATTGCTATTCTCAACCCTTATTGGTCCCAGAATCGCCAGATTTTCCAGATCATAATCCGAAGTTCCTGGAAATTTTAATTATTGTTATAAAACCTGGTCACATCGTTCGCGTGCGTCCAGATCCAGAGACGTCCACTTTGCATTAATCCTCTTTAATCTGCTATGCCCGAGATAAACCCAACCACAACTCCGTGCACATAAGGATGTAACTCACAAGGATATTCTAGTAACATAAGACCTTATATAATCAATAACAACTACCCTATCCTAGTGTGCGAAAGGACGTAACTGACAAGGATATCCCAGTATCATAAGACCTTTGAGGTATTAAGTAAGAGATGCAAGCAGCAGTAGTTTCAATTTACTTGTCATAGTGCGTTCATCATCGTATGTAGTAAAATAACAAAATTCGTATTAAATGCTAAGAATTGCACTATGAAAGCCATATGCTTAATTATTGTATTAAGCGGTTTACACTCACGTGAAATTGTCAGGAACGGCTCGACGTGTTTCGAACTCGTATGCTCTTCATCAGGGATTGCTAACCGTACACCGGCGCGGTAACTTGTCACTTCGTACCAACCCGTAACTTTCACCTGGGTTGAAATTCCCGTCTAGTTTTTAGACTACTAATAACCAAAACTACTAAATAGAAAGTGCTTTTTATGTACCGTAAAACGGGGTTACTTTAAAATGCAGGGGCTACTTTGGAAAAGTGGTTTTACACCATATCCTTATTTTTTCTTACTATATGTAGCAATGCAATACCTTCAACAATGACCTAACCTTTTACTTCCTTTGCACTATGAATATTTGTGTTTTTAGAACCATCTTAAATCTATCAAAGTAGCCCCAAATTTTCCTTAAGTAACCCCATTTTACGGTATGGCGATATTCTCGCATCAATTGTGGCTAACTTAAAAATTAGACGCTCACTTCACGACAAAATTATCAAAGTAACCAAACAGACAAACAAATATCTTCTTAAATATGTCAAATAGCTTATGTAAGTTACAAGATTGGAAGTGCAATATCGTAACTCATTGGAATATGATACTTTGACACTGAGTAGCAATGATGGTCGAATTTACCTAAGTTCTACTTCCCATGTATTTATTTACTTTGTGACTTTTAAAACCTATTTATTTTGTTTGCTTTTTCTTGTTACTTGCTTCCATTGGTCTTAAAGTGAGCTTTTGTAGTTACTCGAGTAAGACAAATGTATTGTGAGACATAATATGTTTACAAGATAAGTTCTTAATGACTATTCGAACATCTTATAAAATAATGCTTAAGGCGATTGATTGTCCGACCGTAGT
This sequence comes from Apotomis betuletana, assembly GCA_932273695.1. Taxonomy (NCBI): domain Eukaryota; kingdom Metazoa; phylum Arthropoda; class Insecta; order Lepidoptera; family Tortricidae; genus Apotomis; species Apotomis betuletana. The sequence continues at coordinate 23,112,752 of OW026307.1, forward strand.
CGGGTCATACAGAGTTAAAAAAAAAGTCGTCCCTCTTGTGGTCAAAAGTTAAGAGCTTGTATGAATCCAGGTTATATTGCTATTAAATCGGATTATAGACGAGGGACCGTTCTTTATCTCACAGGCATTTAATCAGAAAATGAGGCCCTGGAATCCTTAATTTCGCAAATGTCCACAGGAAAGACTTGAACCTAAATATCTATATGACCCAGTCGCGCGTAAAAAATTGACGGCCGTCCTCTTTAAGCGGTGACGCGCTACGAGTTTTAATAGGTTTTTAGTTCTAGTAATTAAATAAATAATTTTATCGAGACAATCCTAGCGAATTTACGTAGATAATATTAGTATCCATACATTTACGCAAAAAACGGGTAAAAAAAGTTCGTATTTTAGCCTTGCCACAGAAAAAATATTACAAATAAAGGTAACTTTGGGGTTATTTTCTATCGAGCGCAATTTATCCAGTTATGTTGCTGAACCTGCCTAACCTAACCTAATGTATCATGCGCTTTTTTTTAATATAATATATATTTATTTATAATTTATATTATACCTATTACTAAACTACTTATGTCTAACAATGGGCCCCGTGACATTGTACCAAGAGCATTACCTCGCTGTATTGCTATACTACCATAAAGGCAGTTCGGAATGAAATGGATGAATGAGTATAAGTACTCGTATAAATTGTATTTTAGTTTTAATATCAGCTCCATAGCTCTCTAAAGTCCTACCGTGCTATTAGAAGTTCGATGCTAAGTTATAATTGCCCTAAGTACAAATGATAATGCTGTACCTCGAGGCGATACGAACGACTAAACGTAGTCAATATCGACATCCAATGAACAAGCATTACGAATATTTACATAGATATAGATTATAAATTATTTGCATAGATAACTCAATCTGCTCGAAACAAGAGATAGCCATCACCGTAGCTAATTTTAATAGCAATTTATGTTGCACACTATCGCTTCATCTTGCGGTTTATCATAACTGTCGTAAATTTAAGAGGGCTCTTTAAGGTAGGACCGCACTGGGCGCACACTACTACGCGGCAGCGGAGAGACGTGACGATATATTCTAATGTATGAAATTGTTTGAGATAGAACGCACTACGCGGCGCGACATCCAATTCTATACGATCTGACGACGCGGTTGGCGCAGTGGTTAAGTAACTGCATGCCTACTGAGCCGATAGCCCTGCGTTCGAATCCCGGCAAGGACAAATATAAGGTATAATATAAGGCAGGTATACAAAAATATTTGGTCGCGTCGCGTCGCGTAGTTACGCTTAGTGCGTACGCACCTTCAGGCTGCCTGCACACTGAAGCGGGGCGGAGAAAATGAACCAATTAGGCTGCGCCTTTCAGAAGCCTAAAATAAATGCATTTAAATCTGAGGAATGTGATTGGTCCGGTCCGTTTTACATCTCCACGGCAGCTTTAAGGTGTGTTCTATTGTCCCGAAGCTGGGGGGGAAGTGGATTGAAAAGCGGCAGCGAAAAATATATCGGTTTTTACTCTCGCGGTTTGTACACATAAATAAAACTTATTCAACCGAGTCATTCATTGTCTGATCTCAGACGGACAGATGAAACAGCGAGTTGTTACTGGAGATGATGATAAGAACTTATACAGCCGATATATTTATTTCAGCTGTATAAAGGTTTTAGAGCTATACAGCATAGTGTGCTACTTGGCTATGTGTCACAACACGACGGTATTAAAGGTAAATAAAAAATATCGCGATAGACCCGGTTTAATAAGATAATAACAGAGTATGAAACATACTCGCACTTGGCCGGTTTTTTGGTACCTATTTCATATCAAAATAATATTAAAACGACTACTTAGAGAATATGACTTGAATTGAATATGCATTTCTAAAATAAAAAACATATTTTCCTTACTGTCAATTATTTCGATGTCAAAAATACTCATGCATACTCATGCAATTGTGAATTTTGCATTTTATACACTCACTAACCATAAGATGTCATAAATTCAAAACTATCGGACTGTTTGTAAGGTCACCCCTAGTACTTTCGTGTTTTCTTTCTTTCTTTCTTTTCTTTCTTTTCTTTCTTTACTTTAGTATCTATTCATCGAACTATAATAACACATCTCAGGAATCTCGAACTTTTATAGTAATTTATGACTCTTAGAGCGTTACAAACGTATTTAGTCCCCATATACACATTTGATCAATAAAAAGCACGATCGATAGACACTTAAATAAGAAAAAGAATATATTCACCGTATTTATGAATTCTTTAAAAGGCAAACGCTTCAAATGCGGTATAATGTTGTTAATAAAGAATTTTATTATGGCAATTAACACACTCACTGCCCTTTAACACTGCTTGTGTTTCGCAGAATTCGGTAACGTGCAACCTTTACGGAAGCCACCAATTTTGAATACGAAGTTACTAACGCTATCTCTTTTACTCAAATCATGGCTAATAGGGGAGCGAAAAGGATGGCTAGATCTAAATGCAGTAAACCCTCAAATTCCGCGCATAGCGATCTGTCAATGAAATAAAGACACGCGTCCACTGCCATTCCTGTCTGCCTAACGTAATTATCATTAATCATTATACACATGAATTACAGAAAAAGCTAAAGAAGGTTATCTTTTTGATCTTTGCAAAAACCGCCTGAGAATTATATTTTATTGGTTGTTTTTGTAAATACTTACTAGTGCGGTTCGTGGCGCGCAACAGAGGTGTGATACTTGTACTATTATCTATTCTGTGGTGTGATGTTTGGTTAGCGAAAATAATTGAAAGTCGGGCTCAAGTGGATTTCGGTCTGAGTCTCACCACGGTGTCCACAGAGACCTTCTAAGATGCTAATAACTTGTACTGAGGACTTCAAGTAGGTTTGAAATACTTTCTAAATACATAGTTTTACTTGTGACAGATGTGACAGAACGGGAAATATTTTTTTTGGTATAACATAGAGTCATCATTGGCCTTTTCACATATAATAGATAGCGTCTATAAAGTGCGGCATTTACAAAGATGGCTGGATAATTGACAATAAATGTTGCACAATGTCACAAAAAATTTAAGAATTAATTTAGCTAATAAATAATAATCACCATGAGTAATTTCTGACAAAAAATATTTTTTTGCGGGTTGTAAATAAATTTATTACTCAGTAGGTATATTGACGTTACAAGTAATAAAAAAAACCGGCCAAGAGCATGTCGGGCCACGCTCAGTGTAGGGTTCCGTAGTTGCTCATCCTTCAAAATAAACTGCTGTTTTAAGCCCGAGTTTTAAGTTAAGAAAGATTTTAAGCTCTATAAAAAGGTCGTAAACGCCCTAGAAACTGTAATCGCTTATTCTGGAAGTCAACTTACGTCCTTGAAAAGAAAAAATATGAAATTTGGCGATAACTCAAAAACGGCTCGACCGATTTTGTTCAATATAGTTTTCATTGAAAGTACTTATAAGGCCTCATTTACATGAATTTTTCCGATTTTTTTTGACCCGTGGTTGAAAAGTTAGAGGGGGGGGGGACACTATTTTTTTGTTTTCGGAGCGACAAAACTGCTGACTTTATCAAAAAATAATGTAAGGAGACCCCTATTATTTTTACAAGACCTATTCAACGAAACCCCACACATTAGTGTTGAAAAGAAAAAAAAAATCACCCCCACTTTAGGTGTTCGAGAGGTACGCGAAAAAACAAATTTATTTTAATTTTTATTTTACCGTTCTGTCGGCGTTATACATACACATACTCATACCAAATTTCAGCTTTCTAGTACGAATGATCACGGAGCTAAGCCGCGGACGTACGGACGGACGGACGGACGGACAGACGGACATGCCGAAACTATAAGGGTTCCTAGTTGACTACGGAACCCTAAAAATGCTTGATCTGTTGACTGTAAATATACACAAAAATCCGGTACAAATCACAAACATATCGTTTGTTGAAAACTTACTACTTGAAACAAAGCTCGTATGTCGGTATCAAGCAACTGACTAGATACGAGGTTCTGAAGAGTCAGAAATGACCGTCAAAGTTCAACATTCCTGCGGAGTGCTAAAACGCTCAATACAAATGGACACCTAATTTTCACCGTGAAAAAGTGCGTTTACGATCATGGTTGTCATACAAATACATATTGTTTTGCCCTTAATTTGAAAAAAAAAAAACAAAGTTCGCTAGTTCAAGCCTCGTTAAGGTTGAATAGAGCAAACAATTCTCGTTCGAAAAAAAATAGAAAAAGATGGTCAAAGAGTTTTCATCCTGGCGAACATTGTCAAATTAAGGGTTAAATTATGAGAATTCTAAAAACAATTTCTACATTTATTTACAATGAAAAAAAAAAATTGCGTAAATTTGGTCACATATTATATATATATATATATTTTTTATGACATATTGAGCTAATTTAATTCATATAACTACAGTATGCTGTAGTCGCCATACCTATTGACCACATACATTAAGACCTTCTGCTACATAATATGTGCATTTTGTTCTGTATCATTGCAGCAAAAGAATTCCAATTCCAAGGCTTTCTGGAACCAGCAACAGAAATCTTAAGCAAAATGTTACAACATATGAATAAAATAGCGTCATATACGACCTTTTATATAAAAGAGTGTGTAACGTAAAGTCACGGGTCATTACATGCACAAAATGCTAACAACAGCGTATATTTAGCACTCAAATATACACGTTCATTAAATTTTATTGAGCCTTTTAACAAAAATACCCAATTAAAAATCAAGTGCTTTCTTCGTACAGGTCTTTTTTCAACCGACTTCAAAAAGAGAGACATCATTATTAGCCATTGCAAAAACACAAGCATTCTGCCATTACACATATACAAAAAAAACACTAAGTTATAAAAATATAGGTATATATATAATTTTTAATATTAAATTCAAATGAATTATAAATTAAAATACTGATTTTTTTATCTAATCGGACTAGAAAAAAGCTTCACATATTTATTTTATCTAATCTCACCAGAAAATCGAAAATTGACAACTGAAAGCCTATTAAAAAATAATCGCATGTGCACACATAACATAAAAAAAGTTTTGAAATTTGGTGGTCGAATTGTAAAGTTTTCGCGTTGGGATTTGATTCGATGTTTTTTTATAACTTTAAAATAACACTACCTCGGCGTGAAAATAGCTGCCCCTGATGAAGAGCTCCATATGAGTTCGAAACATGTCGTTCCTGACAATATTTACGTGAGTTTAAACCGTTTTTACGAGTATAATTATATTTTCCTTTCCTTTGTTTTTTGTTGAGTCTTGTAATGTGCATACTTGTGGTCATAATCGTATGGATACCTACATGTTTAATTTTCACATACACGCAGTCTCGGAATTAAGGCAGATCGGGCATACCTAATGGCCGCGTTTTTAGGGTTCCGTACCCAAGGGGTAAACTGGACCCTATTACGGACTCCGCTGTTCGTCCGTCTTTTTGTATGTCTGTCCGTCTGTCACCAGGCTGTATCTCATGAACCGTGATAGTTAGCGGTAGACAGTTAACATTTTCACACATGACGTATTTCTGTTGCCGCTATAACAACAAATACTAAAAAACAGGATAAAATAAATATTTAAGTGACCCATACAACAAACGTGATCAGTTGCGTAAAGTTTGCACCTCACTTGTATCCGGCGCCATACATGCCAGGTGCAAACTTAACTTAACCCGGCCAGTTAAGATGGCATGAGTAATAATTATAAGAACGGTTTAAATAACTCACGTACTCACGCGGTGGGCCGCGAGTCGCGTAGCAGCACGGATAGCTGCCCCTGATGAAGAACTCCATATGAGTTCGAAACATGTCGGGCCGTTCCCGACAATTTTTACGTGAGTTTAAACCGTTTTTATAATTCTTAAAGATGTCTCACGATAGTTTTAATAATATAATGGATAAGTATTTGTACGGAAGCCCTCAGTCCGCGAGTCAGACTCACTTGGCCGGTTTTTTTCTGTAACCAACCGAACAGTGACCGGTTTTCCTGATGCACGCAAGTGTGTCGAATGCGATTTATGTAGATGCAATCAATCAATTCAATCATAATCAGCGAATACGAGTGATACTAGTGTGTTAGCTGATCCGTTGTATAACAGCATTGAGTTACAGTCTGACCAAAAAGCGTAGAAATTAAAAAGTGACAATACTGTAGTGTCGTCCCCTTTTTCTTAGATTGATTAGAAAGGGACGACACTACAGTATTGCCACTTTTTAATTTCTATTATTTTTGGTCAGACTGTACAGGCGTGACGCGCCATTTGACTTTGCCTTCCCTGAAAATTTAATAGGGACTGATGTTAAATTCTACCGCATACTGTAGTTATATGAATAAAATTAGCTAATTATGTCATGAGTCATGAAATAAAGAAAAAAAACATATATATATATTTTTTTAATGTGTGACTTCAAAGGTAGGTTCGTACCTAGGTACCTACGTAAGTTTAATGTTTTCAGAATCCTTATAATTTAACAAAACAATCATTGTATGAGAACCATGAACATAAAAGCAATTTCGGTGAAAATGGCAAATTACTTATTGTCTCCGTATGAATATTGGTACCCATAACATATAAAGACATCACGATTAGGAGGCCATTTGTATGGAACGTTTTTAACGCTCCGTAGGAGTTTTGACGGTAATTTCTGACTTTTCGTAAAGTGTAAGTGTGGTTAATACCATGCAAAAAATGCATCAAATGACATCCTCAAAAAAACTTTTTCGTCATGCCTATTGTCAGATTTTTTTTTAGATGTCGTTCAATGCTGTAAGGTAGTGCAGATATTCACGTATTCACATAGAGGTCGCTAAGGTAAAGCCTTTCAAATAAACAATGCAAAGATCGACACACAAAGCATAAGGAAAAATTCGAAAGGTTGCTTGGGAGTTAGGGTGGCGGAAAGGTTTACGCGCTGGACCGACAATTCAGAGGTACCGAGTTCGATTTCCGATCTCTTCCACCACTTCCACCAGATATGTAACTCATTTCAATTTTTATTTAAGCTTTGATCTTTGTTTCAACAGTGTCAATCGGTCCTATTTCTTATCACACTTAGATTACCTATAGAATGTACAAAAAGTCAGTGATATCAAAGTATGACATTCCTACGAAGCGCTGAAAACGCAATATACAAATAAATGGCTACAACACTATCGTCATCTTGTTTTAGCTTACCTACTTCGTGTTGTAACCATTTGCATACATTTCGTGCATCATCATGCATTCGTATGTGGCCCTTAGCGCCGTCACACGCGTCTCAGGAAGATACGACAGTTCGTCTACAGACAGGACGACTATGGCCGATATAATGTAAAGAATGGTATAATATTGTTTTAGATAATTTTCAAATGATCTAATGTAACAATTGATATAATGATTTATAGGTATAATTACTTTTAGTACAATGTACATTTACTATATTTATTACTTGGTATAAAACGTATTTATCATAATGATTTACTTGATATAATTTGTCAATGCTATAAACTACAGAAGATAATGTTGATTTTACTATAACCAAAAAAGGTGGTTCCGACTAGATATATTAGGCTGTCACCCCCTATATCACCCTAAGGCAGGTCGGAAGGCTTAGGTTAGGTACGACGACGAGCGAAGCGAGGAGGAGTGTTATGTTGAACTGCGACCCCAACGAGCGAGCAAAGCGAGCGAGCCGCGCAGGTCCGACTTGGCTTAAGATTCATTTGTTTTCTGAGAACGCTATTATTCTAAATAGTATGTATGTTAAACAAATTTATGTGATAAATATGTTATACGAAAGTATAATTATGCATATTGTCAATTATGTCATTTAGCCTATTATATGAATCGATAATTAGAGAAAAGCAAAATATAGGAAAAACCCAATGAAACTTTACATTATATGAAACAACTTTATATCAATCGACTGCATATCAAGTGTATGTTTATATGTTAGTTTATCTGACATGCCATAATGTCATAACCAGGCGTCCTAGGAATCGCAAGACGACATCTTCTGTAGATGTTCTCGTGTTGAAAGTGTACAATTGGGCTCAATACTTAATATACAACACGAGTCTGAACTCCTTGATAATCTAGAATACATAATATGGGTTATTACTTATGAAATTCATTGAAAAACTCAAGGAATCTCCTGCTTTTATGCTGATAACTATTCATTATGCTGCTATGCAGTGAAAAGTATCATAAAATTGGCGCGTAAATGCGACGGGCTGGCATTTTGCCTTGGACTGTGGGGGATTCGTACAGAATGTCTATAGCATTTGGACTAAGGCATTTAGCTACAGTTCTATTCTGATAGTATAGTTTAAGTTTATTATAATAGATCCGGAGACAATATAATATCTCCCTGTAAAATATGCGCAGTGATTTGTCTATTGCATTACTACTATGATATTGATAATTAATATTGTAAATTGTAAATGTTAGTTTTTTATGTAATTTAGAATCTGACATGTAAAAGAGCTTTTGGAGCCTACTTGCAGAATAAAGTTTGAATTTTGAATTCCGTTTATGGTATATTGCTGGAATATTAGAGATGTTATACATATAATCATAACCATGCAATATCTTTTTTATCCGGTTAGTCGCAATTGATAAAACTTCAATATATATGTACTTAAGTGGGACTTTTGAGAGAAAATCTGACTTCCTGGCCGAGGTAAGACGTATAACTTTAGACAAACCACGGGTGGTGATTTGTAAAGCCCCAGATCGCATACTTATGGCCCTCACCTTCGGTTCGGGCTACAAACACCTGCGATCTGAAACATTCACGAATTCACAGCGGTATGTATGTATGTATTTCAACCGACGTTCAAAACGAGGAAATTATGAGATACGAGTTTTTTTACATCAAAACACCGTCATTTATAAACTGTGTTGTTTTTTTCCAGAGATACATCCAGTTTGGTCTCTAAACATTTTGGAGAATATCTCGATGACGATGACGGCTTCCCTGAAGAGACAAAATAACTCTCCAAATATATTTATTATTAACTCGTTCACTTGTTCTGGAAAATATAATTTCATCTGGTTGAATTCGATTCTTTTGAAAATCTGGTAGCATCTAATTAATATACCTATTTGGAATAAAGACAGTACACGGTGACAGAATTATATGACGCCACACAGAATGATATTAGTCACAACACAGAAGAAGAACTACTAGCATTTAGGTACAATTTCATAAATAAATCTACTTCAGTTAGAAATAGTACTTCTTTATGTTTGTCTACACTGTGACTTATTTGTCCTTTACACGCTCTATTAGAATGAGGAGGTATTTAAATTGTTTTATTTTATTATATATCATGTAAGTATCGGGTTATTCGAGAAAATTCTAATTAAAAAAAAAACAATGTCAATTTTATAATTTAGTGACCAGCAGAGCGGGATAGCAAAGTGGGACTAAATGTTTTTTAAACGAAACAGAAAATAATCCCTTTCAAAGTCTCTAAAAAATCAAGCAAGTTATTTTTAGTAATTGTAGGTAGGTATTTAACAAGGACTTTAAACACATCTGTTATAATATTAGGTAACATAAGTCGGCCGGATATTGCACTAAACTACTATTTGTGGTATTTATTATTCACAATGTTTGAATAAGCTTTAAAAAACCTAGCCGCTTCGGTAAGCTCTCAAAGAGTAACTAAGTACTGGCCGCACGAAAACGGAAAAATAAAATAAGCATAAAACAATTGAATGTTGTAAAAATATTGTATACATGTTTCACCATAATTATCATTCGATGTTACTTTTAATTGTGTGACTTTAAGTGGTATTTTAACAATTTTAATATCACTAAAACAAAATATTGAATTTAAAATATGATTTTCGCACGTTTCGCAAGCTTTTTACTCTCAATAGTAGAGTGTTGTCTTTGAACACGAACCGTCTTTACAAAAAGGCTATTATAACTATTTAATTTGACCTTTAAACCCCAGATAAGCTTGTGCAGTAAAGCAGCTAGTTTAAGAATGGTATTAGGTATTAACCTACAATAAATTACACAGGTCATCAAAATCGATATATTTTCCATCGATAAAGTGTCCATAAACAGCTACTTAAATATAATGATTTCTTCTTTTTACAGAGTAATAATAATATTTTTTCCAATAGCAAAATTCAATTTCACAAAGTACACAATGAGGATGTAGAATTTAACCTCTTACTCAAAAATGTTATTAAGAAAAAAAATACCGATTTTAAATTACTTGAAAAGCTAAAAATAACCCGTTAACAAACCCACTTAAGAAACATAATCAAACTTTGAAATTATTAAAGGTTGTTTTGATTTTACTGGACTGGCAAGTTGAATCTTAGACGAGACAACCCTAGGACCACAGAGTACTTTGCTAGGACGCTACAAAAGCAAATTAATATAGCAACCACTAATTACCCTATATTTTTTGCCAAATAGTAAAAAAATATATACGATTATAGGTTATTACACATGCATTATATAGGACATAATCATTTCCTGGAAGGACAAATATAATCATAAAGGTTATGTAGGAACTTCCATCCCTTTCCCATTAGTTTCATATAAGTGAGACAGAATGATTCCGATTATATACGAGTAGGTAATTAATATGCTAGCACCTGAGATGGATCAATGAGTAGTAAATATTCTTTTTATGTCACCGCTCAGCGGGACAAGTCGTTATTTGAACGTGGAGCTGTAGAATGTAATTGTTTATTGCGGGCCTTGTGCAAAAAAGCACGCCAAATGGATTGCATTGTCGTCAATGAGCTCACTCGTTAATTTAATAGCTTTTTGCCGTACTTTACCTTTGAAATGTTACGTTTTGACTGCATTTAATTCCTATTGAGTATTTTTATGAATTTGCCTGCTTGTTTGGTCGGCAGCTGTAAAGTTTTTATTTTTGTTTGCTTCTTCCACGCCACATGGATGGAAAACTAGAAAAGACTGCTTTACATACCAATATAACGCCATACCTAAAGTAAAATCCACAGACCTACGGACTAAATTGACAAGTAAGTATGAACAAATGTTGCCACAGTTTGGCCAGTGTCGTTCTCATCGATATTAAAATTATTGTTACATCGTAGGTCCACCCAGACGGGACAATCAAATTGGCAATTTGATCGGCTAATCTATATACCAACCTTTTCCAGTGATTTTGACAGATCAAATGGTCTGTAGACCCCTAATTAGAGATAAAAATTTAATGTCAAACCAGCAATAATGTACCTACATGAAACATGCAATTATATATTTATGATAATTGATAGTTTATTGAATACATACATTTAATTAAATGAATTAATAAAATTATTGTTCTTTATTTTCAAATTCCCAACAATGTGGTCCATCTTTTTAACAAAAAAAAGCGGGTATCTTCAAAAATAGTTGACCGCTGTTTACAAACTACTTTTATGTATCTAACGATATACGTTATCATTGCTATTACGAGTGTTTATTGAAATTGTTACGTGTTATTATGGATTCGCAAGATTCGGGACCAGAGCCATGTTCATCAAAATGTTCGCCTCCGATATAAAGGAGAAAAAAATCTATTAGTGAAATTGAAAAAGAGACGATTCATAAAGTTTACGTTTATATTTCTAATGAGATGGTAGACAGATTGCAGGACGAACAAGATATCCCAGAGGACATTCATGACAATAAAAACGAGTGTGTCATGAAATCATCCGAAATTCTTGGTATTTCAAGAAGTTCAGTTTTTAAAGTTTTGAAAGAATACAAAGAACAAGAGAAGTTTACAAAATGTTACAACTCGACCATTTAGTGGACAATGTTTCGGATCGTTTTATTATAAATGTAACTGATGATGATGATGTAGATGACGAAATAACGGAGCCTGGGAATGAATAATATTTTATAATAAAGACTAGTTATCGTCGGACAAGGTGTTTTATTTTTTAGCTACAGGCTCGGAAACCTTTTTATGCTTTAAAACTAGTGGGTAAAAACGCGTTTTATCCATCCACTACCTCGAAAATCAAACAAACCAAAACTTGTACCTCTTATTTGAAACGAATATACTTATTTTTGATTTAAACTAGTCTGTTATTTGTACTTTACAACTTGTCGATATATTGTTATCGACATATACCCTTCACTATTTTTATTTTGCTGTTCCTGGTATCATTTTACCTGTCAGTCATTTGTCAATTTAGTCCGTAGGTCTGTGGATTTTAGTTTACGCAATTTTTTCGCACACACTTCAAAACGATGCAATGATGGAGTGGCAAGAATACGGTCTTTGTTATGATTTGTGTAGAATAAGACGCATATGTTACGTACGTACACTTTTTGGAAACAAAAATTTCATGTACTTAGTCCTTTTGCTGTCATAATGCTATGCTATTCTTGGTATGCATACCTATATACAAATATATTTATGTATTCTGTATTATATATTATTGCTATCTAGTATCCATCAATGGCGAACCTGGCTCCATGATCTTCACGACCGTCGATCATGTGCCCGAATGTGGTTTGCAAAACCAAATTTTGTTTCAAAGGTTCTGTTGTAAGGCGCGTAATTAAGAATATGTGTAAGTATAGGATGGCTTTGGACTGGTCTTTCTGTCTTGCTTGACGGCTCTTACTTTGGTGATGCTAATGATCTACAAAGTACAGGGGGCTTATGATGGTTGCGTTTATCACGTGATAAATAAGTGACAAAGCATCTGTCACTCACACTCGCATCTTGTCAAAACGTGACGGATGCTTTATCACTTATTTATCGCGGGATAAAAGCAACCATCATAGGCCCGCAGCTCTTTAATTTTTCCTCAGCATAGTTTTTCTAACATCATAATTTTGTAAGTTTTCGTCATAATACTTTGCATTTTTTGCTAACTTAACACATAGGCCCTTTTGTCCCGATATATTTTTTATTCAACGCGACACAATCTATAGTCATACATCACTCGAAAAACCCCCTTCGGATGCAGGATGAAAAACAAGCTAAAATAATAAACGTTTGCATGGAAAGTGAAGTGAAGCGAGTCACCTTAACTGCTGGCAGCACATAAATTCTCCGAACCATACGTAACCATGAACAAATGTATCCATTAATAAAATGAATAAACACATGTTGGAGTGAGTTATTCTTTCTCAGAAATGAATTTAATAACTTAATAACCGGGGCTTAAATGGTCGAGTGCGATTATTTTTTAGACATAACTGGAACAGTATCAGCTCGTTGGCCTTCACTACCCGTGTCGGACTTTGTCTGGGAGTACTCATCTCTCCTGTATACCTTCGATAATAGGATGTTAAAAGGCATATGAGACGGTGCAAGATGGAACCATCCATGGTGTAAGAAAATAAGGTATGGCACCTCGGAATGAGAGGCGAGACTTTTGATGTTATCAGGCTATGATTGAATGTCTCACCACAACACCACAGGAGTTATTGCGTGTTGGGCATGGACTGCGTCATGAGAGATAGACTTGGCTGGGTCCATTTGGCTTTGGGCTGAAGGAGAGGGGAATAAGTCGTACTGTGACAGAGAGAAAAAATGCGAGCTATGGAGTGGTAATATCCCGCCGACAAAGATTACGCTAAGAGTTCAAAAAGTTCGCGACGACCATCACTTGGATTGGATGGTTTCCGTAATCTCAGATTCAGATTCAGATTCATTTATTTCATGTGAAAATAACTGTATACATTTGCATTAAGTATTCAAAAATATAAGTATTGATGATGGTACGGATAAGATTTATAGTAGGTACCTACCTACAAGTTTCGGACGTCGGGTAAAGCAAACTCTTTGCGATAACAATCTGTCAGGCGGATCCACAGCGCGACCGGGAGCTCGAAAGGTCCTATTAAGAGAATATATCATTCCTTTTCCTATACTATCAGTTTACGTTAATTTTACACCCGGTAACTATGGCGTCGGAGTAGGATGCAAGTGAGTCCAAACTTAACGCAACTGGGTTATACACATCTATAGGTATATTAGGCGCCCGTTTGTGGCGGAATTTTAGCCAAAAACAAACGCCTCACACAAATGATATACTTAATAATAACACAGAATATTTCCTTCATATTCAGTTCCTAAAATTTCATAAAGATTGGTTAAATGTTTTGGAGGTGTAAAACAGACGAGAATGAAACCTCTTTTTATATGGAAAAATAAACAGTTTGGTATTTCCTTCTAAGGTGAAATTTGTATTTTTTTATGTTTACTTTCCCCATATCTCCGCCATTTTGAAGAATTTCGAAGAACTGAATCAAGAAAAATAATTACTACCTATATACGAACATGAAAAAAAAATCATGATAAATGCGACCTCTAGGCGATAACAGCCGAAAAGCATTCGGACATCCAAGCATCCAAACATCCTAATAACTGGTGTCTGGACATTAAAAATAATTTTGGGCCAAGCTGAAAAGCAGACGCTTTGCCCACTCGGTCAATGACAGACTTAGTTTTACAACTTTAAACTAGCACGCAATGAAATAGAAATGAGTATTCCCTTGATTTATAAGTATCCCACTTATACAATGTATTTATTAGGGTAAGTATAATTCTCGTTATTCCAGCTACCAATTGCTTTCTAATACATTATGATTTATTAAAACAAGAGACAGTTGTTGCTCTAGGCCGCTAAGTGCCCCTTTTCCTCCCGGCCCCGTATGATAGCACAAATTAGCACGATTACCCTATTCAGATCCCACTTCTGATATGTTAATGGGCGTTAGTTATAAGAATGGATGAATTATTGGATAGTTAGCCCTCATTTGTGTTCGTTTATGATGTCTTCTGTTCTTTGCAGCTTTTCCAACAATATGATTTATAGAAACATCATTTAAATAACATGTGCATTAATAATCTATGATATTATTATGAAATACTAAAATTGTACAGAAAATTTAATTTATTTTTGTATCGTCATTTCAAATATTGAGGGAATAAGCTGGACAGAAAAAGTCACCAATGAAGAAGTATTGGAAAAGGTAGAGGAGAAGAGGCTACTACATACCATAGAAACTCGAAGAGGGAAAATGATATGTAATTTAATACGACATGACGATCTAACACAGAAGATAATAGAGGGCAATATTGAGGGAAGGAGAGAAAAGGGCCTTCCCCTTTCTCTCCCTCCTACTGTACAGAAAGCCTTTAAAAAACTTAGTATGTAAATGAGAGACCTATTAAATGATACTTCATAAATATCCCACTTAGCCATAGTACCCACTAAGTGCATTATAATTTATAATCAGGCACAATTACGTAGATAGCAAATGATATACCTACATTCTCCACTTCTCCAGACACAATGTGAAAATACGAATATTATTATCGAGATTCTATATTATATATTGTCTCGACAGAAATCATGAAAAACTTCATTTTGAAGTTAAGCCTTAAAAGGCTCTTTTTAACCGACTTCAAAAAAGGAGGAGGTTCTCAATTCGAACTAATTTTAAAAAAATTTGTATGTTTTTTACTCGATATCTCCCAGAACCGTGAACCGATTTTAATTTTTTTTTTAATCGAAAGGGTATAATTCCGAGTTGGTCCCGTTGGCACTAAGTCGGGATCTGATGATGGAATCTTGGAGAAATCGAGGGAACTCTTCAAATGTTATAGGGACATGTACGGCGCTTTCGGTAATTTATTGATAAGGTCAAGAATTTACATTCAGTAAATAGGATTTGGTGTAAGGAAACTGATGAATGATGATGAACACATACGAATCACTAAAAAGCAAAAAAAAAAGTTTTAACAAAAAAAAGAACCGACTTCAGTAAAACTAAAAAAGCCAACAATAACCCGTTCAAGTACAGATTACATTTGACTCACCCTTCGAAGTCGGTGCCAAACCTCGCGTAAACTATAATATATAAATATAAGAACTGGTTTGGGATCGACTTCGAAGGGTGAGTCAAATGTAATCTGTACTTGAACGGGTTATTGTTGGTTTTTTTAGTTTTACTGAAGTCGGTTCTTTTTTTTGTTAAAATTTTTTTTTCATGTCTTGATTCGACTTACTCGTATATACCTACTTGCAAGTATCGGTCCGACCCAGGGATAGTGGCGCTAAAAACAGCTTTCATAAACATAAATGGCAATAATGAGCATACGTCATATATTTGCGTTATTAAACGTCATTAGCAATTTGTCAAGGATTTGTCATGAACGAAATTCAAAACATTGTTTACGGGAATGATGCTCAATCCTTCGTTCTTCTTGCGAAATAAATACTGGATCCTATTGAAAAAACTTGATTTCATCACTGTGGATAGTTTTGGATTTATTATGCAACAAATACTTGAAATCTGCGGAATATTTAGTCCAGTTTCCTCTTTGTTTACATCAGTGACATTCAACGACTTCCAACGTCAGTTACCAAAAATTTGACGTTACCGGTAAAATAAATTAGTATTAGTACCACTACAAATCCGCAATATGGTGTGGGTTGAAAAACACCCTGTGGGGCTATACTAAGTAACTAACTAACTGAGCGCTGTGACCCAAAATGGATCTTGGCCTCCGACACCAGATCCATTACACCACGCTCTGATTCTACTAGTATTCTGAAATGACACGCGTTATTTCTCTCTTTTCACATTAACCACTAAACAAAACCCTGTGTTTTGTTTCCCCGAAACGCATTTTGTTTCTTCAGCGAACCGTAAACGTTTTCTACATTCACAACGTCACGAGGGGTGCCGTTAAATATATATAATTTTGTATATTTTAATTTACTACTATCTAGATTCATATAAGATTTTCCCCGGTTTCCGCGACTGTCACACTTTTAAATAAAAAATGGGGACAAAGTTCCAAAAAATATTCAAGAAACTGGCGAAGCGACTAGTCGATGCGATGACCAGAGGGCTGGCTCATACCTACCCGAAGAGAATCCAACTGATGTTTGAAAAGTAAGTTAGGTTGGGTTTAGGTTAAGTTTTTAGTCCCTTAAATTGATGGTGATGTAAATTTACACAGTACTTTAATATTGTCTCATCTGAAATTCTAATCTAATCTCAAAAAAGAAATAAAATTAGTGTAATGTTAAGCGTTAAATAATATTATTATATTAGTTATTCGCTTACAATGTAATTACATACCAAAGTGACCGACATAGTCCTCAAGATATGCAAGTTGAAGTGGCAGTGGGCGGGGCATATTTGTCGTAGAGCCGATGGTCGATGGGGCAGACGAGTTCTAGAGTGGAGACCACGAACGACACGCCCTGTAGGACGGCCTCCCGCCAGGTGGACCGACGACCTAAAAAGAGTGGCGGGAAGCGGTTGGATGCGGAAAGCTGAGGACCGGGTATGGTGGCGCGAACTGGGGAAGGCCTATGTCCAGCAGTGGATGACTCCGGGCTGATGATGATGATGATGATGATGATGAATGTAATTACATAAGAACTTGACTGACTTATTTCTTTCGAAATTATGATAATATTCGTTTTATGTAAATAAAAATTCGCTAATTGTTTTTATGAAAAACGTTACACAGTACACACCCTACAGACCTTAGAGGGCGTTTTTGTTGATGTTTTGTTTTTTATTACGAATGTTCTCATTTGTCCTAATTAGTTCACTTGTTTAACACCTGTGATGGCTGGCGCCATCGAGACATTCCCCCTTTTTAGGCACGGGACCCTAAAAGGCCGTTTGTGGCAATCGTACGCAGTTGTGACAAAAAAGTATGGAATAATCACAATATTGGCACAGAATAAAACACTCGTGTCATTTTAGTGGTAGATGGGTAACAATTTTTAACCAACTTCAAATAATGAAGAGGTAAGATCAAATTGTTTTTTTAAGAACGTTTCCTGATTACTCGAAGTCAGCTCCTAAAATTCCTTCCTGCTTGAAAGGATATAATAATTACCATGTTATATTTGGCTTCATTCCAACTGTCATCTGGTCCCAATCTGATGATGGAATCCTGGAGAAATCAAGGTTACTATAAAAAATACAAAGTTTTTGAAGATCGATGAAGCATGTTTGCCTAAAAAACACTTATTTTCTCTCAATTTCAACAATTCCAAGTTGTACAACACGAGCTCTCCTGGGAAAATATCGTTCCCATATTGCGATTTTAAACTCAACACCCTGTATTTTTTTCAATCACGACATGTAGGTAATAACTCTCAATTAAATGTTTTATTTATATACATAAGTGCTGTAAGTAAGTCCTGTCTGCTGTGAGCTCTCGATGGTTATGAAACACACTGTATAGTGTGAAAAATCATGGGCCCTGGAGGAAAACTGCAATAAATTCTTAACCTAAAATTCAGTCTGTATGTATTTCTGCCTTACAAAGAGTGGAGTAAAAGTGATTTAGACGTCATGTTGTGATGATTTGGAGGTATAATAAAAACCCAAGTTATAATAAAGACCTTAGGGGATGTAGACCGAGAAAGGTGCCAATTTCTTTTTTGTATTAATGTTAGAACTGTTTACTCTGTGACAGAAGTGTCTATGGGAAAATAAAGAAGACAACATTCTCATATTTTTTGCATGTTTATTCTGTAACTTATATAGCTTATTCTATCTATTATATATATATTCTAAATCCAAATATATTTAACTCTATTAAAATCCTAATCAATGAAGCGGCGATATGATACAGCCTTTATTCAGCTTGAATTCGCGGTATTAAGGCTGTATAAGCGCTTAATACAGCTAGTGTGCTACTTGGATTTTACTTATTATTAGGCATCGGAAATTCAGATGCTTTTATACCTAAACTTTGGTGTCGGCGCCGAAGTTGCTGGAGCTGTATGGAGACGGACTCGAATTAATTGAATTTCTACATTAAATAATTAGGTTAATATTCAAACATACTATATTTGTTATAAAATTAAAGTTAATCTCCATACAACTCAACATCAACGCCGACGTCGAAGTGCAGGTATTAAAGCATCTGAATTTCCGATCCCTACTTATTATTATTAATTTTTCACGCTTGTCATAATTTGGCGCCTGATACCTATTTAGTCACTCTGCCGGACTCTGACCGACTCCGGCCTCTATAACCGGGTGCTCTCCACCTCTCCACTCTACCATCAGCACAACCATTGTTCTATGATATCTAAAAAAAGTAATTAATGAAATACAGGCCCGTAATATTTTTTGCTTATGTAAAATTAAATAAGGTCACACACAATGGTGTCTCCATGAAATACAACTCAATTAAGTGCGTTGTTGCTAATGAGTGGTACTAATGAGTGGAAGTATGAAGCTCATTTAATGGCTAAGGCTTGGTCTACACCGGATACACGTTGCTGTTATTGTGACAAAGCCGGTTACTGACAATGTAAAT
Source organism: Apotomis betuletana (assembly GCA_932273695.1). Lineage (NCBI taxonomy): Eukaryota > Metazoa > Arthropoda > Insecta > Lepidoptera > Tortricidae > Apotomis > Apotomis betuletana. The sequence continues at coordinate 23,132,076 of OW026307.1, forward strand.
ACGTATAGCCTAACAAGTGGCGGTCCGCCCCATGGATGGTGGCGCTACAAACAGCTTTCATATGGCAATAATGAGCATACGTCATATAATTGCATTATTTGTCATTAGCCAAATTCAAAACATTCTTGACCGGATCAATCGGAAAATTACATTGGCTGCTGGGTCATTACGCCCAAACTAAATGAGGTAGAGCTCTAGTAAATGCTGATTTGAATAGGTCTTTAGGTGTACATAGTGAGACCATTCATCGATCTATAAATCGGTTGAAAAAGTCAAGATTTGCATAAAATTATAAAAATTACTTTGGCCGCTGGGTCATTTTGCCCAAACTAAGCGAGGTGAGGTCTAGTGAAAGCTGATTTTAATAACTTGTGACGTACTTTATCACTATATAGTATAAAACAAAGTCGCTTCCTGCTGTCTGTTTGTCTGTCTGTCCCTATGTATGCTTAGATCTTTAAAACTACGCAACGGATTTTTTTTATAGAAAGAGTGATTCAAGAGGACGGTTTGTATGTATAATACATACATAATTTATCAGCATTGCACCTGTCCGAAGCCGGGGTGGGTCGCTAGTACTACATATAGTGAAACTCCATTAATTGTTCTAGAAACAGGGTGGAAAAGGCAAATTCTGTAGTACAAAATTGCAAACAAAACATTGGCCGCTTGGTCATTCCGTTTAAATTAAGTGAGATAGAGGTATATTAAAAACTGATTTGGATAACCTTTTAGATGTGCTTGGACATGCCGATAGTGATACTTCATTTATCGATCTATACGAGTACATTCAAAAATTGAAATTCCAATTTTGTGAAGTAAGGCGGCCAAATGTTGACCAATATTTGGCCGCTAACTTTCACACAGGTAATATTTAGTCAATTATCAAAAATGTGTCGTTACTATATATGAATACCACTACAAATCCGTTAAATGGCGTGGGATGAAAAACACCCGGTTGGGCTATAAATGTTTTACAGTTGTCACGCGAGCATGCATCGCCTTTTCCGAAAACTTTCAACCCCAAATTCACCCCCTTAGGGGATAAGTTTTGAAAAATCATTTCTTATTTGCCTTCATAATACACTTGACCTGCTGTAAACTGTAAATGATGGTTTGATTCAGTAAGTCAGTCAGACAGGACTTTTCCTTTCAAGAAACGAGGCCAACACACGCCTATTGGAGCGAAAAATCGCGCTTCATGTGAAGAACAGATAGAACAGGTGCATAGCATTTTATTTTAATTTATTATATGATCATATAAAATAACAGATAACAAAGCTACGTAATGTGTATGTTTTTATGATATGTTTTATCATAACATAATATAATATTTTATAACGTTAGGCTTTGCCCAGTCCCTCTTGCACAAACACTCTGTGACTTCACTTGTCATGCGAGACAGCTTCATCCGTTTTTCTCACACTGTATTGATTGGAAAAAGACAGAAAATTAGAGTTGCACGAGTAGAGTTAGTTATTTAGAGGTGCAGATCCTCAAAAACATTGGCCACTAAAGTCGCCTTAACACACACGACAAGCTACCTGAGAGCTACCTGAATTATCGCTTTGGTGATATCACAAAGTACACTCGAATTAACGCCCAAGTACACATAAATTGGTGGCATGGCACTGTTTGTACTAAGTATACGACATACGTTTTTTGCACCTTTCTTAGCGTTCGTCCTAATCATCTACTTAAAGAAGACATTAAACACAATGATATAACTCCAATGGTTTTCCAGGGTCGTTTTATTACGGATTATGTCACATACATTGCTAATGTTACCGAGCTCCAACCAATATACCTACCAGACCGGGACACCGTTCCACAGTTCAACAATTTATGCAATTAAAACAACTCACATTTCGGTAACATCATACGAAGTCAAATCAATTCCCTCCATATTTGGAAATCATTCAAATCGGTCTGTTGGCAAATCATTCCTTCTACGTGCGAGAACAAAAACGACTACATTTGGTTAGTTAAACATAATTTCCACGGTTTGATGGGTTGATGGTATTGGAGGAATCCCAGCGTGCTGGCGCCAGCGTCGCCCCGTTTTTAAACGAGAATATCTGAAGAGAATCCACTTATATGGGTATAAAGCGTTGTTAGTTGAATAATAAACATGATGAGTATGATTAGGCATACTAAGCGACCGTAATTATGTAATATGGTGGCTGTCACTGGTACGTGGGGTGTAGCTAATTGTCCAACACAGAGAAGTGGTTATTGTGTTATAGCTGGAACATAAAAAAATGCAATCAGACTGTAAACGAGTCCTATTCATTAGCTGACGCCAGTTGAAAAGAAAAGTGTAGTGAAATGAATTTTGCTAACGGAAACGTGGGATAAGTAATGCTTGGGATAAGTTTAGGTTGAGATAGAACGCTAGACTAGGTTCTTGGATAGTAACTTAGCAGTTTACAAAATTGGCCCTGAAATATGTAATAACTTTGAAGCTATTGGGGCAAAGACCTCACATCAGAGACATAAGAAAAGTCGTGGAAAATACTTGCGTTCTTTACGTGTACCACTTCATCCTACCTGTCTTTTACATCCCAGAATTTAAACAGTTTTTTTTTTATTCTTCGTCTGTAATATTTGGTAACGAATATGGTACAGTCTATCTTTTACAAATTTTCATAGTTATGAAACCTATGGTGTACCTCAAAAAATATTATACATTGACATTAAGCAGCAAGCAAGGTTTTATGACAACAATTAAAGGAATAACTCCGAAAACTGAACATTTGTAAGGAAATTGTTGGAATACTTGATCATTGTCAACGGGTTTTGGAACCTAAGCCAAACCTAACTATACCTAGTTCTTCAAGAACCATCCATCGAGGCGAATAAAATTATGCCATTACGTCAGCATTAACAATTTCGATGTAATAAAAAGTACCAACAATTACCGGAAAACTAGAATACAAACTAACAAGCATGTCGTTATTTAGATCGTTAGTCAATTGATTAGGCGTAGTTATTCATTCCGTGCTCATTAAACGCTTGAAAAAAACGCGGCGTTTTGAATCCTAAGCCACCGATGTGAGTTATCCATCCATACTGGCGCCACTAATAAGAAACGGAGGAATTGACGCGCTTCACAACCTCCATTTTTTTGTACCATGGCGCCGTCAATAGCGGTACGTTTTAGAGCAACTGCCAATAATTGACAATAGGGGGTACCCAACCAACTTGACAAACATATGTCAAAGGCTTTGACGCGGTGATGAAAGGGTTAGTTTCGCTTGAGGTAGATCTTGGCTGGTTGGTTGGTATGTGGGAATAGGTCAACTGTAATTCATTAGTTGTTCCATTGTTTGATGGAATTTACATTACTATTTGAAGAAGGGTTTTGAATATTTGGCTGCTTAAGGATAAAATATGTGAGCCTTGCAAATGTTTTTATCACTGTGTAATTTTTTGACGAAGCGGTTGGCGCCAGGTAGTGCAGCTGCCTTCGGAGTGGACGGTCCTGGGTTCGAAACTCGACAAGGGCACATATTTAGGTATGTGATGAACTCGAATATTCGCTCCTGGGTCTTGAACCATTTTTATATTCAAGCTCATAGCACATTATATAGATTTCTTTACATATCGTTGTTTATTTAGCACACATCATCATCATATATTTAGGAGCTACTCTTGTCGGCGGAATAATTTCCAGCTCTACACTCCGTTTTCTCTTTTACTTCTTTATATTATGAAGCATTTGTCTAACACAAACACGGTATAAAAAAATATTTCTATTTTATGATACCTAATTTTGAATCCTGTGTTCAAAAAGTAATCAAACGCCCGCTTTAGAACTAACCTCTTCTATACTATTAAAAAAATGTACAGAAAATCAGGGACCCAATTCGAGTGTCAATCGCCAAACGTCAAATCGCCATGAGGTAACAGTCATCTCTCAGTTACTAAGACCAATTATCTATAGACTTGACGTCAGCGTACACCCGTAAGGGACAGACATAGAATACGTCATATATTCGGGGTGGCCATGTTGATTCAAATTTTCCCATAATTTTATATTACTGACATGCCATTTTTGCATCATTGTGGCTCCATATAATACATAGCTTTTGGAACATCTTATCACTAAAAATGAGGATGGGGTTTAAGGTTAGATGAGAAATCAGAAATGAAACACATTCAGATAATGTTACCGATATCTCGATTTTTAAATACAAATAATACTACTGAGCGGGCGGTCCTGGGTTCAAATCCCGGCCAGGGCAAATATTTGTGCGACAAACTCGAATATATGTTCCCGGGTCGTCATGGATGCTATCGATATATGTATTTATATATATTTATTTATTTATTTATTTATTTATTTATTTATTTCCACACTTACAACTATTTTTACAGGAAACTAATCCTAAGACAATAGTGTAACTACCTTAAGCTATTTATACTATTCCTTGTGTAATTTATTACTACTATAACATAATACGAACAGTGCTGACTTTGTGAACTCATTCAAAGAACACCCAAATAGGTCAATGTTTTCCGCCATTAAGTTGAGGGCACGGAGCGCGCGCGTCATCGGTGCCATGCCGAGCAGGTTGGTGCGCCCGCGCGGCACTGCCAGCAGCGGCGGCCGGCGCCGGCGCCATATGTATCTGTCAGGGGCACAGAGGCTGACATGACTTAATACCACACTGTTGAATATCTTACCCCTAATTAGTTTGAACAGGTATGTTGCGAGACACAACTCTCTGCGCACTCGCAGTTCGTTGTACCCCACCATACCTAATACAAACAGACTTGGGTACATCAGAGGATAAAAGGGATATACTCCATACTTTCTTAGATACAAAAAACGAATATATTTATTTTGTATCCGCTCCATCATACCAATATATTTCATCTCGTGTGGAGCCCAAATGACTGCATTGGTTTCGAGACTACTACGAACCAAGGCATTGTACAAGGCAGTGATTACTCCAATACTAGTAAAAACCTTGGACCGACGAAGTACAAATCCAAGCATTCTATATGCTTTCTTACATACATTATTTATATGATCACGAAACCTCAAATCGGATGTAAATTTAACTCCTAAATCTTTAACTTCTGATACTCTGTTTAATTTCTTTCCATTTATTTTGTAATCATGGAGGATGGGCCTATGCGCTCGAGTAAAAGTAATAGTGACGCACTTTGACATATTGAAAAACAACTTATTTTCTTCAGCCCATACGACCACTCGGTCTATATCCCTTTGGAAACTCTCACAGTCTGTAGCAGCTCTTATTGGAAAATACATTTTTAAATCGTCTGCAAACAGCAAGCACCCGGCATTTTTGACTACTCGAGGTAAGTCATTGACCATAATTATGAACTCTAATGGGCCAAGATTGCTTCCCTGACTTACCCCTGATCTTACGAAATAAGGTTCTGACCTACACCCCGCATACTCAACAAACTGACGTCTGTCACTCATGTAGCTCGTAAAAAACCTTAATAGATGAGGAGTAAAGCCGACGCCGGCTAATTTCCTTAGCAGGATGTCATTATCGACCACATCAAATGCTTTTCGAAAATCGAAATAAGCGGCGTCAACCTGTCCCCCACCATCTACTTCTGGTGTGATTTGTGTTACGTAACTAAGTAAATTAGTCGTCGTACTGCAACCCGGTCGAAAACCGTGCTGCGCTTCCGATAACTGAGTCTGTACTTGTTTATAAATAATATTTTGCAACGCGGACTCAAATGCCTTAGCTGGAGTAGACAGGACAGCAACCGGCCTGTATCCGTCCACACCTTCACCCCCTCCTCCTTTCGGAACCGGTACTACCCGGGTTGTTTTCCATAATTCCGGAAACACTTCATCCCTCAAAGACATATTGTAGACGTGCAGCAACGGCCCGGCCAACACATCTCGACAGTCTTTAAATATGAAAGCGGGGATGCCGTCCGGTCCGGCAGACCGCTTCGGTTTGAGCCTCGCCAGCGCGCGCATGACATCGTCCAAGTGCAACCGCTCGAGATGAATTCGCGCTGAGTCGGCGCCAGCGTCTTTCACCGCCGCGCTGTCGTCTAGTTCCGCCGGAATGGTGCTATACACAGATTGAAAATACTCGGAAAATTCTTTTACCGCGTTCTGTCCATCAAGCACCACCCCGTCCTTGCATACCTTTTTGGCATTTTTATGGTTGGTTTTTGTCCTAATATAGTTCCAAAATGCTTTCGGGTCCTCCATTAAATGATTTTGAACGCGGTCTTGATACTGCAAGTGGGCGTTATGAATCATAGCTTTGACCCTAGCTCTACTGCTCGAAAATAATTCATAATTCTCTTGTGATTTACAAGCTTTGTAATTTTTATGTAAAGTAGCCTTATTTTTTATCTCATTAATAATTTCCGCACTATACCATTCGGGGTAGCTATATCTAGACACTAGCCGCTTTTTTATTTTAGTAGGCACACAGTCGTTAATAATTTTATTTACAATTGAATAAAAATAAGATACGCTTTCTTCAACCCTATTTATTTCGAATAACGGTGCCCAGTCAACAGACGCAAGCGATGTGTATAATTGTAGATAATCGGCCTTCGCAAAATTCCACTCGGGTATAAAGAGTCTACTACTGGTATCGGTATCAGTATCGGTATAAGTATCCGTCCCAGCCGAAGCGCCCTCCGATACCAAGACCGTTACTTCAAGCGGTGGATGGTACACATCAATTGGAACCAATATATATTATGTATATCGTCATCTAGTACCCATAGTACAAGCTTGATTTGTGTAACATAGTGCCTTAATGTTTATTTATTAATACATATTATATTAAATTATTTCCGTTGGCGATTCTAAGCCGTGGAACCGACATCCTCATTTAATCTTCACAATATTTGTTTTTTTTTGTTATTAGAATAGAAGTACGATTTAATACCCCTAAATTTATGATATTTTCATCTGGTATCCCTAACATGATTGTTATGCAGCTAAATTAAGAACACATTTAAATATGACTGACAGCTTATCATAAACAACCTACGTAATTTGGGCGGATCATTTTTACATGTCACGTGTACTTATTTGTTTGCCACAAACTCGATTGTCGCAGCGGTGAAAAAGTGAAACTATGAAAAAGACAAAAAATAATATACTTCTCTCTGTCACTCTTGTTATAATTTGTATATGACCATCTCCTTCTGTAGTGGTATTATTATTTGGTTGTCAAGTCTATAGATAATTGGTCTTAGCTCAGATATCTCGCCTTTGAACTGTCATTAAAACGCGATGCGATGAGCTTCAAGTGACATATCATCTCAGATTGTCAAAAATGCTATTCCTACACAGTTTTGTTTGGAGAAGTGTCACTATTTGAGGAAAAATCGTAACAGCGTGATGAAGTAAGATCTACATGGATGATGGATGGATGGATGTAGGCGCACTGCGCCGTAAAAACAAATCGTCCGCTCATCACACCGACACAGCTGGTCGGATTTTAACCAATTTTGGGACACGGATAGCTGGACATCCAAAGATGATCATATAATACTTTTGACCCAACTACGGTAAAAAAAAATTAGGCGTGGATGAAGTTGTGGGCACCTTCTAGTACCTATAGAATAACGACAAGAGGCCTTAATCCTTTGAAAAAAAAATTTTTTTTCTGATTCAGCATGAATTTTGACAATTTCGAGTAGTTTTTGAAACAAAAAATATCAATGAAAAATCTAAACTGTAGCTTTCAAATATATTCCAATAAATTGAAATGGCCCGTTCTAAGTTACTCACATTGATAATATGTTAAAAAACATGTAAGATCATATAGTAGAGTTGCTAAGCCGCGAAATTGTGCGCATCGGGTTACAAGCATGAAATTTCTACCACACATAGAGCGTTCCACGGTGATTATTTTCAGATGTAGAGGGAAGTCAGATTCGTCCTCTGTGTGGTGGGAGAGGGGTCAAGAGGACGAAGTACTGCTCATTTTCTTTTTTTTATTACTGATCAGTTAAGGCTATTAATTAGGGCTTGTGCGACATCGTTTTCGTATAAAATAGATATCAGCTATTAATTTTTCATGTTATTTAAGAATAGGAAAAAGTAAAAATCACAACAAGTTTTTTTTATTCAGAACGATAAATTAGTAATCTAACCTGAATATTTACAATTTAAAAAAATATTACTAAACAGCAAATTTAATCTTGTTTTTAAAAATGTATACATATTGGGCACATTTGATACAAAAAGTACCTTGAAAAAAATGTTGATGTTAAGCTTAGCCTGCGTGTTCTAGTACATTTTGCTAAGTCGCGAAATTGTGTACATCGGGATACAACCACGAAATTTCTACCACAGATAGAGTTATCTGCGGTGATTATTTTCAGATGTAGAGGGAAGTCAGATTTGTCCCCTGTGCGGCGGGACAGCAGGGTGAATAGGAAAAAGGAGTCCTCTTTTTCTTTTTATATTACTGATCAGATAACGCTACTAGGACTTGTGTGGTGTCGTTTTCGTGTAAAACAGATATCAACAATTCATTTTTCATATTTTTTATTCATAGTACCATATAAAAATATGGTTGTATTTCCGAAATTCTAAAAATCACAACAAGTTTTTTTTATTCAGCGAGATAAATTAGGAAATATATTTCCTGAATATTTACTACAAACAAAAATATTGCAAAATAGCAAATTTAATCTAGTTTCTAAAAACATATACATATTGGGCACTTTTCATACAAACAGTAACTTAAATATATTGTTGGTGTTGAGATTAGCCCCCGTGTGCTCGTGATACATTAGCAAATTTTTTTTTTTTTTTATTGCATTAATTTGTTTTTCTAGGACGTATATAGTAAATATTATATGTAAAGGCATGTTAATAATCATTATTTTATGTATTTAATGAAGCGAAATAGGATGCGTTCGGAGATTTACGTTGGTTACGCCGACGTAAAGATATATTTTAAGCTACTGTTTGGTTTCTTTGTGTACAATTTCAAATCTATTTTATTTTCTTTCGACACTTTAGTATTATTTTTATTTTTTAAGACTGAACATGTAATAATTGAATGTTTGACAATGTAAGTTTATTACAAATAAATTATTCTATTCTATTCTATTCTATTTCTATGAGAAGTGCCCAACATGCATATATTTTTAGAAACCAGATTAAATGAACTTTTTGAAATAATAATAATAATTTGAAAATGTTCATGATATTGGACTAATTTACCTCACTGAATAAAAAAACTTGTTTTGATTTTTACCTTTTCGGCCATACACCCATATTTTTATATAGAACTATACAAAAATAACATAAAAAATTAATTTCTGATATTTGTTTTACACGGAAACGATACCAAACACGTCCTGGTAGACTTAACTGACCAGCAATAAAGAAAGAAAAGAGGGATACTTGGCCGTATTCACTCCGCTCTCCCGCCTCACAGGGGACGAATCTGACTTCCTCCACATCTGAAAATAATCACCGTGGAACACTCTATCTCTGGTAGAAATTTCATACTTGTAACCCGATGCGCACAATTATGTTAGAAAACAGCGGACTAACAACTCTACTAATAGAGAAAAATGCCTAAAGCAATCAGCATTTTTGACCGGATAAGGAGCCCTAATGTGTGTAATATGATAATATGATAACCATTGTTGCCTATACAGGAAATTGAATATATAGGAGCCACTTGCTAGCTCCCTGTTTCTACACCCAGTTACAGAGCTGGAGGTATTTAAGATTATACGAGGCCTTAAAAATACACGTAGTGCCGGAATAGATGGAATCCCGCCTACATTGCTAAGATTTTGTGCAAGTGAACTGACACTTCCATTATGCATGCTCATAAACGAATCATTTAATGAAGGTACGTTCCCTCAGCAACTTAAGAATGCAATTATAAAACCTATACATAAAAAAGGCAACACTCTTGATTCCAATAACTATCGACCTATAGCACTATTACCCGCCATATCAAAAGTTTTCGAAAAATGCATGTGCAACCGTGTCTATAAATTTCTCGAAAAAAATAACGTCTTAGATAATAGTCAATATGGTTTTCGGAAGAATAGGTCTACTGCTCTAGCTGTAAGTAATTTTACACAAGAGATTCTGACAGCTATGAATAACAAGCGCTACGCAGTAGGCTTACTCCTCGACCTCACTAAAGCATATGATAAAGTTTCACACAAAGTTCTGCTAAATAAACTTTATCTCGTCCAGGTCGAATACCTAAATCCAGTATCAAATGAACTGGAGATGGTTAGCTCCGATACTTTGGAAGTAAGAGGTTCAATTCCACAAGGAAGTGTTCTTGGATGCTTATTGTTCTTATTATATATAAACGATCTTCCGCAAGAAATTAATGAAAAATGTACCTTATTTGCTGATGATGTTTCTGTTCTATTTGAATTTAATAAAAACGAAAACTACAATAATAAGTTAGCTAATACAATAAACCAAATAAACAACTGGTTGTCCGACCATAACCTCTTATTAAATACTGATAAAACAAGACTAATACAGTTTCACCCGTTTCAAAAACCATCACTAAAATTAGAGTTAACACTTCATAACAAGAAAATTGACGAAGCAGGATATTTTACACTTCTAGGTATTACACTCGATACACACATGAATTGGAAAAACCACATTTCAAATATTAAGACTAAAATATCTAGATTCTTGTATGCCCTATTTACATTACGTAAAACTACGAACTTCTCCACAGCACTATCAGCCTATTACGCCTATGCACATTCGTGGTTACGGTATGGGATTACTATGTGGGGCAACAGCACTAATGCACACGAATTATTCGTGATGCAAAAAAAGTGTATGCGTATATTAGTGGGTATACCAAATAGAGAAAGTTGCAAACCGCATTTTATGGAGCATGATATCCTTACGCTACCATGTCTATATATTTACGAATTATGTATGTTTGTGCGTAAAAATATACACATGTTCAAAAAACAGCAAAACAAGAGATTCGAATATAAACTTACATTACCCGTACCAACAATAGAACTTTTCAGAAGTAGCCCATGTTATGCAGCAGTTAAATATTATAATCACATCCCGGACCATATTAAAAAAGAAGCAAGTGACAAAACGTATGCCAAAAAGTTAAAGTCATTCTTAGCACAAAAATGTTTTTACACAGTGCAAGAACTGTTTGAGTAATTTATGTTATGTATCATTTGTTATTTTCTGTAATTTTAGTTAACTTTCATTAGATTTTAGTTAACAGCGGCTGTGTTAATTTTAAATAGATTTTTTGTACACACTTAGATGTCTGCTTAAGCAGGCTTAGTTTTAAGATTTTGCAATACCCTTACAGGGTCCATGTGATACATATGTATATTTTTAAAGATCTCTTGTAATTACCATGGTATGCAATAAAGAATATGAATATGAATATGAAATTAATAACTACTGATACGTAGATATCAGAATTAGCATTATGGAAAACTGTTTCTAAGAAGTTTCCCTTCTTTTAATTTTATGCGTTAACAATACTACAATGTAGCTTGTTCGTAAAGTTTTCTTATGCAGTTTCTGACGAGGCGAATCCAGAAACTAAAAAACTATTGTTTCACTGCTATGAGTATAAAATATTATGTTTAGCTGTAGTCAAAAGTTTCCAATACTTTTTATCCTTGGTAAAAAAAGCTGTTCATTCGATTTGACCAAATCAAGTTAAAAAAAATCCAACCACTAGAGGACGTTGCAATGAATGCAAACTGAAACAAAAGAAAACGTGCGCTGTAAGGATATTTGCTAAAGTAATGACCTGATAGAATATCCACATGTCAAGAATGAAGACAATATTTTACCCGACTTATTCCAAATGTATATAATCATGAATAAATGCCAAAGGCAGTTCAACCTGATCTAATTCTGTAGCCTCACTTATCTCATTAAGGATCCCGCTCCCTTAATCACCCAGGACAACCGCCTAAGGCACTAACTCATGGTGTAGGGTGACCATACGTTATAAATAACGTGGACAACAAACTCTTTTACCATATAAATACTTGACGTTGACGTTGAATACGCGTATTTTGCGTGATTATTTCAACATTAACTTCAACTGGGACTATACTTATAGACATTTTCTGAATAATAACTTAAAAATTTGACTTGAATTTGTCATTGATACAAACATTGAAATGCGTAACCTGGTGGAAAAGACTGGGAACGAAACCCGGCCAATTTCCGCCACCCTAACATCCAGGTAACGGTAATCTTTATAATTGTTCACCTCACCAGCTCAAACATGGTGATTTTGCTGCGAGATAAGAGTGAACAAAATGCGATTTTGATTCGTGCGTACAAAGTAACTTTTTAATTGTTTCAATCTTTGGCCACGAATTGCCATTTCTCAACCATAAGTTAATTATTAAATTCGAAACTTTCTAACTTCGCTGCCGTCTGTCTCTTTCATCCCTATATAAAAAGCGAGTGGTAAAAACGTACCCGTGCAAAACTTCGACCTCGAATAAGAACACATTCCGATACGCGTTATAATAAAAAAAACATAAAGTTTAAGAAAATACCCGAAAGTTTTTAGCGACATAAATAGTTTTTAACGACTGAATATTTAAATAACTCTCTCCCTTCACTGCTCACTGCACGATGTCTTTACCGATATTACCATAGCTCCTTGTAAATACTGTAAACCCCAGGGCTCCACGGACCTAAAGTAAATAATTTCGACCCGAAAAATACAAAGACTTCACAATTTTTCCCTGCACTAAATATCGCATGGACACCCTACAGAAACGCGTGCGCATATAAATCCGCGCGGTGGTTACGCTAACAATGACAACTGCGGCGCTTCTGATACCTAATCGTCTATTAATAAATGCAACTATACGTTTGTAGCCTGAGTTATTGTTCTGAGGCGATGTCAAGGGATGCGCAATTTTATAAATGTATAGATAGAACTTTGGTTAATTCTCATTAAGAAAATGTTTGTATAGAAAACTACCGTGAGGCTCAGACATATTAAATATATAAAATAAATAAATATCAGACAACCTCACACAAATCGATCTAGTCCCAAATTAAGCTCAAGAAGGCTTGTGTTATGAGTACTAGACGACGATATACGTACTTATAAAATACCTACTTCCTCTATCTCGACTGATCGGCTCTCCTGGGGACCTATGATGGTTGCGTTTATCACGTGATCAATAAGAGACAAAACATCTGTCATTCACACTGGCATTTTGTCAAAACGTGACGGATGCTTTATCACTTATTTATCGCATGATAAAAGCAACCATCATAGGCCCGGCCCGCAGATGATGAATCGCGAACCGATTCGAAACATGTCGAGTGATATTCGACTTCTACGACGTGAGTAAACCCGTTTTGTAGGTCTTAATAAGAAAGTGTTAGTTTTTAAAATTAATCGCCATTCCAATATGTTGTTTGAGCTACTTACTTGTTACTTGTATAAGCAATATATAGGGCTGCCATCTCTAAATTCGCAGAACCCGGACAAAGACTTAAAAACCTGGACATTTGGCGTAAATCGCATTTTTTCCCCGGACGTGTCCGAAAATATTATAAATAATTAAAAAATCAATCGCTTTATTTTTCATTCCCATAAAAGTGTCCGCCTTTTCTCCACTGGACACTTATTGAAACCCCCCCCCCGGACGGGCTCCAAACCCAGGACAAATCCGGGGAAACCCGGACGGATGGCAACCCTAGCAATATACCTATATATATTGCATGCCCAAATAATGTAAGGTTGATTATTCATCAACGCCGACTTTAATAACGTGTACAGCACATAACGAGAAATGCTTTGATATGAAAAACAATGATATACAAAAGACGGAATCAATAAATACTCAATACTTTAAATTTAGCAATATACCTATATTGCATACCCAAATAATGTAAGGTTGATTATTCATCAACGCTGACTTTAATAACGTGTACAGCACATAACGGGAGATGCTTTGATATGAAAAACAATGATATACAAAAAACGGAATCAATAACTACTCAATACTTTGAACCCTCAATTGAGTTCTTATCTATAAAAACAACGTTAACGATAAACAACAGTTGAAAGTCCTTAACTAGATTAACATTTCAATTCACATTAACCTTCAACTACGTCGTCGGCGGTCGCTATAATTGAAAAAGTCATTTATATGTAAAATTAAACTAAATGATACCTTAAATCAACCGCACAGATGCATCCAGTTACAATTGTAGCACAAATACAATTTAACAATTATAAGATCATCAGCTGGCTGAGAGTTGCGGGGTACAATTTAGACGTCAACGTCGGTCTCTGATTAAATCAATTTCTGGGGCGGTTGCCTCAGTGCGGCGCGGGCGCAGGTGTGGTCCAAGAGAGGAGCGCAGGCGGATTATTTGTATTATTTATTTTAATTTATTGGCTTAAAGCGAATCTATGCATTTTTGTAATAATAGCAACACATTACATTGAGAAGCACATAAAACGACAGTCATCGAAGATGGGACAGAATTTTTCTAAAATAATTAAATAAAACGGCGATTTTCCTTTCAAAAATTAAGAAAGAAAATCTTCATTTCTTACGATTCTCACCATATTTTGTAATAACTCTATTTCCTGGTTATGTGTAATTTGTACCTCCCCAATGTCATGGATTTTAAATAAATATACTGTTTTCCGTCCTTTGTGTTATAGGTAATTTTTCTTACAATCGAAAATTACAATCAAAAAAACCAGCCAGCCGCGAGACTGTGTCAAATAAACATTAAATGTAAATGTAATAATACAAAGTAATTGTTACTATTCAGTTGTATCCTGAGCAATTTATTTCATTTTGTCGAATCTAGCTAGTCAAATGCAGCTACCTAGTGATTATAAAAAAAAAACAAAGAATAGACCTCTGACATAAATGTTCAATATCCACGGTACACAGTATTTACGTAACATGTTATTTACTTATTTAAACTTTATTGCACATTATAATTCTATTCTGATGACGCGGTTGGCCCGGTTTGTAAGCACCTGCCTACTGAGCCGGCGGTCCCGGGTTCGAATCCCAACCAGGGCAAATATTTGTATGAAGAACTCGAATATTTGTGCTTTGGTTCATGGTTGTTCTATGTATTTAAGTATAACATATTTATCTATATAAGTATGTATACATATCGTCGTCTAGTACCCATAAGACAAGCCTTCTCGAGCTTAATTTGGGACTAGATCGAATTGTGTGAGGTTGTCTGATATTTATTTATTATTATTATTTTATAAAGGGTGGACTTCATGCCATAAGGCATTCTCTACTAGTCAACCATTAACCCGAACAGGGACATAATTGGTGCAGAATTGGTGTACCAATAAAACGTGTTTGCACACGATGCAAATAGCGGAACAATAAATAGCATTGAGTCAGTATCATAATCACAAGTCCGTTTACGTTTCACCAAATTTTCATTTGTCCGAAAGTAATTTTAGTCACATCGAAACTTCCTCTTTGCCGAAGTTTAAATAAATATAAATAAATACATAAATAAATATTAAGGGACAATCATACACAAATCGACCTAGTCCCAAACTAAGCAAAGCTTGTACTATGGGTACTAGACGACGATATACATAATATATAAATACATAAACTTACTTATATATTTTACTTCTGTTGTTACAGATCTGTCCTACGGCCGACCACTGGTTGACGTCAATGAACTTTTGATGAATACCATGCCAAGTAAGTCATTATTATTAGCCATTGGCTATTTAAAAAAAATATATTAAACAATTATTGAACGCTATATATCCTTATACAAGTAGCATGTAGAGATGACAAAGCGGCTTACTATATTTACAAAAGCAGATACTAAATGAGTCTCATTATATAACTTTCGTTAAATATCATTAATATCATTTAAAATGATAGTTTCACTCACGGTTATCAGTGGGTCGTTGGTCGTCTAGGTGACCATATCAAGGTACCTGAAGAAGAACCCCATACGAGTTCAAAACACATGGACCATTCATGACACGTAAAAATGTCAGGAAAACTCACAGTAACTCGTAGTTAAATAAATTCTAAGTAAGCATTTATTTATCATCTTTACTAATGTATTTTTTGGTTGATACGTGACACCAAGTTATATCGTCCGCTACCGCTTATGACTTACACTCCCAACTCTAGTTGAAAGACACCTTAACAGGTAGGTGCGTAAATGATAGACCCACAGATTGCTAGTAAATATATAGCAAAGCCCGTTGACAGCTTGGTAGGCGATCCAAGAGCCAAGCTGTCCCGACATTATACCGAAGATATCCCGGACATCAGTCTGTACGAGATTAGGATGGCCCTGAAGCACCTTAAGAACAACAAGGCGCCGGGCGAAGACGGAATCACCTCAGAGCTTCTGAGAGCGGGTGGAACACCGGTACTTAAGGTCCTCCAGAAGCTCTTTAATTCCGTCTTGTCCGAGGGCAAAACGCCTGAAGCATGGAATAGAGGCGAGGTGGTACTGTTCTTCAAGAAAGGTGATAAAACCCTATTGAAGAACTACAGGCCCATCACGCTTCTAAGCCATGTTTATAAGTTGTTTTCAAGGGTCATCACGAACCGTCTCGAACATAGACTTGATGACTTCCAGCCTCCCGAACAAGCCGGTTTCCGAAGAAGCTATAGTACCATAGACCACATACATACGCTGCGACAAGTTATACAGAAGACTGAAGAGTATAACTTGCCATTATGCTTAGCGTTTGTGGACTATGAGAAAGCCTTCGATTCGGTGGAAACATGGGCGGTGCTCGAGTCACTTCAGCGATGCCATATTGACTATCGGTACATTGAAGTGTTGAAGTGTTTGTATAGTAACGCCACCATGTCGGTCCGAGTTCAGGAGCAGAGCACAAAGGCCATTCCATTGAGAAGAGGCGTAAGACAGGGGGACGTTGTGTCCCCGAAACTGTTTACGGCCGTTATGGAAGACGCCTTCAAGCTCCTGGAATGGCAAGGACTTGGCATCAACATCAATGGCGAATACATCACTCACCTTCGGTTTGCCGACGACATCGTAGTCATGGCAAAGTCGATGGAGGAACTCAGCATGATGCTCGATGACCTCAATCGAGTTTCTCAACGGGTGGGCTTAAAAATGAACATGGACAAGACGAAACTCATGTCAAATGCCAAGGTTGTGCCCATCCCAGTCTCTGTTGAAAACTCGGTACTCGAAGTTGTTGACTCATACATCTACCTAGGACAAGTGGTCCAATTAGGTAGGTCCAACTTCGAGAAAGAGGTCAACCGCCGAATCCAACTCGGCTGGGCAGCGTTCGGGAAACTACGCAATGTCTTTTCGTCCGACATACCTCAGTGCCTCAAGACGAAAGTCTTCAACCAATGTGTGTTACCAGTGATGACTTACGGCACCGAAACGTGGTCTTTCACTATCGGCCTCATCTCAAAGCTCAAAGTCGCTCAACGTGCAATGGAGAGGGCTATGCTCGGGGTGTCTCTACGTGATCGAATCAGAAATGAGGAAATCCGTAGACGAACTAAAGTGACCGATATAGCTCACCGGATTAGCAAGTTGAAGTGGCAATGGGCAGGCCACATAGCACGCAGAGCAGATGGCCGATGGGGCCGAAAAGTGCTCGAGTGGAGACCTCGGACCAGCAAGCGCAGCGTAGGACGTCCACCTACAAGGTGGACAGATGACCTTATAAAGGTCGCCGGAAGGCGCTGGATGCAGGTCGCTTCCAACCGGTATATATGGAAGTCCAAAGGGGAGGCCTATGTTCAGCAGTGGACGTCCTATGGCTGAGATGATGATGATGATGATGATGATATAGCATAAATATAATGTGCCAGTAAGATAACCGCTGCGGGCGAACCTCGTACGAAATACAGCTGATTTTATAATTAAAATGGTGATGGAATATAGAGTGGAATTATGCGAAAAACATGTTTTACTTAATAGGACTTTTTCATTTTTCTTCAGCCATTTTTACCTCTTTCTTGGGGTTTAGGGCTAATTTCGGGTCAGACAATTGTCAAACAAATATCAATAATAAGACAAGTAGGTACGTACGTAAATTATTCACAGTTAATTTGCATAAATCATATAGCGTATTTTCTTATGAATTTACGAATAAACATGTGTTCCATACAATTACAAAAGCTTATCAATACCTATATTCAACCAATGAATACTGGCATTTGAAAATTAAAATGGCAAAAAAAAAATGGTGCCTTTTTTGTTTTAAAGCAATTGTAAACGTACGGTATTGTTTTTGTATTTGCAGTACTAAAATAAATGAACTGAAATCGGAAAAGGTGAAGAATCGCTGGTATTGGTAAATAAATAAGTTGTAGAGATTGGTAGTAACATCTGCCCAAATATTACCAATTAAGGGGTCCTTGGACTTTTGCACATTCCTTAGGGGTCTAGACGGAAAAAAAAACACTTAAAAACCCCTACACTAGACCATCAATACCTAAATTTGACTAAGGGTACTGCTCTATCAACCCAAATTAAAATTATCCAAAACACAGTAAATTCAAATCTAACATGAACTCGTAAAACATTACCCATCTCTATCTCAAAACGAAGTCAAATATCTCACACGTTTGCATAATATATCACAACAATGTCCTCCAAACTTACAAAACGACACAACTCTCAAAGAATTCCATGTCACATACGACCTTTTATGCAAATGTATGCACTGTATGTATGCACTATACATCGTTTAACAATGTCCGCAGACCGCACCGCATTCCCTACTTGCAAAACGACAGTAACGCCGTCAATTTCCCTGTCACGTAAGACCTTAAGTTATGCTATATCAATGTCCGTATGATACTCCCTAATCGCAAAACCGACGGTAATGCCAACGAGTTTCCTGTGACTTAAGACGTTATGCTGTTCGGAATGCTTGGACGAGATTCATTCAATGTAAATTCCGCCTACGTACGCGTCCTTGCGAGGTTATGCAACAGGTTAACGCGCCCGAGTCAAGATCGACGAGGACTTTTAGGATTCCGTATAAATATGAGCGGCGATGGCCAGTTCTGCGGCGGCGGCGTGATAGTCAAAATTCCGCGGCGGCGGTGGCGTCATGGCGGCGTGACCTTGAGCTTTATATTTTTATTAGGGAGTAGTATTATGAAAAAATAACCTAGTTTCTGGTACTATAAAGAAGGTTTTCCGTAGTTAAAGGAACCGAGTATATAAACAATGGTATTTTATAAGTTTCACACTAACTTAACAAAAAAAACACTTTCAATGAAAATACGTTACAATTAATCAAAATAACATAAGAAGCATTTAAGAGGCCTTATTCCTTTTAAATGCTGATACAGACAACATATAATACATATAATCATCACAATCTATTTTGCATGTCCATTGTTACATATACCTATATTTTGTTTTATTTTATTTTCTATTATAGCTTATTACTATATATATTACATTTAAATCCCACCTTATACACTTGAGTCCATAGTGCCTATTTTATTTCATGATAATTATATTTTAGCTTCACTTTCTGTCACTACTAGTTATAGTTAGTCATTAAGTTTTAACTCTGTACGCATTTGAACGTGTCTAACTTTCCTTGATACCCTACTGGGTCCTGTAACACAGGGAATCCTAGCTCAGGACCCAAAGACATAAATCATTATGTTGCGTTGTTTAGTTAAATAAAAAAATTCAATTTTTTTTTTTCAATTATTCTTGTATTGTATTGTAACTTAATTATCATCATGCGTGGATGAAAAACGTCCTCTGCTGGACATAAGCCTCCCCAAGTCCAACCAACCAACGTCTTTTCGGAAGCTATGCTCCGCCCCCAGCTACTGAAATTCTCAATTTAATCGCTTAAATTTAAACACTTTGTTGTTACTAGTCACAGCGACATTTTTCGAAAGCCGATCACTGTTACTTATTCCCCGTGGTGAAATTTATCACCTCGCTTTAACTGCTTTCGAGATCCTGCCACGATTCATTACTCTTAAACCGTTGATTTCAATTAATTCATCATCGGTGCAGATAATTCAGAGGGCATTTCAAGCTATAAATCTCCATTAAGAGGTTAAAATTGGTTGTAAAATTGAACTGTAACGCGCTAAGCTGCGGTTAGATTTTTACGATGGTGATAGTTCAGCCCTTAATTAGATAATGAATTTCATTCTACATTTCATTGCGGTGAGCTGGTTTCATCATCCTGGTGTATATCTATCATTTCGTTGCAACTTACTTTTCATTCCGGTGTACGAAATCTCCTTGCGGTGCACTTATTTTATCATCCAGAGGGCCTATGATAGTTGCGTTTATCACGTGATAAATAAGTGACAAAGCATCTGTCACTGACACTCGCATTTAGTCAAAACGTGAAATGGAGTACATTTATTATTCTGTTGTGTGTTTAGATATTCGATGAGGAATATCTCCAAAACTATTTCAAATTTCAGGGTCCCATTTTCATATGTTTAATAATACAGTCTAAAGTAACTCATCAGATTTAAAAATATCAAAAAGAAACAGATATAAGGAATTACACCGAAATGATACAAAAAAATGCGTACTATTTAAATATACCCATTTATATCCCAATTATAATGCGGCACAGGTGTAGAAAAGCTTGCGGTAAAAAACCGGCCAAGAGCATGTCGGGCCACGCTCAGTGTAGGGTTCCGTAGTTGCTCATCCTTCACGAAACGGACGACGACGAGACGACGACGACGGAGAGACGGTCAAAGACGGAAAGACGGAAAAAGGTCGTAAACGCCAAAGTAACTGTAATTACTTATTACCTTCTGGAAGTCAACTTACGCCCTTTTAAAGAAAATTATGAAATTTTGCGATAACTCAAAAACGGATGGACCGATTTTGTGCAATATAGTTTTCATTGATAGTACTTATAAGGCCTCATTTTCATGAATTTTTCCATATTTTTTTGGCCTGTGGTTGAAAAGTTAGAGGGGGGGCACGATTTTTTTTATTTTCGGAGCGAATATTTACAAAACTGCTGACTTTATCAAAAAGTAATGTTTGGAGACCCGTATTATTTTTAACAGACCTATTTAACGACACCCCAACAATAGGGTTGGAATGAAAAAAAAAATTCGCCCCACGTTGTGTACGAGAGGTACCCCAAAAAAATAAATATTTTTAGTTTTTATTTTACCGTTTTGTTGGCGTGATACATACACATACTCATACTAAATTTCAGCTTTCTAGTACTAATGATCACGGAGCTAAGCCGCGGACGGGCGGACGGACAGACGGACATGGCGAAACTATAAGGGTTCCTAGTTGACTACGGAACCCTAAAAACGGTATCCGTACCGTTTTTAGGGTTCCGTAGTCAACGGTGACGGTGCGTTTACGCAGTGACGTTTCATATCCGTATGAAACGTCACTGCGTAAACGCACCGTCACCGTTTTGGTAGCAGCGGTGTGATCGCACCTTATAAAACGACGAATTGAGACCCTGACCCGCAGATGACACAGACCAGACGCCTGGGTTACAACCAATACCAATTTCGCTAATCGCTGGGCGCATAATTTTCATTATAATTGATTTTCACATGCAACTATTGTTATTAGACGTACTTAAATTACCGGAGTAGCAATTAAAGGTCGGCTAATGGTTCCCTTTGCAAGATAACCGCAGTTAAATTAAATGGCCATAAAACCTTAGCAATTAAATAGATCGAAGATCTCTTGCTGCCGTTTAAGGACTTTAAGTGGTAAGGTAGTTGTAGTACAGTTGGCTTTAAATATCCTTATAAAAATGTAATGTAATCTACTACAATCTAAACAGGACTTGATACTGCACCTTTTGTGTCAATATTTGTAAAAAGATGGTATTTCCACATAAAAAAATAGAATCGATAAAAAGGATTCTATAAAAACATTTAGAATAGCGCCATCTCCTCACACTTGCTGTAAAGCAATGGGGACTGGGGATCGTGCGTGTAAAGCGCACATCCTAGATGTAATGTAATCTACTACAATCTAAACAGGACTTGATACTGCACCTTTTGTGTCAATATTTGTAAAAAGATGGTATTTCCACATAAAAAAATAGAATCGATAAAAAGGATTCTATAAAAACATTTAGAATAGCGCCATCTCCTCACACTTGCTGTAAAGCAATGGGGACTGGGGATCGTGCGTGTAAAGCGCACATCCTAGGGTATGGCTAAATGCGCATAAGCATTTTAAACACATATGACGCAGTGGGCGCTCCAGTAGCGTAGAATTATGGAATGAAAGATTTGGTGTGATTAACGTAACGAACTTATTGCTCAGTTGGGAGAGCACTACGCCCGAAACGTAGGGGTCGCAGGTTTGATATTAGGATTGTCAATCATCATCCTCCTAGCCTTTGTCCCATTACTTGAGAATGAATTCTCAATCGGGGTCGGCTACCTAAATCCCAAGATGTGGCGTAGGCACTAGTTTTTACGCAAGCGACTGCCATCTGACCTTCCAACCCAGAGGGAAAACTTGGCCTAATTTGGGCTTAGGTGGTTTCCTCACGATGTTTTCCTTCACCGAAAAGCGAGTGGTATATATCAAATGACATTCCGTACATAAGTTCCGAAAAACTCATTGGTACGGGCCGGGTTCGAACCCGCGACCTCCGGATTGAAAGTCGCATGCCCTAACCACTAGGCTACCACCGCTCCCCAGCTCCGCTGATATTAGGATTGTCAATAGAAACTTAAAATTAAATAATAACCATTCAATTCACTCAAATATACCATCATAATATAGCTAAAAATATAGTTTCTTTTTCTTATATTTTAAAATAATAAGTATTTAAAATTATTTATATTTCTCCATTTACCATGATATAATGTAAGTATAATGGCAAATGCAGCCATTGGAACAAGATGAAATGATCCTCGAAACTGGAACAATAAATCCGGGATAAACTTCAAACTGTAAGCTGATTGTGAACAATGATAGGTGGATTATGTTGTCAGCTTTATACCAAGAGGCCTTATTCCTTTAAAAAAAAAATGTTGATAATTTTAACCAACTTTTTGAAGTGAATATTACTTTTCCCTGCGTTCTAGAAAGTAACATATCTCATGCTTTCATTCCGTGCAGTCGAAAATAAGATGAAAAAACAGTTTTCTGCGTGAATTTTATCAAATTCGAGTAGTTTTTAAAACAAAAATTATCAATGAAAGATTCAAACTGTAGGTTTTAAATATATAGCAATAAATTGCAATAGTCCTGTTCTAAGTAGTAATATTGATACTATGTTAAGAAACATGCTTGATCATAGAGAAAAATGTCTCAAACAATCAGCATTTTTAAACGGATAGGGATTAATACCCGTTGTAAAGTACAAACGGGAAAAATCAATGGAAAAGAGGATATCTGGATTCTGCATAAAACGGACTTACTGCTTGCTATGAGATTACAATGCGAACACAGTCATGCTATGTCACATAATCATAAAAAAGAACCGACTTCAAATTGTGAAAAGTCAAAAATATCCCGTTCAAGTATAGATTACTTTTGAATCACCTTTAATTACTCGCAAAATATTGATCCTATAAGGTGTGTGCATGGTTTCATTCGATTTAGCACGAGAAGGGCCTTCACTCGTCAAGTTTGTAAAATGTTCATCTTTCAAAATATAGGCCTATACCTCTCTCAATGAGGGTAAGACCCCAAAATTTTGTCAGAACAAGAGATCCTCATATCTAGTGCCAAAATAAAGTTATAAACAAAGTTTCATAGATGTCCTATTTTGCTGCCAAAATATGCAATTTTCCTATGCTAAAGTATCTATGCCAGAAAAATGTTGCGAAAAATATCCACCACTCAAGCACTCGATATACCAACATCTGTTTATACACGCATAACTGTCGCAAAATATCACGACAACAATGTAAACTGAGTCCACTTCGTCTATCTACGTTAAAATACCTCTCAAATTTCAAAGACATTAACCTAAGGTGAGGCCCAACACTAAACACGCGACAAGCTCCTATAACTCTGGCTAACGTGTCGATTTCCACTTAAATTGAAACTTATTACTATGAACAAATGTCGAAGGTCAGGATCGCAGTTTGCAACAGTGTACTAGCACAGTGTATAACTATAGAACAGTAATTACTAGCATAGAGGCATTCTATCTTCGTCCTCCGGGTAGGCAAGCACTTGTGACTCCTCTGGTGTTGCAGGTGTTTATGGGCGACGGTAATCGCTTTCCATCAGGCGATACGTTTGCTCGTTTGCCCCCTATGACATAAAAAAAAAAAAAAAAAAAAAAAAAACAAAAGACTAACGTCTAGAAATAACGACGTCATTTTGTCATCGACTCCCGAATTGCTGCGATTCTGAGCATTCGTTTCTTAGAAGAGAACCTTCTGTACCCTCAGCATGAGTTTACGTGACCGTACTCGCTAGCGACTGTTTAAACGAGTTTGTATGGAGAATAGTACAGCGCCCATCTCTCCTAGCGGTTACTTTCTGGAACTACAATTCTCCATACAAATCTTTTATGCAGCCTTTGGCGAGTTCGGTCACTGTAAATTCATGGTAAAGGTACCTACTGTGAATGACTTCTTAATATGTTTTTTTGTGACGGTGGGAAGTTGGCGGATATAGTTCATTTCATATACTATTACAATTAAAATGTTACTAACTAGCATAAAATCAATTTAAATATGCGAACAATATTATAAATATCCTTGTGTGTGTGTTACTATGTGTGTATGTTGTGTGTTATGTGGTAAGTGTTCTGGATAAATATTAATTAATTTAAAATAAATTTCAAAATTAAACTTCGAAAACTTTCCTCCGTTCCCAATTAAAAAACTAAATGATAATTTCAAGCGATATGCCATAAAATTATATTTATAATTATAGCACTATCAATGCACTATTAACGCGACACTTAATAAACATATAAAAATAACGACCCCACTTTTTGTCAATAAACATAAGATTTTATCGGCAAGAAGCCAAATACGTACGATCCTTACTTTGTATTTTAATTAAGACACTTTACTCTCAATTAGCATAAAACTGCTACCAGGCTCCAATCAGGGCATAATGTACCCTGATCTTGTTCTCCCATACATAGACAATATAATTTAATCCTAACACTAATACTGTAAAGGAAATTGTTAAAATGCCAATCATAGTTGTGGTTAAAAAGTAGTGAATTCTTGCATTAATTTGATGAATAATTACGGGCACCCATGTTGGATCTGACACGTTTTTACGCATCGTATCGGCGGGTTGGTATCCAGTAATTGCGGAGGCAACGTGCTTAGGATGTGTACTCGCGGATTATTACAATGTTGGTGCGTATTGGAGATGATACTGCGTCAGATGTAAAGTTTAGAGCACACGAGTCGAGTACGACGATCACACGAGGCGGAGTAAGCGCTCCATAAAAATAAGCGATAAGTATTTTTTTTCCTACTACTACTACGTTTAGTTCCAGACTAACGTCTCAATTCTTGAGGAGCTTGGAATTCATGAGCTTCTCTCTGTTGTTAAATCCCGCATCCTCAAGTTCTTTTTTTTTACTACGGCACAACATAGTGGCTCCACTTCGCCTGATGCTAAGCAAAAAAGGGAGCCCAAGTCACAATGGCAACGGGCAAGAAACCAACGGAGCCATGTCAGTTGACACTGCCATGCTGGCCCGAGAGATGCTTCTTCACGCTTCGTTTGGGTCCCATGTTATAAGAAGGAGGAAACACACACACACACGTGGACACGGTGTCTCGGCAGAACGGAACGTACATAGAACGCCTCGTTGTTCAAGGGAGAGTGGAAGGTGTCAGAACTATAGAAAGGTCGCCGATGAGATGGACCGACCAGATCCAAAGCCAGTGTGTCAGCTACCGTCAATGAATGCTCACGGAAAACGGCTCTACGGGACGAGTGGCGACGTGTCGGGTCACTCAGAACACTACAAATACTTAATGGCCACGACCACTCTGTAAAGAGTGTATCGAAGAAAATTATGACTTATAACCAGACAACTTATAACTTACAACAGGCACTTATATAAATATATGTATACATTAATACATACTTATATTGGTGTGTAATAAAGTATAATTATTCTATTACCCTGTATTGTATAGAAGGTCCATGTAGGAACAAATATTCGAGTTCATTATACAAATATTTGTTCGAGATTTGAACCCAGGACCGTCAGCTTAGTAGGTAGCTGCACTACCACTGCGCCAGCCGCGTCATCAAAATTCAGGGCTAGTTCCATAATTTTACATCAAAATCTTTACATTTTTACGATAATAAATGCCTTTTATTTACTATAACGCCATCCGCCGCCATTTCATTATAACGCCATTTTACAACCACTCAACGATAGTTAGTTAGTTCGCAATTAACAAACGTGTGCGCCAGACATGTTTGTTAATTTACAGACTAAAACATAAAAAAAATATATAGACAATCTTACACTAATCGACCTAGTCCCAAACTAAGCAATACTTGTACTATGGGTACTATTAGACGCCGATATACAGAGTTTGAATTCATGACAGATTGTAAAAAACCAAATAAACTTTTTTGAATTTTGAATTTTTGTCTCACACAAATATTTGCCCCGGCCGGGATTCGAACGTAGAACCGGCGGCATCAAAAACATCATTTTATATTTAATTAGTGTACTACAATTGTACATGCGTCCTTACCCCAATAAGATCAAACATTTTATTGTTAAAATTTTATAAGAATAGTTTTCAGCAACTATCAACTCATGTATCCTCGGCTTTATTCGTTGCAAGCAGCTGCATCCAGATCATAGATCCAGTTATTGTTATTACAAAACCTAGACGATTCATCTAAGAGTATTCCATTGTAATTTCCAAAGGGCACGCATCTATCTGGAGAAAAACGTGAATCGCATCATAATAAACCCACTCCGTTGCGATATGGAATTACACATGATTATGGAACACATTTCTGTATTAATATGGCTATCACTGAGTATTGACGTGGTATAAGAAAATAAGGTATGGCACTCCGGAATGTCAGGCGAGTCTTTTGACGTCATCATGCTATGATTGGTTGGTTGGTTCTGTCAATTCGTTTCTGTGTTGCCAGAGGTGTAAATATCTTAATACTCCCCGATTATGTTGTTAGATGTCTGAATCTCATAAAATAGTGAATGCTTAAAATAATTATTACGACAAAATAAAACTTAGTCAGAGAACATGACAATCGTAATGCATAAATGCATAATTTTTATTTTTTTGTACATGCACAATATGCCTAGTATATCGCCACTTCGCCAACCCGGTCGCGTTAAGTTTAACTACTTATCTTTTATACATGCGACGCCAACAGTTGCCAACTTAACTTGACCGGGTAGTAATGTAAGGATGTCACTTTATACAGTTCGAATCGCAAACATCGTGTTTTAATGACAATTGAAGGCGATATTCCTAAGACATCGCTTACATGGGGATATCTGAAAGTATACTCGAATAAGCGCCGTGTGCGTATTTATTAGCTTCGATGCTGGTTAAGCTGTTTTTCTTTTACTTACGTGAGTGTGGAACGCCGGGGGCAAAGGGGCGGAGCGGAAGTGAATAGGTAGTCCATGTCTGTGGTCGATATACGCAAAATCCTGTAATACGGTGTTTGACTATAGTGAATATAAATTGTGGCATTGAAACCACTAAACACACATAAAGATATGCGGAACCAAATAAACTATCACTAACTTTTGAACATTATACTATTTTTAATTGTACACAAACTAAAAAGAAGACGTGTTTTGACTACTGCTTTTTATGACGTCACATGCCTGTATCATCCTAGAAGCTTCATACTAACAGATCGTTTTTGACATTTCATAAAGAGTAGCTGATTTGAGCTGTCATCAAATACCGTATTGTGGATGGACATGGAAGAATAATCTATATTATACAACTAGCGACCCGCACCGGCTTTGCACGGGTGCAACGCTGATAAATTATGCATGTTTTATACATATAAACTTTCCTCTTGAATCTCTCTATCTATAAAAAAAATACATCAAAATCCATTGCGTAGTTTTAAAGATCTAAGCATACATAGGGACAGACAGACAGGAAGCGTTTTTGTTAGGGTTCCGTACCCAAAGGGTAAAAACGGGACCCTATTACTGAGACTTCGCTGTCCGTCCGTCCGTCTGTCACCAGGCTGTATCTCAAGAACGATGATAGCTAGACAGTTGAAATTTTCACAGATTATGTAGGTATTTCTATTGCCGCTATAACAACAAATACTAAAAATAAAATAAAATAAATATTTAAGGGGGGCTCCCATACAACAAACTTGTTATAGATCCGTCTGTCACCAGGCTGTATCTCAAGAACGGTGATAGCTAGACAGTTGAAATTTACACAGATGATGTATTTCTATTGCCGCTGTAACAACAAATACTAAAAATAAAATAAAATAAATGCAAACTTAACTTAACCACTTAAGGATGGAAAGTGTTTGTACGGAACCCTCGGTGCGCGAGTCCGACTCGCTTTTGACCGGTTTTTTGTTTTATACTACGTAGTGATTATACATACAGTCCGCGTGGTCACAGATGGCCGTTTGGGTTTGTTTGATTGTTCAAAATCTTTATTCCGTCAGTGGAAATGTTTTAGAAATAGCGTTAGCGGAGTGTAATTTCAAGTCAAACCCTAGTTTCAGCCAATTCTGTGACAGCGGAAACTCTTGTCAGGTTTACTACTTTTTCCCACATCGATCTGCCTATCATACCATAGATAGACCAGCCTGCATCGCGCTATTAATTAAGTTATCTCCTTATTAAGGTGCGTCTACGCTAGGCGAGCCGAGCACGAGCCGAGCACGAACTGAACACAATTCGTCTAAATGTGGACCGACTTACAAGCCTCGAACGAGCGCGCTGCGAGCGTTTCGTTCGTGCTCGGCTGCGTTCCGCCACGCCCGCGTTGTCGGTTTTTTGACGAACACAAAGGAAGGAGGAAAGTGCTCGTTGTAGGTTCGTTGTAGGTCCACACTTGACGCCGCGAACGACGAAGCTGAGAACGCTCCGCTCGTGCTTCGCTCGTGGTCGGTTCGTCTAGCGTAGACCCACCTTTACATATTACATAAACCCAAACCTGTAAATCTATGTATGTAAACCAGTAAACATTTTCTTTTCTCATTTTCATTTTCATTTCCTGATGTCATGGCCCCTTTCCATAATAAACTGATTCTCAAAACAAATCTAGAATTTCCGTAAGTAGATACAGACTAAGTCGCGAGCCCGTTTAGTACTAAAAATAATGAATGCTAATCAAGTTTCAAACTTGTTCGTGTCCTCAACGAACTAATCAATTTGCCACTTCGTCGTAGCATAAAACAAATTGCACGCTTTTCCAAAGTAGCTTGGCAGCATCCTAACCTAGCATAACTTTAATTTTATGGGCTCTGATAGCTTGTCATTTGACTGATTATCGTCTTTGGTCAGGCGAAACAACCTGCTTTATACCCCAAAGCATGTAATGTCGGAAAAACTATGATGAAACTATTTTGAGTCTAACGCTCTTGTTTTTAGAGCTACCTTTTTTATTACCAGCGATGTTTTAGTTGGTAATGTTAAGAGATATTTTGAAGTAAGTGGCGTTTATGGGGTAGAGTATTATTTTGCTGGACCACACAGATAGAGGCAGTTACGCGATGGTACAGGCCTCCTGTAATCGGCGCTAATAACGATATTTACATGGGGTTTGAGGATGAATCGATATTGTTCTAGTCTATGTTGAGGTCCGAGAAAGCGCGTTCATTGAAAATTGCACATCTTGGTATCATTACATCTTACTACCTACAGGTAGGCATGTGTAGGTTGTGTAAGTAGGCATAGCCCTGCAGGTTGTTTTTCAACCCACGTCAAATCGCGGATTTTCAGTGGTACTAGTTTATTTTACTGGCAACGATAAATTTTTGGTAACTGAAGTTGAAAACCTGCCACTGATGGAAGAACGAAGGATTGAGCAGCATTCCGGTTAACGGTGTTTCGAATTTAGTTCATGACAAATCCTTGACAAATCGCTATTGACGTTTAATAATCCATACTATCCATACTAATCCATACTAATATTATAAATGCGAAAGTGTGTCTGTCTGTCTGTCTGTCTGTCTGTTACCTCTTCACGCTTAAACCGCTGAATCGATTTTGATGAAATTTGGCATGGAGATAGTTTAAGATCCGAGGAAGGACATAGGATAGTTTTCATCCTGGAAATTATCCCTAAAAAGATTTTAAAGTGAGTAAGTAATTCATGAAAATGTAATTATTAGACTAAAAGCACAATTGCTCTTACATTTGCTTAGGCGCTCTTAATAATCCCTTTTATTAAGCAAGGTGATTAGGCGGATATCTATCGTGTTGTACGAGGTTGCTTCCATACTTCCAAGTTCCACGCGGACGTAGTCGCGGGCAAAAGCTAGTGTAAATATATGACATATGCACATTATTGCCATATAATCATGAACGCTGTTTCTAGCGCCACTATCCCTGAGCCGGACCCGACACTTGTTAGGTTATACCTACTTACGTATAATTTAGTTGCACTGCCTATATTTCTTCTGTTTCGCCTTTGATTGATAGAAATGTTTTGACACACGAGACAGTACGTTGAGAGACGTAAATCAGTACCCCCGTGATACCGGCACCACGTCTGTGGACATCGACTTTTATCTCGGAAAAACTGCCACTGCACTCCGTTGAACACTACTCATAGATTTTTTACATAAAGGCCTTGTGCCGTTTTTGGTTAAAACTCTCTTGCATGTAATTAAAAAAAAATGGTCCTTTGACCAAATTTGTTAACTTACGTTTCAATGTTTTATGTCAATCAGTTTTCTTTTGCCATAAAAGCTAACACCTCTTTCTGATTTTAATTAATTATTGTTCGCAAAGGGCGATATTTTATCCATAAGATCCTCCTTGTCTAATTGCGGCTTCACAGATAATGATAGTGTAGAGGGGCACTTCACGAGTAGTGTAGTGCTAGGGTTAAACTTGTCCATACATATGTCAAAGTCTGCAGCTCCGCCAATCCCACCATTTAGCCATAACTGTCAAACACCCGAGCAACAATGTTTGTCCAAGAATGTCGTTTCAGATTCAAACAACCAATATTTTACACCCACACAACTATATCACATCCGTGTCTTGAGATGACACTACTCAAAACAGACAATACTCTACAACAAATCATATTCCTATGGAAATAAGGACGATGGTGTCCGCACTAAGATGTGGTTAATGTTTTTAGGTAAATATCGCTGGAATCTACCAATTGTACGACACTGAGGAGATATGTTGAAGATAACTGTCGAAGCTAATCGTGAAATATAACTGATATTGGATGCTTGATTTGTGGAAATTGGGTAAACGGTTAATCTTCAGCTAACAACATAATAATACATTATAATAGATTGAGCTAAGGCGTTTGTCAACACTTGCGAAGGGAAAAAAGTGGTACCTTAGTGAAACAAAATAAAATTTCGTCTTGATTTGGGTAAACCATTCTATAGTAAAAGCTAAATAAACAAAAATTAAAAAAATATATGTATTTCAGACAAAGTCCATATTAAACGATACAATTACAAAGAACACATAATTTTTTTAAGAAACGTTTATACTTAATCAATCTAATAAAATAAAAGTCGAAATGAATGTATGAAGGTGAGTAAATCCTGTAAATTAAAAACTTACGTTCAGTCAACGAAATTTAGTACACACATTCTTTTTTTGCGTTCTACGATAATTTTGTAAATCTTTTGTATGACCAATTTGTAATCCGAGTGCATTTGGAGAACGCGCTAGTGTTCTGTCCACGGAAAATATATGAAATAGGAATTGATTGCAAAGCATAATGCTTTGCAATAAATTTCTGCTTGTTGCAGACAGAGTTTTATTTCACAATTTTACATAGAAAACTCCCTCAGAAATAATTTACATAGACATTGTTTTAAGTCAATTGCACCGCCCACAATCTATCTGCTTAGCCCAGTGGTTGACTGGTAGAGATTTCCCAGTGGCATTAAGTTCGCCTTTTTCTACGATAAGTTCTTTCTTTTGTGCAATAAAGATTAAATAAATAAATAATAAAATAAAATACTTACACATGTCGAACGATATTCGAATTCTACGACGTGCGTAAACCCGTTTAGTATGTATTTTATAATAGGTTTATTTCACTGTTGATAGGGGGCGCCCTGATCAGTGTGAAAACTTATAGTATATACAGCAGAGCAAAACTTACCTATCCGACTGCTCCATGCCATTTCTTTTTTTTTTCTAATCGATCGGGCGGAGTCAACAATAAGCGCTCGATCACGAACTGTCAACCTGCTTGTCACTGACACGCGCCATTAAAAAAAACAACTCATGAGCGATGGCTTATTTGTGGCAGGCCATCTGACTACTATTTGATCATGTCCGTCTTCAACTGTTTTATTTTGATGTTGTTGACCTTTTCAAATGATGAAATCGTAAAGGATGTGGGTGGTTCTACTCAGGAGGGACGAAAATGAAGTGATTTGCGGCTCACCATTTTTTTAGCATCTAAGGTCAGAAAAGTAGCTTAACGCCTATCGGAGGTCGTTCTTTTACTGATCTCAAACGGGCCAGTCAAAAAATAAAATATACCAAATTCATGAGCATTTAAACAATATATGGGCCCAGGAGACTGAGGACAGGATACTGAGATTATTGTTAGTTTTTAGCCAATAACTACGTCAATGCAACATTTGATATTGAAATCATGCAGTTCTGTACTCTAATGCAACGAATTTACGACCTATGAATGCAAAAAAAGTGTATAGAAAACAATGGATTTTAAATAAATACGGGCCAGGATACTGTTAAGCTGACTGGCCGTAGCACAACTTAACTTACACAACTCGCCGTAGCGACTAAGCCAGCCGCGAACCTAGACAAACGCGATCATTTATATGCTAACTTCACTTCGATCTTTCACTCAGACCGAACAGCAACGCGCTGGACGTGGTAACTGAAACTGATTTTAACGTGTTTTGATGTAGCAGGAGACTGAGGTAAAAAACGAGGGACAAAATATAATGCACTTTTTTTTAATAAGTTTCGCATTTAAGGTAACATTAGACAAACACATTGAAACTACATATATTATAGATTTCTATTTTAGCGAAAATATTACGTACATACTCAAAATGCAGTTATGATGCAGCCATTAAGCTTTCATTTCATCCGAGAGACATGCCTGGAGACTGAGAATTTGGCACTTTAAAGTACAATTTTTGAGAGATATATATTTAGGGCTTAGCTAATTTTCAGTGTCATACTAGAAACCATTTAGTTGTACAGTTTCGATCGTAAATCAATATAATTTGCCTATAAAAACTATACAAAATAAGGTGAGCCGCGGAAAATTCCCTTGTGAGTAGAACCACCCATGTAATTTATGAACAAATTATTGTTATAAGGTATGATTAAAAAAGAGAGAGCATAAGTAAGATCACCCCGAACCGGACAAAATCGTCTAAAGTAGCAAGTTCGTCTTTTGATCATATCATACACGAAAAACTTAAATCTTTAGGGGTAATTTTAGTTTTTTGTATATTTCTGACACTATTATGAGAAAAAATATATATCGAAAACGTACTTGTATATGGCTGATGGCAGTGGTCACCGCTTGCGGTCTAGCGCCAATCTCACTCTGGCTGTACCGTCTAATAAGACGCGTACCTACAGCAAGTCTTTTACGGTAAGCGCAGTGAAGTTGTGGAATGAGTTGCCTTTGTCCCTTAGGAAGTCTCCATCTGTTGCATCACTTAAGATTAACTTGAAGAAATTGTGGCTGTCCGATAACGTGTGAATTCATTGAATACTATATTTATTTACGCATTTATATGTATTATATGTATATATAATATATATCTTATAAATAGTAAAAATATATGTGTATTATTACTTACTTAGTTTATGTACTTATTATAGTTTTATTAAGTATAATATAGATATCTTGGTTGTACGCAGTGTAGTTTGCCTATTTTCTTCGAATACCCATTCCTTCAATTGCTCAAAGGTTAACTGGAAGAGATCCCTAATAGGGATAAGTTCGCCTTTGTACATATTTCATTTGTTATCAATGTATTTATAACCAGTTGTTGTGTACAATAAAGCGTTTACATACATACATACATACATACATACTTGTAAAAAATGGAATTATACTGGTTGAACTTAAATTAGTTTTTTTTATTCTATTGTTTTAGAATCAGTTCTTACTCTGTTTT
This sequence comes from Apotomis betuletana, assembly GCA_932273695.1. Taxonomy (NCBI): domain Eukaryota; kingdom Metazoa; phylum Arthropoda; class Insecta; order Lepidoptera; family Tortricidae; genus Apotomis; species Apotomis betuletana. The sequence goes on from OW026307.1 coordinate 23,166,367, forward strand.
TCATGTGGATTAGCCCAATATGCCAAAGTGCCTCATCCTTCCACGTTCCTGCCTTATGTGTTGTATTCTTCCACGACCAAGACCAGTATTTCAGGTACGTATCTCATCTTTGCAGTATGTCACCACCCGCTCGTATACTTTGTCTTAACAACCACATCTATCCTCATATATTGTCCATGCTATATATTTACCTACAGTCGACTCTGCTAATTTTTTTTTTTATGTTTTAATCTCTTTGACTTTCTTCTTCTTTAATTCTTAACTACCCACATTCACTCTCGCGTTTTTCTCGTCACGGGACTCGTTTTTTCTTCGCACAGAGTGCTCGGCGGTACTTTATGAATAGATTAATAAAATGAAGTCTAGGAAATACAATACACATTGGCATTTATTACGAATGTTGTTATATTTAATGGTGCAACTCATAAATAGATCACACAGACATAACCTAATTTGAAAACACCATAAACCATTAGGATATCAATAAAACAAAAGCTACGACTATTTCCATCGTCCTTAACTAACAGTTCATATGCACAGTTAAACCAGAAATGATTACGCCATATAAGGCGGGGCCACACGATCAGTGTCATGTAGGGCCTCAGTGGACGCGAGATGCGGAGCGTTCGGTGGATCTGGCCGTGCGGCGGGCAAACGGCAATATAATGATGGCATTTCATTTGGCGTTGCGTGTTTGCCTAATTGCCTTATTTGGCCAAAAACGACCAAGTGTGGAAGATTTATTCGTCTATTATTTGCCTAATTTCAATGGACGTCATTTGCAATTGTCACCGTGAAAGTGCATTTAAGTTCATACAATTATTATTATTATTTTTAATTATTATTATGAGTATTCTAAAAACAATATCAAAATTGATTTTGGATTTAAATAAAAATCATAAAATTTGCCAAATATTAAAGATTTTTTTTTTGCATATTTAATTGAGCTAATTTTAGTCATATATTCGTTGCCTTGTGGTGGTGGGGCGTTACAGTATGTTGTATAATTCAACACCAGCCTACACCCCTATACCAGCGCTTTGATTTAAAATACTTTCTTTTATAAGGGTCTGTATATTTTTATCCATCGTATACAGTGAACATGCATCGATTGCATTTGTTTAGCATGACCTCAAAGATGTCACACCGCTCGCGTGACGTATGTTTCCTCAGATTCATATTATAAGGCTTTAGTGTACGCTTGAGCTGAGCGTGCAGCGGGGCGTGCGTGCACTCAGGCCGTACACTTACTAAGAAGCGGGAACAAACTTCCATCATAGGCGTAAGATCTGATATGCTATTTTGGCTGGCCGTGTTGGCATGACAACAGAAGTGCGGCGCTTTGATTTAACACGCGCCGGTTTTGTACTGTAAATAATGGGTACCAATATGTAGAAATTGGCGAGGCCTTCTAGGGGGTTAGGCGAGTTGCGCACTGTTGACAGCAACGAGCAGTAAGACTGTTAACTTTGGCTCCTTTTTTGAGTTTAATTCTCAGGAAATTGTGCAAGAAAACGTTATTTCTTTGCAAATGTTTCATAGAATGATTGTATTATAGACATATCATTTCATTGAAAGCATTTTTCTCTGTAACCAGACAATATTTTGGAATGTTATAAAACTAAAAAGTTCTTCAAGATTTATGAAAAATTTAGGATTTCGGAGGATTTAGGATGTCTATGTAGTATGTAATGAAGCATTCGAAAGGATTGTCTAAAAAAAAGAGATCTCAAATAATCCACATGGAAGCTCTATTATAAATTATGAAGGATGTCAGTCTCCTTCATGGCAAGCCAGTCCGCACAAATTCACCAGCTCCACTTTCTACTTTTGTTTGAACAAAAAAATCAACGCGCGTTCGTAGGCAATCGTAGTAGGGCGCATCGCCACCGATTGTATTGCAATTTACGCAACCAACCAATCAAATAAAAATTAATTTTTGTTGTACTTTTAACTGTGTTACGTTACAAGTAAATTGGGTAAAATTGAGAATATACTGCTCTGGCTCTAGCTAGTTATAATAAAACGCAACATGTGTACTCGGCTGAAATATCGACAATGGCAAGACGAATGCGGGCGATAGCAAAACGATATCGCCCGGAGAGCGATTTAAGGCGCCCCGCTCGTGAATATCGGCTTAATGTCGAAATGTGTGTTATTTGCAACCGTAATCCTATCCTTTGGTAAATTGACTTTCTCTGGGTCGTACACTTAATATTGTTGTATTGTTAATGGTAAAGCAGCGTTGTCTTTGTACTTTTAACCGAATTTGAATGCTGAGATGGTCGATTTTATCACACGATAAATAAAGGACACAAAGCAAGACTGATCGGCTCTCCTGATGATGAATTGCGAACCGATTCGAAATATGTCGAATGATATTCAAATTCTACGATGTGAGTAAACCCGTTTCGTAGGTAGGTTCTTATATATATATTTTTTAGGGTTCCGTACCCAAAGGGTAAAAACGGGACCCTATTACTGACTTCGCTGTCCGTCCGTCCGTCCGTCTGTCACCAGGCTGTATCTCAACAACGGTGATAGCTAGACAGTTGAAATTTTCACAGATGATGTATTTCTATTGCTGCTATAACAACAAATACTAAAAATAAAATAAAATAAATATTTAAGGGGGGCTCCCATACAACAAACTTGTTATAGATTATATATATGTATAGGTACGGAACCCTTCATGCGCGAGTCGGGCTCGCACTTGCCCAATTTTTTTACTTTCTTTCACCTGTGCCAGTGTCTGTAATCATTTAACCAAATCTTGCAAGTAAGGTTTGATCCACTTCCCGATGACCGATCGAGCTGAAATTTGGTATACCTTCGTAACTTCGATGGCAATAAATAATATGATACCATGAAGCTGGTTTGAATAAGGAGCTGAAAACTGGTCATAGAAAAGCTGTCTAATGAGACGATGCAATCCTACCAAATTAAGGCACTTTAGAATCGTCTCGGTGATTAGTTGGCGGATGTTCAAAGATAAATGTAGTCGGCAGTAAAAAATTGTCACAAAAATTTCATTTTTATCAAACACTTTTTATTGGCTTGCCGTATGACTTTAGCACACACCCCGATAAATAATTACAGTTACACCAGCTAAATAAGTACCCTACCATCTTTTTTGCGCCACTCAATCTCTGAAAACCAGCACCATTACTGTTCCGTCTCGCATATTCCGCCACAAAAAGGCAATACCGATAAAAAGATAAGATTTACCCACACAATTAATCATGGAAACAAGCCCAGTTTCGCGATTTATGTCTGGTGGAAACATTACGGGCTCGGCAAAGCGGAAAAAAACGGCTTAGAACGACGCTCGTTAGATCTAAATAGGATACGACATGTTTAGACATAAGACAATCAACACGCTATTACTTTTTAAGACATCAGAGCCTTACCAAGCTGGCTAGCTTTAAGGTGAACTTACACACTTACATCTAATAAACTGGCGCGCGAAAAGGCACTAAAATACATCTCAAGAAATGTCCTTCTCCTCGCGTCGATGTCCTCATTACTGAAGGTTGTGATTCGATGCGTCTGACAGTGTTTCGCCACTTGGACCTGTTCTTAACTTCATGGAGAGCGTTGTGTGACTTGGCGTCCAAGTGATTAGCGGGTTTGGTCAAATCTCAGCGATGATCAGCTCCTTGGATAGATGTATTTCCCCATACATTTCGGGAAACATTCTCGAGAACAGCACATCTCTACCCGTGGCCTATTTCCATAGGCCTTGCCAGTAATCATGAGCTGTTGCAAATTGAGTCGTTAATCCCATTATTCTTCGCAAACATATGGTGGAGCGACGGGTTTAAAATGAAGTTTGCAAAGAATTGACTCGTTGGCGCAAAATGCTGTCCACGGAATCTGGAATATATTCAGCTCCTCAAGAATTACATCTCGAAGGCGTTGATACAATTATTGTCCGCATTTTTCAGTGTTTATGTTTCAGCTCCGTAACTGAATATGGAAAAGACGAGGGTATTCACCAGCTTAGATTTGCGTGTGATGTTGCGATCCTTCCTTTTTTGAAGCTGAAACATGGCAGCTTTGGCCATCCGAACCGTCTCTTTATTTCTTTTTTGCATGAGCCGAAGTCGCTTATGTTAGCTCCCAAGTAGGTAAATAAAATCTTCCACCGTTTCAAGGTCAAGAACTCCGGTAAAGTTTATGAGGAATTGTTTGATCCATTTACATAGGTATTTTTTCCAATTAAATTAATTTAACCAATCCATCTACATCCTTCCTGATATGGTGTCTATGCCCTCATTTCCTAATAGGTAGTCAATAGATATTCCATAAAATCACCGCTGAACTGATACCGTTTAAATGAGAACTCTTCCGTCTTAATGAGCTTGTAATGGGTTCTGGATTTATGGTCTGCAGTTACATGGTCCGTGAAAATTTCCCGACAGTCTGCCAGTGAACAGACATAAATATGCTTATGTTAAGGTGTCTGCGGTCCGGCCATCACATTGGCGGTAAGCGATAGCACAGAGACACAGGTATTGACCAAGCAACCAAAGTGAGCGAAGCATCTCCATCAGCTTGGGTAAAAATGCTTTTCAAAGAAAGAAAGAAATAAAATACATTTATTCGTGACGTGACCATAATACATAATTACATAAAAGGTGTGACAGAAGCAATAAAAAAAAAAATAATAATGATATAAAACACAATAGATAACTATAAAATCATTATGGCTGTGCCACGAAAAGGCCCCACCTCAGCAAGATGCTAGCTTGAGAGCCAGCGCTGATCTTTTGGGGGGACCATAGGTTTCGTATGTCCGGATAGTAATGTACGGTTACATGTCTACCTTCTTTTTATAGTTGTGTACATAAAACAATATTGCATTGCTGTATTCAATGATATCGACTGAGATAAGAGACGAGATCAGGCAATTAAAAACAGAACCTTGTTATAAAGAGTCGCGCACCCTGCGGTGCGCTCGGATTGATAGATCTGAGCTAATGGCGACAAACCGACGTGACACGCTGGGCCTGATGATAATGAATTGTGTTTAACTCTATAAATCTCTTCATTTATACCCTGTTCTATTGTAAAAATGAAATGTCAGCGATTGATGATATTTTATGTCTGTGAATGAATATTGATGAGAATTATATTAAAATACTAGTATTAGGTTCTAGAACCTACGCAGCGGATTTACGTATGTAGTAAAATTCGAATATCGTCGAATGTCGTCGTAATAGTGCTCGGTTGGCCGCCGCCGCAACCGATCAGCTCTCCTGATGATGAATTTCGAAACGATTTGAAACATTTCTAGACATGTTCGACTTTTACGACGTGAATAAACCCGTTGCGTAGGTTTTTTAATGACTCACGGTAGTTTTCTATGTGGAGTATTGATAATATTTTACAAAACATTATATTGGCACCACATATTGGTCCCACTTCGCCTGATGGTAAGCAAAAAGGGGAGCTCAAGTCGCAATGGAAACTGACAAGAAATTAACGCTATCATTTATTTATTTCTGGAAAAAGATGAATGGGTCGTCCTCGTACCACAACAAAGAGGTGGCGTCTACTGGCGTCGACTGGAAGAGACTCGAGGTAACAGCGCAGGATCGACAACAGTAAAAAATCCTTTTAAGTGCCCTATGTCCTGAGCACGAATCATTTGACGTTACTGTCGGCCTAGTGTTAAATCATTCGTGCACCGAAAACCCCGAGGCATGCTGATGAGGGAAAACAGGATACCCATCATCATCATCATCATACAATTAAGCATTTATTTTATTTAAGAGCTTAGAGTCTCCTGCTGCTGGGCGTTACGAGACGGATCTCATTCGGTCATTCGATTTTATACAGGGTGGCGAAAAATTCGAGCACAGTTACCAGAGGCAGTGATTTAAAACTTGAACACGCTTACTAATGTTTCCCACGTCATACCCTGATATTTCCAGCAGTGATAAAAAAAACGATGCTGCAAAGATGTATGTATGTACGTCTGCCCAACTCCTCTATTTAGATGTTTTATACCTTATAAAAACGGTTAAGTTTTAACACGTAAAAGTTGTCAAAACGGCCCGACATGTTTCGAACTCGTATGGGACAGCTATTCGTGCTGCTACGCGACTCACGGCTCACTGCACTGGTTTTCGCTCTCCTCGCGAGGAATTTGTACGTGGGTTTAAACCGTTTTTATAATTATTAAAGTAGTCTCGCGATAGTTTTAATAAATTATGTTCTATACGATTTCTGTCTGATTAAGCTCAATACCTGAGTTCTTCAGGCACGGGACCCTATAAAGGTGCAAGAGATGTAATAAAAAGCAGGCAGCTAACTAAGTCTGTCAGTCACTTCGCTGACACCACTCACCACCCGGGGAGACAACGATTGATAGCTCTAATGAGATATTACTAACCAGGCAGGAGGCTAAATTGATTAAAATATTGTAAAACACTAAAATTGTATTGGATAACCAATATTTTATGGTTGCGCAAAGAACCACACACAGATACAGATTCAATTATTAAATCTTTATTGTACAAAAAAAAACGTACAAATGGCGAACTTAATGCCTCATGAGGCATTCTCAACTTGTCAACCTTAGGGCAAAGCAGAAAAAAATTAGTCGATGGAATTAACTTACACATAAGTAACAGCACATTTTTTTTATATCTTTACCCACTGTATAAGCTCTTATACAGCATGTATGCTACTTAGGTACACTATGATTTTTAAATGTTTTTTTATTGATAAAAGCAAATGCCTTTTAAAAGTCATAATTGTAATTATTCCAATAATATCGGCTACTCAACTCAATGTAACTATTGTACTATCATTGTACTAAGTGGTTAGGTTAACACTCACGTGACATTGTCAGGAACGGCCCGCCATGTTTCGAACTCATATGAAGCTCTTCATCAGGGACTGCTACCCGTAGGTACACCGCCGCGGCAAATTCGTCACTGATTCTTTGATCGACGCTCCGCTCTAATCTAATAGCGCGCGCCGATGGCTCCATACGAGTTCGAAACGGTAACCTCGCAACTTCGAAACATTCCCCGCTGTATCGTTTCGCCGAATTTTAATTTGCCCGAAAATTATTTTTTCTGAAACCCATAATATTTTCAGGATTTTATAAACATCGTTTTATAGAACCCATTAGGTTAGGTTAGGTTTGTTTTATAATAATTTTGAAATGTTAATAATTTTGGAATAAATAGCTTTCGGGCAAATGAATATTCGGCGAAATGTTACAGCGGGGAAACAAAAACTCGGGAGGTACCTAACCGTTCGAAACATATCGGGCCGTTCCTGACAATTTCACGTGAGTGTAAACCGCTTAATACAATTTAATTAAATATGTCTCACGAAAATTTTAATAAGATTATTACACTATCGTCAGGGTTTTCATTAGGTATTTATATTTGTATAAACAGAAGCACGCCAGGAAGCACTTATAACAGAAACAAAAACCAATAAAACTAATAAGGCCAGAAAGGATTTATTTTACGGCCAGTAAACACCGTGTAATCGCGATATTAGGTTATCGGGCATCAGAACTGCCTATCTAGTCAGACCCACTATCGGAGATCGTATTTGCATACTAGCCCAGCCGTCGGCTCCGCTCGTGATTATTATTATTTATATAATCAGATCAGCGATATGAAGATTATTCGCGGCCTGCGGGTTAACAGCGATCTTTGAGTTCGATTCTGGATAGCGCCGAAAATGTATGGATTTAATTTACATGAGGGTATGTAGAGCGGGTTGGCTATCTTTGGAGACTTTATAGGATTCTTGTTGAATATGGAAACTGTAGATTACGTTTTGCGTGCTTAGATTTTTAAACTAAAATAGGTTCATTTTTCATGGGTTTTTTGCGTACTCTTTTTAAATATGCGCGGCACAGATTTATCGAATACATTCCCAACACCACCAGCACTCATACCTCATATATTTGCATTATTAAACATCATTACCAATTTGTCAAGGATTTGTCATTAACGAAATTCAAAACATTGTTTACCGGAATGCTGCTCAATCCTTCGTTCTTCTTGCGAAATAAATACTGAATCCAATTGAAGAAAAACTTGACTTTCATCACTGTAAATATTTTTGACTTTATTATGCAAAAAATACTTAAAGCGGAATATTTAGTCCTGTTTCCTCTTTGTTTTTTTTTTTTTTTATTTTATTGAAAGGGCTTTGTCGCTAAGCGACCACATCGCATCTTTGTTTACATCAGTGACATTCACCGACTTTCAACGTCAGTTACCAAACATTTGTCGTCACCAGTAACATGAATTTAGTACCACTAAATATCTGCAATTATGGCGTTGGTTGAAAAACACTGTGGGGCTATAACTAACAAGCTTAGCTTAACTGGAAAGATAGCCTAGCACATTATTTTTTTTCATACAGCTTAGCTACCTAACTCACCACTGGTATCCAGAGCACAAGGGCCGTTAACAGTTGACATTTTTATCCCAACGATGAGAACCATAGGACCATACCTAATCACAGCTCTACTCGCTATGCAAGCAGATCATTTCTTTCCTCCACATTACAACCAATAAGACAATTTACATTCAAGCCTTACCCAATACAGACTTTTTGCTGATCCTTTAATGTATGAGATAAACTATGGTCATATTATGGAAAGTGCGCTGTCCCCTTATGGATTGTTTTATGGACACTCCGGCCATATTTCATTACTTTTTCCACCAGTTTGTGATATCTATATCTTTATTGATTGGTTTACGATGGGGGTTTTTGCGGTTACCGAATTCCTGTAATGCTTAAGCGTTGTTATTATTCTATACCGTGGAAAGGTCGATTATTACGTCTGTTTTTACGTATGTAGTTCAGAGGTATTCATAAATGTATGAGAATTAGTGCTTGGTATGCGCTTGTGAGTGAATTTACGGGTTGAGAGAATGTAGGTTTTTGTAGTATTAAAAAGCAATTAATTACAGACCACAGCCATTGTAAACAACGTAATATAAATAATACAATTTATACGTAGGTATATTATTTATTTTAGTCGCGATATTTCAGTTTGACGTGCCATGATTGTGACGTTAGTTACACTGCGTAACTTGGTACCGCGTTTTTAGGGTTCCGTACCCAAGGGTTCAGTACAAACACTTCCCATCTTAACTGGCCGGGTTAAGTAAAGTTTGGCCTTGGTATTTATGGCGCCGCATACAAATGAGGTGCAAAGTTAACGCAACCGATCACGTTTGTTGTATAGGAGTCCCACTTAAATACTTATTTCATTCTGTTTTTAGTATTTGTTATTATAGCGGCGACAGAAATACATCATCTGTGAAAACCTCAACTGTCTGTCAAGGTGGCGGCACTTAAGTGCTAATTCTTACACAGGGATCGGAAATCCAGGTGGATATTTACCTACAGTTGACAAAATCCTATTGTTATCTCACTCATACCTCAAACAAAGCCGCCGCCAAAGTTTAGGTATAAAAGCATCCGATTTTCCGATGCCTATAACACTAAGCAGCTTACCTTATTTTTAAATATTTTCAAAACTACTCCGTATAACCAAATAAATGATTTTGGTTTCTGTGATATGAGATGAATAATGAAAAAGTTTAAACTTAAGACTATTTGAAAGTTTTAAATTCACAAGATTTGCTTTAAGAGGGCAAAATATGGTTATATCTAGTTTAAACAAACTACCCAACAATCCTTATTTACAACCAACAAGTATTTAGACTAACTAACTATTGTACATGCAACCATAATAAAACCCAGCCGTACTAAACCAACTTATAAACGTCGAATTTGTCACCACAAAAGCCCAGCTAGTTAAACTTATTGTTAATACGATAACTGGCATCATTATTCACAATTAACTTTAATGTAATCGCTTTATGTTCCTTTAGAGATGACATGATTAAATACTAAGTTATTGGTAACCAAATGAGACTAAACGTTATTCAAATGTTAAGTTGGGCGCTCGAGTCGCGGCCTTCAATGCCGCTTGCTTTACAAATAGAATATGATAGAATAAGATAATTTTTATTTTACTAAAAGAAACGTTTCTACATTTAACATAATATAACAGTGACTTCCACACTAGGCATAGCCTGTATCATAGAAGTCGGATCATACACGTCAGGTTCGATAACAATGCGGCTATTGACATGCCTTAAAGAAGAAATTAAAACTAACAAACGAACAATACTATAATAAATACATTTATTTATTTATTGGTAACAACAGCCGTAATTATTATTAATATTTACATTAAATGGTTTACATATCAGAAGGCCAATAACAGTCATCCATTAATTACAGAACTTCAGATGCACTATTTCCGACACTAACAGCAGGAAGGAATAGATCCAAATATGAATCTAGAATGCTCGATGGTGTAGGTGCAGCACTCCATAAGGTATTTAGTGTCTAGGCTTCTCATTAAGAATACATAAAATACTGATATATTAAACGGGCGTTCCCCGGGTGAATGGTCGGTAGCAGAGCCTAGCTACGCTAGCTAAAATAGGATCTAATTACGGCTAGTAAAAAATAAGCTGTAACTCACTTTTCAAAGAAAAACCGTATCTGGAAAATCGTTTCAAACGGCTTTACTTTTTATGTTATTCCTTAGTTATTAATTGCGCTTGTTGTAAACAATTGACTGTAAAACTGTTTTTATCGTAATCTAATTCATAATCAACGTATATGAATTGCAAGAAATTACACAAACAGTTTTAGCCGCAGTTAGTTAAGAATCGCTCGCGATCGATCTTTGCATGGCTGCCGCTTTCCCCTTTGCAAGCGATAACTCACAGACTTGTTGCAAATAGTTGGATCCAAATGCGCATGCGTTGCGTGAGAAAAGGCGGGATTATTCCCACTCCAAATACAAAACGACTTAACTCACAGAAATGTGCTATGAAACAACAACTTTTTCGTTATAGAGTTTACGTTCGAATGAACGTTGCTTATTGGTTGAGCGATCGCCGCAGAACCATTGGTCTCTCCACGTCCACGTAAGTTTTTATAACATAAATAGGTGAAAAAACGGTTATGATTATTCTAACGTGATTACCACTTCACGGTTAGAAACCTCGCACGTTTTAAACAACTTCATTTAAAATTTTCTTTATAACAGATAATGCTATGTATTTTTTCTTTACATTAATGTTACAAATTCATTTTGATTGATTGGCATTATCGGAAAGCAATTATTTCAGCATCGCACCGTATAGGGGCCTATATTGGTAAGAAACACAAGCCATACAAATTCCAGCCAAATTTTTAAGTATATAGAGCATTATCTTCTTTTACATAGAAAACTGACCTGATTGACTGATCGGTTCTCCTGATGACGAATCGCGTACCGATTCGAAACATGTCGATCCATATTCGACTTTTACGAAGTAAGTAAACTCCGTTTTGAAGGTATTTTAACATTATCTTCTTGCAAAATAAGTGAAATAAGTACGAACTGTCACTGAAAATAATGATTCTATAATCACTGGTGTTAGTTGTAAATATCTTCAAAATGGATAAACGGATTTTGACCATTTTAAGAACAGGGATAGCTGATGGTCATCCAAAGATAATTACTGGATATGTTTACCCTAGTATGGTGAAGAAAAAAAGGCGTTATGTTTTTCCCCACGCAAACAAAGTTGCAGCCGCATTCTGCTATGCCATTATATTCGTTGAACCAAACATTGGCAGCTATTGTTGAAAGGTTAATGGAAGAGATCCCTTATAGGGATCAGTTCGCATTCGTACATAATATTATTCTTTATCAGTTGTATTTTAACCTGATACCAACAATGGAGAGTTTGTATATTTTATAATAAATAGAATTAAATTTAGGTAATAAGTGTCTAGTAAAGTAATGCAGCTAGCTTGTTGTAATAAATTAGATATGAAACATAATTTAAATTTTAACTAAATAAAGTGCAAAAAACGATTAAGTTATGATACTTTTTAAATACGTACCATGAAAGATAACGGCAATTCTTTTAAAACAAAATAACAAGCGGTAATGGGTATATTATTTTTATCCTATAACTACTTAGCACCTGTCCTCGCGAACATTTTTTATAAATTTTATAATTGCAAAATATGTTATTTCTTACGTTTACAAAATTATAAAAAAAAACGGAAACATAAATAGACAAAATAAAATGTATATAATTATCGAACCTGATCACAAAATTTCACGAGAATCAGTTGAGAAATGCGACCTGTAGGTGAGAACAGAAGGACATTTGAACATTCAGAGTTCGTACATACGAAAGTATTTTTGGTCAAGCTGAAATTTGCTCGCTCGTTTAAATAGAAATAGGAATGGGGTTTAAATATTTCAACTCAAGTAATAGATATAAATACAAATAGGTATAAATAAAAGCAAAACGTAAAATGATAAACTTATCAAGATCATGCTTCGGACATTAGACTTTGAATTCGAAGAATCTGGATAGAAGGATGACGAAGATGGCTCGAAGAATTCCAGATAGCACTAAACAAATTATGAGCAATGGTGGACCACATTCATTGGACTGCGATGGTATCGACACGTATAACGAGTCAAACGTACCGCTGCTATAAAAGCCGATTTTTAGGGTTCCGTGCCTCAAAGGGAAAAACGGAACTGTACGGGAATCTTTGATAACTCGAGAGCGAAAGAAAACCAAGCAGCTAGACACGGAAGTTTATTGACAAGAACTAGAAACAAAATTATTACTTGAAAAATAGACAAAAACTAAACATAGACAATAAATATAACAATATAAAACCTCAACAGGAGTCTTTGAGATTACTTTGTTGTCCGTCCGTCCGTCCGTCCGTCCGTCCGTCCGTCCGTCTGTCCGTCTGTCTGTCAAGACCTTTTATCTCGGGAACACGAGCTGAAACTCCATCAAAAAGATACAAACAATACACTCAGATCTACAATCCCTTGAAGCTGTAAAAAAAACTTGAGTTAACACTTAAAAAAACTGCCACTTATGCTGCAAAAAACGTATATTTCCACACTCTCAAGGAATCAAAGTGTAAATAGGGTATTTTCCGTTGAACTAAAACTATGAGATTTGGAAAATAACAGGGTCTTAAATACTACAACTATAGGGAAAAATCTGAAACTATACATTTGTAATTAATTCATAATTTTTTTATTTTATTTAATAGACGTAAAACAATTTTCGAACGGTAAAATGGTCAGTTTGTCGCTTAGTACAATATTTATCGTTTCGTTAGAGCAATATGCAATGCAGTGCTTTCATAGTTAGAAAAGAATCCTCGATGCGTGAGTCCGACTCGCACTTGACCGGCTAATTCCTACTAGATTATACCCGCATCTTCGTCCAAGCGGAAGACAAAGTCACAACTTTCGTTTTTGTCTGACATTGTCTGATATAACTTTTTTTTATCTAAGGTAGCGTTTCACACAATGTAACATATAACACGTCTTTCCTTTAATCAATTTATTTCCTTTCATATCAATCAACTTGTAAATAGGTGTGTACGTATATTTTTTTAAAGATGTTGTCGATGTTGTTTTTTATTGGAATCAAATGTACATTTAGAGTATTCTTGTGTCAGAAATTACTGTTATAGTCCGATATTTCTACGCAGCGCTGAAAACGTTCCATACAAATGGCTAGTGGGCCGTGACATCAACGTCCTGTGGTCCTGTATAGATATCAATATTATATTATGTGTATGGAAAAATAACTAACTTGCCAATTTGACCGTGAAAAAGTTCGTTTAAGTACATGGGTGTTATATAATTACAATACAATGTTACTTTATAGTGGGCCAATATCAGTTACTGTTTAATAATAACTGTTTTGTGTAATTTTACATATATAAGGGTTGTGAAAACAATGAAAAAAATGCTTTTAGATAACATTAAATTAGCGTATATTTGAAGTTATAGGTATAATATTTCAAAGCATGTATTTTTATAATAATACAAGTAACTTCTAAGCATCCGCTAAGTTCTAACCATTAAGGAGTTGTAACTTCCATCATCATCTCAGCATAATGAGATGATGACTACCAGACGCAAATAGCTAACTTTTATAAAATACATGAAAAACATTGTCAGTGCTTATAACATTTCATCTTGCCCTCAATTTCCCTGGGATCCTATTATCAGAACCCAACAGGTATCAGGTGACAATGGGACCACCTCAGGAGTAGCAATAAGTATTCATTGTAACCCATAGATGGGTCACAGTGGATCAGAATCCCTTTATTTTAAAGGCATTTTAGTCGTTTTTTTTGACGTGAAGCCATTTATTTCATTGATTATTATCTAAAATTTCCTTGAGTTTTATAGAAAACGTAGAAGTTAAAATATGGCCGAAATATCACTAACAAAATAAAGTGCTCCACTGTACCCCACGTTACCCTATAATCTTCCAAATAAAAAAAGAATGTTTAGAATTGGTCCACAATGGTCGCGTAACATACATACAAAAAACATACAGTTGAATTAACAACCTCCTATTTTTGAAGTTGGTTGAAAAAGCCGGTCTCACACGACGTCACTTACTCGGAGCTAAATATTCATCACACCGTAATGCGCAATTATCATAACGTGTTCACCGGGAGTCTGCTGAACCCATAAATTGTGTAAAGACTCTTATGAAATCATTCTGCCGGTAATCTTGGGGGATCAGGGTTGACACTTAGGACAAATTGCAGCGACGAATTTCATACTGAGTTAGGTGCGTTGATAAAAAAAAAATACAAAAATAGAACCGAATTTGGAATGGCCCTGTATCAAATTAAGTAGTAACATTGATAAAATGTTAAGAAACATGTTTGATCATAGAGAAAATATGTCTAAAACAATCAGCATTTTTGAACGGATAAGGAGCCTTAAAAGCTTCATGCGTGGCATCTGTTTTCATAGTAATAATTAAGTGGTTTGGCACCGTCTTCAAAAGGTGATTCAAATGTAATCTGTACATGAACGGGATTTTTCGGACTTTTCAGTTTATTTTGAAGTCGGTTCTTTTTGTTTTTTGAGATTCGGTCCACAATTGGCGAATATATCGGTAAACGTACTTAAAAAAATACAACCTCCTTCTTTATTAGAAATCGTTAAAAACTGACGCTAACAGCTGTTATCTCATGGAGAATTATCGTCAAATATTCCCTCTGGCCTCCCAACTAAGAGGAAATGTTCCTTTAAAAAAAAAAAACATATTATGTCAAATATATTGGTAATTTCAACCAACTTTTTGAAGTAAATAATACTTTTCCCCGAGTTCTAAGTAGTAACATAGCTTTTTCATGCTTTCATCGCGTGCATTCGAAAATAAGTTGAACAAACTAATTTTCCACGTGAATTTTGTCAATTTCGAGTAGTATTTTAAACAAAAAATATCAATGAAAAATTCAAATTGTAGGTTTCAAATATATACCAATAAATCCCAATAGCCCTATTCTAGGTAGTAACACTATTAATATGTTAAGAAACATGTTTGATCACAGAGAAAAATGTCTAAAACAATCAGCATTTCAAAAGGAATAAGGCCTCTTAAGGCAAGACAGAGGTAGTGGCCCTGACCAATCTCCCCTCGTCAGGATTACCCCGGGAGCATTTATTTATTTATTTATTTAAACTTTATTGCACAAAATACAAAAGTAAGAGTACATATGGCGGACTTAATGCCATAAGGCATTCTCTACCAGTCAACCATAGGGCCAAACAGAAACTAGCAGTTGGTGCAGGATCATAAAAAGTCGTGGCTAAAAACGAGACAAAATTCAATAAGTTTGATATATATATATTAACGATATACCTATACATACACATATATGCAATACAATACACATACATAAATACAAATATATATATATATATATACATACATATGTACCCCTGTAAAACACCATATAGACAATCAATCCTGAAATTCTTTTAGAGATGTTTGCGCACCATGCGCTTGAAGGAGAATTTGCTCTGAGCTTTCCTAATGGAGAGAGGGAGATCGTTCCACAAACGAATTGCTTGAATCGCAAAGGAATTGGACATGAAACCAGTACGGTGAGAAGGAAGAGTGAGTTTGAGAGTTCGGGATGAGCGCAGCTCGCACCCAGGCCGAGCTGTTAAAAATATGAATGTAGATTTAAGATAGCCCGGGGTTGCTGGATCAAACAAAATTGAGTAAAGAGTGCATAGAATTTTTAATGACCTGCGTTCCCGGATAGGGAGCCAGTTTAGTTGACGACGAGAAGCAGATACATGATCATACTTCCGGAGGCCAAAGATGAATCTTATACAGTTGTTGAGCAACCGATCTAGCTTACTCAACAATTCCTGAGTGATATTGGAGTAGCACACATCAGCATAATCAATAATGGGAAGTATCAACGTTTGGACAAGAAGAGTTTTGGTGCAGACCGGCAGAAAATGCTTAAACCTGTAGAGTGATCTCAAAATGTTGGTGACTTTACGACAGACGTCAGACACCTGGGGACTCCAGGTTAGACTACTATCAATAACCAGACCCAAGTTTTTCACTGTGGCTGCGAAAGGAACAGCAACATCGTCAAAAATGATCGGTGTCAATAAGCAAGTAAAATCTATGAGAGATAGCTGCCTAGAGCTGCCGAGTATAATTGCTTGAGCATTCATGTACGTAGGGTCGCCACCTCCCAACAGCTTGCCGGTCGGGGTCGTGATATCCTTACACCTAATATATATGTTACGAGTATTATGTGTGTATGTCTTCTTAAAGAATGAAGCCCTATGGCATGAAGTCCACCTTTTGCACGTTTCTATTTTATTTGTGCAATAAAGATTAAATAAATAGATGATATAATTTATTGTTATACTTCACTACATAGTCACTACATAGTATAAAACAAAGTCGCTTTCTCTGTCCCTATGTCCCTTTGTATGCTTAAATCTTTAAAACTACGCAACGTAATTTGATGCGGCTTTTTTTAATAGATAGAGTGATTCAAGAGGAAGGTTTATATGTATAATACATGCATAATCAGCAGCATTTCACCCGTGCGAAGCCGGGGCGGGTCGCTAGTTTATTATAATTTGTAGGACAAATTGAAAGGCACCAAATCATATGGACTTTTTATTAAAACACTTGTGCCAATATCGGTTCAAGTTCAACTAAAGAAGCAATTTTTTCATTGTGTTCGATCCTTGTATCGTATGTATCTATAATATTAGTGGCTAAATACCCTTTAAAATGTATGACGATCACAGAAGTAAAACACCATGTTATGACACTTCATACTCTAGCGGTTTGTACACATAATTAACACAAATCGTCTGTTGACAACCAAAACTCACTAAGTAACAAATACCTACTTAAATCAAAGATCGTATTTCAGTATCAATCTGCAAACCAAATACGAGATTTTGAAGAATAATGACAGAACATTTTGAGTGTTTTGATTGTTACCAGGCAAAATTATAACGGTTATATCTCAATATTTTTATTTGCCTTCATAAGTAAATATAAAGTCACATGTGACAATGTTTGTGACAAAGCGACAACCCTGTAGCCGGTCAAAACTAGATTATTATATCGCATGTTTAAAAACAGCAGATCGAGTGATTACGACAGGGCGATGCTCCAAGATCGGTATCGGTGTGACAGAGATAACGAGAGCTAAGCTTTTTGTTTGACGTTACCATGGTCTAATATATATATGGTATAGTATATTATTATACCATGGACGTTACTTAGTAGTAGTACCTATAGTCTATTTCATATAGCGTGCGTGTGACGTCTGTCATCTCAGTACATTTTATAACCTAAATTCGATTAAATTGTACTGAGATGACCAGTGATCGGCACTGCCCGTGCAACACCGCGGGTTTCATATAGAAATTTTAATTGAACATAAATCAAATCCCGTGATCTGGACTGAAAAAAAAAAAGTTATATTTAGTGTTATATAATTATGTTAAATTTATATTTATTACAAACGTTTTCGTATGTTTTTTACGCCAAAAACTGCGATGTTGCATGGGCCGTGCCGATCAATGGAGATGACAAATGTCATGTAGAAAATGCACTTAGGGCCGATTGTTCAATCACCAGATAAAACATAGCTGTCAGATAAATGTTGGCTGTCACTTTTCTTTTATATGATAATTATAAGATAATCGTGAATATCTCGATAACTCGATCATTTTAACCGGCAGATAAATTTATCTGGGGATTGAAAAATCGGCCCTAAGTGAAATACACTATACCTACACTATAACACAACAGGTGACATTGTTTAAATGGTAATAAGTTATTTATAATAATAAATTTAATGGATATCATACGGTGCGTTTGTTTTAGTTCTCATCCGAATAAATAAACGCTCTTTTTACCTTTTTACGCGCTTTTTTTTTGGTTCACCGTAGTCATGTAAAAATATCCTTTTATTATCTGTCGATACCGAGTTCCCCGGGTACTAAATTAGTTTACGACGCGTTTGGCTCGGTTAGTAGACAGCTGCCTACTGAGC
Organism: Apotomis betuletana; assembly: GCA_932273695.1. Classification (NCBI taxonomy): domain Eukaryota; kingdom Metazoa; phylum Arthropoda; class Insecta; order Lepidoptera; family Tortricidae; genus Apotomis; species Apotomis betuletana. Next base: position 23,184,847 of record OW026307.1, read on the forward strand.
CGGCGGTCCCGGGTTCGAATCCCGGCCAGGGCAAATATTTGTGTGATGAACTCGAATATTTGTGCTTGGGTCATGATTGTTCTATGTATTTAAGTATATATTTATTTACCTATATAAGTACGTATATCGTCGTCTAGTATCCATAACACAAGCCTTCTTGAGCTTACTTTGGGACTAGACCGATTTGTGTGAGGTTGTCCGATATAAAAAAAAAAAAGTTTAAATTACCGCTGCTTCGGCGTGATGAAACTGCAGAGACACACGCGCATAAACATACAATAATCAAAAATACCCTCCACTTACGTTGTATAAGTAATAATCTAGCTATGTGTTTACTTTATGCTCTGTATTTACAGGTACACAACGTGGACATGAACCTGTAAAAAATATACCTAGTAATCAAACCAAAACAAAAACCTGTAATCAATAGAGGATTTACCAGGTAAGCAACTAAATTTTTTATATACCCACCGACGAGATAGTAAAACAGGGCGGAACGAGAATTACAGTGCGTGCAATAAGCTGTCAGAATGCAATTCGCATTCTATACCTGGGGGTAATTCGACCAATTTTAGAGAGATGATGGAGATCTCTCCATTTCATCGCCATCCGTCACTTTTGACGTGTCCCTACTTGACAAGTGGCGATATCCCCAGAACATCGCAACTTCGTCAATCCGGTCGCGCTTAATTTCCGTTTCCTTTATATGTGACGGCATAAATAACAGGCGCAGGCTTTAACTTGACCGTGTAGCTCATCGCATTTTAATGACAGTTCAAAGGCGATATCACTGTTATCTAATAGAGTTTTGACATTTTGCGATCTCTCAAACGGCATTCTCGAATGAGGTCCCTGTTTCAATCGCTTTTACGCGATCCAGATAAAAACCTCTCAGTTTTCAGTTCACTCAAACCCGAATCGCAATCGCGGACGGTAAAATGTTGGCAACGTAAGCTCGCGCGGGCTTGCGGTAGCTGTCGAAGGCAATCGTCTTTTTTTCTCTTGACATAACTAACTTAAAATAACAGTATTTATAGAGACATGTATATGTGTTTTTCTTTGTCCTCTCATCACGCCAAAACGGCTGGACCAATTTAACCAATTTCGATGCAGGGATAGCTCGAAATCCCGACTACAGTTTATTTTAGTTTATATATATAGCTTCAGCGATAAGACCGCCTGTTGAGTACCGTTTTCAATTTGTTTATAATTTATTTCTTGTGTAAATGTTCTTTTGTGTGCAATAAAGCGTACGCTTTGTTGTTGTAGAGAAAAAAAATGTGGGCAACACCTACTTAAATGTATAATTACATGACTTGACCTACTACACTAGTGTCACTCACGCGGCCGCACCTGCCTTGGCACATGTATTGAATACATCTCCGTAAATGGCGCGAAGATTAAAGGATGAAGCAGTAATTATAGAAATATTTTTTTTCGAGTTTCCACTTCCTTATAGAGTTGTGACAAAATACTTCGCCTCTCTTTCTTTATTGAACACCTTTTGTTTATTGTTTTTACGTGTGTATATTGTGGCGTGTTTTATTTTAGAAGATTCCTTTTTCGGCTTTTCTTTTATGCACTTCGATGGAGACTTGGATGTACTTAGACGTCACAATCCTCAAACGCAGTCAGAAGCAGTCCCAAGATGAAGACACCAAAAAGAAATTACATATTTAGTCTAATGCAATACAATACCAAATGCTTTATTTTGTATTGAAATGTATTGTATTTTCACCAAACAAAGTTTACAAATTAAACACAGATACAATGATTTTAATAACGGTAGACAACCGGATCTCTAATGAAATGTTTAATACCTATAATGTTTGTCAGCGCAATACATTATATTAAATAGGTAAGTATTAGAAATTATAATAGTTTATCCAACAGTTATATAATGAAAGGTATTAAAACAGTTTGCGTTCGCTTTTGGTTCGTTTAATAATAGGATCATATGAGTATTTGAGGGCCAAATTATTTATCCACACATATATCCATCATCATATCATAGATTTTCTTTTTGTAGATATGAATTAAATACTCAGTAGTACAAGTAATCCCGCGGGCAGAAGAATGAATAAGGCGACCTCGCCGAGATATAGTAAACCAGTCAAACAAAAAACCTAGTAATTTTTTTAAGTCGTTAAAAAATTACTCTTAATTGCAGGCCTCATGTAAACAGATACAAAAAACTCATACATTATAACTAAGTAAAATGAAAGTTACAGCAGTGCACTGAACGGATATATTTGGTTACTGGACAATAAAATTACATTTACGGTAGGATATTACTGCCCTAGGGCATTATATCGAACATGATCAGTTACTCGTAAGTAACTCCAACGTCTAATAAAAGGCACTTAATATTTACTGTAAAATGTAATCCTTTATTTCATTATTATCATGCAAGTGAGACAATATTACAATTATAATTATAGGATAACAATTAAAATGTTAGCACCTGAGAGGGATCATTGTGTCCTATCTTGTAAGTATCCTTTTTACGTTCGCACAACGGGACCGGTCGTTATTCGGAGCTATAGAATGTGATAATTGTTCATTGCAGGCCTAGGGCAAAAAGTCGCAATAAATGAATTGATATATGTCTATGAACTGTTATTTAAAGTGTTGCTTAAGAGGCCTTATACATTTGAAATATGTAGTAGTTTTTGATACAAGTGTGGACAGTATGTCATTTTGAACGAGTCCCGAGGAGTCTTGGCCTGAGCCGCAAGGCGAGGGTCAAGACTCGGGACGAGTTAAAATGACACTTCCACACGTGTACCAAACAACGTTTTTTAATACATTTGCGAAAAATTGCAATAATACAAATTTAAAACAGTAATTGAAAGGGGCAATTATATTTATTTCTGTCTGATAAAAATTAAGAGTACCTACTTACAATTTTTAGAGCAATTGTGAAGGGTCGCATTTAAGGCCTTTGCTGGTAAGTTTAAAGTTTTATTCAAGTTGTTAATAATTCTCTTTTTCTCGTTTACAGCCAATAAAATGTTCATAGACGGCAATGTAATTTTTCTTTCGATTTTGCGGGTAAAATACTCTCACTTGCAATTTTTGCCTTGGCTCGTATATAGGGCGGTGTTAAATCTATTCTGGTAACATCAGAATCCATCATTTTCTATCAAAAACTCTTATTTTATAAATCTTACGTGTCATTTACACATAATTAAAACAATCTTGAATGAAAAAGAAAGTTTTACTTTCAATTGTAATATTTTTTTTTCAAGATGGCGTCGGCTGTCATCATTCAGCCAAATCAAAAAAAATTGTTTTAATATTTCAGAAGAGATATGATAATGTTACACAGTAATTTAATTGATTCCAAACAATAAACATCGTGAATCTGTTTTTAGTTCTTTACACTTCATATAATTGTAAAGAAATATATTATTTAATACACAAAAATAGCAATTAGTCATAATTATTACTTTATAAAGCAGCGCGTGGGGCGTGGGTCACGCTTAATACGTATTTTCTAATCTGTGACAATACTTTTCTTTTTAATTTTTTTCGGTCACGCATAATACTCATTTGCTCATTAAATAATAGTCACTCAAACAAATTATTTACACAGTTTTTGAGTTTTTTTAATAGATAACCCTTTGATTGTTCCAATATGCAATTTAAATATTTTAAGCATAATTATGAGATATACACCTGCAATGCTGCATGACGTAATAAATAAAGTCAGACAGTGATTGACCTTTGTTTGGATGTATGAGGTATGACGTGTTAGTACAACAGAAAATTAAAAAAAATTGAAAAGTAAAAAGCACTAGTTCGAAATAACCAACTTTTCGCACGATTTGCACCTACGAAAAGTACCACTTTTTGAGCAACTGTATTAAAAATGTATTTTTTCATAATAACCACTTGATGTGCTTTGAAATTGGAGCTGAACTCTATTTATATAATAAAATAAGAGCGTTAACAGGTAGCGGTATCTACATACCAAAAGCAATTGAGTGACAAATTAGGTATTGATAATTTCAGCTATTTCAAAAAACCAGTTTTCTGCGTCGATTTTGTAATTTTTGAGTAGGTAGTTATTGAAACAAAAAATTATTAATGAAAAATTCAATTTGTAGATTTCAAATATACCACCAATCAATCGCAATAACCCGGTTCTAACTATAACATGGGAATATGTTGAAAACGTGTTTGATCGTAGAGAAAAATGTCTAAAACAATCAGCATTTTTGAACGGATGAGAAGCCTTAAAGGGAGGCGGAAGTACAGGGAATACAAATTTGTGTGATAAAGCGGGTCCCATAAAATAGAGTTCAGCATCGCGGCAGACCGCGACGCAGATCTGCACCTCTAGCAATCTCGCGTGAGGTATACCTATCTCTTTCTGTACAGTACTGTGAGAGAATCACGGATTTTGCTATGTTTACAGTCCGACCAAAAAGAGTAGAAATTAAAAAGTGGCAATACTGTAGTGTCCCTGTCTAATCAATATAAGAAAACGGGGACGACACTACAGTATTGCCACTTTAATTTGTACTCTTTGGTCGGACTGTAGACGGGCTGACGGCGACCTTGATGTCTTCCATAAGAACTAGGGCGAGATAGCCCAAGTCGACACGTGGAATAAATGGGGGCCTGTGCCCAGCAGTGGGAGCGAGCAGTGTAGGCTCTTTGATAATAACGCACGGGCTAGTCGTCGTCAGTTGTCGTCACGTTGCTTCGCCGATAAAAAAACGTTTGTACGCACGTATTGTTAGTTTGCCTATCTCCTTCGAATATCCACTCAATTGCTCAAAGGTTAACTGAAAGAGATCGCTTATAAGGATACGTTCGCCTTTGTACATCTGATATTTGTTATCATTGACCTGGTTTAGTGTACAATAAAGTGTTTACATACATATAGGCCAACAGGGTGTTTCAGCCCACACCGTATTGCGGTTTTTGGGTGTTACTAAACTGAATATCACTGATGTAAACCAGAGGAAGCGGGACTAAATATTCCGCGAATTTAAATTTTTGCATAATGATTATAATGAAGTGAAGGATTGAGCAGCATTCCGGTATACAATGTTTTGAATTTGTTTGATGTGATGACAAACCCTTCGTTACTGACGTTTAATAATGCAAATATATGACGTATGCACCATATTGATATAAGAAAAGCTGTTTGTAGCACCACTCTCTTTGGGCAAGACTGACGCTTGTTAGGCTATGTATGTATGTATGTAAACACTTTATTGTACACAAAAACAGAAATACATCAAAACAAAAGAAATACATGTACAAAGGCGAACTTATCCCTTTAAGGGATCTCTTCCAGTTAACCTTTGAGTAAATGAGTGCTAAACACAAATGTAAACGGTAGACAACCAAAGCAACATGTACAATACGAAGGAGGATGATTTAATAATAATACTTACACATGAAAATGCAAAAAAATCAAAATAGAGAGAGATAGAGAGAGAACATTCAATATAATACATAATACGTAATATATATATATATATATAAATTAAACAGAAATAGTCATAATTACAACAAAAACAGCAACCTATTGTTCGTTTGACAGCCACAATCCCTTCAACGTGCATATATGCATAGATCTTTAATAGTACCTACCTAAGCCGCTGATCTCGTGGCCCGCCAGCACGGCGAGCTCGCAAGCGATGCGCACTGCCTACCTGCTTATACCATGATTAATGTGAATCCGCGCAGTCGCAGAGAAGACTAAATACTGGATAAGTGAAACGGTAAATAAATGTAACAGACGACACTTGTCAGGGCAGCTTGGATTTTCTAGCGACAGTGTTGCTATTCGTGGGCTTATCTTGTTTATTTAATTATTTATTTATTTATGTTTATTGCACAAAACAAGAGTCACTACAAATAACGGCATTATCTACCAGTCAACCATAGGGCCAAACATTCAAGTGGGTGCAGAGTAGAAAATTAATCGTTCGGAGAGCATCTAGAAGATACAAGTCAGTCTTGTTTCTAGGGGCTCTCTTCGGCTGTACAGTCAGCTGGGGGATCGTCACGTCTTTCTGCATCTAACTGTACTGTGAACTAAGTAGGATTTTCGTATTGTACTATTGATACAAAGATCAAAGCACAAAGATAAATTGAAATGCGTAACCTTGCGGAAAAACCGGGAATCGAATCCGGTACCTCTGGATTACCGGTCCAACGTGTTAACCTTTCCACCATTCTAACGCCAAATAAATTTCGAATTATTCCTTACGCTTTGTGTGTCAATCTTTGCATTGTTTATTTGAAAAGCTTTTGGTTTTGTGTTTTTATTTCACATCAAGCATAGGAGGCCCAGACTTTAATACATTACAGTCCAACATAAGTTTAGCCCGACAAGCATTGCTACTGATCCTCGTCATATTACCATATTTTTTGTGATACAGTCAGCATCAAAAGTAACTGACGATTTTAGTATCCAATTTGACATTAGTAGTAAAATTTTCTGCTACATTTGATGTTGATCATTACTCGTATAATGGCCAGGCCTCTTCAAAGAACTCTATGGATGTACGTACGAAAATATATTTAAATATAGGTTAAAATAAACTTGGAGTATCGACAGGTAATTTCAATCTCCATCACGGACCGGAAGATGCAGTGGGGGACACAAATCGATCTAGTCCCAAATTAGTTAAGCTCAAGAAGGCTTGTGTTATGGGTACTACAACTACACAGACAACTTTATGTGGTACTAAACTACGATATACATTCTTATATCGATAAATATATACTTAAATACATAGAACAACCATGACCCACGCACAAATATTCGAGTTTATCACACAAATATTTGCTCTGACCGGGATTCGAACCCGGAACCGCCGGCTACTTAAGTAGGCAGGTGTTCTACAAACTGCGCCAAACGCGTTGTCGAGTTGGATGAAGGTGGAGGCCTTTGTCCAACAATGGTCGTCTACCAACTGATATGATGATGAATTCCAATCTATAGCAATCTATAGGTATTCAGCTGTTACCCACTGAAAACGGAACCCTAAACTTAGAGACTCGTCGCAAAATTCCCAAGCACCAGATGCAGAGATCCTCTGACCAGATACCGCCAACAGGGCCAGATGGACCCCTCTCTGGCAAATACCTAATCAGCATCTCACGGGCAATTATGCCGTCGACGCTTAATTAGAGTTTAAGTAAAATGTAAATTAATTTAAATCGTTTAGGGCCGGCCGTTAGACAACATAGTACAGGCAACAAACATCTAGACATCTTCACAAGCTTGTGCAGTTATAACGGCAAGATTAAAACCACTTAATTCCACACAATTTTTTTGACAAAGTAATAGCGAACAACAGAATCAAAACAAGCGTAAAAAAGCTTAACGTAAAAAATTTCATCTGTCAAACTTTCTTTGGATTTTGTTATTTTTTGTTAGCGCGTTTTCGGGTGGCCAGGGGCCCAATTCGAGAATGCCGTTTGAGTGAACGCCAAACGTCACATCTCTATTAGATAACTGTTATATCGCCGTTGAACTGTCATTAAAATGCGATGAGCTTTAAATTGACATATCTCATCTCAATTTTGGAAATACGCAGGCGATAATGATTGTCAAAAATGTTAATTCATGCATATGAATTTCTGTTTTGAATGAAACGTAACGGACTAATTTCACGCACTACGCGGTCAATTTAAACTATGCGCCTGTTATTTATGCCGTCACATACAAAGGAAACGAAAATTTAGCGCGTCCGAATTGACGAAGTTGCGATATTCTAGGGATATCGCCACTTGTCAAGTAGGCACACGTCAAAAGTGACGGATGGCGATGAAAAGGAGAGATCTCCATTATATCTCTAAAATTGGTCGAATACCCTCCCAGGGACCTAATTCGAGATTGACATTTGAGTGATCGTCAAACGTCAAATCTCTATTAGATAACAGTTACATCGCCATTGAACTGTCATTTAAATGCGATGAGCTTTAAAGTGACATATCTCATCTCAATTTTGGAAATACGAAGGCGATAATGATTGTCAAAAATGTTATTCATGTATATAAATTTCTGTTTTGAACGAAACGTAACGGACTAATTTCACGTACTACGTGGTCAATTTAAAGTACATATGCACCTGTTATTTATGCCATTACATACAAAGGAAACGAAAATTTTGCGCGTCCGAATTGACGAAGTTGCGATGTTCTAGGGATATCGCCAGTTGTCAAGTAGGCACACGTCAAAAGTGACGGATGGCGATGAAAAGGAGAGATCTCCATTATATCTCTAAAATTGGTCGAATACCCCCCCCAGTACGTGATTTAGAAATAAATTTATGCAAAGAGGTTTTTGAGTGTTATAATTATAAACCATGCACATTAACCCTTAAATGCATGGTGTAAGATGCAGCTTACATAATCAAAAATGAATTACTGGTTGAAATCTAGAAACATTTATTTGAAATAACATAATATTTTATAATATTGTGTTTTTTTAATTCATGCATTTAAGGGTTAACATTACACAACATCTTAGTTTGTAGGATAACGATGTATCCAAAATTTCACTTTTTTCCAACTAAGGGGATTGATTTGATAAGAAACCATGCATGAAAAATCCTTTGGGAGATTTGGAAAGAATAAGAGCCAAAATCAAAATTTGGAAAATGGTACTACGGCACGTCCATTTCGTTTGCTGTGGATTCGAACTCAAGACAATCGAGCGTTGCCACGTTGTATCACAACAGACCTTTGCATCAGGAACGACCCGGAGCGAGGGTCAAGTCCCGCTTCTGGGTATTGCCGCCGATTACAGATAAAAATACTTAGCCTCCGAACACCAACACCCGGTCGCCGCCACCGCAAATTGAACAAATAAGTAATATTTTTGCCGCTTCCCCAAAGTTGCCAAGTAGTCAAGTAGCTGAAGTCAAATCATAGATACTCGCATGTTGACCAAAAGGCTTATTCAGAAAGTTTACTACTTGTAGTTTATGTGATTGTACATAATGAAGGGTATTAAACACGAGTGTGGGTTTATGAAACGAGCCAAAGACAAGTTTCATAATAACATCACACGAGTGTTTTAATGCCTATTTATGTACAGTTACATACACTACTTTTTTCTTTTTTTATTGTGGCTTTCACCTTCTTGCTGAGCAAGTGGTATTTCGCCAATGACTCATTTCGAATCGCACACGGCGACCAGATTGAGGATTGATATCACGTTGTACGGTGAGGTGCTTTTTGTAAAGTGATAGCGATTTACAAAAAACCACACGGTCTATCGGGCTTTGACCAAAGAGGGGCTATGTACGCTTCAAGGTGAATTCTTCATTAACCATTCACTCATTCGTTAGTTCACTGCACAATACGCTATCAATATTACACATTGAACAACCAAAATGAATAAATAACGAACAACGAAACTTAAAGGCATGCGGCCATCTTGAGTCACGAACCGGAAGCCTCATACACTACTTTATCTAGCCACATATCATAAGCCTCCATGATGCATTCAGGAGTCGCACATTATAACAAATATTACCCGGTAATGGCGGTATAATGAAGTTTTCTGGCAGCTGTAATAGTTTTTTTTTTTTTTAATTCAGAGACAAACTAGAGTCGGCCCCAACTATCATATCGTTCGATATCTTATTTAGTTGCGACATTTTGTCAAATTTGATTGCAAATTGACGTTTCATTTCGAACTAAACGTCATCTTGACTGATATTAGAATAGAGGTCAAATCAAAGTTCTTTGTTTTTCAGAGATGTTCGAAATTTGAATAAATGATGTTATCGAAATCGATGTTATTATTTAGCAATAATAACAAGTTTACAGATAAGAATTTTGTGCTAACAAAACAGTCTATTTTTATGGTGGTCATAATGTGCGGTTCTTGAACGCATCATGGAGGGTTTATGATATTTGGATAGATAAACAAATATTTGTTAATAAACTCAAATCCATCCTTATCATCGTTACTTTCTTTTAACATTCCTTTGACTTGTAAGTATAAATCTGAGATGTTAAGTCGTGCAAGCCTCCTCTTACAGACGATACATTTGAAGTGGCAAGTATAAACACTGTATACATTTGAAACTTCACTAACTCTTCCCTGACTCACGCCATTTAAACCGTAACATCACTCACATTTAACCAATTCTCAACTTTATCTCACAGATTCACAGTTGGCTTGCCTTGGCTTTATAATGGAGTTGTTGGATTTTCGTCGTGCTTGTTTTGAAGGTTTAGTATTAACTCTTCGCTCGAGGTGCGCGTGCGTCGGACAGCTCAATCGGCGCATTCATTGCGTCAACAATAACATATCGATGAGCGATAGCAAGTTGTGTAGGGCTGGTCGCCGTCAGTCCTGTTATTCAGGTATTCCCTTGAATTCCTCGGGATATGGAATGAATTTTAATTGGGTGGTACTACTCGTATTGTTTATTAATAAACAAGGTAATTGCTCGTTCGCCTTTTGTTCATCAATTAAGCGCTAATTTGAGTATAGTTAGTGATATCGCCAAATAAGAAAGTCTCAGGTATATCGCCTTTAACTGTTGTTAAAACGCTATGTTATGGTTATGGGCTCCGCTTTCCGCACTTAGCCCGTGTATGTTCGGGGCGTTGTGCGTACAGATTTGCCAGCTAATAGTCTAGCCAAGCCTAACTCCGTCCAGAAGCGCAGGATTCTCCTGGTGTCTCCACAGCGGTGGTGTCTAAAACGCTATGTTTGCGAATAGAATTTAATTGCATAATATGACATTTTACGCTACCTGGTCAAGTCAAGGTTACGATGAGGCGTAAACTGAACGCGTCCGGGTTGGTAAAGTGGGGATATAGTAGGTGTATCGCCACTTCGGCGATATCTCCGAGATATCAGAGAGATATGTGGAATTAGGGCCCTCGTCCGTGCCGTGCCGACATTGCATTCCTTGAATTCCTCAAGGTATGGAATGAATTTTAATTGGGTGGTAAGCACAATTATTTATTGTTAATTAATAAGGTATGTTCGTTTGACGCTTGCTTATCAATCAACCGTGGATGAACCATTATTTTTAAGCCAGTTTTATTTATTTTACAAAATGTTATTTACTTTATTAACGCTTTTGCATTTACCGTTAAATAAAAAAGTTACGTTTCATGTCTGATTAATTGATTATCAAGCATCTGTTGACGAATAAATTTTAGGGCACAGCCTGCAATTTTGTACCCATAAATATCTTCTTAAATCGCCTGAAACTGAGTCGCCTTTTTAGGGTTTCGTGGTCAACTAGGAACCCTTATAGTTTCGCCATGTCCGTCTGTCGGTCTGTCCGTCCGTCAGTCCGTCCGTCCGCGGCTTAGCTCCGTGATCATTAGTACTAGAAAGCTGAAATTTGGTATGAGTATGTGTATGTACATAACGCCGACAGAACGGTAAAATAATATTAAAAAAAAATTTTTTTTCGGGTACCTTTCGAACACCTAAAGTGGGGGTGATTTTTTTTTCTTTTCAACACTGGTGTGTGGGGTATTGTTGAATAGGTCTTGTAAAAATAATAGGGGTCTTCTAACATTATTTTTTGATAAAGTCAGCAGTTTTGTAAATATTCGCTCCAAAAACAAAAAAAATAGTGCCCCCTCTAACTTTTAACCACGGGTCATTTGTATTCATGGTTTTAACCACGGGTCAAAAAAAAAACGGAAAAATTCTTGTTAATGAGGCCTTATAAGTACTTTCAATGAAAACTATATTGAACAAAATCGGATATTTTTTTCTTTAAAAGGTCGTAAGTTGACTTCCAGAAGGTAATAAGTGATTACAGTTTCTAGGGCGTTTACGACCTTTTTATAGAGCTTAAAATCTTTCTTAACGTAAACCTCGGGCTTAAAACAGCAGTTTATTGTGAAGGATGAGCAACTACGGAACCCTACACTGAGCGTGGCCACATGCTCTTGGCCGGTTATTATTAAGAATTAGAATTAGGAAGGTAAACAACCATATTGTTGCGTAAAGTTTTTGGAAGAGAATTAAATTTTATTTTTTCCAATAGTCCTTGCTTTAAGGATCTACAAACTGCAGCTTCTTTTTTTTTCCATGCCATGGTTTTTTTTTATATTATTTTAAACTTCGTCATGAAATTTTGCTTTCTTTTTGGCTGAAAGGCTCTCTGCCTCCAAAACCAATAATAAAAAAAGAAACGGGTAATTGTCATTTGTAAATAAGCGGTCTATAACTTCTTAGTTTTTAAGTACACGTTTAGATTTGTTTTACATTTTTCATGCATTCGGAGTAGCACTCATTTTCATAGAACTTGTATTTTTTTTTTTTAATCGATTATTGATTATATAGACAATAGAAAACTGTGAGGGCTAATATTCTTAGAGCCATTCCGTGGCCATAACTTAAAATAAATACGCCTAGAAGGAGAGTATTCATACAACAGATTTGCGATAGATGAAGCCGATTTTGGTTTTAGCATACCGGGTGGGCCATGTAACAGGAGCAATAAATCAAAACATAGATTCTACCCCTCAAACGGAACAACATTTATTAAACAACTTTTTGAAAATAACTCATTTATAATGTAAACCTGTAAAATAAAGTTTTTTCAAAGAAGCAATGTATTGCGAACCATTTGATATTTAGTAAGGTGACAGCTATGTCAATACTAAGGCGATGTCAATGTTGCACGGAAAATGCTATTTACTTTGTTTGAAAAAAATTACTTATGAAAACAGTATTTTTAAAAAACGTTTCTGAACAGATGCTGTTCAGTTTGACGAGGAAAATCTATGTTTTAATTTTTTGCTCCTGTTACAGGGCCCACATGGTATAATACGTAATTAAAGGTTTTACAATGTTGACGTTGTGATAAATGCTTACGCGGACGAAACTAAACCCGTGACGGGCCGTGGCTCACCAAACCTGGCTTCACTTTCAAGGGCTGACTAGGTTTCAAGGCATATTTATTCTAAGTATGGCTATCATCTTTAAATTCACCGGTCATTTGGCATAAATCACGGACTTGTCCGCAAATAATATAATTAAAAAAACAATCGCTTTATTTTTCATTCACATAAAAAGTGTGGGTTTTCTCCGGATTTATTGAAAACCCCCAGGACGGCCCCCCGGACCTCTACACTAGGACAAATCCGGGGAAACCCGGACGAATGGCGGCCCTAATTCAAAGGCCCATAAAAATATCCCAGATTGACGACTTTAGCCCTAGCATACTAGTCCTCGCCCACGGCCGCACTTGCATAGATTCGGATTTATTTATTAAGTGTCAGCCCACACTGACTAGCGATGACATCCAACGTGGGTGCCTCCACAAACCTGTAACTATTCTGAGAAATTGCGCATTTATACCAATTTACGTATTATAATTGACATATTTATTCTAATATATATGACATTAATACCTCGATTTGACTTTAATACGAAATATTATCTTTGTGTTCTCACACTTCCTTCTCCTAAATCCCATTGCGCTAATAGACTGGTGAAATATCTTGGAACATATTAAAACATTCTAATGTGATAAAAATAAATGTTTTCTTATAAATCGTGGAAAAACCTTCGCGAAAAGTGCCACATTTAAATATACCTAAATGGTGTTTAGGAGCGATTCGGTCGTCTCTCACGTATGTTACGAAATTTAGACGTAAGTTAATAAATTTATTAAAAAAAAACAGTTCGCTGATAATAAAAATATCCTATTATGAGCTCACCAACTACATAACAGAGAAAGGCCAGCAAAAAGGCTCAGGATCCTCTCCAAATTGTCGGTGACCAAAACTGGCCAATGTTCTTCAAAAGGGCTAGTTTGGAATAAATTATATATGTAATATTATTCATCATTCATATGGATAATTTGAATATATTATTCATCTATAATATTTAAATTCCTCAAATTTTGAGAATAAAGAAAGATACTCGGAATTTGCAGACACTTTCTAGTTATTATTATTTATTATTAATTTATCATATGGCATTACGAAAACAATGTATCGTATGTAATCGGTCGGACCATGTAAGAGCAACGATTTCATACAGCCGAACAAACCCTATAAACCAAAAACAACAGCCGTTTGTATCGGGATTTAATATAAAACATACAAGCTTGCACATTAAGCCACCTCGTCGCTCAATAAATAAATAAAAATGCCCAAGTTAAATATGGTCTAACGGCATTCCTTGCATCTCCGAACAATAGCGCATAAAATCCCTTTAAACCAATCAAGCATTTCCACCGATTTACTCCCATACAGCGTGCGTCGACAAAAACCGAACACGAAAACATCGATTGAGTTCATTTAATAAATATATCTTCTCGGCAAAAACGTCTCAAACGCAACATACATTACCTGGTCTTATTGAAATGTGTTCCCTTGTCCACACATTGAATGAATAATATTCAAGCGTTTTCTTTAGGTGTTTGCGGTGTAAATATTTATGTTAGGGAACATCCGATGGGACTGGTTTCTTACGACACTTGGATGCGATGGCAATGGGCATTACGTGCGGTTTTAAATGGGTGTTACTGGGCATATAAATTAAACTTCAAATGACTGGTGAGATGTTAAGTGTTATTTATGCCTTTTAGAGATAAGTCACTAAAAAGTTTATTGTGATATACAGGGTGGATAGTTGAAATAGGATAGTTAAATCAGTAACGGTGGGTAGAGGCCGTTTCAAAGGTTACTAATCTGAAACACTAATTTTTGTTTCCCATACGCAACGTTTCGCCAAATTTCCATTTGTCCGAAAGTGATTTTTTTGAAACCGTTATTTTTTTAGTTTAATTATGAAACAAACCTAACCTAACGGGTTCTTTATAACGATATTAATAAAATCCCGAAATACTTTCGGACAATTGAAAATTTGGCGAAACATTACAGATGGGAATTAATGTTTTGGAGTTGAGATACGATCCCCTTCCCAAAATAATCCATGACCAATTGATCATGTCTCATTTTGACGACGCGGTTGGCGTGGTAGAGTTACACTATCGATCCTGGGTTCTAATCCTGGAACGAGCAATTTTTTGGGTGATGAAAAACATATATCTGTATATTATTATGTATATCGATGTACTTAGTAGGTACTCACATCACAGACCCACTAGAGCTTACTAGGTAAATTTGAGTGAGATTGTCCGATATTTAATCATGTTGTTATATAACGATTTACTGGTATTATGGTACCCTACTGAAAATAAGAAGGTAAGTATTCTAGTTTTATCAGCTGAAAGGTATGAAGGGTACATGGAAAGAACATCTACTTAGTCACTTTTTTTAAGCGAGATTTTAATAGCAAACGTAGAGCACTCTATAGTCTCTATACCGTCAAGTTACATAATATACAAATGTTTTACATACGAAAATTATATGTATGGTTAGTAAAATTGTTCCAAACTTTCAAATCGCGATAACTTAAAAAGTTGCTAAGCTGACTAGACATTTTTTCGTATTCCTTTCATTAACCACGAGTCTACGACCTAATTTCAAGTGACAGTTTGATTAAAGGAGATATGACAGAGCTGTCGGATGTTTTATGTTACTGGCTTTTAGTAACGGAAAGCGTATAAATGAATAAATGAATGAACGACACATCTGATTAAACGTCATACAAAATTATAAGTAGGCATATATACAGCGCGTACTGTTGATATAGTTACAAACTGTAAACAGACGTAGATGTTTTGCTATGAACCGATATTAAAACAAATTAGTGATTTTATTGACAGTAGATGATTAAGGTCTAGTCTTTAGTCTTTATTTTTTTCAACACAATGGTAAAACAAAGAAACAGTAAATAAAAAACTTACTTAAACTAAGAACTAAACTATTAAGCACCGCGCGCCACGGTTTGTGGCATGCTTCATACATCAAAGTATGACTTTATTTTTTCCGCTCGACGCTCACCGCTGCCGCTGGTCGCGCAAAGTTGTGGCATCTCCGTTATAGCAAAGAATATATATACTAACGTAAAAAGAAACGACAGCGACACTTGTGTGCAGTAACAAAACTCGCGGCTATGTGTGCGTGTCGAGGGGCAGCGCGGCCGAGTGCGGGACGCGCGCAGTGGTGAGGGGCATTCACGTGAATGCCTTGTCGAAGGATTCGACATTACAAGGTCACCGACGCCCGAGCTACACCAATAGGCCGCTGTCGCGCCTGTGGTTATAGTGCGGAATCCACAAATGTTTACTTTGGCAAAACGCCGCTGCGGTTGTAAAAATCCGTCGCTTTCTTTATTCGTGTGCATTTCACGGTTTTCGCAAACCGCATTTGTTTGTATCAATATATTTTATATGTATTTATATCGATTTTACGACAAATATATCTCTACTTATTATGCTAACATTCCGTATTGTAGCCGACAAAGTTTCCCGTGTCGCACTATAACAAATATTCCACATTCGAGTCATGCACGTAATCTCAAAAGGGATTATCTCTCTATGGCTTTGATTGAAGAATAAGCTCTTTTGAAAAGCCAAGCGATATTCGATTGTTCTTTCAAACGGCCATATCTCACTATGGCTTAGATAGAACAATAGGTCCTTTTGCTAATACACAGCACATTTAGGCTACGGCGCCCAGCTGCGCGCAAGACACAAACTAACTCGACAATTACATACGTGTTCAATGCTCGTGTTCTCGTTATGTTGTTTATAATAATTAATCAGAATCGAACCTAGGACAAGAACTAAACACTATAGAAACTTATTTCCTTTGATTTACACAAAAGCCGCTATTTGAAATGAAAGCATTAAGTTGGTAGGTACTTTTATTTTCGCTGACAAACATTGTTTCCACTCTGTAACATTGGTCCGAAACTATTTTCTGAAACCCATAACATTTTCAGACTCTTAGAAACATTTTATTAAAGAACCCATTAGGTTAGGTTAGGTTTGTTTTATAATTATTCTGAAATATGACACAGTTTCGGAACAAAATGGCTTTCGGACAAATGAAAATTTGGCGAAACGTTACAGATGGGAAACAAAAATTCGGACATGCGATAGGTAAGAATTTTTGGTACATACAATTGACCGAGCGAGCGAAGCGTTTCAGCTTGGTTCAAAATTCTTTCGTATGTTATGATGATTTGGTGTAGGGACTGGCCGGAGACAGACGGGCTGTCGATCGGCTTACTGCGTTCATTCGGCCCAATTCCCAGCTGGATCCAACGGTTACTGTTCCGGCGGCGCTCCCATACTGCCTTCTTCCTCAAATCTTCTTATTCTCCTGCAGAAAGAAAGGACATCTTTAAGGTTAATGTCCTTCAGCTCTTCCTCTCCTAGTTCATCTTTCTTGAAGATGCTATATCGTATGTTAGGATGGTTGGTTGTCCAGTCCAGACGCTTTCCAGCTATTCTTGCCTAGAGTACGCATATCACGATCACGACCGACTCTCATGACAATTTGTGAGTAGGTATATAATATATAAACTATCCGAGGCCTATGCCTATAGACGCAGACCGAAAACGTTTGGCAGGAACTTGCTCTTCAGCGAGACGACTGGTGAGAAAGAGGCCTTTGCACAACGGTGAGACGCACATACAGGCTATATATATATATATATATATATATATTTATCATATACATTATATATGTTATTGTAATTATTTATTTAGACGCGTGTGTCAGTAGAAACATACCCCTAGGCTCCCTATTTATTGTTCAAGTATGGTCATTTACTTAAAGTAGGTCTTTAACCATTAAACGTTCCATAAACGCAAACATTAAGTGTATAATGACTGATTTAATCGGACAAGTGTATTAAAGGGCAAATAAGGTCATCATCATGACACCTGTTCTCAATACGTTTTAGAGTTTTTACAGACTTGCAGATACTTTGCGGAGAGTTACAGTCTGACCAAAAAGAGTAGAAATTAAAAAGTGGCAACAATACTGTAGTGTCGTCACTTTCTAATCAATTTAAGAAAACGGGGACGACAATATAGCTGAACAGGGGGTTTTACAACCCACGCCATATTGCGGATTTTTAGTGGTACTCATTTATTTTTCTGGCAACGACAATTTTTTGATAACTGATGAATGCCTAAACTATTCAGTGATGAAAGTATATTTTTTAATAGAATTCAGTGTTTATTTCGCAAGAATAACGAAGGATTAAGCATCAGCATTCCGGTAAACCATGTTTTGAATTTGGTTT
The DNA here is from genome assembly GCA_932273695.1 of Apotomis betuletana. Taxonomy (NCBI): domain Eukaryota; kingdom Metazoa; phylum Arthropoda; class Insecta; order Lepidoptera; family Tortricidae; genus Apotomis; species Apotomis betuletana. The sequence goes on from OW026307.1 coordinate 23,202,992, forward strand.
TTGACAAATCCTTGACAAATAGCTATTGACGTTTAATAATGCAAATATATGACGTATGCACATTATTGCCATATGAAATCTGTTTGAAGCGGCACTATCCCTGACCGACGTTTGTTAAGCTATACCAGTTGATAAAATTGACAACATTTCATATTTTTAAGACTACAATTTTATAACTTTTCTGTATTACGCTTAAAAAGAGGATGTAATCACTGTTTTTATGTTTTTCCATGAGATTACTAATTATTATATTATTTATGACGCAATGGTAAGGTTACTTTAGTCTGGTGTCTAATTAAAGAAAAACTAATGACGTTGAGTTTGACATTATTGACAGCTTATTTTTTTATGGATAGGCCGAAGACTACAACCCTATGCAGTACGTCTAGCATGTCTTTGACCCGCGACTCATGTCGCGCGAGATAGCGCTACCTGTCACTCCCTCGCATTACTGCACAGAAAGAGACGGGTAATTATCTCGCGCGAGAAAGAGTCACGTGTCAAAGTTATGCTAGACGTGCAGGCATAGTTGTCGTAGATTTCGGATATTTTATGTATTTTCTTTATTTCTTTACATACAGAAAAAATAATTTAATTTCTTTTTTAAGGTACACGACGCATACCTCTCTCTCTCTTTATAAATTTCCACCTGGAAATATGAAATGTTGTAAATTAAAGTAAGTAAGTAAGTAAGTAAACGCTTTATTGTACACAAAAACAATTAAAAAATACATCTATTACAATTAATATATAGGTACAAAGGCGAACTTATCCCTATAAGGGATCTCTTCCAGTTAACCTTTGAGCAGTTGAGTGAGTACGAGAAGAAGATAGACAAACTAACACCGTGTACAAAAAGGTATTAAAAATAATAAGACTACTAATAATTACACATATAAACTATTAATACATACATACATATATACATACATACATACATATGCATATCCATATCCATAATGTAATATAAATATACACATAAATATAAATACATTGTAGATCCAATTCACAAGTCATTGGAAAGCCATAACTTCTTAAGATTCGTCTTGAGCGATGCTACAGATGGAGACTTCCTAAGGGACAGTGGCAATTCGTTCCACAACTTCACAGCGCTTACTGTGAAAGATTTGGCGTACGTACGCGTCTTGTTAGACGGTACAGCCAGAGTGAGATTGGCAGACGACCGCAAGCGGTGACCACTGCCATCGGCCATATACAATATATGTATTTAAACCTTTCACTGAGGTAAGGAGGTGAAGCAGGGTTGTAGAGAACATTAAAAAGCAATGACAGGACATGCAGGTCTCTACGCTGACGTATTGGCAGCCAACCCAGCTGCGCTCTAAAGGCGGACACGTGATCGTATTTGCGCAGTCCGAAAACATATTTTATGCACACATTTTGTAAGCGCTCGAGCTTGTCAAGTAGTTCCTCTTTGAGATTCGTCATAGCAATGTCACCATAATCCAGAAGGGGCAGCAAGAGTGAACTGGCAAGAGTAAGCTTGGTGGACATAGGAAGGAAGTTCTGCAGGCGCCTAAGTGAGTGAAGAGATGCGAAGAGCTTCCGGCTGACCTCCGAAAATCACTAAAATAAATTAACTAAATAAATTAAGCTAAATTATTCAGTAGATTCTGCATTACTGGGTCAAACTAGTTCCGGAGTGGAGGCCACGAATCGGTAAACGTAGTGTAGGGCGCTCGTAACAAGGTGGAGCGACGACATTCGTAGGACAGCGGGTGGTAACTGGAGGAAGAGAGCTGTAAATCGAGCTCAGTGGCGTATCATAGGAGAGGCCTATGTCCAACAGTTGGCTGATACGAGCTGGTGATGATGTGATGATTTTCGTCTAAGGCGGACTGAAAGCGTCTATGACGAATTTCTAGTCGCGTGTTGGCACCAAAACTATACGCACGGAAAATACGCCAGTCTGTTTAAGATCTTAATGCAAATGATCGATAAGATATCTACGTAAATGTCTTTATATGAACATAAATTATAAAGTGGAACCATCTAGATAAGTAGTAATATAAAAAATTGTCGTCTATTACTGCATGATCTGCATCACATGGTTTTTCTGGGTGTAGGAGGTAGTTTATATGCTATTAGGAAAATCAGCAACCTATAAATATCAAGCGATTTTATGGCATTTATAGAACTTTTTTATGAATATAGATCCATTACATACATTGCAGATGCAAAAGTTCCTCCTTCTCATAGAAATTATGAGTCACAGTGCATCAATTCCTACAGTAGGACTATTACTAAGGCGACTTTATTGTTAAGTAACTTTATTACTGTTCATCATTTGCTGACCAGGCTATAATACACTGGTACTTATATATGTAGATAGATCAACTGTACTTCAATATGATCAATAATTTAGAACACTGTTAGTTACCCGCAATTTACTTTTAATAATGTATGTCTGGGGGCACGGTAGTGCCCCCGCCAAGACGAACAAAAAAGAAGGGGGCACTACCTACCTTTTCTCGAACCGTTTCATCTCATATTCAAACCCTCATAGTTTCGTCCCAGTCCCGTCCAGAGCGCCCAAATTCACAGGTTAAGATGCAGTTAGGGAACATATGAAATGTACTTAATTTCATTGATCTAGCTTTTATACTTTAGGTTTTATTGGTACCTAAAATACGCCGATTTTGCCACTCACTCACTTATGTATCAAAACCTCTGGGGTACTTCCCGATGACCTAGAAAGCTGAAATTTGGTATGTAAGCTAGGTTTAGTACACAAACAATAGAATAATTCTGAAACTTGGAACTTTTACCCCCCAACCCCTTAAACTAGGGGATGGAAGTTTGTATGAGACTTCTGCAAATTTTGATACTAGAGGTCTGAAAATTGATATAGGGACTCCTTTATTATTTATAAATAATAAAATACATATTCTAGGATTTTAAAAAAATCACCCCCCACCCTTTAAATAAGGGGATGAAAGTTTTTATGGGTTTTCCATAATGGGCGATAAAAGTAGTATATATCGGGCTAAACGTAAGTATTTCTTATACACAATTATTACTACTTCCATATCTACACTTCGACTTCGTATTTTAAATATCTGGGGGCACGGTAGTGCCCCCGCCAAGACGAACAAAAAAGAAGGGGGCACTACCTACCTTTTCTCGAACCGTTTCGTCTCATATTCAAACCCTCATCAGTTTCGTCCCAGTTATCACTAGAGCGCCCAAATTCTCAGGTTAAGATGCAGTTAGAAAACATATAAAATGTACAAAATTTAATTGATCTAGCTTTTATACTTTAGGTTTTATAGGTACCTCTAATACGCCGATTTTGCCACTCACTCACTGACGTATCAAAACCTCTGGGGTACTTCCCGATGACCTAGAAAGCTGAAATTTGGTATGTAAGCTAGTATTAGTACACAAACAACAAAATAATTCTAAAACTTGGAACTTTTACCCCCCAACCCCTTAAACTAGGGGATGGAAGTTTGTATGAAACTTCCGCAAATTTTGATACTAGAGGTCTGAAAATTGAAACCTATAGGGACTCATTGTTATAAATCAAATACATATTGTAGGACTTTTAAAAAATCACCCCCCACCCTTTAAATAAGGGGATGGAAGTTTGTATGGGTTTCCCATAATAGGGGATAAAAGTGTATATATATATATGGGGCTAAACTTAAGTATTTCTTAAATACACAATTGTTCAGTTGACGCTCAAGAAACCCTACAGCCCAAAAAAATTAAAAAAACTAAAGCACCTTACAAAAAGAAATGAGATCCCACCAAAAACATTTCATGTAAAATTGACGGCCAAGACTCACATTCTCATAACGCTTTCGCTGTAAAAAAGTTATCAGATCCCAGGAAAAGCCAAGCCCCTAAGCCCCGACTTTACTAACCCCACCACCTTGGTTTAAAAAGTATGGCATCAACTGGCTTCAAGCCCCTAAACCCGGAGTTTACTAACCCTACACCTTTGTTTCAAAAGTATGGCTTGGCCGTTTCATAGAGTACCGTAAATAAGTCCAACGGACCGTCTGGCCCATATGGTATCAAGAAACTAAGTTAATGTCTTTGATAATATATACTTATAAACTTAATTCCTTACGATATAGGCCAGACGGTCCGTTGGACTTATTTACGGTACTCTATGAAACGGCCAAGCCATACTTTTGAAACAAAGGTGTAGGGTTAGTAAACTCCGGGTTTAGGGGCTTGAAGCCAGTTGATGCCATACTTTTTAAACCAAGGTGGTGGGGTTAGTAAAGTCGGGGCTTAGGGGCTTGGCTTTTCCTGGGATCTGATAACTTTTTTACAGCGAAAGCGTTATGAGAATGTGAGTCTTGGCCGTCAATTTTACATGAAATGTTTTTGGTGGGATCACATATACAGTTTTAAATTGTGAACAAGAGGTTCAAGTGTTGCTTCTTTAAATTAACCTAGTTTTTTTTACCTTATCTCCTTTACTATCTCAGTAACATTAATTTTACCTACACGCAATTTATGGCAACCTTCAAAAGCAATTCGCACATGCCGTTTTACGAATTAAACTCTTCACGAAACAAAATTTCAACGGAGACTTATTTCCCCAGCACTTTATTTTGAACTTTTCGCCAAAGATTAATTATTACACAGCATTTCTCAGGCCGTAAATCGTCGCTTAACTCTTCCAACCTCATATCTGCTGGTATCATTCGTTGGGAAAAGCAATCGTGTTCAAAGTGTACAAAATCCACTTTCCCGTCACTATTCGGTCGGAAACCGAGGCTGATGGGAAAGTAAAGCCTCGAAAACATTGTCGATCTTGGTCGGCAAGTCTCATTTGTACGACTACTTCGGGCCAGGCTTATTTGACAGCTCTGATAATAACATCATTTGTAGCAAGTAATTTGTAGACTCGCCACCTGCCACGGTTTTACCATAACTGGACTTTCAAAGATATCCAGTCAGTGCTCAATAACGATATAAAGTATTGAAAAACTTAAAAGCCAGATGTGTGTTGTATAACAAAACCATGCAACTCCAACATACTTGCAATGATCGTCCACAAAAATCCGTGCCATTTCCTGCTCTTGCGCCGCCGTATCGACGCAGTAAAAACGCGCACGCATCAAGCGCGCATTTATCATCTTATGATAAATTTGACGCGTGGCGACCAGCATCCTGCAGCTGCGGGTGAAAAACCCGCCGTGCGCCATTCAAGTCAATAGTTACAATAAAATTAATAATCCAATATCCTTCTGCGTTTTAAGAGGAAACACCAATAAAAGGAACTTAGCATTTTCTAGCGAGTTCGCTTGTGTCAAGTATCTCATGTTTAGACTGTCATCTTCCAAGCCTTGACTCCTCTTACCTCATTTCTCCTCTACAATAACCATTGATAGGAACTTGGACACCTAAGTCTGATATGACCTGGAACCAATTTTCCGCTGAATAAAACCCGCCGTGCGCCATTCAAGTCAATAATGACCAGGGGTCGGACTTTCTTTCGCACCGTAGGACTAATGGAGAGCTATGGAGCCGATATTTACATTAAAATACTATTCATACTCATAAGTGTATTTCATTCGCAATTTTAATTTTATAGTCAAGGACAAAGTCAGAAGAATATACAAAGACCTGATTTGTGTAAGTACGCATTATTTTTTTCGCCACCATAAAATACGTTAATATTTGCAACTTTATCCATGTTTTCCGGAGTAAATTGGATTCTATGTTGATCGAATATCCATTTATAACTAGAAAGTTCATGATATTGACAATAAATTGAGTTAAATTAGGAATTTTGAAATATTGTTAAAAAAAAATATTCATAATTTTAGTCATTTAATGCTTGGGAATGTTAACCATAATAAAGTTAATAACCACAAAGGCAGTTTGGAATGAAATAGATGAATAAGTGTGAGTATGAGTATGAATTGTATTTTAATGTTAATATCGGCTCCATAATAGCTTTCCATTAGTCCTACCGTGCGAAAGAAAGTCCGACCCCTGATAATGACAATAAAATTTATGATCCAATATCGATCTGCGTTTTAAGAGGAAACCAAATAATAGGGACCTATAATTTTCTAGCGAGTTCGCTTGCGTTGCTGGACCGGGAGTCAAGTGTTTTATGTTTATAGTCAGACCACGGTAACTCTTCCAAGCAAATGAACTGTGAAACCATACAAAATGAGTCAGTCTGACTCTAGCTTGTCATCTTCCAAGCTTGGACTCCCCTATATCTATAACCCTCGGCAGGAACTAGGCACATAAAAGTCCGATATTACCTGGACCCAATTTTCTGCTGAAACATCCTTTAAATTAATGATTTAATATTATTCTGCGTTTTAAGAGGAAGCACTAAATATGGGAAATAAATGTTAGCTGCGTATTAATTACCTCGCATTGCCGGGAATTAAGTATCCTATATTTATAGTAAGTAAATTACTGCAGACGCAGGAAGAGAAGGGATTGCCGGATGAGTAGGACCTAAAAAAATTATGTGTACCTATTTGCTCTTTTGTTTTATTTAATCTTGTTCAATTTTATGATTAAGGCTTTTGCTTAAATTAACCTGACATGTGTTTGATAGCAATATTAAAATAAAGTCAACCTTATCTTAGAGCACTACATTTAAGATACAATTTTAATTTATGGCTATTGAATTTAAGATAAACTTTCAATATAAGTTATAAATGCAAAGTGAAGACATATATTTGCACGATTATCTTAATGATAATGATGCAGCTGGTAATTCAAGTCTCAACATTATATGGCCCTAATAGTTTTCTACAAGTTAATTTGGTAAGAGGCCTTACATGGATGTTTAAAATCGCTCATAATATAAGTACCTAGTCTTTTTATTTATAAAACTAACATTAAAGGGTCTGGTCGAAAACGACCCGTGAGACGTCGAGGTAATCAAATACTACACCTTTCTGAACGCGATTAAATCCAATTTTATGATAATAATGAGTGAAGATCGCGCGAGTTCAAATCAATAAACGTATTTAACTATTATTAAACTGAATCTAAAACCAAGATATGTGTAAAATGGGCATTATCTCGCTGTATTGCTATACTAAGACTGAGCGAGAAAGTTGCCAGCCCTTTGGTCACCAGTGGTGTCGACGAGCCGTTTAGAAAGTTCCTTAAAAAGAACTCTAGCGCTTGGACCCCACGGGCCCAGGGTCTCGACACCAAATGCGGTGAAGTGGTATTAAGAGCCGAGACCCTGCTATTTGAGTTATTTTGCGGTCTCCGGCCTCCGTCGCTCCGCCGGCTCGGATAGTGATATATACCTATGTTCAGCAAAATATACCCGAGAAATTAGGTTTCATTGCTTCTCCGTGACCCGTCCCACGATATCCTACCATCATTATCTAGTCCTTGTTAAAATAAATCCGACTTCTCATCGACCGCAACCGGATCCATTCCAGTGGACGTATAATTTCTTAATTACAATTAGCGAAGAAACCGCGAACATATATTATACCCATCATCTACAAAAAGTCGTAAGTCCTAAAGATTTCTAACGAACATTGTGTCTTTTTGTATGAAGGACATATTCCCAACCCTTTATTAATAAAAGGACGTAAGTGCTTAACCTTATCAAGTAGCATGTGTCTTTTTGTGTATAAAGGCCGTTTTGCATACTCCGACGCATACTGCCGAGACTGAGATCTTCCGTCCCCGCGTAATTGTGGCCATTACAATGTCCGCACTGATTTCAAACAAGACATTACTGCATGTCAAAGGAATTGCAAATAGGTATGTTTGTGTGATACACTGATGTGTACCACACAAACACATGTGACATTCAAATAAACACTTGGGCCTAATATGATTAACATATAGCCATTTGCCAAGCTAATCATAGATAAAGTATTCATTTTATTAGTCATAGTATGTATACATTGATAATTCCATCTGACAGAAAAACTATGATCCCTTGGACAAGTTTAATATCCTATTATTGCGACGCTTCGGTCGGTCGCGTTGCCACGCCTCTTGACCAATCGCATCGCGTTTCATAGAGACAACCAATAAAATACAGTATATGCAAATTTCTCATGCGGCTTTTGAGAAAACCAACCCAAAATTTCTGTATTTCATTCTGCGATTGAATTCAAATCCACAGGTGTTTACTGTGTTTGTATTATTAGTTATTCTCAGCACGTCACCTGATTGGCGCTGCAATTATTCAACACTAACAAACGGACGAATACTAATGCGCGCAATATATTCCAGGGCGGTGCGAGACACGGGCCCTACATTGTCTAAGCAGACCACTTAAACTAAACACTGGGGTTTGATTTCAACTTGGTAACTTCCTTACTCGCATAAAATTAAGTTTGTGCTTAATTACTTACTGGATTGTTCCTGTATGTACCTAGTGGGAAATAGTTTCGTTTGTCGACATGTACGATTGTAAACGATGTATGTAAGTTAAATAGTTTTAAATTACTATCCATTGAAGCTACATATTTGAAGAGTCCGGAAAGCAATATATCAGGCCTTATGCTGTAGTTATTGGAATTTAAGTTCAAGTCTCATATACTGATTTAAACTTATACGATTTTCAAACATTGTTACAACAAGACGGGACTTATAAACGCGTTTAAACAGCGTTTATATTACCTCGACGTTTCGAACGTGATGTTACATGGTCTTGAACTCTCAAAGGGACTGGCGGGAATCAACGTCTACTTGGCTTATTTCAAACTTCCCGCACGAGGCCGTATGCAAGATTCATAGAAAAAAATGGGCTTTATTTGAGTCATTATAATCACGACCCAAGAAATATTGTCTAGATTGACGCGTGGCCTCCTGAGGGTAGCGGAGAGTCAAGGGATGCGGTCGGTTGGATCAAGGGCCAGATACAGAAGGCAGTACTCCTGGACACGGCGCGTATCGTCAGGAGGTTCCTCTCTCTGCAGCCCTCACGACCGGTAGCCTGGGCCCCGCCCCGCTGCCGGCGGCACCCTCGGTTAGGTTTTTTATAATGTGTTTATATATGTTGTAATTTCTTTATTGTATTTTACTTTTTATATACATATATTGTAAAAACCTAGCCTAAGTATTAAAATAAATAAAGGAGATGATATAAATAGATAGAAATATTGTCAAGTTCATACTTGTCGTTGGCTACAGACGCCTGCGCCGATAACATCTGAGATGCGGATAAGATGCCGGTATCGGGAGCCGCGGGCACGAGTAACACTTTGCTAATGTTATTGTTCAGCGTTTGGAATATATCTGTTTGTAACCATGTGAAATGCACTCGTAACACGAGCAGATAAAAAGAAAATGGCGCGTGTCGAAAGACCGGTGCATGGTATGTTTTACTAACAAAAAAAAAAAATGTCGCACAACCTCACACAAATCAATCTAGTCCCACAGTAAGCTCTAGTAGGCTTGTGTTATGGACACATTGGCTTAAATTTCCTGATAGAAGACACATCACATCTTTACGTAAATTTATAGAACGCAGTTAAAATAGTGGTTACCAGAATATCAACGGCATTATTAGCAGGGCCGTCTTTCCCCCTAGGCCCACAAGGCCCCCTAGGGGCCCAGGCAGTCTAGGGCCCAGTCCCAGAAGCAAGACTTGCACCATAATAATGTTTTACTTGTAGGGGAGGGGCCCCGAATGCCAAGGGCCCTGGCCCTCTAAGTCCGGCCCTGATTATTAGTTGCGCAATTTTACTCAATTGCCTTACAATTGCTTAAATGAAGTGACTGACGTGAATCTTGGCCTCCTATACCATGCGTTGCTCTGTCATGAGCCAATCGAAATTGATTCCTTGAACTTTACGAAAGTCTTTTGGACTTTGATCCAACGATACCACCGTCGTCAGTAAGGATGTCCCAAGTAAAATTTTTGGCCGCAATTTGTTTTAGCGCAATTTTGATGACATATTTTAAGTATAACTCCTAGAAAGGAATTTCGCCCGGGGATTTTTTTGTTATTTACAGTAGTCAGATAAAAAGTATCCTATAACCATCTTTTAGCCACGATAGCAAAATAACAAAGTTTCAAATTGTTCCGTTCGTGCTTTCGTTTGACAAAGATATTGATACCAGCCGAGCCGCGCCACGCACCATACAAATTCTGAACAGCGATGTTAAGATTTTTCCTGAAATTACGACCCATTTCTATAGAAAAATTATTTCCGATGCAAATATATATTTTCATAATATAAATTATCAAACAGTTGATACAAAGATTAAATTAAAAAACGAAAAATGAAATGCGTAACTTGACGGAAGACACCGGGAATGGAACCCGGTATCTCTGGATTACCGGTCCAGCGTGTTAACGTCTCCACCACCCTAACGCCAGATAACCTTTAGATTTTTTCCTAATGCTTTGTGTAAGTCGTCATTTTCATTAGGTTATTTGAAAAGCTTTACACCTTATGTGAAATATGAATACGTTAATATTCACATCTTACCGCACTACTTTACAGCAGTGAACGAACAAGCGATAGAGGGCGCTGTTATTTATAGATTTATGAAACATATAATGTCGCATTCTTTTGAAATGTGGGTACCTACACCAATTATTTCTTTATATTGATACAAAAATCAAATTGAATAAAGCAAAATTTAAATTTAATGCTTAACCTGGCGGAAGACATCGGGAATCGAATAAATTTGGTGTACCCACATAAATTACGTGTTCATAAATGTATAATATAAAGATCAGTTATTTAGTTTGGCGTGTTTAAAGTGGTCTTTAAAATAAAGGCCATATCTCTCACTCCGCCCTGAAATGTATTGCTCGCATTAGTATTCGTCCGTGTGTTGGTTTTGAATAATTGCTGCTCCAATCAGGTAACGTGGCGCGAATATCTTACTATGGAGACAACACCTGTGGATTTCCGGCTTTGATTTTATTTAAGTCAAAACCGTTTTTCAGTAAATTGCATTTTATTAATCGACTTCAAAAAAGGAGGAGGTTCTCAATTCGAACTAATTTAATTTTTTTTGTATGTTTGTTACTCGATATCTCCGAGAACCGTGAACCGATTTTCAATTTTTTTTGGGATCGACTTCGAAGGTTGAGTCAAATGTAATCTATACTTGAACGGGTTATTGTTGGCTTTTTTAGTTTTACTGAAGTCGGTTCTTTTTTTTGTTAATTTTTTTTTTTCATAAAGGAATTATGAATCATCCCATAATGTATCATCATCGCCTTGATCATAAATTTTCAAGCTTATCCACTACCCAAATGTTCTCTGGATGAGATCGCTCTTTAGCGATAAGACCGCCTGTTGTTTACCTCCAATTGTAATTTTTTGTCCGTCTGTCTGTCTGTCACCAGGCTGTATCTCATGAACCGTGATAGCCAGGCAGTTGAAATTTTCTCAGATGATGTATTTCTGTTGCCACTATAACAGCAAATACAGAATAAAATAAATATTTAAGTGGGCCAATTAAGATGGGATAAGTGTTTTTTCAGAACCCTCGGTGCGCGAGTCAGACTCGTACTTGGCCGGTTTATGCTTTGGGGAAACCGCAAAAATATTTGACAACTTAGTTCCTTTGAAGACAGCCTTACCAGCGATTTCGTATTTAAACTCCACACATCCCAATAGATGTCGCCACATCTCCATCAATAAACCCTCTGTCAAAGTGACCAGCACCGGTACCAGACATAACGCGATATGCTTATCGACAAAATCTATGGGGTAGATTATCAGAGCCGCGAGAACATGCATTGTAGCCGATAACAAGAACACGACGGAATGTGGTCGTACATTCAGAATAGGGTGCCTAGTTTATTGAAGCGAATTGGCAGGTGGCATGGGAAGTTTAGTTTGAAGTATACAATGTTAGAGGATACCGCCGATTTAGTAACACGACAACAATGCTGAGTCAAAGGCTCTTCCTTAATGCACACATTGCTGGTCTCTTTACTCCGCAATCGATAATTGTCAACATTTCAAATTTTTTAATTTGACGACACGTTTGGCTCGGTTTGTAGACACCTGCCTACTGAGCCGACGGTCCCGGGTTCGAATCCCGGCCAGGGCAAATATTTGTGTGATGAACTCGAATATTTGTGCTTGGGTCATGGTTGTTCTATGTATTTAAGTATATATTTATCTATATAAGTACGTATATCGTCGTCTAGTACCCATAACACAAGCCTACTTGAGCTTAATTTGGGACTAGATCGATTTGTGTGAGGTTGTCCGATATTTATTATCATTTATTATTTATTTATTTAATAGTGTTAAGTTTCAACTAATTTCTTTCTTACTTGCCCGTACACAGTGACTGTAATTGCTAGTGACAGCATAAACGATTTGTATAGAGAATTGCAGATCTACAAATTAACCGCTAGGGGCGCTGTACCTACTATATTCCATACTATCGTTTACGCTATCGCTAGCGAGTACGGTCACGTCACTCATGGTAAGGGTACAGCAAGTGACAAACCAGTGAGTCGTACGAAGTCTCATCTCAGTCCACTTTGCTACTGGATAGAAGCCTTACCTAACATTTCGACTATGTCTTGGGTTACCTACATTCACGGTCTATACGAGAAGGTCAGTCCAACTTGACTCATTCCTAGACCAACCACAACTACATCTTCCGATCCATGGTCGACACTTGAGAACCATTTCTCATCCCAAAAAGTCGTTGTGGAAAATTTGTTTCTCTCAAAATGATGAAGATCATTTAATAAATTTGGTTGCCCTAAATACAAATATATCATCTTACTAAGTGACAGTGATCTGGATATATTTTTTAGCTCCAAGTCTACATGGCCTTAATGACTGGCTACTTGGAGCCTATTGTTAGTCCTAGCTCAATTACAGCTTATCTTTATTTTATTTTCTTTTTACAAATACCTATGTATACTAAGTTAATCAGCATGCTTGGTTATATACTTTACTAGCGACCCGCCCCGGCTTTGCACGGGTGAAATGCTAACAAATTATACATGTATTATACATATAAACCTTCCTCTTGAATCACTCTATCTATTAAAAAAAACCGCATCAAAATCCGTTGCGTAGTTTTAAAGATTTAAGCATACAAAGGGACATAGGGACAGAGAAAGCGACTTTGTTTTATATTTACTATGTAGTGAAGTGTTGATTGTGAACGTATAAATAAATAAAATTATATGGCATATCCTTCTTGTTTTGTTACGGTAATAAAAAAACACTATCGTACTCATTGGTACAATTGAAACTGAATGTTCGTGCTTATAATTATTAATTTTAATCAAGTTTCCATAGCCATTACTTAAAGTTAAGTGTATTTGTACTTTCTATCCATTTATTTTTGCTCATTGCCAGTAACTACACCAACAAACAGAGTTAATCATTTTTAAGTACATGTTAATAGTTACCTGCCTTACATATTATTAAGTTCTCACTCAAGTTATTAAGTTATCGACAATTTTTGGCTGATATCGATAATTGTGCCATTAAACATAACTACAACTTGCGAAATAAGTAGCGTGTTTCTTTTAATTAATAGTAACCGGGTATTCGCCGACCGAATGGGCAAAAGTGAGGCTGAGGCATGATGAAAAATTTGGCTTATACAAATAAAAACATAGGAGATAATAATGCGTCAGAAAAGCTATACCATATTTTCAATAGTTGATAAAAGAGTAGCAGGATATCCTTGAAAGTCACATCTTAACTACAAACACGAATATCTCATAATATCTGCAATGGAATCCAGCTTGGTGTCCATACTAAAAAAAATGGCTAATCTTATTACCAATCGCTTAAGAGGCCTTATTCCTTTCAATTTTTTTTTTTTTTCATTTTATGACAAATATTTTGATAATTTCAACCAAATTCCCCGATCTAGGTAGTAACATAGCTATTTCATGCATTCATTGCGTGCAGTCGAAAATAAGTTGAAAAAACGAATTTTTCGCGTGAATTTTGTAAATTTCGAGTAGTTTTTGAAACAACAATTATCAATGAAAAATTAAAACTGTAGGTTTCAAATATATACTAATAAATCCCAATAGCCCTATTCTAGGTAGTAACATCAATAATATGTTAAGAAATTATAGAAATATGATAAGAAATGTTTGATAATAGAAAGAAATGTCCAAAACAATCAGCATTTTAAAAGGAATAAGGCCTCTTAAGTCTCATCTCTGTTAGTTCTTGGTCCAGCATCCATACAAATTTGCCCATCGTCCTTTACATTATACAATATTATTATATATAAACAATGCCTTATAAGGTTATTCGCAAGGAGCCATTTGCTTCACCATTTCTAATGCGAACCGCTCGGAATGGAACTTGCTCCCATAGTGTGTATTTCCAGAAAATTATAATTTGGGTATCGTCAAGGTAAGAGTGAATAGGCTATTACTGAACTGGCGACCTCTTTGACCCCGTAGTCACTTTCCATCAGGTGATATTGAGGTCAATCGCCGGTCAGTTAGTGAATAAAAAAACTAAAATAAGAAACACTCTCTGCTCCCAGGGAGCTCACGATTAAGTAACTGACAGGGTTATAATCTTGTACAAATATTGTTGATACTATAAGCAATCATTAAAAAGAAACATGAGCTCTCTAACCATAAATACTTCATGAACTTTTTTTGCTAAGTCTCATCCAGCCGTTTTCAAGTTTTACGTTTATAAGATCGCTTAATATGTTACTACATAAATATTAAGCGATCTTATAAATTAACACATTAAGCATCTTATAAAATTCCTATGAACATCGGACGGTGTGGACCCGTTTGTCGGCATGTGTACACCTGTGTATTGATTGATTAATCATATTAATAAATCTACAGCTCACTATTAATAATCATTAATTATACTCATTCATAAGATAGTTTCAGAGTGGAAGGTTAAGTTGATGAACACTTTTGTATCCTTTAGAAATGTGATGAACTGTATATTTTTTCAACTGTTCCATAATAGATAATAAAATATGAATGGTTTTATCAGATTTATGGAACTACTAGCTGCACCCTGCGGAGTTTTCCGGTCATCCCACGGAAACACTTTTTTTTTCGAGATAAAAAGTAGCCCATGTGTTAATCCATGGTTTCAGCTACCTCCATACCAAGTTTTGTTAAAATTGGTCCAGCCGTTAGAGCGTGAAGAAGTAACAAACATACACATAAACACACTCACAAACATTCGCCTTTATAATATTAGCGTGATTAGGAAACAAAACTACTGAACTGATAGAATCACCAAATGCTAAAACTAAGACTAATTTTTAGGGTTCCGCACCCAAAGGGTAAAAACGGGACCCTATTACCTACCGAGACTTCGCTGTCCGTCCGTCTGTCTCCAGGCTGTATCTCAAGAACGGTGATAGCTAGACAGTTGAAATTTTCGCAGATGATGTATTTCTATTGCCGCTATAACAACAAATACTAAAAGTAAAATAAAAATAAACATTTAATGGGGGCTCATCATTGGCATATCCAAACCTCAAATTCCATTAAACTAAGAACCACTTTTTTGAAGTCGGTTAAAATCAGTCAAAGTCACAGACTGTCACAACAATTGATCACCTGTTTGACTAACTGATACGATAATGATAGTGCCGTATCAATCATTATGTTAAGGATCAATCAATCGCATTTATCAACTTGCATTTTGTAAAATGGCGGAAATCCATGACAGCTGTATTGCCGCTCGCAATTAATCTGGATATTCTGGTGTAACTTAGATATAAATTATAGACATTGGATATGAGATGGAAGAGAGTAGATGAGTGAAATAGAGACTGTTAAAGAAAAATTCATGGCAAGAGATACCGGCTCAGCTAAATATATATTACCAGCGACCCGCCCCTACTTCGCACGGGTGCAATGCTGATAAATTATGCATGTATTATGAATATAAACCTTCGTCTTGAATCACTCTATCTATTAAAAACCGCATAAAATCCGTTGCGTAGTTTTAAAGATCCATACATAGGGACAGACAGACAGACAGACAGCAGGAAGGGACTTTGTTTTATACTATGTAGTGATACTTGCTTTTTTAGGGTGCGGGTGAAGGCAGACGAGCTTAATTTGAGTCGCGTTAATTTAGTGGCGCCATACTTAGTGTGACGTGATCACGTGACGTAATGTATGGCGCGACCCAAATTACGAGACTCAAATTACGCTCGCCTAGCTTCACTCTTACGCATACTTGTATGATGAAACTGCGCGACATGGTCAAAAAAGCCATACGATTAAATAAATAAAGGAGACTTTAACGACGCATTTCTATTTTTCTTTGAGCGTTGATCTTTGTATCAATGGTTTAATATAAAAATTGTGGTGTGTACATTAAAAAAATTAGACATTACATGTTTCATAAATTTATAAAATATTTTTAAGCAGTTCACTGCTGTAAAGTCGTGCGGTAAGATGGGAATATTAACGTATTCACATAGAGATCGCTAAGGTGTTAAGCCTTTCAAATAAACAATGCAAAGATCGACACCACAGAGTACCTTTGTATATCGACACACAAAGCAATGGGAAAAATTTAGGCTTGGGCGTTAGAATGACAGAAGGGTTAACGCGCTGGACTGGCGATCCAGAGGTACCGGGTTCGATTCCCGGTCTCTTTCACCAGGTTACGCATTTCAATTTCTCTTTGAGCTTTGACCTTTGTATCAATGTTTTAAGACTTTAACTCTGTTCCTTTAGTACTCTGTTCGTAGTGACGGATCGTTCTATCTACAAGCTATCACTCGATGCTCCCGAGGGATGTAAATCAAGTTATCCCGTGATGCGGGATTTCCTGGATGCGTCCGCGCACGCAACCTGATACCTATTGGAATATACGCAGGCATTTATGAAGTACACTTTGTTTTATGGTTTACTCTTCCTTTATGTTGCATTACGCCGACGTATCATTGTATCGAAAGCATTTCTCCGACACCATAAAATAAAGATTGTTATAAAACACACCTTACCTAACCTATAGAAAACAAAAAAAATTGGGCAAGTGCGAGCCCGACTCGCGCATGAAGGGTTCCGTACCTATACATATATATAATGTATAACAAGTTTGTTGTATGGGAGCCCCCCTTAAATATTTATTTTATTTTATTTTCAGTATTTGTTGTTATAGCGGCAATAGAAATACATCATCTGTGAAAATTTCAACTGTCTAGCTATCACCGTTGTTGAGATACAGCCTGGTGACAGACGGACGGACGGACGGACGGACAGCGAAGTCTCAGTAATAGGGTCCCGTTTTTACCCTTTGGGTACGGAACCCTAAAAACAAGATTTATGAAAAATTTATGTATTCTGGGGAAATTATTGTCGATGAATAGAAGATTCGATAAAACCTCTGTCTACAAAAGAAGGGGGTGCAATAAATAATGATAAAAAAAATTAAATAATCTTTGTAGTATCAAGTATCAACATAGTTATTACACAGCAATTATATAACTTGTTTAATTCACTTCGATTTAAGTGACGGATATATCGAAGCAAGTTTATCACCAATCCGCCAGGATATAAATCACGGCAGCCATGATACAAGATGTCCGAAATGCGCACCAAACACGCAACTCACGAGCGGTTTAATCAATCGATGCTTAAGAGTGACTAACCGACTGATTTCAATAGGCACCTAGCGCATCTCGTCACGTATAGACGAAGTGCAAGCTTGATTCAACCGGGTTATACCTGGGTTACCTTGATGACGTCGTATTTAGGCATATGTCAGTAATTATAAAACAATTCTTATTTAGTATTGTGTAAAGACCATTTTGATAAAGAATGTCAAAGGGTAAATATATCAAAAGCTATTTTACGCGGCATAGCTGCTATGGAATAGATAAAAGTAAGTATAATTTATTTGACTTTAGGATTTATTTGATTTGCGCGTAGGCATTGATTAAAACTAATAAATGGGTGTAAGTTGTTTTCTAAGAACTTCCGTGAGTTGGCTTTAGGATAAGGTAGTTTCATACAGCCAGATTTGATAACCCAATCAGATTGTGCAAACACAGACAACATTCAATTATTTAAATTCCATTATCATATAAATAAATTTAAAAAAATTAAAGATTCATGCGGGGTTCGATCCCACATTTGCTAGGCTTTCCGGCCTATCATGGGCATCCTACCTATTTGACCACTGAACCTGATGCGAGAGCCATAATTTTTTTCGAGTAGTTGATTCTTAAAAAAATAAAAATAATTTATAATCATTCGTGGATGCTCAGCTACCATCTGCTTTTTTAATTAGTACTAATTATAGAAAAAACGTACGTGAATGCGAAGTAATGCTCGTAAATTTGTTTATGTATTTGACAATTTGTACTGACCATCAATACCTACATAAACTAGAATCGCATAGCTATTAGCCTAACGAGACTTCCTAAAGATATTAACAAAGAAATTAAATACAGCAGGCATTAAAGAGTACCTACACATATTTATGACTACATCCGATCAAGCAGGTGGTAAGGACAAGTCGCCGCCAATTAATAAAAAAATAAAAAAGTATTGTCTCCACCAAGGAGTCCATCAAACAATTACAAATTAATTGAGTCAACTGTACAACTTATCACTATCAATTTAACCATAAACGTAACTGCACTCAGTACTCATGGGAGTTTACAATGACAGCACTCGCTAGCGACTGCATAAACGATTTGAATGGAGAATTGTAGTTGTACAAAGTAACCGCTAGGAACACGGTGTTATTCTCCTTACAAATCGTTTACACTGCCGCTAGCCAATACGGTCACGTCAACTCATGGTAAAGGTACAGACTGTCTCGTAAGAAACCGTATCGACTCGATTCGTAGGATGTCCGTATTCCACACCCACGTCGGCACATGGTGGAAGGGAGTCATTCCACCATTGCTCTACGCTTTTCCGTCATCACCACTTAGATGGTTGGCAGTCCTGAACGATGCATTCCTCCAGAATCTTCCTGCCTCGCACAGCTGTTAAGCTGTGTGGAATGAACTATCGCTCGAGGTATCTCCGGAGCTCCGGACCGATACGACCTTCAGATCAAACCAAGTCTTAATAAGAAGACCTCCAAACCTTTAAGAAAAAGGCACACTCCCATTTGAAAAGCTGGCAACGCATTAGTAACTTCTCTAAATGATTTTCATGTCGTGTCATCTTGTAGCATTAGTATTCTGACAAATAAAAACATTCCACTCTATTTTATTCTATTCTGATTCTGACGGTGCAGCCCGTCTAGCACAACTATGGCTCGCGACTCTTGTCGTGCGACATAGCATCACCCGTCACTCTCTCACAGTACTGTACAAAAAGAGGTAGGTAGTATATCTCGCGCGAAAAAGAGTCACGTGTCACAGGCGAAGGTAACCGGCCTTAGCGGCGAGCGGCAGCGGTGCGCGGTACGTGTGTCTCGCTCACTCGTATGACCGCCGTCCTCGGATCTCGCGCTCAACCGCTCATATCGGCTTACCATCAGGCGTTTACCTTTATTATAAGAAAGGAACCCTTGGAGTAGAGAACCCTAAAACCACCCATAATGTAATCGGATCGCTCTGATGTTTTACCGACTACTGTATAAGGATATATCTGATTACAAGACTAATGATGTGATTACTGCTGATGATGATTACTTTATACCAGCCAGATGGACTGAGTGAATGATTATTGCACCAATATGGTCGCCATTATGCTCTAATGGGCATTTAACGATTGACGGTAAGCAATGGCGATTGGCATTCAATATTCATAACAATAATTGCTTATTGTCTAGATCAATGTGATCTCATCTCGATCATTTCTTGCAGGTACTATGTTGTGTCAAAGAAGTGCATTTTTGATACTTATTTTTTTATCGATTTATGAATCTGTAATTTAACACGTTCACGGGCAGAGGACTATTTGAAAAACTACATGCAATGGCAGATACAAAACTCATTT
Source organism: Apotomis betuletana (assembly GCA_932273695.1). NCBI lineage: Eukaryota > Metazoa > Arthropoda > Insecta > Lepidoptera > Tortricidae > Apotomis > Apotomis betuletana. The sequence goes on from OW026307.1 coordinate 23,222,862, forward strand.
CTAGTTAAAGACAGCACAAGGCATTTTCCATAATTATGGAAATTATACTTCTGTAGACGTAATGCCAGTTTTGGGAGAAAAGTCACCGTCCCCAGACGTGGTGCCGTGTCACGGAGGTCCTTACTTACATTTACATCTCTCACCGTGCTGTCCATGAAAGCCTTCATTTTTCGCACCGAAATTTCTATGTTGTGAATCTACAATTTTGTTTAACTAATTTTCAGCTACCAACGACGCACGTCGTCAATATTGTGTAATATCCAACATTACGATGTTTGGATGATAGCTCCTTGGCTATTCCTTACATAAAATCGTTTTCTTCCAGTTACTTTATATCGAATTCCGCATATAATGCTTAAATTTATCATTTTCTCTTCAATATGTCTCGGTCCCTTTAATTTATTCGTATTGTATCTAATCGGATTATACTTAGAACGATTAATATCTTTAATATTATTTGTACGTTAATTTTATTATAATATCGGACTTATGCTAGAGACTGTTCACTTTAACAAACCTAAATCATCCTGAGGGTCCTGTTCTAGGGACAGTCAACCCACCGCTTTGGAATAGGACACCGTAAAGTCGAATAAAATAAACTCCTTTAATTACTCTTTTCAAATACCTACCTTTAAATTACCTTTTCAACACACTTGCTCGTAAAGTGGTCCATATTAAACTGTTTCTATGGCCATAAAGTATCCTATAAAACACGCGTGCTTTTGACTTTTCTATTACGCACTAGTGTCTTTTACTTTACAGTTTTTTTTTAAATTTCAACAAAGAGTTTTTACTTTTATATAATAAGCAAAATTTTTGTGAATAAAGTAATTGTGATGCATTAAACGCAATAATTAAAAATTATTTTCATGAAATTATTTAATTTTGTCATGTAATTGACACTAATTTGCATTAGGAATAATTAAATATAAATATTATTATATTTTTAATATTTGGCTGTTTGACGGTTTCGTCATTGCTTCCATTTTGCACCTGCGCGCGCATAACTATTTCAACCAATGGAAGGCGTGTAAAAAATAAATCTCCGCGCCATTTTGCTTTGCATGAAATTTGTTTATTCGAGTTTATCGCTGTACTTAGTTTGTGACTGATTAGATTTACAAAAATGTCGAGTTCTAGTAATGAAGATGATTTTAGATGTGGAATTGATGCCTCCGGAAATACTTAATGATGCAAAAAATGCTACTGACAGCCTCTTGCCATTGAAATCTAATGCAAAGTATCCAATAGCCTATGAAAATTTTATTCATTGGAAATCCAGCAAAAAAGCCCATTTGTTCTAGGAAAACGTATTTTTAGCTTATTATTATGAGCTAGCAAATAAATATAAGCCCACCTCGCTGTGGTCTATCTACTCCATGTTAAAAAGCACTGTTCGGAACAAAAATAGTATTGACATAAAAACAATCTGATTGCGGTCTTGAAGAGGCGCTCAGATGGTTACAGAAGTAAAAAATTTAAAGTATTGTCCTCAAAGGACATCGAAAAGTTTCTGAAAGAAGAACCGGATAGCCAGTACCTAGCAAAAAAGGTCAGTTGAAATTGTTATTTTATTTAAATACCTACGAAATTTCTGTACACTGAAAGATTATGTTTATAAAAAATTAAAACGACTACTCATGAGGCTACTCATCTACTCAACTATTTTATATATGTTATATATCTATGTAGGTAAGTGTGTATGTATTGTTTGGCAAGCCATGTCAAATCTAAACGACTAGACTGATCAAAGAGAATATAATCACTACGTTTAGACTGATCTCAAATATTTTTGTTACAAAAATAACTGGACATCCGCCCAGACATGCTTAGGTAATTTGCAGGCAGTAGTAACTAAATATGTATTTTATTTACTTTCAGGTCTCGTTAATATTCGGTATTACTGGAGCATGTAGACGTCAGGAACTGAGTAATATTGCTACAAAAGACATAGAAAATCACGGCAAAATGCTGTTAGTAAAAATTACTAACACTAAAAACATAATACCACGATCATTCAAAATTGACATTCATAGTTAAAAAATACGAAAATTTACGTTCAACGAAGGCTAAAACATACTGTACAAATGCGATCGAAATCCACTGTGTATCATTTCAATAACTGTACTTTCACAATTTGTTTTAAAAATTAAATTTATTAATTTATAAACGGGTGTTTTTTTCCTCGCAAGTGTGTTGAAAAACGTCGTATGAAACTCGTGTGCATTTGGTCATTACACTCTCGGCTCTATTACGCCCTCGCCTACGGCTCGGGCTGCAAATCCGCCTCGACTGTAATGACCAACTTAGCACACTTGTATCATAATGTACTATTAATGCGGGTCTCTTCGAGACAAAGAGTGAATAGGCTATTACCGTACCAGCGAACTACATAGTCATAGTCCCCGTAGTCATCACTTACCATCAGGTAACTGAAATTGCTGGTCAGTTTATTATTATTTTTTTTTAAAGAAACTTGGTATTAATGACACATTTTTAATTACTCCCTTTCCCAACTGACATCCATATCGTGTCCTTCCTTATCTATTAGGCGACAGTGAACCCGAGTCTTGTTTAATCAGTATTTTTGAAGCCTATTTGCATGGTGCTTGAAGCTTATTCGGATGGAGAATGACGAGAATTAAACCTTCTTCTAAAGAGCTCACGTTATCATACCTAAATCTTTGAAAGCGCTTAAGCCCCTGAACTCGTTTCGTAAACTCGAACGCATCAAGCACCTATCTCTTTAATTACTCTTTTCAAAGGCCTTTAACTTAGTATTAATGAGACATTTTTAATTACCCCCTTTCCCAACTGACGTCCATATCGCGTCCTTCTGTATTAGGCGACAGTCGTGGTTACCCGTGATTTATCTGTGCTTGGTCGACTTTAATTGATCGGACATATATAATCAGCGATTCATTACTGTTGCGATTAGGGCTGCCGGTTTATTAGACTGCAAAGTCGAAGCTATGACGGTTCGCTGGCAATCCTGTGCAACATAGTCTTGTCAAACACCCAAAATACACAAATTTACGCTCACTTACATACAAAGTCCTGTAGAAGTCGTATAAAACTCTCAAAATTAACGAAGTCTACATACAAAAACGCACTTACATACAGGCACATACTAGACGATACTAGCGAATCTAGCTATAACTTAAGTAACGAATACGATAAATACAACAACTTACCGCGCCTATACTTAGCACGTGGTCAGGTACCACTACCTATGTGTGACAGCACAGTAGGTACCATTTGTCGAGAGTTTAACAAGTAATAACGTCAACGAAACGAGCTTATGTTATATAACAATGGGACCAGCTAGAAAATATGCTCTTTGAAACAAGAAAATAATTTTCCAAATCGGTCCAGCCGTTCTCGAAAAATCAGAGAAGGAACATGAAAAATCCCCGACGAACTGAGAACATACTCCGTTTCTGACGTCGGCTGAAAACAGTCGCATTAACCGGTGCTAAAGGGGCAGATAACAAACGGAGTAAAGTTAAGATTAAGTCATCAATGTCATCATCACCATCACGATTATGTTCATTACACCAGCGAACAAAAATAAGCCCTTTACCGCTTCCCAAGTAGCACACATGTTGTATAAGATCGTATACGCCTCTTACACAGCTGTAATGAGTCGTATAAGGGCAGTATAAGCTCTTATGCAGTGTGTGCTAAGTGGGCTGCTTTCGCGACGGCGAAGCAGAGGTGTAGCTATCACTTTTCAGCCACCACACCAACTAGGTACTTATCAACCGTATCAATAATTCAGGGCCCCAGGTCATTGGTTGACTTGCTGTGCCCTAGACCAGTGTTCCATGAAGTTTTTGCGATCAAGGTACATCTAGGTAGATCAGAAAAATAAGGAAAACGTTTAAAATTAAATATGTGATTTGCAGCTGCGTCTAAACACACTTTATACCTTTATTACCGCCACCTAAAGTACACCAGTGTGCCACAGGACACGCTTGGTTGAACACTGTCCTACACCGTCGTCAGGGCCTTACGGTGTATTTTGATAGGAATAAGGCTACCCGCGTACAACACGTGCATAAGAGTCTATACAGCCACAGCCCTTAAATATTCAGCTTACTAAAGTTATGTAGCTGTATAGCTGTATAAGCGCTTGTACAGCATGTGTTATGCTTGGGTAGGCCACAGCGGTGAAGGCAGCCCTAGCCAGTTCACTATACAATGCAAGCCGTTGTCCATATCAGCCGCTATGTTATCTGGCGGCTGCTGATGCGGTCTAACACGATGCGCACGCATTTTGCAGTTAAGGTGCATCCACACAAGTACCCGAAATGGAACGATTGCGATTGAGTAATTTGAAACATTCAACTCCTCTCATCACGCCGAAACGGCTGAACGAATTTTAACCAATGTCGGTACAGGGATAGCTGGACATTGGACATCCAAAGATGGTTATAGGATACTTTTTACCCGACTAAGCGGATTAAGTTAAGGGGACCTTCTAGCTACATATAAACGACTGCTTTCGTCAACATATGGACGCACCATTATAGACGCTTATGCTGACGTCCATGTACAATTTACTGACGGACCTTTTTCATGTGATCTAGTTTTTAGTTGATGCGATAAACCGTCATGGTTGTGATGGTGGTAATTAAGCAGAGCTTTGTCATTAATCAAGGTGACAAGGTTCGACGTGATTGACAGTGCGAGGGGACTTATTAAAAGGAAAGCATGTAGCGGAGAGTAAAATGGGTTTTTATTGAAGTACAGTTTTTCCGGCACGGTGAACTTCCATAGGAGGGCTTGGGGTCTTTCTTTGCGTAGCTGGTGTTTGACGTCCTACACGCACACGTACAATTCGAGTGGTCAACTCACACACTGGCCACACGTGACAGAGTATTCAAAAGTAATTTGGCTTAGCTGTCCATATTCCAGCCCATAATAGACGAAGTCCACAGTTTTTGCTGGCATCCACACAGTGTTCATAAACCAGTAAATCTTATAGTGTTGTCTGTCTATCTGGATAACACGTTATTGCTAACGTATATATCATCATGATAATTTTTAATGAAAATGAAATCACTCAATGTAGGTAAATAAATACTCGTCATTTGTAATTTAGCATATTTTAAGGTTAAATAACATTTCACAACATAAAGGAAATACGGTTATGTAATACTCGTAAGTTCCTTGATTTAAATTAACGGTAATTTAATTTTTGTTCCAGGTCGTTGAAGGTAGTAAAATTATGTAAGTCACATTCACATGGCACATTTTAAATTATTTCTTAGGCAGCATTTTAATTCTTAGCTGCTAATGCGCTTAATTAAAGTAGTGTATGCATGTATATATACAACGAATCATGGCAGGCATCACCAGTGGGATGTCAACTGCAAGTGTGGTCGCCAGCCTACTCCGAGTGTGTCGCCTGCCTACCCCGAGTGCATTGGGTATGTTGACACTTGCCAACTTGACACCCCCCTGAGCTGATTGATTCATCCACAACTAACGACAGTTGTCTTTAATAGAAGTTCCACTACGAGTATCTGTCGCCAACCTACTGCTAACCTGACCCACCTGTGCTGATTGACAGGCAAATGAACACCTAAGACAAGCATTTACAGAAAATGCGAACCAGGGAGAAACAACATTAGATATTAATATTTGTGCAATTATTCCATGTACAAAGAATGACAGTTGTCAGTAATAGAATGTGAAGAATGGGTGCCCTTCGCTTGGTCTAAAATTTTATGTTCTAAAATTGTTTGGCCGAAAATGTTTGGTATAATATTTAATGGTATACTTATTCTTTAGTATAAAGATTTTTTTGCATACATATTTTTTGTCCTAAAACATGTTTGACCTAAAATTGTTTAGTATATTTTTTTAATGACTAAAAGGCTAAAAGTATAATATTGTTAGGTATAATTATTCTTTAGCCTAACATAATAAAACCTCCTAAAAACCCATATGCTGAAGCGAGCAAGCGAAAGTATTAAGCATAAGTCGCTCCCAGAACAATAGTTTAGGTTAGGTTAGAACTGCGTCCCCAACAAAAATAAGGCGCTCCCAGAACAGTAGGTTAGGTTAGGTTAGAACTGCGTCCCTGACAAAAATAAGGCGCTCCCAGAACAGTAGGTTAGGTTAGGTTAGGTTAGAACTGCGTCCCTAACAAAAATAAGGCGCTCCCAGAACAGTAGGTTAGGTTAGGTTAGAGCTGCGTCCCTGACAAAAATAAGGCGCTCCCAGAACAGTAGGTTAGGTTAGGTTAGAACTGCGTCCCTAACAAAAATAAGGCGCTCCCAGAACAGTAGGTTAGGTTAGGTTAGAACTGCGTCCCTGACAAAAATAAGGCGCTCCCAGAACAGTAGGTTAGGTTAGAACTGCGTTCCCGACAAACATAAGTCACCCCCAGAACAGTAGGATAGGTTAGGTTGGAACTGCGTTTCCGACAAACATTAGTCGCTCCCAGAACAGTAGGTTAGGTTAGGTTAGAACTGCGTCCCTGACAAAAATAAGGCGCTCCCAGAACAGTAGGTTAGGTTAGGTTAGAACTGCGTTCCCGACAAACATAAGTCGCTCCCAGAACAGTAGGTTAGGTTAGGTTAGAATTTTATGCCTAAAATACATTCGACCAAACAATGTTATTCCATACAAATGTTAGACTAAACAATTTTCGGCCAAAAAAATATATGCAAAACAATTTTTCCTCTTACACAGCTGTAATGAGTCGTATAAGGGCAGTATAAGCTCTTATGCAGTGTGTGCTAAGTGGGCTGCTTTCGCGACGGCGAAGCAGAGGTGTAGCTATCACTTTTCAGCCACCACACCAACTAGGTACTTATCAACCGTATCAATAATTCAGGGCCCCAGGTCATTGGTTGACTTGCTGTGCCCTAGACCAGTGTTCCATGAAGTTTTTGCGATCAAGGTACATCTAGGTAGATCAGAAAAATAAGGAAAACGTTTAAAATTAAATATGTGATTTGCAGCTGCGTCTAAACACACTTTATACCTTTATTACCGCCACCTAAAGTACACCAGTGTGCCACAGGACACGCTTGGTTGAACACTGTCCTACACCGTCGTCAGGGCCTTACGGTGTATTTTGATAGGAATAAGGCTACCCGCGTACAACACGTGCATAAGAGTCTATACAGCCACAGCCCTTAAATATTCAGCTTACTAAAGTTATGTAGCTGTATAGCTGTATAAGCGCTTGTACAGCATGTGTTATGCTTGGGTAGGCCACAGCGGTGAAGGCAGCCCTAGCCAGTTCACTATACAATGCAAGCCGTTGTCCATATCAGCCGCTATGTTATCTGGCGGCTGCTGATGCGGTCTAACACGATGCGCACGCATTTTGCAGTTAAGGTGCATCCACACAAGTACCCGAAATGGAACGATTGCGATTGAGTAATTTGAAACATTCAACTCCTCTCATCACGCCGAAACGGCTGAACGAATTTTAACCAATGTCGGTACAGGGATAGCTGGACATTGGACATCCAAAGATGGTTATAGGATACTTTTTACCCGACTAAGCGGATTAAGTTAAGGGGACCTTCTAGCTACATATAAACGACTGCTTTCGTCAACATATGGACGCACCATTATAGACGCTTATGCTGACGTCCATGTACAATTTACTGACGGACCTTTTTCATGTGATCTAGTTTTTAGTTGATGCGATAAACCGTCATGGTTGTGATGGTGGTAATTAAGCAGAGCTTTGTCATTAATCAAGGTGACAAGGTTCGACGTGATTGACAGTGCGAGGGGACTTATTAAAAGGAAAGCATGTAGCGGAGAGTAAAATGGGTTTTTATTGAAGTACAGTTTTTCCGGCACGGTGAACTTCCATAGGAGGGCTTGGGGTCTTTCTTTGCGTAGCTGGTGTTTGACGTCCTACACGCACACGTACAATTCGAGTGGTCAACTCACACACTGGCCACACGTGACAGAGTATTCAAAAGTAATTTGGCTTAGCTGTCCATATTCCAGCCCATAATAGACGAAGTCCACAGTTTTTGCTGGCATCCACACAGTGTTCATAAACCAGTAAATCTTATAGTGTTGTCTGTCTATCTGGATAACACGTTATTGCTAACGTATATATCATCATGATAATTTTTAATGAAAATGAAATCACTCAATGTAGGTAAATAAATACTCGTCATTTGTAATTTAGCATATTTTAAGGTTAAATAACATTTCACAACATAAAGGAAATACGGTTATGTAATACTCGTAAGTTCCTTGATTTAAATTAACGGTAATTTAATTTTTGTTCCAGGTCGTTGAAGGTAGTAAAATTATGTAAGTCACATTCACATGGCACATTTTAAATTATTTCTTAGGCAGCATTTTAATTCTTAGCTGCTAATGCGCTTAATTAAAGTAGTGTATGCATGTATATATACAACGAATCATGGCAGGCATCACCAGTGGGATGTCAACTGCAAGTGTGGTCGCCAGCCTACTCCGAGTGTGTCGCCTGCCTACCCCGAGTGCATTGGGTATGTTGACACTTGCCAACTTGACACCCCCCTGAGCTGATTGATTCATCCACAACTAACGACAGTTGTCTTTAATAGAAGTTCCACTACGAGTATCTGTCGCCAACCTACTGCTAACCTGACCCACCTGTGCTGATTGACAGGCAAATGAACACCTAAGACAAGCATTTACAGAAAATGCGAACCAGGGAGAAACAACATTAGATATTAATATTTGTGCAATTATTCCATGTACAAAGAATGACAGTTGTCAGTAATAGAATGTGAAGAATGGGTGCCCTTCGCTTGGTCTAAAATTTTATGTTCTAAAATTGTTTGGCCGAAAATGTTTGGTATAATATTTAATGGTATACTTATTCTTTAGTATAAAGATTTTTTTGCATACATATTTTTTGTCCTAAAACATGTTTGACCTAAAATTGTTTAGTATATTTTTTTAATGACTAAAAGGCTAAAAGTATAATATTGTTAGGTATAATTATTCTTTAGCCTAACATAATAAAACCTCCTAAAAACCCATATGCTGAAGCGAGCAAGCGAAAGTATTAAGCATAAGTCGCTCCCAGAACAATAGTTTAGGTTAGGTTAGAACTGCGTCCCCAACAAAAATAAGGCGCTCCCAGAACAGTAGGTTAGGTTAGGTTAGAACTGCGTCCCTGACAAAAATAAGGCGCTCCCAGAACAGTAGGTTAGGTTAGGTTAGGTTAGAACTGCGTCCCTAACAAAAATAAGGCGCTCCCAGAACAGTAGGTTAGGTTAGGTTAGAGCTGCGTCCCTGACAAAAATAAGGCGCTCCCAGAACAGTAGGTTAGGTTAGGTTAGAACTGCGTCCCTAACAAAAATAAGGCGCTCCCAGAACAGTAGGTTAGGTTAGGTTAGAACTGCGTCCCTGACAAAAATAAGGCGCTCCCAGAACAGTAGGTTAGGTTAGAACTGCGTTCCCGACAAACATAAGTCACCCCCAGAACAGTAGGATAGGTTAGGTTGGAACTGCGTTTCCGACAAACATTAGTCGCTCCCAGAACAGTAGGTTAGGTTAGGTTAGAACTGCGTCCCTGACAAAAATAAGGCGCTCCCAGAACAGTAGGTTAGGTTAGGTTAGAACTGCGTTCCCGACAAACATAAGTCGCTCCCAGAACAGTAGGTTAGGTTAGGTTAGAATTTTATGCCTAAAATACATTCGACCAAACAATGTTATTCCATACAAATGTTAGACTAAACAATTTTCGGCCAAAAAAATATATGCAAAACAATTTTGGCCAAACAATTTTCGACGTAAAAAGCAATCGACCAAAGATTATTCGGCCAAAAAATATGTGCCATAAAAAATATCGGCCAAAAAATTTTAGACAAACAGATATAGACCCGTGAAGAATGTCTGTTGCCAACCTACTCTAACTGACTTGGGCATGTTGACACTTACCAATCTGACACCCGCCTGTGCTGATTGATAGGCAAATTAACACCAAGACAAGCATTCACAGACAAGTACAAACCAGAGAGGAACAACATTATTCATGTTTGTGCAACTACTTCATCCACAACGAGAGACAGTTGTCAGTTGTCACTAATATAATGTCAACAGCGAGCGTCTGTCGTGAGCCTACTCCAAGTGCCTTTGGGCATGTTAACACTTGCCAATCTGTCACCCGCTTGTGCTGATTGACAGCCAAATGAACACCGAAGACAAGTATTCACAAGAGAAACAACAAAAGTACTCGACCGCGGATGATAGGGTCGCTATTTTTAGTATGTCTGTCCTTCGGATAGGAGATCGTCATCTGCACCTTTTTCCTTGGACCCGTGTCCTACCAGCTACTCCATTGATCCCTCGTCTCTCGAGACATGACCAAAAAATTTGAGTAGGTAGTTGCACAGCCGACGGAAGTCGTTCCCTGATTTAGTTCTTTTGAAATATTAGCTCATTTAGAATTTACTAGAAAACTTAAAATGCTATTCATGCTGACAGGCAAATATGCCCGGTATGTTTAGCGAATGTTAGTGCCATATATCCAGGCAGAACTCCATACTGGCACTTGCGAAAAGACTTCACACTCACTAAACATTGTTACGGCTTGCACGCTGATTGACAAGAAAATAAACACTTAAGCATGCGCTGACGGTCTAAATCCAGAGAGAAGCAACATTATTATTTCAATTTAAACGGAATATATCATTATTTACGCTTCCCTGTTTTTTTCTCAGTCAACCGTCGACTAGAGAAAACGTATGAGAGTCTCACATAGTGAATAAATCATATCAAATATAGAAAATAAACTAAACTGTTTTATTTAAACGTGCGACAGTCGCGAAAACCGAACGCGAGCCATGCCAGGGCGAGTGAACTACGAGTTTTATAATATTACTAAATAATTATAACAATTGATCAGATGCACAACAACTACCTAGTTACAAATTCCATTTCCGAAAACTGAGATAATATATCATAATATGGTCATTTTATTAAGAAAATAAGTCAATTTTAAAATAAAACAAAACATACAAATCATCTTAAAACTATCATTAACCTAAATACATACATGTTAACTAACCTAAATCTAAAAAAGGCCCTCGTGGCATGGTACCTAAGATGCTGGCTGCGTTACCCCGCTGAACTGCGAGACTAATACGTTGAGCGAGGTAACTGCCAGCTTTCCGGTCCCCCGTAACTTCTCTGAGTCTTTTTGATAAATCCCCAAAAAGACTCAGAGCGCCAGGGCCCCATAGACCTAAGGTCTCGACACCAAACGGAACAAAAGTGTATTCGGCGCCGAGACCACTGTACTTCACCACCTTTTATTAAGTACATTAAGTAGTAGTGGGGTATGCCATTGATAAAACATAAATAAATAACATTGAACCCTGTAAATGAAAATTAACAAAAAATCATAATTATATCGATTCGGTCCATGAATAAAAAAAAAGCAGAAGTACATAATTTGTAATTCAATATTCGTGTTGGTTTATGCCGTTCATTCAAGAGATACGTATGACATGATAAAACAACTAAGTACAACAAACTTCAGATTATCAACTTTAGAGTATCCTCGCGCTAGAACCGCGCGTTTTTCAGTAAAGTGCAAAGTGTGGCATCTCTGTCAACACCTAGCTCTGATGAAATTATGATTGTTAGGTCGTCACGCCGCCGGCTCGTTAGTCGTCAGTCGGTCGTTAGTGGTTAGTCGCGGCGATTTATAAGCGTTACTGTCGCAGTTTGTTAAGTTATTTATTTGACGCCAACGGGATCTGTGAGTTTGATAGATCGCCGCTTGGGAACCAAAAGGGCGTATGTGCCGTTGAAATTCTTGTTAATGTGTCCTTTTATGTATGGGTGTAACTTAATGCTCCGATGTGATTTAAACGTTTTGCGCGCACATTGCTGTATTGATAAAAAGCTTTAACTTGTTTTTCTCAAACATGCAATTATATGTCGTCATGGCTTCGATATATCACGTTTCAGGTGAAACAAATCGAGAGAACAGTAAAGTAATAAAGTAATAGATTTTTTTTAGACCTAAGCCGTGAAGTGTTTTTATTAAACACGGCGCCTGTGTTCATCAATAGGCTAAACAGCTGTTTTTTTTTAGTGGTATATTTTTTTATTCATTGCATATGCTTGAGAAAAGCACTATACCTGCCTAGCCATGAAAAGGGCTTGCCGGCTTCGTATATTCGGATACTACGGCTGGCCGTGTACCTATACCTAATCACCCAGCAAGGCCTTAATTCTTTCTAGTCTGATGTAGGTACCTACTATACATTTAGGTTAGGATGTCAACTTTCAACCACACTAGTACATATCTGTGGCGTTGACTGTGGAGACTGGAGACACTCGGGCCGTGGGGAAGCCCACTGGCAGAACAGCCAATAAATAAAAAAAGCTGTCAATTGTCGACACACAGAGCTGGCTCATTTCTCGGCTAAAGAATTAGCTTCGCTATTCAGCGGGGGAATGTAGCCAGCATTGGTGCCATCGCGTTTTTTTTTCTACGGGCACCTTATAGTAATAAATATAATAATTGTTATAAATAATGACACAAAGGTAAATTAAGAAAGAAAAATTGAATGCGATCTACTACAATCGAAGCGGGGTGGAAATGTGGTATTACCACATAAAAAAATATAGAATCGATAAAAAAAAAAAAAAAAGTTTCTATACAAATATAATAATTGTTGCTATGAGAAATTCTGACAACGATCAATGAACAACTTCAGTGGAAATCATGAAGTCTTCACACTCAGGTGCCCATTACAAACATGCAATATGTTTTTATCTGAATGATCAAAACGTTCGTGCAGAAATACAGACATCATCATTTGTAAGCGATATTATTTATCACTGTTAAATAGCCTTATTTGTCTCAATACTAGAAAAGGAAAATGTATGTAAGAAACCGGACTCTAAAAACTATTGCCTATCGCGTTATGGTCTATTAATTCACACGCATTATATTTATTACATTGTTGACAAGGAGAGAGAACATCAGTCGTTTTCATTTTTCTTCTAACTTGGCGATCAGAATTGAAGAGCCTAATTCCATATAAATCTCTGATCTCTCGGAGAGATCTCTGAAGAGGCGATATACCCAGTATATCGCGTTAAATTTCCACCTCATGTATATGCGATGCCATATATATCAGGCACAAACTTAACCGGGTAGTACCGTGAAATATCACGTTGTGCAATTCAAGTCGCAAATGTTGCGTTTTAATGAATGACACACAAAGGCAATATACCTAAGACTTCGCTTATTCGGTGATATCTTGTACAAAGTACATTTTTGTGTTCACATAACAAGTCTCAAAGATACTTAAATCTAATCAGATACGAGTTTGAGGAAATCCGCAGAATCAAAGGAGTATGCATAGATAGAGTGGCCAGATTAAAGTGTAGGTATATAATAAATATTCACTATTTATTTAAATACAACAAGTTTTCATGTTTAATATTTCCTCCCCACTATAAAATTATACAATTTACTTAATTTCCGATTATGGCAAGCATAGAAAACTAAGCCTTGCCATAAACGGAGAATCTTCAGGCGTGAATCAATATAAACACTTCCTTCAGTGAAGCCATGTAGATAATCAGATCCTAGAAAATTATTTGGAAAAATGCCACGAAGAAATATCAAGTCTGAACGATGCCCAAGCTCACTAGGGTACTAGGTGCAGTAAATACCCAAAAACATGTTCCATAAAAAAAAATGTTGGACCACAAAAACAAAGTGATAAGACAGTAGATAAACACGCAAATACCATATATATTATTTATACATTTGTCAGGAGACATTTTTCATTTGGACATATGTTGTCAAATTCAATTAGTCAAGATAAATAACCACCACGCGATTAAGCTCAAGCAGCACAGAGGCTTCGTGAGCTTATACGGCTCTTAAACAGCTTAAATGAGAGTTTTAAAGGCTGTATAACTGCTTATGTAGCCAATGTAGTACTTGGGAGGCTGGCCACAGAAGCGGAGAAGAGATGTGTAAAGTGGACAAAGCACATTTCTCAGATTTAAGTTTGAATGTAATTCTTTCGGACTTTACAATGAAGCAACTAGGGAGGTAATTCGACCAAGTTTAGAGAGATGATGGAGGTCTCTCCATTTCATCGCCATCCGTTGACGTGTCCCTACTTGACAAGTGGCGATATCCCTAGAACATCGCAACTTCGTCAATCCGGTCGCGCTTAATTTGCGTTTCCATTGTATGTGACGGCATAAAGAACAGGCGCATACTTCAACTTGACCGTGTAGTGCGTGAAATTAGTCAGTTACGTTTCGTTCAAAATATAAAGTCATATGCATGAATAGCATTTTCGACAATTATTATCGCCTTCGCATTTCCAAAATTGAGATGAGATATGTCACTTGAAGCTCATCGCAATTTTAATGACAGTTCAAAGGCGATATCACTGTTATCTAATAGAGTTTTGACACTTTGCGATCTCTCAAACGGCATTCTCGAATTAGGTCCCTGATTGATTAATTTTCTCAATGCAATGGTTCAACAAAAATTGTGATACCAAACTGTGACTATAGATAAATAGCCAAATAGACATACTCATACTTACGTAGTGTCATTAAGAAGCAGTACCTTACACTACGCACAACTATCAAAGGCATTAAAAAAGTATTTTATTAATGTAAAGAAAAAAAAAGTAGCGCATGATAAAATTTTACTTTGCTTTCTGGCCCTGCGCGTAAGGGGCCCGCTGCCGCCTACATTTTATGTCCGCCCGCCTCCTAACATGACTCAAACTGTAACTAATTCAAACCCGAGTCCTTTTTAGGGTTCCGTACCCAAAGGGTAAAAACGGGACCCTATTACTGAGACTTCGCTGTCCGTCCGTCCGTCCGTCCGTCTGTCACCAGGCTGTATCTCAACAACGGTGATAGCTAGACAGTTAAAATTTTCACAGATATGTATTTCTATTGCCGCTATAACAACAAATACTAAAAATAAAATAAAATAAATATTTAAGGGAGGCTCCCATACAATAAAACTTGTTATAGATTATATATATACCTATGTATAGGTACGGAACCCTTCATGCGCGAGTCGGGCTCGCACTTGCCCAATTTTTTATTTCCGTTTCTTGAATAACGAGCTCTAAAAATAGTTATTGGGATCAGTCCACGAAAAACTTTTGAAACTTGGACAAGTTTTAGAAAATCTCCAAAAGTTACCGACCGATTTTATTAGAAATTCAAATTGCGCTTTGAAGTCCTCCGGCAGACGTACATTTTGCCATATCTCTCATATCTGCGAAATTACAGGTAAATGTCACAATTTCATAAATCGCTATACTCGATGGGGAAAACATAAACATTTTCAATACCTATTAAAAGATGGAACCCACCCCAAGTTACATCACTTGTATTAAATTTTGAAAAAAAGCGTCCCAATATTTTTACGTTCCATCCTGTTACCATTTCCATACAACCTAATAGCGGTAGCGGAATGAAAAAACAAAAAATATATGATCATTGTGAAAAAAAAAAGTGTGGTGTAAGTACAAAATAAAAAATGGCCCACCTAGATGTTCTGATACCGTGAAGACGGTTAATGAAACCCGCTAAATAAATATGTATAAGTAAGTTATGTTGAAAGATTTCTACTTCTGCCTACTTTTATACGTGTTTTAATTTAAATGTGTTTTCTATTACTAATATGGCATATGCGCGTGTCCGTAGGTAAGTCATTCATCCACGATACGTCCCAGTTTGGGCAGCCATAGCGCCAACCTCACATTGTTACACCTCGTGAACACGATATCACCGACCATCAGCTTTTTATCACTTAGTGCCAACATACGGTGGAAACCATCCGCACGATTGCAACCAATAGCGCCACAAAAACGCACCTTACAACGCAAAAAGACGTATGTATCAGTCACTTTCCAATCATATAGTACGTTTTATACGATAGCTAGATTACGCTTCAGCTATAATAATAAAGGGCATAAGTGCCGTGAGGCTTTATTATAGTTACGTCGTTTTGCTGCATATTGGATGTGTGGCGCTTCACGCACACCTCCCCGCCAAAAGAAGCTAGCCAATCATGGGACAGATTTCAAAATTAGAACGTCACGCGAACGTGATTGACGCAAACGCCATTTGTGGAAACGGACGGTATACTATGAAGTTGCAGCAGAAAGTAGGGAGTTGACATTAGGTAACTGCATGGTCATTACCTACCTATGTGCGAGTTAAATAAATAACTTAAATTCTCACTCAGTCACACTGGTACCTAATATTATATTTATCACACTAATAATATAAAAGCAAAAGTTTGTGAGTGTGTTTGTAATTTGATGCATCTTCATGTTCAAACGATATTGGTAGCAATTTTGATATGGAGGTAGCTCACAACCTGGATTAACACATAGACTACTTTTAATCCCAAACGCGGAGAACACCGCGGGCGCGTAGTCAGAAATAAAACAAAATATTTTACACTAGACTACGACATGACATCGTAGAAAATTAAATATCCTCTAGATAACATTAAAGACCAAGGAAAAAACAGTCATCCATCACAAAAAAAATGCCCCTACCAACATACAGTCAACACGTGTCTGTGAACCCTAAAGATACCATAAAATGAGTTTTTTTTATAAGCTGCTTGAAAATTTTGGGAAATAGGTACCAACTTTCTTTGTTATTTTTTTCGTGGCATGCTAATTATTTGCGAAAGATTCTGAATAGGTATGAGAAACTGAAAATGCCTTAGAATGTTTCATAAGAACACCTAAGTGAACCTTAATCATAACTACTTAGAGCTGCACATCTATTAGACACTAAACCAATTTTTAAGTACTTTCAATCAAAAACCGATTCAATTACACCATCAGTCAACACGAGCAGCAATTTTGTCATTCAAATCTAGTTCAGTTACCCGCTATGGTCGCATCGTAATTAATGGTCAACGACGACCATACCGCGATGCAAACGACGCGCAGCTGTCTCAGGAGCCTTCGAGAAAAACGTTGATGCTCGAGAAAAAACGTTGATGCGTGTCTCGAGCCCGAGAAAAAAGTTGACGCGTGTCCCCGGCTCGAGAAAAACGGTGAAGCCCGTGTCATCGTGACCGCATCAGTCAAATCTGCGTTGATATTCCGAGGACAGCCCTCGTTACGACGTGCGCTCGTGTTTTAGATCATCGACTGAATGCTGAGCATAAGGATGAAGCTACACCGAGTATCTTATGTCCGTGAAGTTAGCAGATCAAGTTCCAGCAAATCACTTAATTATTGGAGTTCTATTTGCTTGCAACATAGTTCTATAGACCCTGATACTTTTTAGAAATAGTTCTGTTGTAATAACAACATAGAGCCCACAACACTTTTCAACCAAATGATCTGCTAACTTCACGTAGGTCAAGTAATCTGCTAACTTCACGTAAGTCAAAGTATCCTATAACTATCTTTGGATGTCCAGCTGTCCCTGTACCGAAACTGGTTACAATTTGTCCAACCGTTTCGTTGTAATGAGAAGATAAAGGAAATTATGAAAAAAGATGGCGGCAGGATGGCATGGCGCCGCGCACTCATACAAAACACATGACAGGATCGTCACGACGCTATCATAATTTTTCCTGAAATTATGACCCCTCTCCATAGAAAAATGATTTTTACAATAGTTTAGATGTTAATGTTATCTATATTACTACTTACTCCTATCTCCATCACAATTCTTTTTAAATCGAGTACGGTGTCTAAGGCACTGAAAATTTATGTGGATAAAATTAATAAGACGCGTGTTCGCCCAACTATTTTGTGCCGTAAAAACCAAAATACCTGTTCCAATTCCAGCTTAAACATTACCGCTACGAAGCGTCTAAAGTGGCGGTATAGTAGCTTAAAGCCATCATCCTTACAACAATGTTGCCGACGACTTCCGTGTACCTAATAGCTTGTTATCATGAAATTATGGAACATATCTATACGTATGCGTATAACGCAGTAAGACGATGTGCAATCCACAATTTTCACGATAAAAAACGTAATTTAGTTAGGGACAGCTAATTTATTCTGAGTTAAATGCCATGTTTGACTAAATCTACTATATATTTTAAAATAATGTGGCTAAAAAGTATTTATTAAAGCTCTTAAATGGTATTGGAATTGGAAACCAATAAGCTTGGTACAATTTTTGAATGATCTTGAAATAATATATTTTTCACCTCACTCGCTCGGAAAACCTCCGTTTATAGGGCGAAATCTGCGTGCAAAAGTCTATTTTATCCGCTAGCGTGCAAAAGTCATTTGAATTTCGAACACGACGATTTTGATTCTCTGTGGTGCATTAAACTTTTTTATATTTAAGACTCCTTCAACGCGTGACTGATTTCATCAGTCGATAAATCTTCGAATAACCAATCAACGCACGCTAATAAAGGGCGATCTGGTCTGGCCGGCTAAAATCATATGTACGTTTGAATACTTCTTTTAAAAAAAAAACACCTACAATATCACGTCCAGAAACCTGGTTTGTGGTTAAAACAGATTTATAAGTTTTTATTTTTTTACACTTCATTTTATGTTGAATATGTTTATATATATTAATAGTAAGTATTTCAGTTTCATTTACATATTTTGACTAGTAAATATATTAAATACATCACAAATTTTAATATTTGTTTGTTATAAAAGTTGGAACATAAAGTGTAATTTCTGAACGCACTCGAGAAAAAAACAAATAATTAAAAAGTTAGAAGTTTTCACAATTCACGTAAACAACATAAATTGGTTCTGTGGAGAATACATACTGTTGTCTTACTTTATAGAAATATGGAAAACAAGAAAGTTAAGCCCAATTTGGAGTATTTATTCAATGCTAAAAGCCTGCATTAAAACGAAAAAGGATTTGTTATAAATATTTGGAGACGATAAGTAATTTACCGAAACTATTGGCGTTTTTAAAGAAGATAAAGCCGAAATAATCTTGTGCGGATCCCATCGTCCAATAACTTCCAAACCAAGTGTTATGGAAAATACTTCCGAGTGGCCAACTAATCCTTCCCAGAATGCCATTCTCCCACATTCACAACGAATGTGTCAAGTAGTTTCAAATACAAATATAATTTATCAGTGCTTATGAAAAACTCAACGATAAAATATATACGACGATAATACAAATTACGGCCATATTTTTAATATGTGTGCTTCTGTCGTATTTATTTGGTTTGGATTTGAGTGTGTTAATGTTTTAAATTTGATGTGTTAAATAGAAGGCAAAATTAAATATGATTATTTTTATGTTTTAATTGTTTTTCCTGAACTTCCATTTTCCTCGCTGTAGCGAGGTGAAAAGTTGTGTGTTCCGCATGGCTGCAAAATTATTTAGCTTCTCGTGTCTTGAAAGCTTCGCTACGCTCAGGAATCTATCTTTGAACCATTCGCTTCGCTCATGGTTCAATCTTAGATTCCTTCGCTCGCTCAGCTTTCAATTTCAACACTCGCGCCAAATAACAACTTTGCAGCCTTGCATAACAAATAACTATTTCTATAGTCCTTGCTATATGACTCCAAGCTGTCATTAATTTTTCTTTGCCATGGTTTTTCCAAAATGTTTAGTGGCTGATGGGAAAAAATACACAGTCGAAGTTCGCGGGCACCTCTAGTAGTTAAATAAGATAAGATAGATGGTCTTCTAACTATTTAAAAACAATCGGTTCGTCAGATTGACAAAGTTTAGGAAGCAGATATGGTTACCAATAATGTAACCCCAAAAACGATAATCGATTTCCATTATCATATCCCTTATAATTTGTACATCGCAATTGTTTATTTGTAGTATCAACAAATAATAACAGGTAAATCCTGCAATAAATATTGTGCCATAAATCTTGATCGAACCCACGAGAGCCTGTGGTCCAGATGGTAATGTGTATACTTCTAGCTTAAATGCCCGCTAGCTGCGGTCTAGTATTAGTATTACCGCAAAATTCTAAATTCAATATTTAATTTGCACGCCTCAAGGGCTATCTTACCAGTTTCTCTACTAGCTACAGAAAGTAAAGTCCCTAAGTAATAGGTATACCCTATGAGAGAACAGTTGCTATTGATTATCAATTTTATTTATCACAAGTATGCGCCCGCGACATTTTCCGCGTCTAGCTATTTAGACGTGATGAGAGGATAAATAAATTTTGACCAACAGATGGCGCTGGACTGGTATGGCGCCGTGCTCCCATACAAAACAAAAGGGATCCTGCATCGGGCTATTAAGATTTTTTCTAAAATCATAACCGCATCCGTAGAAAACTGATCGTCAATACAAATGTTGAGTGTTATATTAGTAAGGAAGACTATGCTAGGCGATATGTAAAATTTAAAGTATTAAAATGATTTACTTTAAATCATTTCTTAGAGTAAGTACAAGTGTTTTTTTTTTGTATTTTTTAAAGAGCAACGACACTGCTGCCTAAAATATATGGTTTTGGATATTCAGTATTGTGTAACATGCTTTTGATATACAACCGCATTTAGAGAAATAGTTTCTTCTAAAATACAATAACTCCAAACTTTGTTGTACTTGTGTAAAACTCTCAGTGTAGTTTCAGAGGTAGGGAGTATCTTTATTCATGCTCATATATTTAATCACATAATATTTCAAGTATCCTTAACGGCCGAGTCCTTAAATTACAGCTAAGTATAGTGTCTTACAACAGGCGAATAAGATTCATCACATCTTCATTCACACCGAGACAAACCTATTGACTGGACATTTCTCCTGCCCAACAAACAAGGTAAACAATGAAGCTATAAATAATAATAATGACACTGATTTATTGCACTAATAGACCGGCAAATATGGTACACCTCAGATCATTTTAAAAAGGCTTTCACTCTTCTTCACCTGTACTTGTAAATTCGATCTTGAAATATCCTACTCAAGCTTCACAATGCAATAGCCATTGAGTTGCACATGAGTCTTTTTGCGAAGTCAATGGTACGCTTGTAATTAAGCCGCAAAGAAGTCACAATCAGAGCCTTTGTCCAGCATACAAGACGGGAAACCTACGATATACAAACACACCATAACAACCAGCCAACAAAGCTACCACCTTATTTAAGTAACTCAAGGTTTATGATCAGTTTACCATTCGTAGACGGCCCGCAACAATTACGGACCACACTCCTACGAGATGGTTCCTAAAAGGCGTTCCAAATCACGCTATGAGCGTTCCGTTGTAAGGACAATGCTAATAAGACAAGCACTGTCGTGAAATGGAACGGTCCGATGACAGTGAACACAGAGTACAGGGCTGGCTTCGCAGATTGTTTAAAACCTAGACCTTAAATTGGAGGTAGGTAGTTTGAGTTTGTAATGCGAATTCTTAGTCAGATAAGAAGTTTCTAAGGCTGTGAAGGATATTACAGCAGTATGTCGCCTGCAGCTTTACTAAGGAAAGTACTAAAAAGGGCTGCATGGATTTATTGTCGGATTCAGGGCTATTGATGCTTGCAATATGCAAAGGTAATTGCTAAATTGGCCCGTAGTTGCAGCTTAGGCCCGATTTAGACACGATTCTGTACTTTAGACACCTTTAGGAGATAGAGAATGACGATCAAACTGATACGTTTTCACTTTATGTCTCTTATATCACTGGGATCATTGAAAAACTCTCAGTCTCAATTTTTAGTCACAGATATAAGATTGTTAAAATAACATGTTTGTAGGTGACATTTATATATATTTTAAAAAAGATATGTTAAATACGCTATTTAAATCGGTTGCGAAATACGACCTGTAGACGAGAACAGCTGGATATCTGAACTGAACATTCAGAATTCGAATTCGTGCATACGAATACAAAAGAATATTTGCCTAAGCTGAAACCGGTCTTCGCTTTTTCAGCGTCATATATTCAGTCTGCATAGAGGCAGGTAACGTTTTAAAATTTAGGGTAGGTACAAAAATATTAAATGAATAATAAATTGACAATAACCTTATTTGGGACTAATAGATGTTTATGATGAAGAAACGTTTTGCGGAATCAATACCATGAACCCAAAGTGACATTCCAATATGAATATGGCCTATAGGATATGATCCTGGGCCCTATTTCAACAAAGCATTACGATATACCGAATATTGCAATAGTTCGCCATTATCATTGCCATATGTGTGAATTATATTAATACCTACTTTTATTAACTCATTATAACCATTGAATGTTTTGTAAATTTTAGAATGTTATTATATTTATATTTAAATACCTGTTGATAGTGTTGATTCCACCTTATTATCTAAGCTTATTTTGAGATTATAGAAAATATTTTATTTTATTCCTATTTTTAACAATTTTAATATTAATTTATATTTATCTGACATTAAGCAAACTTGTATTGTATTTGTTATCGTGAAATTAAATATTTAATCATAATCATTATAAGGCATTACAAGACAAACATAAATTGATTTTGGCTTTTCGAGCTGCATTTAGTGACATTGATCAGTGGACATTTTAAAGTTTATAATTTAAAGGATATATATATCTCTTAAGTTTTATTCATATCAAAATAATCTGACTAATAATGGAATAATGTCATGATAGTTATTTCGAATAAATCATCACCAGTGGTTACATAGCTGCCAGAATAATGTCGGACATATTTCAAAAGACACATCGAATTTAGCCCCTGCAATGACTAACTGTTTCTGATTGGCCATTCATGTCCAATACTTAGTCCTGTCACTTGTCCGTTTGTCTGTCCGATCGAATTACTAAAGCATTACCAATGTACAATATTGACAGTTAGGAAATCCTTTACTTATATTAACAAGTAGATACATATTCGCTACGGTACGATCTGAATGTACCTAACATGTTCCCGAACATGGAACCATTTTGAAAATTGTATGCTGTGGCTCAGACAAAAGTCATACATAAATATTCTACGGCCACAAACAGGCTGTCATTTTGCTTGTTATTAAACAGTTGTATTATTGTATTAAGTGGTTTACACTCACGTGAAATTGTCAGGAACGGTCCGATATCAAAATAAAAGTGAAGAAGTTACCGCGCCGCTGTACGGGTTAGATGAAGAGCTCTATACGAGTGCGAAACATGTCGGGTCGTTCCTGACAATTTTTACGTGAGTTTAAACCGTTTTTATAATCATTAAATTGTATTAGATTTAATGATATTATTAATTTAGTTGTTTTTTGTGTTTTGTAAACAATCGTAACACGCCCGGTCCGTCCGAAGTTTTACATGTAATGTGTATCTTAACATATACACAATTACTCGACAACTGTGTCCCATGATGATGATAATGATAGTTCACAGTGCCTACAAGACTCAATAAATTATGCTTTCCAGTTGCGCAAAATCTGCCACTAACTCACATCTTGACGGCGAGATGCTAGACAATTTCCTATTGACGCTTGCCTTAATACTCGCCCCAGGCTGCAATCACATCACATATCATACATCCCAAAAACCTACAACCCTTCCATACATTCCCATTCATCTCAATACAACGCCTTAAGATCGCAAATGCTTGCTTCAGCTGTAAATCGAGACTGCAGAATTGTTAAATGGCTTTAATGCGTTCGTTTTCAGCTATAAGCCTTTTGTTAAAGTTGTTTTTGGTTCGCCTGCTTGAATGTTATTGGTTTTTGAGCATAGCCATCCCACTTCTGATGCCAGTGAAGAGTGTTGTAACACGACATAATAAAACCTAAAATCGTGCATTAACGCTGTATTTGGCGAAGTCAAAATCGACGAATAATTTTAATACAGTCGTAAGCGCTCTTATAACTTTGTGTTGAAGCTTATTTTAGCGATTTGTAGCAGTTGTGGTTGGTATTTGATCAGACGTACAACAATGATGGAGGTTTGTGTCCGAAGGCGGGCCCTGACACGAGTGGAGTGTGCTATAAACTATTCGGTGACACATTGAATATTGTATGAATGTTCTGGATATATTGGGCTAAATTCTTACGGAGAACTTTTACAAGGACTTTTCTAACACCGCAGGCAGCGGAACCCATTGCCTGTTTTTTCTATATTCAAATTTTAATTTTAATCATAAATGATTTCTGTGCACCACCTCTGATAATAAAAATTTGGTTATGAAAGAGATTATATTTTCTTCAGTTTCCGCGACTGCGACAGCAAGACTTAAAGTGAACCACTGGTGGATATTTTTTTTAATAAAATAATTACTTTTTGCCCTTCGCCTTCGGGCACATATGTATTTTTCCACAAATGTAACTTTGACAGAGAAAAATTGTGTTTTTCTCTGTCAACGTTTGACAACGGTAAGGTACTGGAAAGTTGCCGAAACGGAAGCTCAAATAATGAATATACAGGATATAATCCTTTAAAATTGTTTTATTGAAATATCAAAGAGATCTTCAAATTGCTGATTTTACTGGTATGTACGGGTAGACTCGGCATTTGCCCTCAAAAATGCGCAACCTTATTTTCTTTTATAACCACTCAGAATCATACATCCGTGTAGCATTTCTGTACACTAAAATAACTAGCTATTTTGCGGCTGACCGTACAATTTCTCTAGAGCACCGTGTGAAACAAAAGCTACGCGTTAATGCCAAATATGTTCGAATTCCGGAGACAAAAGATCCCAATAATCCCGATAGGTGGCGTTGTCCGCGCGCATTGTAGCGCCACAATGGGACACATCACTGCGTAAATGGTAAGCGGTAATAGAGAATCGGGTGTGGTACAAGCGACAAGTGGCCGTCCGTAGCAGGATTGTGTCACGAGACACTTTTTCGTGGGACAAATATTGACTTGCAATAAGGCCAGTATGGACTAACGCGCCACACAAGATAAGCACATCTATTTACCATAAAAATATTGAATCGTACAGATGTTAGTTACATGAGACCTATATAATTAGTATAACATCGTTTCGAAATTTTTATGGTAGATGGAGTGATGTTATGTGGGAAAAATATGGGCGATGTTATGTCGTGCGACAAGCGCAAAAGTCGCAGCAGTATTATGCTCGACTCAATGTTGTTACACTATTAAATTTTATGATTTCCTGTTATTTTTATTATAATTTCCCATCAAAGGAAGTTCATTGTTGGACGGAATCTGTTGGTAGTACAGAAATAGCCTGCCATCGGCTATTAATTCTAAAAGCATTGTGCCACGCCAATTGTCACTTGAGAGTAAATCTACCAATACAAGAATCAAGATGGTGCGAGTGTCGAGCGGCCGCGCGGAGCGGGCGTACGGAGCGGTGCTAAAGGGAACGTTCATCCTAACAAAGTAGTAGTACATATTATTCATCTGTGTAACAAAGTGATAAAAATTAAATCGCTACCCGCTCAACACTCGCAACATCTTGCAAAACTATGCAATAGTTCACCATTATCGCCACGATCGGCGCATTGTCGCCAAATTGTTTCATTACGGGCTCATTGTCGCACGACACTTGTTAGCCCCCCGCTGAAGTATGCGAGATCGCGAAGGGGGTGTATTATGTGCGCAATCAGCGGACTGGTATTGTCCAGTAATGTTTATTGTAGTTTGGAACGTGTGTAGATTTATGGTAAGCAGGATTTATTCCAGTTGTGTTACATATTTTGTATTGTTAGGCTTGATTTTTACCCTTATTTCAACGGCAAAAAGAACATAATAGAAAGACATATATAATTGAAACCGATCAATGAATGAAAATATATACTGAATTTGAATCACTCACTCGCGAACGACACACCTCTACTAGAGGTCACTATGAACAGGTCATAGAGTCAGACCAAGCTAACTTTTCCAAGCAAATGAACTGTCAAACCATACAAACTGACTCACTTTATAATACATTGAGAGCCATTGAGATCTTTTATTATGCATATATCTGAAGAAACGGCTCACTGATATTTTATCCAACGTTTTAATCGCATTTATAAAAGGTTCGGTTTCGGTTTCGGCCGAAACTATAATCAAAACCGAACCTTCGGTTTCGGCAAAAAATCATGTTTCGGTCGGTCACTTTTGTATGGTTTGTCAGTTCATTTGCTTGGAAGAGTGGGCGTGGTCTGACTCTACGACTGTTTATAGTGACTTCTTTTTAACTCTCATGTCTAATCAAAATGCATTGGTGCGAAAATTTCTACTCCAAGTCGATGGAAGATCGATTTAAAACAATATTGAGAAGTGCCGCGAATCAATGAATATATTTGTCGTCGTTTGCATCCAAACTGTAAATTGAGCAAATTTGAAATTCATTGGATCCCATTCAACGCGGCTCGTGCTCAATGATTTGTATGGATGGACTGACGTCTGAGCAATTGTTCTTACTTCTGTCCCCTTACCATGCGTTTTGAGTGGCTATACTCGCTAGTGACTGCGTAAACGATTTGTATGGAGAATTGTAGTTCCACAAAGTAACCACTATTTAAGTTTCTACTACTTTTTTCGCTAGCATCTTTAGTTAGTGACTACGTTTTGTATGACGCTATTTTGCTTTGAATCGGTTTTTGTTAGAAACTGAAGCACCGCTCTAATGTTCGAAATTCGACCGTCGTATAGTGTCGTACCTCTCGATCTCCTGTCAAATATATTAGGGTGAGTTGGACGGCACTATACCTTATTGAACGAGCGAGCGTCTCGGCTGTCAGCTTGGCCAAAAATTCTTTCGTGTGTCCCAAATCCGGATGTCTGG
The DNA here is from genome assembly GCA_932273695.1 of Apotomis betuletana. Classification (NCBI taxonomy): domain Eukaryota; kingdom Metazoa; phylum Arthropoda; class Insecta; order Lepidoptera; family Tortricidae; genus Apotomis; species Apotomis betuletana. The sequence goes on from OW026307.1 coordinate 23,249,528, forward strand.
ATACCCGGCTGTTTCCTCTGCACGTCGCATTTCTCAAGCGTGAAATTTTGAAAGCGTGTTCGAATTTACTTTTCGTTTTTTTTTTCAAATGGTGGAGTAACGTAAAAAAACTTTATTTTATAATAAAAAAAAATCGCTTGCTCTACAGCTCACAGATCCACTAGTTAAATTGGTTTATGTAGTACACATACACGCGTATAATCACTGGCATTACCCCCCGTTAGACGAGCGATCGCTGCATTTGCATAATACTGCATGCTGGTTATGCGTTCCTGGTAGACACCGCGTCTGCGCAATCAGAACATAGGTTTATGAGGCCAGTATGTAAATGAATACTTACATGTAAAAAGTAAAGAAATTACCGTCTTATTAAGATACATCTATCATATCAAAAACGGGTTTACTTTTACGTCGTAGAAGTCGAATTCACTCGACATGTTTCGAATCCGCGATTCATCATCAGGAGAGCCGCTCGACGACGAGACGACGACGAGGATAACCCCGTTTCGTATGTATTTTAATATTTCTGAGACACACAGGAGTTTTTTTTAATGTAAAATGACCCTCTTGCATATAATCACAAACGTATCTACACTCGCGGATAAATCTTATTAGTTAACTTTATTTATCTATTTTCATATCAAAATTGGTACAGCCGTTTGAGCATGAAGAAATAACAAACATACACATAAACACACTATCCATGTCCATCCATGACCAAGGAACAAATATTCGCTCATCCTTCAAATATTTAACCCTCGCTGGTATTCGAACCCAGGACCGTTGGATGCCCAATCACGAAGCCAACCGCGTCGTTCTACAGATATGGGAAATACCTACAACGGTAAACGGTATGGAAAATTAAGTGATCCAACTCTAAAGCCACGAGCGACAATAGTGGGCCACATTATTCTAGACCCAACTACAATCGAATAATATTTCGTCCATTTTACGTCCAAGTCGAATACAATCCTTTGTCCATCCGTCCATGACTGGTAAACAGAAGATAACCATCAATTCTACACAATTTCCCCATAAAGCTAATTCAAAGGTCGACGGGTTAACAAGTAACAGAAACGTCGTAAGTGCCGCTTCAGTTTTCACCTTTAACGCCTTTTTACTTTTGAATCTGGACGCTGACCAGAAATCTCTTCTATTACAAAAGGGTGAATAATCTATGACTTTATAACATACATAATGCCTTTCACTATTAAGCGAGTGAGTAATGAAACACCCTGAGGCTCTCTTTGTTAAGTCTAGTTAGAATATTATAATTCCTGGCTTCTTTGATGTGGTTTAGATATGCAATGGTGAATACGGAAATTAGATGGTTTGAATGTCGAAAGGTAAAGATTGTGTTTAAGCAACCGTTTGTGGACGAGGGTATCTAGGACAGCATCTAAGGTGCTATTACTCATCGATACTTATTCTATAAATGTTAGTAATGTAATTTTATTAAGCCTCCGGCTAAACGATTTTCACGTGCAAATGCAGTGTATGTTAACTATGTTTGTCTAAAATTACGATAATAAGTAATACGTTGAAAGCGCATTCACTTTTACATGTTTCTATTTAACTTGCAATGTATGTTGGTTCAGATGGAATCTTGCAACTCAATTTTGAAACAGATATTTTCAAACGATTGAACTGAAATTTGGCACACCTACTTATCTATTATATTTTTCTATTACCATTACGTAAAAACAAAACTATTTGAGATAGTTCTTTAAAGACATTTCAGTTCAAAGTCGAGATCCCGGAGCACAGATTATATAATACTATACTAGTACAGATTGACGAAGCGGTACAAGGAAATCGAACGACCCTAACTCTGGCTATTCAACTGGCTATTTTCTTTCCCTCGATTATCCAACAGATGGTAGTAGTGAGACGGCGATTTATGCGTCCCGGTCACGCCATCTAATGAAGAAATGGGAACATGATGTGCGTGTTGTCGTGTTCTATAGCCTAACTAGAACATCACATGATCGATAGATGGCGCCTTTTTCTGTTACGCGCGGACGCAAGTCAATGCAGTTCTGCATTCTTGATGTTTTGTGCGCACTGACCTTGAATCGTATCGTCATCTCTTTCAAACGGGCCGTACCTATCTATAAATTATAGTATCTATACCTTTTTTCGTAAGCACAGCAGTCACAAACAAACTACTATTTCTCGGGCGAGATAATTGACTGTATTTTTCTGTGCAGTAATGTGGGAAGTTGAAGGGTTGCGGTATTCGGTCGGAGTCATTATCATCAATAAATGTAACTTTTTTCTAATTTATCCTTACCGGGCCATAACTGTTAAGATCTTAAGCCTTATTTTCGGGTTTATGTTTAAACCTTCAGGGACCTTGTAAAAACTTTATAATGCACAATAATGTTTAGAACCGGTAAAGATAAAGTTAAATTTGACAATAAGAATGACCCTCCACTGCTTTTAATATTAAATAAAAACAAATAGGTACAGGATCATCGTCTGATTTATTTCTTAATAATCATCACATGTCATATTTACACTACTTAACTAAAAAATAGTATTTTATTCTGTTTAAGTACATGATTGTCGCACAATTAAAACGGATCATGATTATATCGCGTACAATCGTACATTACTTTTCAACATACTTGCTCGTAAATCTAGGGTTTTTACATTTGTGTCCTACCGAAATATGATTTTATTTGCCGAAACCGAAATATGATTTTTTCTACAAATTATTGAAAAATGAAATAAATATCTCGCTGGCTTAATTGACGGCGCGAGCGATGTCTCCGTTTCAGCTTGGCCTACAATTACTTCGTATGTAAAGATATTTGGATGTCAAAATGCTTTCTGGCTGCTCTCCCCTAAAGGTCGTATTTCTTAATTGATTCTCAACCAATTTTGGGAGTAAGTTTGATAAATATAAATATACATATATTTTTGACGTGACAACGTCTAATAAATTGATGAACGCCGGCCGCACATACGAAAAACATGACGTCATTGTAGTAATACTTTAAGATGACGTCACTGTAGCAATACTTTGTAGCGCCGTGGAAGGGAAGGGGAACCACGTGACTGACACAAGCCTACGTCATCATGCTGTTCACAGATTCTCAAACTTTAAAATGTAGGAAGAGGGAAGAGGGAAGAGGGAGGAGGGAGGAGGGAAGAGGGAAGAGGGAACGGTCGGATACAAAGACTATCTATCTATCAGCCACAGACGTCCACTGCTGAACATAGGCCTCCCCCATGATTCGCCACAAAGTGCGATCCTGTGCAGTGCAGACCGCATCCAATGATTTCCCGCTACCCTCACGAGGTCATCCGTCCATCTAGTCGGGGGACGACCCACGCTGCGCTTTCCTATACGTGGTCGCCGCTCTAGGACTTTGCTGCCCCAACGGCCATCCGTTCTCCGGGAAGAAGAGGGAAGAGGGAACGGTCGGATACAAAGGTATCCGAACCAAAAAAAAATCTAAAGGTACATTTTCCTATTGTGCAATTTAATAATATTCATATCAATAAATATTCTACCGAGAAAGACGTTGTCACGTAAAATCTTCCTTCGCCCGTAAAACCGACTTTACAGGCAACCATTTTTTTGTTGAGTCAGTTTTCCAAAAGTTAAAGGATATGCGAGTTGAAAACGTAAAAAGAAAACAAATGTCAGCAATTCCAAAACTAACTCGCCAGATCTACATCTCAGGGAGGCACTTGTATTACAGGGTTCTTTAATTCAAAGAAATGTTAATAATATCATATTGTTTAAATAAAACAATTAAAACGGATTATATCGCGTATATTACTAACAGAGAATATAGTTGTAAATACTAACAAACCGCTACTATTTAAAAGCTTTTCTACCCTAAAACTAAATTTAAAGTAAAATTAATTGCCTCCATATAAAATAAACCCACTCTATACAGAGCTCCCTAAACTAAATAATTTTGTATTCCAAAATCAATATACAGACATCAGAATAATTTTACGTTCAGTCTATAGCTCGAGACGTTCCCAGAACAGTAGGATAGGTTAGAAGAACTGCGTCCTCAACAAAAATAAGGTGCTCCCAGAACAGTAGGTTAGGTTAGAATTAATTAAATAAATGCGACAGTTTGGATGCGATTATAAGTGACCCCAATATTTGGAATACCAATTTTATGCCTAAAATACATTCGACTAAACAATGTTATTCCATACAAAAGTTAGACTAAACAATTTCCGGCCATAAAAATATATGTAAAACAATATCAGCCAAACAATTTTCGACTTAAAAAACAATAGACCAAAGATTATAAGGCCATAAAATATGTGCCGAGTGAAGTGAATGTTTATTTAAGTACTATATCATATATTAATTGAATACATAAAGCGATAAACACGTTACTTGTGTTTGGGGCAAGTAGTAATATGTTTGGTATAACAAAAAAAATCACGGCCAACAGTTAGTTTTTTGCCTCAGCAAAAATGACTAAAATGGAATGGAAGTAATAATATAAAATATTGGTGACATCTATTTAACAATAATATAGATTATAGTATATTTTTATAGCATGTAAGAAAAAGAAATATTAGCTTTATTTATACAATAGTTTGTGATACACTATTTGGTGAGCATATTCATCCGTTTTGGCAAGTATTAAGAATTTATTGGAAGTAATTTATTAACATACTAGAGACCCGCCCCGGCTTCGCACGGGTGCAATGCTGATAAATTATACATATATTATAAACCTTCCTCTTGAATCACTCTATCTATTAAAAAAAACCGCATCAAAATCCGTTGCGTAGTTTTAAAGATTTAAGCATACAAAGGGACATAGGGACAGAGAAAGCGACTTTGTTTTATACTATGTACCTAACATATTTGGTAGGCGTTTAAACACAAGCCCTAACAAACTATGGACTTCTCTGTCTGAAAATAAATGATTTATTTATTTATTATTATTTCAGGCCATAAGTGACACTAGGTCTAAATGAAAATACCCAAAAATAATTAAAATATTAGGAACTAAACTACAATATTTTGAGTAAAATCGAAAAACTAAATCAACGTAACAATACTATAAATTTATCGAACCTATTCTACTCAGAAAAGTTCATGAGAATCGGTTTATTAATGCAACACCCAAACATTTGGATATACAAAAGAATTTTGGACCAAGCTGAAACTGAAACGCTTTGTTCCCTCGATCTGTTACTTACAATTATACGGGGAACAAAATACAAGCGTTACTTCACTATTATTATTATTATTATTACTTCACTGATCAGAGTGATTCAGTGGCCGGCGGAGTCGGCGAGCACAGCACGCGAGCGACACCATAATTGCCCCAACGTTAACCGAATGCTGTACGATTCGGCGTTCAGCTATTTTTTGGTGAAACATGATTTTTAGGACGAAATCGAAACTTAGGTTTATACATGCTAGAAGACCGGGCGGCAAGCCATAATTACGCCCTAAGTCATAATTAGCTTAGGTAAGTATTTTTTTATTGGAAATCTTAACGTTTAATTATATGATTAAGACCAAAAAGTTTTGCTTTCAATTTGGATCTCCCATCTAGTGTTTTTTTTGTAATTTTACTAAAATCGTGAATTTTTACTTCTAATAACTTATCATATTAATGCTATTATAAAAAAAAAAAAACAAGCATTTGATCAACTAATATTGTACAAAAAATCAGTAAGCCACTGTTTCAAAAAAAATTATAATAAGTTATAAATCAACAAAAAAATATTTTTATCTGCCAAAAGTGCCAAATCAACTTAATTATTGAGCAAAATACATGTTCATAATTAAAGACCAATCAAATTTCTCTAATCACACTTTGCCCCGCCAGCCCAGAATGCAGAACCGAACAAGCTTCCAGAGCTACGTCTTATGCTTATGACGAGGTTATGGACTTGGCCTCAGAAGTGTTAGGATATGAAGGTACTCCACTCAATGTTGATGGACCATCAACTGACACTGCAGAAGATGAAGTTGACGGTTGTGTGTTTTGCTCACAAACATTGGCTGACGACGACAAAAAATTATCTTCATCTGATTCACAATTCAAATTGGTCCGATAGCTTCCAGCCATAGCGTCCTCTTCTTTGTAATGTGGGTCCTTTTCCAACATCATTTTGCACTTTATTTTCAAAATGATTGATGCACTGATATCTGTTACGCAGTTCATCATGGCTCAAATGTGCAAATGGTCATGCTTCCTAAAACAGAAAATTGAGTATCTTAACATAAATAAAACACAATAATAATTATTATTAGTAGTTCGTTTTTCTATATGAGCAGGTCTAAATCAACATATGTTATAATGGTTAAAGGCTTTAGGATCACTTTTTTCTCTAAAAGAATTCACAATTCATAAACTTGGGAAAAACAAAAAAAAATAGGTTTCCAATCAGGTACATAATATGTGAATACCTAACAATGAATTTGCTAGGAACACAACTTTTTTGTAGCGCGGTCCTGAGAAATATCAATGTACTTAGATAAAATATTTCACATACAAACACCAATAGACTTAACAATGAAGTTTTAACTTCATTCTTTACAAATTGATAAGGCAGTACCTATTAAGTTATAATATTATGACTTTGACATTATCTCAGTGACTTTGTAATTTGTTTTATTTGAATGATGTTCTACTATCTTACAAATTACAATAATTTTGGACTAGGGACTAATTAATTATTCACTTTGTTTCTATATAGAATAAAGGCTGACTATATAAATGTAATTTCTTTATTTCAAATGTTTAGTTCGTCTTAAGGACAACACTTACAAATATACCTAAGTGGACTCGCCTACCTATATGCTTAAGTGGACCTATATACCCGAGTCCCATCCAGGGGACATAGGACATTAAGTCATATACCTGAGTGTGACAATATATAGAAAATAAAAACTTACCGCAATTAGACATTTCGTTTGTTGGTTTTCACTAGATAAGTCGACGTAGGTATTCAGATGCAAACAATGTCTACGAGCGGTTTTGAAGTCATATCTCTATTAGAATCCGCTTCAAGTCCGTGTTACGTGGCGTTGACCAGTTTAAACAACTTAAAGCAAGGTTGCTAAATAAAATCGCATTCAACTTAAACAATAACAGAACAAATCGAATCGCAAGTCAGTGCTGCAAACTCCGACATGTAATAAACAAGGTCCTAAAAATCAGGAGCCAGTCATAAATACCAGTAGGGCTAACTCCGATGTTCAAAATTCGACCGTCGTATAGTGCCGTCCCTCTCGATCTTCTGTCGAAGTATATGGGTAAACGGGACAGCACTAATTTTCAAACTAAAAATAACAAAATCCAAAGACAAAATCAGTCGCGTTTCGTTCCACTCACAAATCGGTTGACGATTATCGGATTTCAACGTTGCCAAATGACCGCACACTTATATTAAATATGGTGTATTTACACCACTTTTCAAAAATCAGGAGATTTGCTCGATTCCAAAAAGTAATTCTTCTAAAGTTTCTTAAAAATCATATAAATATATTTATAATCTGACAAATCAGGAGAGTTTGCAGCACTGTCAGAAGTATCGGAACGGTCTGGAAGGAATGGAATGCCCAGTTGACAGATTCATACTGTTGCCAGAACGGATTTACGTTTTCGGAAATTTCGCAAAGTGCATACCTAATCCATAAAGGGACGGTTTTGAACAAAATCGGACGAAATCCAAAAAATTAACAAGATCTAAATGAATACTACCTATGGGATTGGGTACAAGTTATTAATATTGGTTTATTTATCGATATATTCTTTATTTTTCATCTTTTTAAGCATACATAGCTTAAAATAAACTAGTCCTCCAATCATAATAAGGTCGAGGAGTCTCCATTGCAAAAGTCTTAAAAGAGACGACGATTGTAAACGGGCGCTCAAGGTACGGTTTGGAGTTAAAAAAAGCCGGGAAACTGTAATTGTTTTAGTGGTATGGCCACCCCGTCGTAGGCTGTGTGTGAGCGCAACAATGAGATACACATAAAACGCCATCTAGCGTTACCACTGCAAACAACTACGAATGCTTGGATGCTCAAACATAGCTAACACTTTCGTGTCCTCGGTTGATTATTTATGATTATTGTTTTCTTCTAAATAAGATGATAAATCAGTTTATATTTTACGTTTTGTTTATAAAATATGCTATAGTTTATTTTGATCACGAAAATTCTGCTTAATTTGGCTGATTCATATTTTATTAATTTACAAATGTTAACGGTAGAGCCATCTATTGTTCACTCTCAGTACTAAAAGTAACTTCTTCGGCTTGGGACCCCCTGCCCGGAGAGATGACTGTTATGTAATGGTGATCTGACGTTTGGCGATCGACACTCGAATTAGGCCCCTGATTTTAGTTGCAGTTCGAAGCTAATATCTCGTATGTACGAAATAATCTCAATTTTAAAGACATGAATACTTAGGTCGGGTTTTGTTTTTATGAAAACTCTGATAAAAATAAATTATCTATGCGTAAATAAAACGGATTATAAGATAGTTCCTAGATATTAAATAGTACAACGTTATTGGTTGTGACTGTGGCTGCAAAGTTAGCTATTCGTAATTGGTGGGCTTACAATTTTGCAATAAAACACCGTAATAATAAACTCAAATCACTACTTTTTCCGCGCACCATCTCAAGGACTAGCTCCGTGTTAGGTTTTTTATAGTACCAAGTCAACACACGCTTATAAGGCAATTACTATCTGGTACAGCTACTATGAAGCCGTAGACGCAACCTTAAAAAACTTGTAAGTAATGCTGGCTAGCACACTGGCTGGTAAAAAAGCTAAACTGCAAGAAGACTTATTGGCTAAAGAAATAAGCAATGTATCAAATGTAATTGGTAGGACAGCCAATCGAGTTACGCGGTCTGAAAAAAGTGTTACCAGTTCGAGCGTCGACCAATTTGAGGTGTTATTTAAATTAATGTTTTCAATTATAACGCTGCAAATAACTAGTTGTTTCAATTATTTGCAGATTAAGTAGCGGAAAAAACTGAGAACAATACAATAGTAAACTCATTACTGCATACCTTACGAAAGAACGAAAGGTTACAATACGGATAAATATATCGCTAAACGAGGATCTCTTCCACATAACCTTTGCCTAATTAGTAGGTCCGCAAAATGTGTTACCTTACTTACTTAGGAATGTACTTTTAACAGTTTTAACCCCTCGTGTTAATTATGCGTAATTGGTATAAAATGACCATTTTAAATGACAATAGACCCATTTTTTTTAAATGATAAAATAGTTTCTATAGAACTAACTATGATTAGAGTGCACTAATAGTCATAAATGATAATTAAACTTCGACATTTCTGCGGATCGCTAAAAACTAGGCACTAATGGCTTCCTTTGGGTATTGTTAACCATTTCGACGCTCTTTGGCTCGCTATGCCACAAGAGAGTTAAACCTTATTAAAAAGGAAAGAGTTTAAACGTTTTTTAATGAAATATTTTTATCGAATCTGTTTTTATGTGGAAATACCACATTTTTATGTTTATAAATATGGTAAACTATGAAAGAAAAATATAATATGATCCACTGTAATGTAAGCAGGACGCGAGCCTGCGAGCCCTACGTTTCCCAACTCAGCATCGTTACGTCAATCACACCAAATCTTTGATTCCAAATTTCTACGCTACCGGAGCGCCGTCTGCGTCATACCTATATGTGTTTTAAATGCTTATGCGCATTAGGTATCCATACCCTAGGATGTGCGTTTACACGCACGATCCCATTACATAACATTTTTCTTTCATAATTTATCTTTATGTCAATATTTATAGGAAAAAGTTTGGTTTTATATTATGCTTATTATCTCTTATGTTCTGTGCCGGTGGCGCAGCAAGCACGACAGCACACGACACCTTAGGTGTTCTTGACGTTCAATGGGTTACTATCGTCTTTTACGCAATATTGAATAAATAATTCCATTTAGATATATACTAAATCGTCTCCACAACTATCCATTCACTATAAACTATTTTCCCTATTGAATGAGATTTCATTTAAATCACTCATACGTATGCAAATCAACACACATTAAACTTCTGTGTACAGTATACCCTTATCACACAGACCACCCCCACTAGACGGAGCATGTTAGGAGACCCGCGCGCACCAACGATATGGTACGGCAGAACATTAAAGTATCAACACGGCGGCCACCGTTTAGTTGCGTTCATGTTTACGAGGTCTCTCTACACCACTTAACACTACAATTTACCATGTTATTTATTTAATTTCTTTTTTCGTTGACGTACGCATGGATCATAAACAAGGACGCAACTAAACGGTGGTCGCCGTGTTGATACTTTAATGTTCTGCCGTACCATATCGTTGGTGAGCGCGGGTCGCCTTACATGCTCCGTCTAGTGGGGGTGGTCTGTGATGTGACCGTGCTCGCTAGCGACAGCGTAAACGATTTGTATGGAGAATAGTACAGCGCCCCTAGCGGTTACTTTGTACAACTACAATTATCCATACAAATAATTTTCGTAGTCACTAGCGAGTACTGTCACTGTAAACTCATGGTAAGGGTACAGTGCGTGAGCTGTCAGAATGCGATTTGCGTTTTGTATCTGTCTCCCTCGCTCTTACGCGATCCATATAAGAACCTCTAAATTTTCACCAAAACACGAACCGCAATCACGGACTGTAAACACAATTGTAAAAACTTTAACGGTTTAATTGCTTCACAAATAAACCATTCACATTCACCATCATCATAGGTAAACATATGAAACACTTCGAAGCACTATGAAACGCTTCAACCCTAATACCTCAGACGTAAGGTAAAATTTTCAATTAAAATTCTTAGGCACTTACGATAGGATTGTGATATGGGTGAGCTCAATCAGAGGTGTAATAGAGATGATACCATTTGCATGCGCGGGCGCAGTAAAGAACTATAGAGTGTTTGTTTATGGCGCAAATGGCTTCTGGTAAAATATTAAAATTACACGGTAGTCATTATGTGGGAGACACACGGTCGGACAATTTGGCGAGCAAAATTAATAACTCTTGAGCGAACTATTTATATATATAAATAACTAACATGACATTCAGTGGACACAAGCAGGTTTGCCCATCCGTCACGGGGGTATTGGGGTGCGGCGTGTAGGGGACGTTAGCCTGCCGGCCTTCTTGGCGTCGGCCCATGGGGTTGCTGACCTAGTTGCTGAGATTTTATCATTAGATGGCAACGGGGTGAGCGTACCGTATGTGGCCGACGCTGTTGGGCGATGGTTGGCTGTCAATCCAGGTGCGTCCGTCCCGGAGAACCCAGGACTCCAGCGCGCGTGGGATGACGTAGGGTGTAAGGCCACCTTGGACGGTCTGGTTGGAAACGCTACGGGTGTGGACCGCGCAAGGCTTTTGGCAGTGTCGCGGGCGGAATCGGGGGCTTGGCTGCAGGCGTTACCCTCCCCTCAACTGGGCACGTTACTCGACGGTGACTCGTTGCGGGTGTCCGTCGCTCTCCGGTTGGGCTGTGATGTATGTCAACCACACGTATGCATCTGTGGTTCCATGGTGGGAGCTGACGGTCATCATGCATTGAGTTGCCGGCGATGCGTCGGGAGACATCCGCGTCACCATGCCTTGAATGACGTGGTCCAGAGGGCGCTCAGGTCGGCAGGTGTTCCGTCTGTGCTCGAGCCTCCGGGTCTTAGTCGCACGGACGGCAAGCGGCCGGATGGCCTAACGTTGGTGCCATGGGAGAGAGGGCGGTGCTTGATCTGGGACGCTACGTGCGTCAGCACCTTCGCCGCCTCTCATATCAGTCGCACAGTGCGTGCGGGCGGAGCGGCGGCCGAGTCGCAGGCGGCGGTGAAGCGCCAAAAGTATGCTCCTTTGGGCTCGGGGTATATTTTCGTCCCTTTTGCGGTGGAAACGGCGGGCTGCTGGGGTGCTGATGCGAAGCAATTTGTGCGTGACATAGGCCGTCGACTTAGACAAAAGGGGGAGGACCCCCGCTCCGAATCGTTTCTGGTGCAGAGGCTGTCCATAGCCATCCAGCGGGGTAATGCCGTGAGCATTATGGGCACTTTCGCACCGGAAACGATAACGAGCGGGTTTGACTTTTGTAATTAGGTTAGTTATTATGTCGACGTTAATAATGTAATTATTATGAAATAAATAACTAACTAACTAATTAACTGCGCTGGCTCCGCGACCCAAAAAGAGTCTTGGCCTCTGACACAAGAGCTCGCCACTTTACCCACAATAGTTACCTACTAAAAGTCGGGCTAGCCAAATAATGTTGACAGATATTCCCTTGTGGTATCACCAATTGTCTATGATTTAAACAATTTAGTAGGTGAGGCCTCTATAAATAATTTTGATAGCTTATGTACTAGTTCTAACATTCCGATTGAGTTGAAATTTGGCATAGTAGTTATGTAATTTTTTTGGTGATGGATTCGAGCTAGGTCCTTTTTACACTACATTTAATTTTTCGCCTTGTATACCTATGCTTAAGAGGCCTTATTCCTTTAAAAAAAAAATTTTTTCATATTGTGATAAATATATTATTGATAATTAGGGAAAGCATTTAATTTATTCAATAAAGTGGATACAATACAAATAATTGATAATTTCATCGAACTTTTTGAAGTGAATAATACTTTTCTCCGATTTCTAGTTAGTAACACAACTATTTCATGCTTTCATTGCGTGTAGTCGAAAATAAGTTGAAAAACTAATATTCCGCGTGAATTTTGACAATTTCGAGTAGTTTTGAAACGAAAAGGTTTTAAATAATATACCAATACATCCTAATAGCCTTGTTCTAGGTAGTAACATCAATAATGTGTTAAGAAACATGTTTGATCATAGAGAAAAATGTTAAAACAATCAGCATTTAAAAGGAATAAGGCCTCTTAAAACGTGTAAATAATACATATAAATAAATAAATAAATAAATAAATATTCTATTCTTAATTAAATATTAAGGGACAATCATACACAAATCGACCTAGTCCCAAACTAAGCAAAGCTTGTACTATGGGTACTAGACGACGATATACATAATATATAAATACATATATGTATAGATAACATCCATGACCCAAATTCAAATTCAAATTCAAATTCAAAATTGTTTATTGTTTGAATGTGAGTGGTTATAAATGGTGGTAGGGTTAGTATTTGGTTACATCACAATCAGCCAGAATTTGGCGTACAATACTTTGACTCTCAATATGCATGTCATTAAAACCAATGGAAAATAATCAAATTATAGCAAATAACAATGTCGGACTAAAAATACGTATTGAAAAGATTAAAAATATATAAATAATAAATTAAACCAAGAACAAATATTTTGCACAAATATTTGCCCCGGCCGGGATTCGAACCCGGGACCGCCGACTCAGTAGGCAGGTGTCTACAAACCGAGCCAAACGCGTCGTCAACTATGTTTGTACGCGTCGTCATAGTGGTAGAAATTATGTAAGCTGATTATGAGTGCACAACAACATTACCTATATTTAGATTATTGCCTTAGGTACCTTTCGTGTGCTTAAACAAAATATTTTATAGTATCAAAACTATAATTCCTACTACACAAATTGTGAGCAGTCGCAGGGTTTTTAAATTTCCCGCCAAAACTTTGAGTAATATTTCATTAGCCAGACTATATCGATAGCTGGACATGACGGCATGCTTGCCTCGCACTGTCTTGGCGAGAATGTACAGCCGGCATAACAGATAATAATTATACTGAAATTTTTCAAAATAAAGCAGGCACGCATGATTGTTACGGTACAGTCCCCGTTTTCCTAAATTGATTAGAAAGGGACGACACTACAGTGTTGCTACTTTTTAATTTTTACTATTTTTTGTCAGACAGTACATTCTGCGTTACATTTGTCATAAATTCATAATCCACACACGTACCTATAATAATATTGTTATTATTTATAATTTCACAGTGCCTTGGTTATCTGTTATGCTGTGTAATTAAGTTTAATAAATATATAAATAAAAAAAATTGTTTATAGCTGCTTAGCTGCATGTGTGAATTCTGTAAAATAACATGGAAAATGCCTTATCATAATACCTATAATAGTTTTTGTTTATTTGATTTTTAATCATTTTAATGTGATTGATAATTTTAATATTTAATAATTTTAGGTGGTGGAGTTTGTATTTTTAGTATTTTGTGAATTAATTGACATTGTATAAGGTCCCTATTGTTGTTATTTTATTTAATGTGGATTTGTAGTTATAACTTTTATTTCAAATTATTATTTCAAATTGTGAATTGAATAAATAAATGAAATGAAATGAGCTCCATGTGTGACGAGCTTAAATTGAAATGTAACTGTTATTATGTCAGGTGGCTGGTTGCCAGCTGAGATAATAAATGAATGTCTGCAAATTATGTTCTTTGATGTAGACACACATATTTATTTCAAATCTTAGGCTAGGCTTTTTACAAAATGTATATAAAAGTAAAACACATAATGAAACCTTATAGAGTCCATACACGTTACGGTTTACCGGAGAGGTCTACCTGTGCAGGTGTACCTGCGCAGGTCGACCGGAGCGTGTATGCCGACCGACCTGTGCAGTTTTTTTGACCTGCGCAGGCGACCGGAGCAAATTCGAAAATCGATTTTGCTCCGGTCGCGCGTACGGTGAACCTGTGCGTGTGTGCGTACCTGCGCAGGTCGTCCGTCAGTTGTTTTCTGTCTCGTGTCCGAGACGGTCATTGTCGTCGCTCGGATTGTATTACCACGTGTTCAACACGCCAAAATGGCGACATCAGAGTCAACTACAAATAAAAGAGTGCTTGAAGAATTCATTGAAATATATAGAACTCATCCATGTCTTTGGAAAGTAAAAAACAAAGACTATCATGACCGAGACAGAAAAAAGCGGCTTACAAATTGCTTATAGCAAAATTAAGAGAAATTGAACCAAACGCGAACAAAGCAACAGTTGTGAAAAAAAAAAAATAATATGAGAAGCAATGTTAGGAAGGAGAAAAAGAAATACGAAGAAGGCATCACATGTTTCAGGAATAATTTTTCCAAGCGCTTGCGGTGAAATAATTGCTGAAAATTTCAGGTCCTCATAACTTCGACCCCTTGCGAGAAATCTCAAAGTAGCTACCAATCTTTCGTGCGCAGAAATACTATTTCTCATAACAGTATCTGTTTTTTCTATCAAAGGAGTAACCATTGCAAGCAATTTTAGGTACGTGTTCTCGTCCATTCGGAGATAATTTTTATAATCTTCAGGTTCGAATTTTAGGTCGTTTAATAAGTTGACATGAGTATAAGTTTTTCTTTTTAATAACCAATCCTTACACCACTTTTTTCGCTTCCTTTTCACTGTTCTTGTATCGTTTTTCCTCAAAATTAACGCGAGACCTAGCAGTGCTAGTGCGTCTTCATCACTCGATGCCATTGCTAGAACTGAAGACCGCTACGGTACACCGGAACGTCCCCATATACGCTACTTGACCTGTGCAGGCAAACCTGCACAGGTAACCTGTGCGGTGGACCGTAACATGTATGGCCGACATTATAGCTATGGTGCCGTCGACAGCGGGGCAGGGTCCGAGCTCCCTGTGGTTACGTTACTTATTATGAACCTTGCTGTGAACCTTTTGAGAGTTCGACCGTTACCGCTAGCGCAAGGTAGACCTGTTGTCGCCGTTCCCATCACTATTAATACGAAATCGCATAAAACATTGAATTACTACAGCAGTGTGTTATATTGATGTGTAGCCAGTGAACAGAGGCGTGCAGTGAAAAAAACAGTTTTGAATAATACTCGGCGGTTCAAAAGATACAACTAAAAACATTTAAAAAATTCAAGTAACGACTAAATTCTCCTTATCGCTAACCTACCAGCGCATGCCGTTTCGTCACTGGCCGCAGTGCGCGGCCGCTGCACACGAACGAAGCGGACATTTTGAACATAGGAGCTACTCGGACAACTGACAAAAATGTCTATCTGTATGAAATGTCACCAACTCATTAAAAACAAATTATGCCTTACTTGCATTTAACCTAATGTGTTTCAAGGAAGAAAAAAATTGGAGATGCGAAAACTGCCTGAAAACGTTAGGTAGGCTATTTCTACGCCGTCTACGTCATCTACTCCGTCGAAGGTAACCATGCTTAACCAACATACACCTACCAACTACGTTACAGATCGAGTTAAGTAAAACGTCAACATATCGACAGAAAATTCGTTTGAATCTCTGCCGTCAGACATCAACAGCAATGAAAATTCCTCGACCATACTCGATCGAAGCTGTCCGGCTGTTAGATACAGCTCAAAAGACGAGGTGGAAGAACAAAAACTTAAAATTGCAATCCTAGAGGAAAAACTGTTATGCGCTGAAGGTGAAATCAAAAAATTCATAACGGAAAATTGTTCACTTAAAAAAGAAATCATGAAATACGAAAAAAACGGAAACACTAACCCGTATCTGCAAATCGACGCCAATAAATAGTAGAGATGGTCGTAGAAGTATACATATACAAGACAAGTCAAGGTAGTTGCAAATCTACGCCAATAAATAATAGGAAAGGCCGGAAAAGTGTAAATAAGATAGTTTTGAATTTGTCTGACAAACTAGGAGAGACTGAGTTCAAGAATGGAAATAAAAAATCCGGAAACCAGCAGAAAGTACTCATATTTCTGTGGAAGACACAAAGGCCAGCCCAGCAGTACAGAGGATATTAAGCAAACTACCACACAACGCAAAGTAATGATTTTCAGTGACCAAAGCGGCGAAGGAATTTGGATGTTGCTTCAAAAATCACTAGGTGAAGAGTTTGTTGTGACTGCAGTAATAAAACCCAATGCTCAAATCGCAGAAGTTTTGCTATCATGTGATAAAATATGTAGAGACTTTACGAAGCTAGATTATATTATAGTGATTTTAGGTGGGTGGAATGACAAAACCCGATAAGTTTCAAATGTTTTGTCTACGGAGTTTCACAAGAGAACGAAGCATATTCGTATTCGACATTTTTATGTTCGAGAGCAAGTTGCTGAAGGTGCAATAGAGGTAAAGAGAATCGGCACAACGAACCAGCTGGCTGATATCCTAACGAAAGGGTTGCCTCGTCCAAGATTTTGTACTCTCTGTTCAGCCCTCGGAATGCAGAAGTATTAAATAAGGAAAAGTGTTGCAGTTTATGTATTCGCTTAAGTATTCAAACCTCTTTCTTAAGCAATCCGATGTTTTATATTCAAAGAGGAAAAACGTAATGTCACTAGCACTAGATTTTGTCACGTCAAGATTGAAATACACGTAAAATATTTTAAAGCTTTATTTTCATTATTTATTCGTTTATACTCGAATCTCCACTTCCACTGCCGAAACTATAACAAATACAAATCAATAGAATTCAAAATCACTATATAAAAAAGGATGTTAATGGTAACGTAAAGTCTTACCTCTCTTTGAACAACCGAATCATCCCGTGTGTTCTAGGTGTGTACTTCAGCAAATCGAAGGAATCCCCCGCTAAAGTGACAACACTGGCAACCATAGCCGCTGAACATCTGGCAACAATAATACCCACTTGACGGGTGTCAATTCAGTTGTCATTTCATTTGTTTCACGGTTTCATTTCAATTGATTTCATTATCATTGTTTCCAAGAACAATTCAAAACTTCCTTAACAGATAGATTAAAGCTTCGAAAAGAAAATAAATTATAGCGTCTTGGCCTAAGTGCGTTCACCATATAAGGGACCACAACAAACTAGAAACACACAACGCACAATGCCATTCGAAATGTAAGTAGCTTTTTCTGCTTTTAGTTTTACAACATGTGGAGCGGGTAAGAACTGCTAAATGTATCAAAATAACGTTTTTCAGCACGATAAGGACATCATCGTGGAACGAAATTTAAAACCGACTAGTTACATTCCCTAGGTATATTTCGTTTCACTGCTTAGTTGTGTCAAGACTGTCGCGTCGTTCACCGACTAAAAATTATAAAACTGGCGGCAACAGTATTTGTTACAGTGCATAATAATTATGTTATAAATACACGTCAAAAAGGGAACATTTTTAAGAGTATGTCGACATACATGGTCAGAATCTTAAGAGCCCTTATTCCTTATAAAATGCTGATTGTTTTAGACATTTTTCTCTATGATCAAACATGTTTCTTAACATATTATTGATGTTACTACCTAGAACAGGGCTATTGAAATTTATTGGTGTATATTTGAAACCTACAGTTTGAATTTCTCATTGATAATTTTTGTTTCAAAAACTACTCGAAATTGACAAAATTCACGCGGAAAATTCGTTTTTTCAACTTATTTTCGACTGCACGCAATGAAACCATGAAATAGCTACGTTACTACCTAGAACTCGGGGAAAAGTATTATTCACTTCAAAAAGTTGGTTGAAATTATCAATATATTTGTCATAATATGAAAAAAATTTTTTTTAAAAGGAATACGGGCTCTTAAGTTCTTTTATGTTTTTTTTTGAGATGGTCCTTTGAAGGTGGGCCTGCGTGTATTTATTTATTTATTAAAACTTTATTGCACAGATCAAACTAGTACAAATGGCGGACTTAATACCACAAGGCATTCTCTACCAGTCAACCATAAGGCTAAACACAAACATTGAGTTGGTGCAGCCCGTGTATGCGGCCCGTAACTGCATGTCTGAGTTTGTCTCCACCACTGAGAAGTAGAGACTAGAGGTGGTGAGAGGAATGCCAGCCATCAGAAAGATGGGCACCATCAGAAAGATGGGCAAGTTCTTTTAAGATTTTGTTACCTACTCTACAGACGTTAGGTACGTCAATTTAAACTCAAACCTACAAAAAATCAAAACCTGTTTATTTAAAAATTAATACAATAGTTTCGGTACAGATTAAGTTATGACATCCATTAATTATTTAATGTTCTCTTATTGCAGATCTTACATGAACGATCAACGAGGATCTCTGCTGAGGCTTAGATTTGATGTCACAAATGTGGATAATGGTAAATTTACTTCAGAACATGTTACAAAAACTTTTGACATTGATAACTTGGCTGAAGTTCGTCTCCAATTTGTGCAAAAGTCGATAGATAAACCTATGTTGGTTAACTTTTCGTATAAAAGCAGTGTATTGGAACCAGAAGCTAATAATACCTGTCCTAATTTAAATGTTAAAAGTGATGAACTAAAATATTCAGCCCAATTGGTGTGTACAGAACAGTGGACAGAGTGGATAAATATTGGTGAAAGATCTGGTGAATATGTAAGATCTTCCTCCAGATATGCATATAAATTAAAACCATTTGAAGTAAGTATAGTTGCAAGTCAAAGAAAAATTGTTACGTTTGCAAACCTTTTTGATGACACGGAGTTAACTGACTTTCGACTGAGCACCGCTGAAGGCAGCGTGTCATTACATAAGGCATTATTAGCAGCTCATAGCGATGTCTTTAGAACTATGCTGTGCCATGAATGGAAGGAGGCGGCTAATGCTAGTATTCAGGTACAGGGAGTCACACTGCAGACACTTAAACTACTGAAAGAATATATTTACTTGTATACACTACCGAATAGTATCGATGAACTACGAAGACTTTTGGTCCTTGCTTCATATTATTTTATGGACAACCTTCGGTCAGAATGTATTAAAAACTTGACACAAATGGTCATGCCTGAAAATTTGCAAAGCTTGCTGGAATATGCTTGTGCGAACAATATGCCGGAATTAATTTTTGCCATTATAGAGCAAACACCATCGGAAATTGTTCACAATGCTCGCTTGAATAGGAAAATAGGGATTATCCAGAAGAAGGATTTACCAATTACAACGATTTTGCACAGTGTGGGTGTCAAAAACAATGATGAATCGGAAGAGGAATTAGAGGACTATGATTTTTGATTATTTAATGTTAACATTATTTTTTTTACAACTTTTTTGTTTCTCTACTTTTACAGTTATTTTTTATTGAATCCCATTTGAAGCTTATTGTTAGAAATATGAAATATTGTTTGTTGATTTCGACGTTTATTTGCAAATATGACTCAACTACCATAACGTGTTGTATTTTTATGTGAGCCTGTTTAGAAGTGTTTGCAATTTTGTTTAGTTTCATTAAAAAAAGTCAAGAATAAAATCAAAGAATGTTGTCTCGTTTTGGTAGTAATAGTTATTTGTGCAACAAGAGAGCAAAGTTGTTTTTTGTTGCGAGTGCTGATTTTGAGTCCCGCGCAAGCGAAGGATTCTAAGTTAGAATCCTGAGGTAGGTTTCGAAACTGCGCCGAAAACACCAATTGTCTATGATGTAAACAATTTAGTAGGTGGGTCCTCTGTAAATAATTTTGATACTTTATGTTTTAACATTCCTATTGAGTTGAGGTTTGGCATAGTAACTTATGTTATTTTTTTGGTGATGCATGATGGATTAATATATGGTATTATCGAGCTATTAGGTATTATTTACACTACTTTTAATTTTTAGCCTTGTTAGAAAGTGTAAACATAATAAAAGAAACACATAGTACACATTCAAACATTTATTAACATAGTCCGATATATATTTCCGAAGCTGATGGAAGAGGTAGAAAAGTATACTAATTAAACCTTTTATTACGTTATTTAAATGACAGGATTTTAATCCTTTATTAAAGATCAATAAAGTCAAACATATAATTCATAGCACAATTAAGGCGGTTGTCACACTGCCGCCGCGTCTCGTTGCGAGACGCGGAGCTACGGACTCGCATGCGGAGACAACGCACCAACGTCCGAGTTTTCTCAGCATCTCCGTCCGGAGCTGCGATGCACGACGTCCCGCGTTACTTCCGTCTCGCGTTCATTTCACATTCGAACGTTAAGGTGAAAACAGTTCCTATTTGTCGATAAAATGGGAACGGAACTTATTCAGAACGCTGCGGTGATAGGTACTTTCAGCTTGGTTTTTGTACAATCGAGTCATTAATTCTGGGTACATTCCTATTTACAAACCAGACCGATAAATGGGTCTTTTGCTAGAGATTACGAAGATTTAAGGCAACGCGAAGAAACATTTTTTAATTGCACCCGCATGATAATGTAGGTACTTCAATCTTCAATTATACTTTTATAAGAATTCCCTATATTTTGATTATGATTAAAACCGATATACTTACTATAAAACTAAATAAATTTGGAATTTAATAAAAACAATATGTCGAATAAGTAACTCAGCTTTTAATATTTTTAATAACTATTCACTAATCGAGCATAAATCACAGATCATTATATTTACTCTAACTACTTAATAAAAATATTTGTTTACAAATTACTATAATCTTCTTTTATACTTTCTTAAATACGTCCTTCTTGAACTAAAAACGGTCCGGCACTGCGGAGCTCAGTGTGACATACCCTGCGGCACGCATCGCATCTCCGTCCCAGCGCGCGAGTCGTCGTGCGTCTCGCTACTCCGCGCGTCGAGGCGGAGCCAGTGTGTCGTACCATGCGATTTTTCTATACAAAATCAAGATTCTACATACAAAGTTAAAAAACGCATCAACGGACGACGCTGCGAGATGCGGAGCAGTGTGACAACCGCCTAAGGGCATCAAAATCTCATTAAGTACGTTACTAAAGTAAAGTAAACAAGTGGAACGATATATTGTTTGTAACCTTCCCGCAACGAGTGTCGACGCAAAAAGAGGCAGAGCCAATGTTCGACCCCACCACGACACCTCGGTTTCCCGCCAAAACCGCCCGGTGTCGTCATCAGCTGGTTGAGTCGTCAAGCAGGTTGACCAACGGCACAAAGTATGTAGTTGTAATACCAACATCTTCAACCGTCGCACGAGTTTGCAGGTTGTCCTGACTGCTCCATAGGTGGCGCGGTCAGCTACACTTGTTGATGACTTTCAGGGCGACAACAATAATGTGTTTGTCGTTGACTGTACTGTACATTCTGGTAGAAATTATGTGAACTGAGTATGAGTGAACGTCAACCCATATTTAACTTATTTCCCTAGGTACCTTACGCGTGCATAGAAAATCAAAATATTTTCTAGTATCAAAACTATAATTCCTACTACACAAAGTGTGACCAGCCGCAGATTTTCTAAGTTTCCCGCCAAAACTTTGAGTAATATTTCATTAGCCAGACTATAAGTATATGTTCCTAAATCTAGATGCGGCTTTAAAAATGTATAACTTAATTAATTCGTAATTACCCCATAATCGATATTAGCGACTATATTTTGTTTTTACTAGGATTATGAAATACTCATAAAGTGAAATGTCATATTTATTTTAAGTACATTGAGTACCTAAATAAAAATGAAATAACAGTAAAATTATCTTGGTGATTGCAATTTATATCCAGGATCACGGGAGCACCCCGGCCAAGTCGAAACAAAATCATTCATTCCCCAAGATTGGCACAAACATTTCTAGCGAACATAGTGTATTATTCTGCCGAATCATAGTGTATTATCATATTACTGTAATAGTTAAGTATCTTTTCTGAAAAAATTACTGACTGTTGAGTTTCTTTCGATGTTTCTTCTTATCAGTGGTCTCCTCTTGTAAAATGCCTGTAGACTCAGATATGTAAAAGTACCCTTGTGGCCTACTTGCCTGGCCTAATATAATTCATTATTTCCTCATTTTTAGTTTTTTGTGTACACAAGTGTGGAAAAAGTGTTCGTTTTCCGCTGGTCGATGTTTGTACCTTGTTTTTGTACGTTCAGCCGATTGGCTTAAGAACGAAGCAGTCAATGAAGTTCAAGAATGTCACATTACCACTTGAATAAAACTGCACTTTGCTTCTTTTAAGGTTTATGTTTCCGTAGACACTATTTATACTGGTTATTATATTATACTTAATAGTTATTTTGTACCTACTAATTGTTTTTAGATTGCTTTGACAAAGCAACCAAAGTGGAGCTATAAAAAGAAAACAGAAAAAATCTTACTAGCATGATTCAGCAGAACCCTTCGACAGATCAGTGACATCCAGTATATATTACATTGATTAAGTATATTGTTTATAATCAAATATGACAAATGTGGTACTACTAGCGCCATCTCGTAACAGATAAAGACAAATACAAATACTAATAATTTATTTAGCAAAAAGTCATTACAATTGGACATTTTACAAATATTTCACTTACACACTGGAATTTACTCATCAGATATTTCCAACGGCCCCAAACTAGGCACAGCCTGTATCTTGGGAACCGGGAGTAGGTACAGTATACCAATTAGAATTGAAAAAACAGTAATAGAAAAAGCCCGTTAACGCAACAGAGTGAACCAATAATTTTAACCAAACAGAGGTAACTCAAGCCATCTATCGTGATCAGAGGTAATGATAACTTCAGAAACAATATATTATTGTAACGTCGGTTATACACCCCCCAAATCGCTTACTTACCGTAGCGCCCGTGTGTCCGAACCGAACAGAACGCGTCCGCTTCGTATTCTCACTTCGATTCTATTTTCGTAATTATTTATCGATATTAAATATTAGTTCAAGGGTTCGCATGGCCTTTATTATGAGAGGCTGGAATTAAGTAGACTGTACAGAGCGTCTATAGCATTTGGACACATACCACGAGTATGGAGAATGGTAAAAGTAATATACCTGCCTAAACCAGGCAAGGCAGACTACGGAGAAGCCAAATCGTACAGGCCTATAAGTCTGTCTTCATTTTTCCTAAAAACATTGGAAAAATTGGTGGACAGACATATAAGGGATGGTCCATTAAAAAGACGTCCGTTGCACAAACTACAATGTGCGTACCAACCTGGAAAGTCAACCGATACCGCGTTGCACCTGGTAACAACCAGAGCCGAACGGGCCATAGAAAATCAGGAACTATGCCTGGCGGCTTTTCTAGACGTAGAAGGAGCGTTTGATCGCACCACGTACCAAGCTATCAGTGAAGCAGCTGCAAGACATGGCATAGAACCGACCATCTGCAAATGGATAGGCAACATGTTAAACGCCAGGCTAATAAAGTCGTCTCTGATGGGAGATGAAATACTAGCTACGGCTACAAAAGGGTGTCCCCAGGGAGGAGTACTCTCACCTACTCTATGGAGTCTGGTGGTAAACTCCCTAATGGAGGAACTCAACAGTGGTCCTATCTATACGGTAGGATATGCAGATGAGTGATTCTCGTAAATGGGAAAATTCCCAGTACGGTATCAGCAATTATGAGTGAAGCACTGAGGAAAGTGGAGAAATGGTGTAACAATCACCAATTATCCATTAACCCAGGCAAAACAGTGGTAATACCATTCACGAGAAAGAGAATTCTTAAGGACATGCAGGAACTAAAACTGTATGGACAGGTACTCAAAATGTCCAGTGAGGTGAAATATCTTGGTGTCATACTAGATAAGGAACTCAATTGGAAAAAGCATGTTGATCACACCATAACAAAGGCTCTCAGAGTATTTGGGATGTGTAGATCAGCGTATGGTAAGACGTGGGGATTAAGTCCAAAGGTACTAAAGTGGATTTATACCATGATGGTACGACCAATCATCCTATATGGCAGCCTCGTATGGTGGCCAAGGACGTTGAGGAGCACATGCAGATACGCCTTGACGAAGGTGCAAAGAACGGCGTGCATGGCTATAACAGGGGCGTTTAGAACTACGCCAACCGCGGCGCTAGAAATATTGTTAGATCTACAACCGCTACATATACTCGTAGTGATACAGTCCGAAGCGCGCAAATCACTGCACAGATTAAAAACAATGGACCTGTGGAGTTACTGCACGCCGAAGACTAAGCACACTAACATGGAAAGCAACAATTTTCTTGACAGAATAACAACCATGAGCTGCGATAAAATGCAGCCTAAGTTTGTATTCAGTAGGAACTTCAAGGTACAAGTTCCAACGAGGGCGGAATGGGCCGAGGGTCGCGAGCCACCTACAGCAGATGGTGAGGACATTATTTGGTACACTGATGGATCAAAAATGGGATCAGGTACGGGAGCAGGCATTCATGCAAAAGACTTCAATGCAAGTACAAGTATGGGAGGTTATGCGACTGTCTTCCAAGCGGAGACATACGCTATAATCGCCTGTGCCCAGGAGAACATAGATAGACTTACCAGAGGGAAGCACATCTACATACTCAGTGACAGTCAAGCGGCACTTAAAGCGCTGGGTGCGCCTAAAGTGGATTCTAGACTTTTGTATAATGGCGTCCTAGCCTTGAACAAGCTTGGAAGGCACAATAAGGTGCAACTGGTATGGATCCCAGGGCATGAAGGCTTCATCGGTAATGAAATTGCAGATGAACTTGCTAGAAAAGGGTCTGCGACAAGTTTCATAGGACCTCAACCATGTGTGGGTCTCTCGCAGGGAACCATAGCAACAGCCATCAAGGACTATGCCAAAAACCAGCACCAACAAGAGTGGAGGAAAATGGCAGGCTTGAGGCACTCAAAGCTATTCATGGAATGTATAGAATCAGGCTGGACCAAGAAATTATGGGAATACAGCAAAAGACAGCTCCGAATCATAACGGGGGTGTTTACTGGTCACTTTGGGGTCAAAGGACTATTGGCCAAGTTGGGACTGTCTGACAATACAGATTGTAGAATGTGTGGCGAGGAGGCAGAGACAATGAAGCACATACTGTGTGGATGTCATGCCCTCGCCAGACTCAGAATGAAGGAATTCGGTATTGGTTACCCAGAACCGAAGGAATTCCAGGCACTACCAACTGGTTCCATCATCTGCCTACTGAGCCGGCGGTCCCGGGTTCGAATACCGGCCAGGGCAAATATTTGTGTGATGAACTCGAATATTTGTGCTTATGACCCAAGCACAAATATTCGAGTTCATCACACAAATATTTGGCTTGGTTGTCCTATGTATTTAAGTATATATTTATCTATATAAGTACGTATATCGTCGTCTAGTATCCATAACACAAGCCTTCTTGAGCTTACTTTGGGACTAGATGGATTTTGTGTGAGGTTGTCCGATATTTATTTATTTATTGTTGTACTGTTTTATTGTGGGCGCGTAGTTAAGCGAAAGTTTTGCATTTATGCGCAGTTTGTTTATAGGTAGGTATGTGTGTTAGGTCGTCCCCCTCGGGTTTTACAGAATTTTTGTTTGGAGTGAAGGCGTCTCCTGTAGTTTACTGTAGT
The DNA here is from genome assembly GCA_932273695.1 of Apotomis betuletana. Taxonomy (NCBI): domain Eukaryota; kingdom Metazoa; phylum Arthropoda; class Insecta; order Lepidoptera; family Tortricidae; genus Apotomis; species Apotomis betuletana. The sequence continues at coordinate 23,275,673 of OW026307.1, forward strand.
TTACTTCATCACCATAAGTTTCAGAGCTACGCTCTTGTCGGTGGAGCTTATCTTACGTTACGAAATTTAGACGACACAAAAACTTTTATTTGGAATTCAGAAATTTGATACAAAAAAGTTCAAAAATAAATGTCGTAACGAAAGATACAGAGTGGTTTTCACTCACCTATGTCTATGTGCCAACCAATTTCTGTCCACAGGAATGTGGCCAACTGGTAAGCGTATCGTGCTAAAACACGATAGGGCAACAATTAAGTTCCCCATTTATCGCGCCACGTAACTTCATCGCGGCGTATATTTAGAACCTAATAAGCGCGATTAGGTCCGCTATACACATACCCCGAAGCTTGTTTTTGCGTGATTGCTGCGCGGTAGCTTGTAGTTTGCTACTTCATCTCGGGTTTCGTGTGTGGCGCAAGGGAAGGACGCCAGCGGGGTGATTTGTGTAAGATAACACAGATAACACAGCCAATAGACATCCAATGATGGAAAAAGGCGTCCCACAAATTCTCCAGTTGTGCGCAGCCCTTATCAAATTACTTCTGGCGATCCTAACCATATCCTCGGCCCGTCAGTGTCTTTCATGCTGCTTTTTCTGGTTCGGGGTCGCCACTCAAGAGCCTTTCTGCTCCAACGGCCGACGGTTCTACGATCAACGTGCACCACCCACTACGAGTACTACTTAAGTAGTACTGACCGACTGTCTGAGCTATATCTACAACCATGGTTCTCTTGCGGATCTCCTGATTTATGATTCGATCACGCAAACAGTCTCCTAGAACAGCTCACTCCATTGCTCTTTGAGTAAATTTGAGCCTTTGTGAGTTGCTCGACAAATTGCTTGTCACGATGGGTGACCGAAGAGCTTGCAGCAATCTCACCCAACGTATTTGCGTTTTCGGGACCTTTGCAAAGAGGCCTGATTTTTTAAGCCTTTTTAAATATATTTTTTTGCTTAGTTTAAGCGTGTATTTTAGTTTGTTAAGTATATAATTTATAACTATAGTTTAACTTTAAGATACAGAATTAGTTATAAATATTTTATATCATGTATGTTAAAGGCGACTTCATTATGATTTTAACCATTGCCAATTATTGCTTGTGACTTGGGCCACAAGCAGCTCGCCCGAGGCGTCGCTCAATCAACCCGCATCGACTTTGCAAATTCAACACAAATAAATATTCCCCATAAACAACCACATAGGTACAGTTAGATAATAAATAGACATCCGCTCTCAATGGACAATAACATAAATAATGTTTTATGTAGCATTGTGACCTTGCTGCGCAAAAATAATTTAAGTGTTAATATAAGCAAAACGACATATATTCAGTTTATAAATCGGAATGCAAATAAGCAGTCGTTAACTGTAACGTTTGAAGATCAGACAGTGACAGAATCTTGTGAGACAAAGTTTTTAGGTATACTCTTAGATGATAAATTCTCTTGGCACGAGCATATTAACCAATTATGCAGTAAAATTAACTCATTTGCGTATGCCTTATGGAGGCTTACTAAAGTTAGCACCAAAGAATCGGCAATACAAGCTTATCATGGATATGTTGGCTCCCTGATAAGATATGGCATTCTCCTTTGGGGTAACTCTTGTCACGCTAAGCGAGTGCTGGTAGCACAAAAACAGTGCATCCGGGCCATATCAAAAGTTGACATCCTGACGTCGTGTAGACCCTTATTCCAGGAGTTGAATTTGTTAACAGTACCATGCATGTATATCTACGAAGTTTGTCAACTTGTTAAAATGCATCCTGAATTGTATAAAACAAATAAAACTAATTGTAAATTTCTAACAAGGTACCCAGATCGTCTCGTTTTTCCAGCAATAAAGACAAAACTGTATGGCAACAGCACCTACTGCATGTCAATAAGTATTTACAATCGTTTGCACAATGACATAAAAGAATTGCCAATTAACTTATTTAGAAAGGAACTTAAAAACTGGCTAGTGCAAAAATGTTTTTATTCGGTGGATGAATATTTCCAATCCAATATTATAAGAAGTAAATGACACCATAAATTGAACAATCAAATGACATTATATAATTTTTTAGGTTAAGATAGTTTTATAAGGAATTATTTAGTATGCACTGACATTTGTTTAATATTTTATGGTCATAAATATGTTTAGATGTGAATTCTGTTATGGAAATGTTTAAGGTATAATTGCATTATTAGTTATAGACGCTTTATTATATATTAGTGTCGTATTTTAAAATTCTGATTTGCATGCCAGTTGCTGGCAAAATGTGTGTGTCTATATTTATTTGAAATGTACCATCTTTAATACCACATTTTACGCAAATAAAGATATTTGTATTTGTATTTGTATTTAATCTCTACTACCGTATTGTGTGAAAACGACTGTATTGACGAGCTGTAACGACGTAACAGTACATTGCTTTGTGACTTTGTTAGCTGCTGACAAGAACTAGCAACTAGGTCGCCGTAATCTTTTTTTCTTTGCCGTAGTTGGGCAAAAAGTATCCTATAACCATATTTGGATGTCCAGCTATGACTGTACCAACCAATATTGGTTAAAACCCGTCTAGTTGTTTCGACGTATGAGCGTACACAGAAATGCTTATTAACATAATTATGGTGCTTGTGTGTGTGCCCATACAAATACGGAATAGCGCTGTTAACATTTTTCCTGACATAATGACCCCTCTTCATACAAAAAGTACAAAAAATCTTCAATTTCGCTTCATTGTTAACATTTTGTTTACGTTAGCAGACGTTACTGCTTAAATTTATTATCTTGCGACAATTGAGGCCGATGGGTTCTTAAATGGCAACCATGCACCGAAAAAAACGCAGATTGGGTCTGGTTTGGGTAGCCCCCTCACAACATTATACTGATAAACATACTATAGCTTTCCTAATTCATGATTTGCGATGAGTAGTCCGAGCTATGCTGATAACCTCGCGAAGGTGAGTTCGCTGGATTCGGGCAGTGTGGTGTGGTGCTGGCGATAGTGGTGTTCTATTGGGATACCTATGTTCAGCTGTGTTTTTTTGGTTGATGAAAATGCTATATCGTATCCCTTGAAATCCTGGCGTTTCTGAAACTTTATGCTCCCGGTGAGCACAGAATACTTCATAGTACTCAGTGAGCTTGAAAACTTAGAAAAACAAGGTTTTGAAAGAAATGGCATGTGTAAACTCCTAAACTGAAACTATGAATGGAATAAGGTACTTGCGCCAAGCCAAAGACAGCCCTGTTCCTAAGATAGCCCACTTCAAAATTTTATAGTTATAACCGTTCGAATGAATTAAAATTTCGCACCCATGTTCGGTTAGTACCATAGACTTATCTTATGTCTAATAATTTAATTATTTGCATTAAGCGGTTTACACTCACGTGAACTTGTCAGGAACGGCCCGACATGTTTCGAACTGACGAAGTTGCCGCGGCGGTGTACGGGGTCTCGTATTTTCTAGAGAAAGCGTCACGCGCTGTCTTTGTTAAATTCTAAGAATTTTCGGCTCCGTTTCGTTTTTTACCAACTTTTGTTAACAAAGTAAGCCTCATTTTTGAACACACTTTACAGATTGTTACTAATCCCGTTAATGCAAAACCGATTCTTGTTACATACAAGAAGGTTGCTTTTACACCTGTCTTTTTGGCCATCGGGTTGGACGTTTCAGCTTGGTCCATAATTCTATCCTATAGAATTCTTATAGAATCGATCGTATATCCAGATGTTTGGATGTCCTGATACATTCCGGCTGTTCTCCCTTAAAGGTCGCCTTTACCTACCATCAGATTGTCATGAAATTTTGTGAGAAGGTAGTAGGAGTTTGGCGATTTTTTTCAAATGGAGTAAATATTGATTGAAAACGTAAAAATAACTGCCTATATCTTCGGTTTGCCCCAACAGAAAGCAAGATAAAATCTCAGTAAATAGTGATTTTAAATCGATGAAGTGAATATATGTAACTTTTCCTCTGCCATAATGTATTTCGTGTATATAAGCTAACAAAATGCCATGTGTGTGACATTGTGAACCCACTTCTAGCAGAAGAATAACCAAATTCAAACAATAACGTAGTTACACTTCATTCAAAATCGAGTTATTGACGACTAAGAACTCATTTAACCACTTTTATTCCAAGAATTACGCTTACTCTTAGATAGTAATGTTAAAATCCCATATTAACTAGTTTGATAGTGACGTGACGGATAAAATGAGGAGCAGTAGGTTAGCGTGATCTAGGCATGTAATGAGCAGAGAAGAACGTCATATTGGTAAAATAATGTTAGGGATGAATGTCGAAGGACGAAGAGCAATAGGTAGGCCAAAAAAGCAATGGATGGATTGTGTGAGAGAGGACATGAGAAAAAAAGGAGTAAGCACTGAAATGACGAATCATAGAGATGAATGGAAGAAGAAAACAGGTTATGCCGACCCTACATAAGTGGGATAAGGGCAAGGAGATGATGATGGTTATGATGATTAACTAGTTTAACATTACTATGTGCGAGTTAGCGATATTCGTGGAATAACGGTTTGGTCAAATCCAGTTTAAATCTTTTTGTAGCAGCCATCTGTTCTCTAGAGAACCCAATACTGAGTATAATGTAGATCGACATGCTTGGCCAATTTTTTGCTATCGAAAAGTTCTTCGGTTAGTTCTAACCTAATGGGACTGCTTGCTGTGACCAATTTCTTGAAGTACTTATTCATTTTTTTTTATTAATTAATGGAACGAAGACCTGCAATAAGTTGAACTAGCGGTAGGTATTGGATTTGAATAGGTTTAGGTATACTGGTAACTAAATATTTAGCTCAAAGTAAAGGATTGCTATAAGTTAGTTGTTATAGTAAGAGTAGTTTTTTGAGTCCGAATTCACTTCACTTTGTTCTGACAAACAAATCAACCCAATGGGTCCCAATGGGTTCATTCACAATATACATTATACATTTATCCGCAGTTCACAATATACACAACTGGGTTCCATTGTTTGCCAGAACAAAGCGAAGTGAATTGGGCCTACAAAATAATTTATACTAGGTAGGTATTCATATTCATATTCATATTCATATTCTTTATTGCATACCATGGTAATTACAAGAGATCTTTAAAAATATACATATGTATCACATGGACCCTGTAAGGGTATTGCAAAATCTTAAAACTAAGCCTGCTTAAGCAGACATCTAAGTGTGTACAAAAAATCTATTTAAAATTAACACAGCCGCTGTTAACTAAAATCTAATAAAAAGTTAACTAAAATTACAGAAAATAACAAATGATACATAACATAAATTACTCAAACAGTTCTTGCACTGTGTAAAAACATTTTTGTGCTAAGAATGACTTTAACTTTTTGGCATACGTTTTGTCACATGCATACTCGACTACGCTAGGTAAAAAGACCTCTTTTTCATCAGCGTGTGGATGTAATTACTAGTATAATTAATAAAAATATTTTAAATATTTCGCTATCATAATAATTCCAAACTCACAACCTCCATCGGTAAAATTAATCCTGTAACCGATACCGCGCTCTTAGCTAAGCGACCATTAAGTAGATACCACTAACTCAAGCAAAGCCGTCAGCTACCACTTAACTAGATTAGATTGCGTCCGTTCGTATACTTCTAGACTAACAGACGCTAGGGTCATACACCAATACGGAAAGGAACTTTTCTGAGACAGTTTTAATAAATGTATAAATAAATAAATAAATATCGGACAACCTCACACAAATCGATCTAGTCCCACAGTAAGCTCTAGTAGGCTTGTGTTATGATAAACATACTTATAGAGAGAAATACATACTTAAATACAAATAACATCCGGGTCAAGGATGTAGGTAAAACATGGGCATGAAATAGATTGCTCAATTGCTAATTATAATCTGAGTAGTCAAATTATTGAAATAGTTTTCCACTGACGTTACGCGTTGTTTCGTTTGAGAGAAGCAACCATGGAGCAACATACATTATACTTAAACATTGTTACTAACTAGTGACTCTTTGAGCCGTAGGTATAAGTCGGGAGTTGGTTTCCAAATCCCTAAAACATTTTTTTTTAATTTGCCACCTCCATACATTTTTAAAAACTTGTCGTCAAAATATGTATATAAGTATACAACTTATCGAACGTACTCAAAAAGATTTCATGAGAATTAATTTATTGAGTAATGCAATCTTTAGGCGGAAAAAGACGGAAAGCATCTGCAATTCTGTACCTCTATAGTATAACTGAGACGCGACTCTTTGTCGCGCGACATATACTACCTGTCACTTTCCTTTCAATACCGTGCGAGCAGGATAGGTGATGCTGAGTCGCGGCAAGATATGCTAGCCCTGGTGGACATAGACATCCAAAAATCCGGACTAACTAAAGAATTTTTGCTCAAGCTGATGAAACGGAAGACACTTCTCTCGCTCGTGCGAATAAGAACTTATTACGCGGCCACTATTATTTGTAAATTCAAGAAACGTTTTTACTTCGACACCTCTATAACAATGCATAAAATTTATTACAGACAATGCGCCAAAAAACTTGTCTTTTTAACAAGGTAAACACGGTGTCAGCGAGCTAAGTTAGCGTTCCGCAAAGAATAATGGGTTCCATAGCAAGGCAAGAACCTTTTAACGAAAATATACATTTAAAATTTTAAACACAAAAAAGATATAAAATGCGTCACTACACCACCTAACTATGTACCAACATTACTACTCCTGATGAAACATCTTGTACTTGTGACTGCTCTGGTGTTGCAGATATCTATGGGCGACGGTAATCGCTTTCCATCAGGCAATACATTTGCTCGTTTGCCCCCTACAAATAAAAAAAAGGTAAGAATTAAAGGCGTCCTACACACATTTTTTTAATAGATGAAAGCGTTCTATATCTAATTTAGTATGAAAAAACCATAATTGTGAATGGGTTGCCTAAAAAATTCCTGCAATGCTATGTTCTTTTTTTGTAGTTTTTATTTTAACTAGAGGCGTGCCAACGCTTTGGCTAGCTCTCTCTCTCACTGAGCGTAAGCCTGAGCGAGATGGAAGTGCGTGCTCAGAAGCGCGGAAATCATGTTTTTTTAATTGTGTCATAAACGTGTGCATTTTATATTGAGAATAGTTTTACAGTTTTTGAGAACTTATAATTGTGCCTCTATTAAGCTAAAAAACATTGTTAAAAACGGAAGGGTTTTGAAGATCCAACCGAAAATATAAAAAAAGGGTTATGTTTGAGAGATAAAAGTATCGAGAAAATTATTACCAATCGTGTTTTCACGTTGACAAGATTGAAGAAAAACTGTTTAAGTTTCTTATTTCCAAGGGTAAGCTGAAGTGGCAATGGGCGGGGCACATAGCTCGAAGGACCGATGGCCGTTGGGGCAGAAAAGTTCTCGAGTGGAGACCACGTACCGGCAAGCGCAGTGTAGGACGACCACCCGCAAGGTGGTCGGACGACCTGGTTAGAGTTGCGGGGACTCGCTGGATGCGGGTCGCTGCTATCCGGCCCATGTGGAAATCTATTGAGGAGGCCTGTGTCCAGCAGTGGGCGTCCTATGGCTGAAATGATGATGATGATGGAAGTGGAGATCTAGTGTCAGTCACCTGACGAATTTTGCATGGGTGCGGTATTTTTATGGCGACAGACAGACAGACAGACAGCAGGAAGCGACTTTGTTTTATACTATGTAGTGATTTGATGATCGAGAGTTCTACTTTGGCAGGATGATCATTCTGAACCCTAAGAAAAACATTTTAAGAAGCGGAGCCATCTTGATTTATGGTGCAGTAGGAGGTTATGGCGTCATTTTTTTATGGGATGTATGGTCGGAGGCCCAGACTCCCTTTGGGTCGCTGAGCCATTAAGTAGTAGTAGTTTATATTAAACCATTGGTATAGTACGGCTCTTCCCAGGTGAATTTTTCGCTTCGAGCCCTAAACTTTCAAACAATGCAATGGCCATTGTATCTATTATCGCAAAGCCGCTAGCTACCGAGTTTGCCACGCGCCACTATAACATTCATATGAAAAACAAACGGTATCTTGATACTATTAAGGTTCAAATTTAATGTCACTGATATTCTAGATATTGCGTTTTGGTAGTGTAGGACAATAGACCACCCCGACGAAATACAGCATTCATACGGGACAGGCTCCGCCTAGTGTAGGGACCAGGGTAACCATTAAATGGCTTAGAATGTCATCTTACAAATTCAGAACAATTCCGTACTTTGTAATAAGTTAAAGTAAGTGAAATTTGTAATGATTAATGAATAAATGTTTTAATGTTTTTTTTTTAATATTATTTTGATTTGAACCTTAATACTATGACGATACCGTTTGTTTTTAATATGAATGTTATAGTGGCGCGTGGCAAACTCGAGCTAGCGGCTTTGCGATAATAGATACAATGCCCATTGTTTGAAAGATTAGGGCTCGAAGCGAAAAATTCACCTGGGAAGAGCCGTACTATACAAATAGCAAAGCACCAGGAAAAATTGAAATGCGTAACCTGGCGGAAGAGACCGGGGGGCTTACCGGTCCAGCGTTTTTTCTTTTTTTTTTTTATCTTCACCACCGTTACGCCAGATAACCTTTCGATTTTTATTTGTAAGTCATTGTTTATTTGAAAGGCTTTACACCTTAGCCAGTCAGCTTAGCCTCTGCCCGGTTACGCATTTCCATTATTCTATAAAGTATAAATAATACAAATGTCTGCCCTTTACTCTGCAATTTACTTCAAGTGTGAGCACAACTCACAGTGGTTCTTTTTCCGATTTGTCGGAATGTGAAGTCCTCGTTCTCGGCAGATGCCCGAGCGCGCGAGACACCATGGCGACGACCAACTGCCATACTGTTCTGCGAAATATACAGGGTGCAAACTCAAAGGGGCCATTACATTTATTCTTTACTATTTTAATTAAATGCCTGTACATGAAAGCATATTGACATTTCATTAATAGAGAAATTAAATGTATATAATGACTAAATTGCTTCTTGAAAATATACCGGGTGCAAACTCAAATGAGCGTGAAATTTATTTCATACTCTCATAAATGAGATAGCTGTACTTCGAAGGTATTTTACAAATAATGGATGGAAACGGGAATAAAGGGTACATACTTGTAATATAAAAATAATTACTAAATTCTAATTTTTAAATTAATAACAATAGTAACCTTTTTGTAGAATAGAGATATTGTAGTGTAAACAATCATTTTTAAAGTAAAAGGCTCAAATGTTTCTCCAGCTATCCCTGTACTAAAATTACTTAACATCCATCCAGCCGTTCCGACGAGATGGGGACGAAGACATTTTAAAAAACTGATGGCGCTGTAAGGCTGGCTCCGGGCGCCTGTGGACAAATGCATGTTAAGATTTTTCCAGAAATAACGGCCCCTGTCCTTTCAATAGCAAACTGATTTTGATATCAATCTTAGAATTGTATAGATAATTGACAAGATTTCATATTTTTAATACTACAATTGTATTACTTTTCTGTATTACGCTTAGAAAAAGGACTTAATCACTGTTTATATAATTTTCCCTAAGATTACTAATTATTTTATTAAAATTTACTAATTCTAAAATGTTGTAACCCCAAAACTATGACACAATGTATAGGTTGCTTTAGTCTGGTGCCTATTAAAAAAAAGCGAGTGACGTTGAGTTTGACATTATTGACAGCTTATTTTTTTCGCGGGTAGGTCAAAGGCTACAACTCTATGCAGGCATCATTTTCGGAGATATCAGTTATTATATATATCTTCTTATATTTCTTTACATAAGTACAGATACATTCTAATATTTTTTTACGGTGTACGCGACGTAAAGCTCTCTCGAACTTTGTATTAATTTCCACCGGTTAGAAATATGAAATGTTGTCAATTGAAATAGATACACCATGTGTGGTCCTATGACTACCTACCTACCACAGACAATAAGCCCTGCCAAGCCCAATTAAATTCCTGATCACGTAGAAAAGTATATAAATAGTTGTTAATTAATTGACGTATATAAACGGACGTAGTAAAAACAGAGAAAACTACTCATTATCAAAAAGTCGTAATACTTTTTGAAGGTAAATACGACATCCCAACTTTATTTCTTAGTATATAAGATTTGGTTTCTAACAGACATAATTGATGGATTAATAGTTCCGTAAGACACTTAGTTCTGAATTGAAAAATGACCCTTAACCGTTGTCAGGATGTCCAGACTGAATGATTCTGAGAAAAAATACTACAAAAAGTGAAATTCTAATAATTATTGACTCAAAGCGAACCAGCAGTGCCAGTATTTTCTTGCCGCGACTTCTCTTGTCGCGCGACACAGCGTCATCTGTCACGCTCACACGGTATTTAAAGGAAAGTGACAGGTTGTCGCGCGACATATAGTCGCGTGTCAGAGTTAAGAAGTGCTGGCAGGAATAATTAGGCATAATACGGACTACGAATTCGTATCTGTTTCTTTCTGACCATTACTAATCCTTTTGTTAGGCATAATTAGAGAAAGCTACAATGTAATATTAGTCTCAGTAGGTACCAAAAACGAACAGAATTTTCGAAAATTTCATCAAGTAGAACCCAATAAGTTATGACACCTGTCATCTGAGTACATTTTTCCGATTATAGGTAATCACTCATAGGAATTTCATAGGAATCATCGTTCGCCGCGCGGGGTATAGGTTGCGTTTATCCTAAAATCCTGGAAAAATGTACCATTATCGCAAATTCTCGAATTCTAATACCTAAAAAGTTACTCAAGAAGCTTCATTATTTAGAAAAATGTGACGTTCATTTCGAAGACCAAAAGAATTTATCCGGCAAACATTGTTCAACGAAGCCTGATCTTAAAAACCGTTTAACAAGTTTTTGTGATCAATCCGTCTAAGGCATTATGAGACCTTCTAATTACTATGGGTCATTAGTGTTTTAACCTTTTTGCAGAGAAGCCCGCCGTCGCTAGACATGCTGGCGTCGGTTCATGGCTCGAAGCAACCGTTTTTAGGGTTCCATAGTCAACTAGAACCATATTCGTAATACCATGGTATAAGAAAACAAGGTACGACACTCTATGGTAACAAGTGTTGTTGCCGCTTTATGGTAACAAAATAATTATATGTAAGTACAAAATGTTTGCCGCTATTCGTACATAAAATAATAATTGTGCATCTATACATTACGATTGTCATGATTATCATAATTGATTTTAAACACTCACGATTTTATGAGATCCATACAGGTAACAAGGGAATCGGGAAGTATTATGATACTCTCTGGCAACACAGAAACGGATTGACAGAACCAACCAACCAATCACAGCGGGATGACGTGAAAAGTTTCATTTATTGTTGTACAATTAAAAATAGTAAGTATATCCAAAAGTTTCTGGTAGTATATTTGGCTCCACGTGCCTATTTTTGAATGAGTGTTTGGTGGTTTCAATGACAATTTATTTTGAATTCAATGACAATATAGAAGGTGGTAAAATTTGGGATCGAAAATTGGCTACATTTTAAGCTCTATATAGAGCAAATATTTGTTAGAATCAAGTGTCAATCTCTAGCCAAAACTAGAAATCAAAAATATCATAGTGGATAGCATTATACAAAACGGAGTCAAAAGGAAAACAGTCAGAAGTAAACAGTTTTCATTCGTTTTCGTGTTATGGAAATGCAGTTGTAGAATAAAATTGGACCCCTTTTTTGTTTATTTCCTTGCGGGACCTATGAAGCGCTTTGCACTGGTTGTTCTCAGGCGCGGTGTGCCATTTATGGCCGAGATATAGAGACTTAAAAACTAACTTTTCATGGTTCAAGAGAAGCCTGTTACGGTAAAAATGCTAAATGCATATACTTAAACGGAACTCTTCAAAACGCTGAGTCCGCCGCTCTTGCCCGTTTTTTTACCCCTATGTATATTAATAGGTAGCTACCTAAGTTATAAATTAGAAAGTGCGTTTATTAGTCTTCTTGATAATCAACGAACGGAACCACGGATGGGTGTTTTATTGGAGGTCAATAACTTTGAATTCATCACCATCCTCCTAGCGTTTCTCCCGGCCGGAGACGATGCTGATTGTGAGTCGCACGACAGGTGACACCACAGGAAAATATACTAGCTCAGCACCTGTACTACAACTTTGACTCGCGATTCTTACTCGCGCGAGAATATTACCTGTCTCTTTCTTCGCTGTACTGTGAGAGAGTGACGGACGATGCTACGTCGACAGTTGTGCTAGATGGGCTGTATCTCTAACTTTGACACGCGACTCTTTGTCGCGCGACAAAAACTACCTGTCACTTTTCTTTCAATACCGTACGAGCAAGACAGATGATGCAGAGTCGCGACACAGGCGAAATCACGGCAAGATTATGCTAGAGCTACTGGGTAGGGTCCACTGCGTCGCGATAGTTTTTTAGACATAGTTCATAGTTTAATATTAAGTTTTTAGCTTTAGGTGTGCTTGTTTAATGTTTTTACCCAATTGTTTATTCACATAACTTTGAAACAGGGATAGCTGGGCTATGATGGTTGCGTTTATTACGTGATAAATATGTGACGAAGCATCTTACACTCACACTCGCATCTTGTCAAAACGTGACGGATGCTTTGTCACTTATTTATCGCGTGATAAAAGCAACCATCAGGCCCTGGACAAAAATGGTCATAAGATGTAGGTACACGAGTACGATAATGGAACGAAATATTACACGGACTTTATTATAATGAAATTGGGATTTCTAGTATAGTTTACTTTAGCTGTCCGTTCTTATTATTATCTTAGCATCTAAGGCTTTCAACGCAATACAGTTGCCGAGAAACTTCTTGAGCCTAACCTTTACTGCGCAGTAGCCGATTTACGTACAAATATGCATGCGCAGATCCGCCATTTTGGGTCAAGAAGTTTCTCGGCAACTGTATCATAATTATGCCATAGTATTACAGAATATGTACCTAAGTAGGTATCTAGACTTCGGAGTTTAGTAAACTATCTCGTTTTATCTAATGACAGCCGCCAGGCAATGCCTTTTAACTCATATCACGATAATGATATCAATTCTGACACAAACTTTAAATTGTTCAGTAAAATTCAAAATACGAATTGAATTATTATAAATCTAAAGCAGTGTGCCTACGGAGGAACGAACACAATCATTACAATCAACGAACATCGGCACTTTGTTCGCATGTGCGTACCACTCATGAACATCAAACACTGAATTCGTCAAAATGTTAGTGGCGATCCAATTTGAAAAAAAAATACGATTTAGCTAGTGGCTTTGATAGCATAATTGGTAATGCACCCCGTCAAGCCTGGAAAGCCGTGGGGACGTACACGTTCAAAATGTTTAAATCCCACTCAAAGCATATTTTATTTGTATTTTTCCCTTCTATAATAATCACTGGGTTGTGTGTTCGCTATGCTTATTTATGTCCACACATTCAATCAAATGTTCCATGTTCGATGTTCGTTTTCACTATGTTTTGTTCTATCGTCCGTACACGGCTTTAAAGATAGATGGGGTGAGTATGAACTTTATCAATCTCATGGATGCGGAACCAACACAATAAAATGATATTCTTATATTTATACATGTATTATGTATATGTAACTATATATTATGTATGTGTATATTTACCCGCATGCGTACTTGTGTTCTGTTGGTATCTAATTATGTGTTCCCTTCGCCTTCTGCTGCACCTATTCTATATTAAGTTAAGATTTTCATCAATTTCACTACCCAAAGGTTGCCTGGAAGAGATCGCCTTTTTAGCGATAAGACCGCCTATTGTCTACCGTTATTTATAAATGGTATTATTTTGTTTCCTTTTGTAAACTTTATTGGTGTGCAATAATATATTGTATTATAAACACTTGTAACTTTTTAAAGAAGGAAGGAAAGCTGTCAGAGACGCCGGCACGAATCCTTCCTGAACCATTAAATTTTTATTTTTTTTGCATCATTGTAAGCATTTGGTTTACATTAGCAGACGTTGCTACTTTAATAAAAATAAAAAATACCTAAGAAAAAAACCTTTTGTTCATCTAAATCCTTGTTTAGATTTTGATCAGATAGCCGATATCAACAATTGTAGGAGACCAGCCCTGGACCAGCAGACGCTTCAGGAAATGAGGCAGTGGTCTAATTCAATCGTCCGCTGCGTGCGCCTGCGCGATTTATTGAGAGCCGCGCGCGCTGCCGCCGAGTCACGATGTAATAGACCCGCGTCCGGCGTCAAATTTCGCACGTCATTCATTTTTCTATGCAAAATAGGCGTGCATTTTACCTTGATCCCACCCAATGTTAAGGGTCGATGTAACCCAGGATAAATAAATAAATAAATAAAAATCGGACAACCTCACACAAATCGATCTAGTCCCAAATTAAGCTCAAGAAGGCTTGTGTTATGGGTACTAGACGACGATAGACATACAAATAGAAATACTCTTCATGGCACACCTCCAACATCAAGGAATATACAACACAACATGACATACATATAGAGACTTACTTAAATACATAGAATAACTATGACCCAAGCACAAATAACCAAATTATAACCATGCTTGAGTAGCCATCTAGTTAATTTATTATCATCAAGCGAATGCACATATGCCCCATATCCTACTTCATTGAGCTCAGTGGACGAGCTCGATCTTGGAAATCCGTTTTAAGTCAAGTCTAATTTAGACCCTAACGTATTTGGTCACGCGAAGATGTGATATATCATAGGTAAAAATAAAGCTTGTCATGCTTAATATCAAGTTCCGACATAACTCGCAAGATTACACAATTAAAGTTCAAGTTGGCATACTGGGCATGTAACTAATATTTAGAGTGTCAACCACTTATGAAAAAGCGCAGCGTAGAACGACGGGCTAGCCCCTAGGTGAACAGATGACCTCGTAAACATGGTGTAAACCATAAGGCAAAGATCAAAGTTGAAAGAAAAATTTAAAAAGGAGCTAAATTAAATAAAAATTGCGGTAAACCCACATTAAAAATATGTGACATTACATGTTTCATGAATTTATAACCGACGGTGTGCCGCAAACAGAAACCATAGGAAAATCACTATTTTTCAGCTCAGAATAATTGTCTGAAGCTATGGTATATAGCACAAATTAAAAAAAAAGTAAGTATACACTGGTTTTAGTAACTCTCATTGTTTTATGTCACGAGTCTTATCTTATAAGGTAATATTTGTGTGATCGGACGCCGGTCTACTACCCGGTGGCTCCGGTAAATTATTGCCCCGGCTTTTTAATAAGATTGGTTCTTTACAGGCCTACGTTTTGCCTCAATAATAATTTAACTACAACGGTGACTAATACTACACTACCTACCCTACTATTTACATATACAAAATATATCACAAAATCTAAGATAAATACAAAATTTAAAGAATCCCCGACCCAACCAAATAAGCCTAAGAAACTCGACAGACATTTCGATTTCGATTTAAAAAAAACTCATTCAATTCGGACCAGCCGTTTGAGAACTACATACGAATAAAAAAGAGTTTCTTCGTGAAATTACTCAAAAGTATACTTCAAAAAGTTCCGTAACTTAGGATATGGTGTTGCCTGTACTGCTCGGTAACATAATGAGCGCATGCAATTCTTACAACTGCGTTTTTCGTTGAATATCCAAGTAAATTGTATCCAACAATAGCACCGTTATCGATAAATAATGCATCAGATATACCTACACTATAACTCCCGTTTTAATGACGAAGCCCTTTTGTTAACTATTTTAATACCAACTATTGTTACTAATGGTTCGCTTGCCTTGAATTTCTAAAATAGTGATTTTATCGTAAACCGCTCCGGTTGATATATCGGCGCGCCTCCTTTGAATGGAGATGTGGCGTTATTACAGAATATACAATGTCCTCATGTTTATTTGTAAAACAATGTGTTACATTTTCATTGTGAACAATGCAATATTATGTATGTAAACTCTTTATTGTACATAGGTAGGTATGTAGGTATTTAAATGCCTTTATCTACTCAGTTCTTTTTTTCTGTCAGTTATACAGTTACCAAACTATAATATAAAGACACACATTTCGTAAGGCTTGTAAAAGTCTGCACATAGCTAGTCTACCACCCAAAAATCACTCAATGTTTTTTTGGCGACATTATAACATCGTTATGTTTAGTTCAGACAATTTTTTCCACGGAAGTCATAATTTTTTCAGAAATCTTGAATAATCAACCTACTAGATTAGGTTAGGTTAGGTTTGTGTAATAACATTCCAAAATACCTATTATATGGTTTTAGAAAAAAAATGCTTTCGGTGAAATTACTGTAAAGTGAAAATTCTATGAAACGTTTGCCTATAAAACAAAGGTCAACAAGGTTTCATAGCGGAAACAAAGTGAAATGTACCATCTGTCAGTTTACCTATGAAAGTAATAAATAAACTGATAAATATATAAATGATAAATAAATAAATATCGGACAACCTCACACAAATCGATCTAGTCCCAAATTGAGCTCAAGAAGGCTTGTGTTATGGGTACTAGACGACGATATACGTACTTATATATATAAATATATACTTAAATACATAGAACAACCATGACCCAAGCACAAATCTTCGAGTTCATCACACAAATATTTGCCCCGGCCGGGATTCGAACCCGGGACCGCCGGCTCAGTAGGCAGGGTGTCTACAAACCGTGCCAAACGCGTCGTCAAAATATACTTATGAAGTACGTTCCCTGAGTCATTCACCTCCACTTTTATCCATAATTCATGCTTGTATTACTTACTGTAGTATGCGAAAACTATAGTGTTGGATGGATGAGGCATGGTTTAGGACTCTCGCAACCAAGCGTGCTAAAAGACATCAGCTCGGCCCTTGCTCACCGCGCGCAGGCCAGTCTTACATCTGCCAAGCCTGTGGTCGCGTGTGCCGTCCTCGTATTGGCTTATGCAATTGCATATCCATGAAAAGCGTTATTTTCCTACATGACACTGTTTCGTATAGTCTGTAAAACACTGAAGTCTTTGATGAGTGGTCCTGTCCCCTTACTTTGGCGCCACATCTATAATTCCATTAAATAGGATACTCAACGTAATTTTCTGTACATTTATTAAATTTAACACATGCAATTAGTATGAATCATTAAGAAAATAACCAATGTAACTGTAATTTTGACGCTTCCCGAGTGTTCTTATAATAACTTTCTGGTAATATAAACCTTAAGCTGCCTTTAAACAGGATTTAGTTTCAAAGATGTATCATAATGATACCTTTTATGAAAATTGCTCTCTTTTATTGCTAATGACATCCGTGTTAAAAGTGTCATATCACATCATAAGGAAATGCTGGCCACTGGCATTAGCTGAGCCATCTACCTTTTCATTGTTTTGTATACTATACAAATGCTATTATACATGTTTAAGCTATAACCAAAAATTTACAAAAACAATGAATAAATGTAAAAAGAAAGAAAGAAAGAAAGAAAGTACTGGCATGGCATGGTGTGCAAAGCACCCGATTTCCAAACCCCCCCTAATAAAAGGTATTTGAGCAACTTTGATCTTGAAGAAAACTTAATCATAATCAAATCAGCGCCTATAAAGAGTTACCCAATAATATTTTTGACACTACCCAATTTACACGTAGAAGTGAGATAAACCAATTAACACTTTCACTGAACTGTAAATTAGTCTCGTGATACGTTACCAAGTCTGTGGACGGCGGCTTTTATCGTATCCGTCAACAGCCGAACATTTCTCATAGTTAGTTTTAAATGGTGCCGTTCTTTCCCAAAACTTTTTTGAATGAGTGGGATTTGTGTGGGGAAAGATGGTTCTGGAGAACATTTCCATACAAATCCAAAAACGTTCTCGAGAATGGCATATCTTGACATTACTAAAAGGGTTTACTTGTACTTGTACCTAGTGTTGAACATGATGTAGTTTTATTCGTTACGAGATGTGTAATATCCTGTTATTAGTAGTCATTAATGGCACTATAAAGTAAATAGGTGCATTAGTATTTACAGAGGACACCGCAACATCTTGAAGGAAATGTTGGTAATTTAGTTTTATTTCGAACTAAGTAGGTAGTTTTATCCTCGGGCAGTACGGCAAACGCACAATGAGCAGCAGAATTAGGTACATGGTCCATTTATGAATGGATTCATCATTAAATGGGCCATGCATTTGTGCAGCCCATAGTACTTTCAGCCCTCTATTTTTAGGAACAAAAACCGACAAAGTCAAGTCAGTGTCGCGCAGCAAGAGTTTTGTCCCAATACAACGCATTATACACAAGTACAATACGTAAGCTGACAGAATATGATTCGAGTTTAATACTGTTTCGCTCGCACTTCGTCCTCTCTGATTTCGCCAATCCCGAATCCCAGCCCAAAAGCTCACGGACTGTACTAAATTTAAGCTCAGAAATAAATCAGCAACTTTTAAGTTCGCGCCAAGGGACCTATGACGGTTGTGTGATTGTGTTTATCATGCTATAAATCATTGATAAATCATCAATCATTTTTTGACAAGTATTTGTGTGATGAACTCGAATATTTGTGCTTGGGTCATGGTTGTCCTATATATTTAAGTAAAGCCTGACCAGAAATATATGAGGATTGTCAAGAGGGCGCTATTTATAAGATTTATATGGCAACAATTTTGCAACCAATCGCGACCCACTATAATGACATTAGTTTTAAATATCTGTCAGTTCCACTATGTTAAACTCGTAATATCATTTAATGGAATGCACTTTTTTCCTGACTGTTTTTCTTGTAGTAAACACATGTACACTCTATTTATAATCTTACGTTCACGACTGTGAATGGTTTTTGGTATTTTATTCGGATATTTTTAAATAATAGTCTTTTAAAGAAATCGCCACGAATGACATTGACATTGTTGACTAACCATTATAAAATCATTGCCAGTGTAAGAAATTAGTTCCGGCGAAATTCCGCAATATGGCGCACCCTCATATATTTCTGGTCAGGCTTTATATATTTATCTATATAAGTATGTATATCGTCGTCTGGTACCCATAACACAAGCTTTCTTGAGCTTAATTTGGGACTAGATCGATTTGTGTGAGGCTGTCTGATATTTATTTATTAGTTATCAGTTCGAGAGTGACGGACACTTTATCGTATTTATAACTAGAAGATCCCCGCAACTTCGCCCGCGTGAAACTATTTGTTTGACCGTAGTCAGGTAAAAAATATGCTATAATCATCTTTGGATGTCCAGCTATCCCTGTACCAGAACTGGTTAAAATCTGTCTTTCCGTTTCGACGTAATGAGAGGACCAATAAATTTTACCAACAGACGGCACTGTACGACTTGCGTCGCGTGCCTATAGGTACATTCCCTTTCTCGCCCTGTTATAATTTTGCCTAGAACCCAAAGAAAACAGTTTTTTTAAGTGTTTATGCGACGCCATAGACGCTGGTTCTTGTCGCATCCCCCGTCTCTCTCTCACAGTACTGCGAAGATAAAGATAGGTAATATTTCTCGCGCGAGAAATAGTCCCGTGTCACAGTTGTGCCGGAGCAAACTTAAGGTCTTCGCACATTATAACAACTCAACGGCGACTCGATTCTATGCCAAATATTGAAATTTAAGCCCTAAGTCATATTTATTAAAAAAATTATATTAGTAGTGGACGACGAGTGGACGACGCGTCGGTGCATCGTCGAAATTAAACCTAGTAAATATGACATAGGGCTTAAATTTCAATATTTGGCATAGAATCGAGTCGCCGTTGAGTTGCTATAATGTGCGAAGACCTTTAACTTGACTGAGTAGTAACGAGTCCCTTTTTTATATTACGACTGTGACAAGCAAGCATGCGGTCTGCCTGATGTTGTGCAGTTACCGCCGCCTATGGACGCTTGCGACGCCAGCAACATCACACGCGCGTTGCTGACCCTTTAAGAACTTATTTACGCTATCCCCTCTTGAAGAACAGCATACGCATACTGTAGCCCCCGGGGAAAACCTTGGCAGGGAGCTTATATCGAATCGCAAACGTCTCGTTTCAATGACAGTTAATGGCGATATACCTGGGATATAGGTACCTAAGACATCGCTTATTTGGCGATATACAAAGTACACTAGAATTAGTTCCCTGGTCTCACGTAACCAAAGTAGAATGAGTACTTACTCTATTGACGGGTAATAGAATCTAGCGAAGATATTTCCAAACAGACAATGTAAATCTTTCTGCAGCTAACTGTACCCGTATTGTCTCTTGTCGTGCTGACGGTACCGGCGGGGGCGGCACCCACGCGACACGTTCTCAATTAAGGAGCCTCAATTAACTCTGTTAATTGTGTTGCTCACTGTACTGGGGGTACTGGCTATTAATAAACGTTATTGTTTAAATGAGTTGTGTCTGGATAATTCCTAGATAAAGTCAGACATTACTAAAAGGCGTTCATATTATTTACTTCTACAGAGAAAAGTCATAAACCTTTTTCTTTTCGCTTAAAACTAGAATACGCTTCCTTGTGGCATAACTATCTTTCGCCTCTTTTGAATTTTTTTATTTTTGTAATTATTCGCAAGTTCAATTAAACAATTTATTTATTAACATTATTTATTTATTTTGTATGAAATCGACGGTATCTAGAGGTTTTCGGCTATTTTCGTATATATTTTGGTCCATGGTCCCACCGGAAGATCAGCGCTGGCTCTTGAGCTAGCATCATACTGAGGTGGGACCTTTTCATTTATATTTAGCGACGATTTTTTTTTCTTGCTTCCCTTCCGGACAGAGCCTGCTTTAAGTTTTCAATTTACCTGTTTTCGAGATTTCACAATAAGTGATATTATTTTGTTTCGGTAACTGATATCACAAATAAAAAAATGATTTCTGACTATCTGGTAAATGTAATTTAACCCTTAAATTGACAAAAAAATACGGAGGTCGCTACTTCAAGCCTCGTTAAGGTAGAATAGAGCAAAAAATTCTAATTCGAAAAAAAATGGAAAAAGATGGTCTAAGATTGTGTGCCTCCTGTGGTACACTGCCAAATTAAGGGTTAAAACGTCCTTATCAATATACACCAAACACTTTTACCTGTTCCATAATAAATACGAAGAGTTTCGTAATTTTATTAATTCTCACTCACTTTCTGTTGATTTTTGTGGCATATTTACTAGGCCCAGGAAAAAAAACTTTTTTTTACTGTGTAGAACAAGTATGGATCTGATAAAATAGCTTAGAAGTTTCTTTCTTAAAAGTTTACTGTAAAAAAAGCTAGTTGGAGTAAAACAATTACCTTTTCGTTATAATCGTCGAATACTGTAAGTCACCGCGAAACGTAGGTATCAGTTTTCTTTAGAAATCATGCACGCATTGATACTCTCATCAATTATTTCAACTCCATATCAAAATTATACTTACAATAAAACTAGCATAAGACCGGATCCTGATACTAAAATAAAACAGGCATCAAAAACTCAACAAACATACCTACTCAATTACCCAATAAAACCACCACGGAACCAATTCCGAAACTATATTCTCGCAAAATTGTATATAGCCAACATAACGGTGCAAATCTGATTTTATTCCTCACTGTTACAACTTAAAATTGCAAAGAAAAGTTGCTATGATACGACTGTATGAAAGATATCCTTCGATTTATAACAATGCTTTTTGCCTCTCACCATTCCTCATTCTATTTATTTGGCCCTCTGGCTGTATTACATTACAATAGAATGTAATCGATTCTCCACTCGATTTCCCATCAACACTCTGTATAATAACAACTCGTAGTGGCCGACAATTTCTATTATTCGATACACCGAGCCTCAGGGCGAGTGACAGTCGATACGTTATCAAGGGTGCCAACATAACGAATGGAGGTTTTATGTGATACCTACCTTATATTGCGGCATATATTAAACGGATCGGTTTTGCTCTTCCTGTGAGGGATTTATGGTAATAATAAATCAAAGCCAAGTAGGGCTTGGAATGTGCGTGGATTGAAATTTGATATGCATTAAGTAGGTTATGGGTGTTAGATGAAAATTGGATCAATTTCCAATTGGATATAATAGAATAGAAGGATATTTTTTTGCCTAGTTTGTATGTTACATTGTCCGACCTGTGAGTGAGTCATAATTACGACGCATCTATGTATGATTTTGGACCGCTGCGTGTATTTGTCCCATAGAGATGACAGAGGCTGAGTCGGAGAGGGTGCGCAGGAGTTGACAAACGAGCGCCTCCGAGCGGACCGTTAATTACGAAACGAATGCTTTCTCAAGGTGGGTTTTATCTGGTGTAAGGTGTAAGTAATGAAAACACACACCTTGGTTTTGCCAGAACAAGTCTGTAAATTCAGAGTGTCAAGTACTCGTAATAAAAACGTGAAAGAGTTATTGAAATCTTTTCAAATGCTGCTTAATTTTTTACGTCACCCTAGGCCGTAAGTGGGATTTTCTGCCCGCTACGCGGGTAGAAGATATCACTTCCTTGCCAAGGCAAGGCGTAAAACTTTAGAAAAACCACGGGTGGTAATGCGTAAAGCCCCAGATCGCATATTCATGGGCCTCACTATACTCCGTGGGCCTCACCTTCGGTTCGGGACACAGACACCTGCGACCTGGGACATTCACTAATTCACCACCCCTAGATAAATGTAGGATGAAACTTAGCTCGTGGCTAACCAAAACTGGCTTCACTTTCAAACTAACTAGGTATCTAGGCGTATTTATTCTAAGCGTATAATACGGTACTTGATGACAGCTCAAATCGGCTACTCTTTATGAAATGTCAAAAACGATCGGTTAGTGTGAAGTTTCTGATACTGGCTTTGTGATGATCATAAAAATTAGTAGTCAAAAGACGTCTTTTCTTTAGTTTTCGTCCAATGGAAAATAAGTATAATGTCCAAAAGTTAGTGGTAGTCTATTTAGTTCCATGCATTTTTGAATGTGTGTTTAGTGATTTCAATGATGTCAATTATTTTCACTATAGTAAAATGCCGTATTATCTTGGTGTGCTTACATGTCAACAGTGTTGCGTTCGCGCTCATGTGACACACATGCTGCACAAGAGCTTATACAGCGCTTATTACAGCTGTTTAAGGCGCTCTTCTCCCAGTAGACGCCGAACTCACTAATTTTGGAATGAGTCGTAAACATATTAAGCAGTGTAATCTCATACTTAAGGATCTTGCTATTATAAAATCGTTTTCAGCAACATGATTGGATAAACTTCGCTCGATAGAAAATAATCCTAAAGTTATCCTCTATTTGTAATATTTTTTCAGTAGTAAGGCTAAAATACGAACTTTTTTACTCGTTTTTTGCGTAAATGTCTGGATACTCACATTATCTAGGTAAATTCGCTAGAATTGTCTCGATAAAATTATTTATTTAATCACTAGAACTAAAAACCTACTAAAACCCGTCGCGCGTCAGCGCTTGAAGAGGACGGACCTGCGTCAATTTGTTCCGCGCGAAGAACTTATACAACCTGTGTCCTACTTGGGCGTAGCTTTATCAATAAGGTAGGCTACATGAGCCGCATGCGATCTCTCACCAGCGACAAAATCAAAGATAACCACTCGTCGTGGCCAAAAACAGCCGTGCAGAATACAAACATATTAATTAAGTGAAAAAAAAACAGCTGAAATTAAATAAAAAATTTTTTTTTTTCTTTTTTATATAATTAGTGTATAACCTAGGTCCTACCGGATTGGAGCGAGCACGTCCCAGTAATGGCGGCAAACCTGTGGTTACTGGCTGCTTGGTGTCAATGGCTATCGAGTGCTGGTCGCCGGCGGCCGGAGGTGATAATGCCGGTGTAATAAGCATGTGAAATGGCGGCTGCGGGCGGAGAAAAATTGCGGTCGGAGAAATGGCGAGCGTTTGTTTTGATTGGAAATACAGTCGGGGATACAATATGATACGGATGTTATGAGCATTCTATGAATAAATATTAAGGGTCAATCTCACACAAATCGACCTAGTCCCAAACTAAGCTAAGCTTTTTGGTACTAGACGACGATATATACAATACATAAATACACGACGACGACGCGTTTGGCTCGGTTGGTAGATACCTGCCTACTGAGTCGGCGGTCCCGGTTTCGAATCCCGGCCGGGGCAATTATTTGTGCAAATATTTGTTCTTGGGTCATGGATGTTATCTATATATGTATTTATATATTATGTATATCGTCGTATAGTACCCATAGTACAAGCTTTGCTTAGTTTGGGACTAGGTCGATTTGTGTATGATTGTCCCTTAATATTTATTTATTTATTTACATATATAGATAACATCCATGACCCTGGAACAGATATGATACAAAGATTTGCCCCGGCCGGGATTCGAACACACAACCTCCTAAGCTTTATGATTATGGCTACTTATTTAGATAAATACGGCGGAACAGATGTCGACCAATCTTGGCCCCGGAGGGTTTGAATATGACGTCACTATATTTAGACAATGGCTGCAACGCACTAAAAATAAACTGAATTTGTGATTTTCGTATTGAAAACTGTGTGTACGCGGAGGTATAGGAAAACTAGTTCCGTTATAGAGATATTGTTGTTGTAGGCCTGTCCATGGGTAAATAATAGAACCATTGCCTTACAAAATGTGGAGTAAAAGCAAAAAGTAGCATATGTGTTAATCCCCCATACCAAATTATATCAAAATTGGTCCAGCCGTTTGAGCATAAAGAAGTAACAAATGTACAGATACACACTCACAAACTATCACCTTTTTTATAATCTTAGTGTTTGCTATCACAACGGTTAATCGCGTGACAAAATTCCTCAGATTTTTTGCATACATGTATATCTGACTCTTACTGGTAAAAGTTACAAACGACGGAAAATAAAACCAGAAATATATGCGATTACAAAACATTATTCGCTGGATCTGTACCCAATTTACTATAACTATCGCTTCTAACTATCACTCCAACGTAAGCATTAACCATACAGCCATAACCATCACGTTGCTCCTATTTTACTCTCCCAATCATTAACACTTGGCACCATTAACTTCACAGACAATCTCTATATTTTCTTGATATAATGTGGTTTGCGTTTCAACCAATTGGCAGAGCCGTAAACGCCAGGAAGTCTGGCAGTGATTAAAAGATGGCTACTTACCGGCCTAGGGACATACGTGGCTTCGTAATGTTAGAGACAATCAGTGCAGGTGATTTGGCTTAATGTGGCACGAATGGATTGATGAGTGAATGAAGTAAAAAAAAAACTGTTCGGTTCAGCAAAGAGTACAATGCTGCAGTAACTAAACGTCTCCAGTGTAATTTTATACACTTAGTATAATTTCATCGAGTATAATGGCAGTTCTTATGAATTTACCTTAATTCAACTGTTAGGTAAGTTGTGGATGTACCTTATGGGTCATACACAGATTTAGGTTCAAGTCATTCTTGTGGACATAAGCGAATTTAAGGATTCCAGGGCCTTATTTTCTGATTAAACTCATAGAATAAAGAACGGTCCCTCTTCTATAATCCAATGCAATAGCAATATAACCTGGATTCATACAAGCTCTTAACTTTTGACCACAGGAGAGACGACTTTTGTTTTTTGAACTGTGTATGACCCTGACCCTAATATAAGAGTTTATATTGAAAGGAAAATTAAAACATTATTAAAGTTTCGTAATTTACCTATTAGATCATTAACAATATGCGTGAGCCATTTAATTTTTCTACCAGTTGCTTCATTCTTCATGATATACATTTGGTTTACGTAAGCAGACGTTACTGCTTTATTTGCTTTAATAAAAAAAATATATAAAATTGTCTGTGAAAACAAGTACTATTAATACTCCATTCGTGCCAGCTCTCGTAAATTTGCCTATGCGAATAGTCAAATACATAAAGGAGCTTCAAGGCACGTTGGATTGTAAATGCACACAACAGAAGCCGAGCTATTGATTTGTAACTCGTTGTACTGTGATTGCATTGCACATTCGATTGTACAAGCAATCATACTGACTTCGCAATGATTAAGATTCATGACAGGATATTGAGTCGAGGACCATGATAATTCTTAGTTTATACGGCTTCATGTGTTTCTACAAACTAACTCGTTCACGTACTTATAATTGAAATAAAACTGGCCGGATAAATCTTTTGCATGCCCTCTGGCATGGACTTGATGGGGGTTAAAGTGACCACTGACTACCACACGAATGCGAATATTCGTTGCAACCTTTATATATGCATTGTCGACGAATCATCGACATCATCGAGTTAACACCCAAATCGTCCATGCATCGAGTCGTTGTCGTTACCGACTAAATCATTGTTAGCATGGAGTTTTCAACCCGTCCCTTCACTCTTCATTTCTTTCAAGCCTTCCTGACTGTTGAACTGAAATTACTGTTTATTTCTTTTGGCGCTTCATCTCAACAGTTAGTTAGTTAGTGCCCTTGTGGCCTACATACAGATACAGAGTAAAGCTAATTATTTACTTGACGACGCGGTTGGCGCAGTTTCTAGTGCACCTGCTTACCGAGCCGGCGGTCCTGGGTTCGAATCCAAATACATATTTGTGTGATGAACTCGAATATTTTGTTCCTAGGTCATGGATGTCATCTATATGTACATTATATTCTGTGTATTTATAAATTATGTATATTGTCGTCTAGTACATATAGTACAAGCTTTGCTTAGTTCGGGACTAGATCGATTTGTGTAAGATTGTCCTTAATATTTATTTATTTTTATTTACCGAGATTTATAAATCTTCTATATCTTAGTTTTGCGAAGTAGAAACTGACCGTTTCAAACGGTAACTTATCCACGGCCGCAGTACTTAAAACCATTTTCCAACTAAAAGACTCTTAACCACCTTAAAAACGTGCGATTGGATACCCAAGTAGCACAAAGGTTGCAAAAGCATTTATACAGCCCTTATACAGCTTAGAATAAATAAATAATTAATAAATATCGGACAACCTCACACAAATCAATCTAGTTCCAAATTAAGCTCAAGAAGGCTTGTGTTATAGGTACTGGACGACGATATACATGCGTATATAGATAAATATATAGGTACTTAAAACAAAGGAAAAACCATGTCAACATTCGAGTTCATTACACAAATATTTGCCTAGGAGGGGATTCGAACCCGGGACCTCCGGCTCAGTAGGCAGGTACTCTACAAACTACGCTAAACGCGTCGTCTAATAATGGCTGTATGTACAGGCTCTCTATACAGCCTGTTTGCTGCTTGAGTTGCGTTTGAAATGTAGCGTCACAGTGTAGTGATCCTATTAGACTTATTTAGTACCTACATTTGTTTCAGACAAATAAACAAAGCGCCCATGTGGCCAATAACTCCAGACCGGGTGCAATTAATTTAACAGTTGCGAATCTGGCGCAGATAGGAGCTTCGGGGCCCCCGGCGGCCTCGCTCGCGCTCCGCCATTAATCAGGGCAGGTGAGCAATGGCCCTCGTGGTGCCCCCGGGCCCTCGGAACAATGCGAGCCATCGCTAAAGTAGCAATATATCGGCCGGCGATTATAATTACTGACGAAGGAAGCTGTAACTGGGTTATTGAGTGGAGTTTTATTGACTCGGGCGTCGTAAAACTAACCGACACGGATCGCCTCTTGTTACGAATCTTGAATCGACTGTTACATTTGTTTGTAACGGTTTTGTCGATAAACATTTGTAAGTTACTGCTGAGTCGAGTCGTTACGATTTTCATGGCGGTAAAATATTAAGTACTTAGACCATAGTCGGGTAAAAAGTATACAGCGTGAAACATTTCTAAAGACTGGGCTGACAGGATAGTGTCATCCGAGTGATCTACAATCGACATATTATAATTGTAAAGCTGAATTAAAATAAAAAAAAATTACATCAAAATAAAATATTTTAATATCAGTGCCAACCCTACTAATTCAAAGGTTTTATTTACATTTTAAATTGAGACCTGACTTTAACTTAGGGTTGATATGTGCAGATTGTTAGACTTATGTTTAACAAACTGTATCTCAAAAATGGATGGAAATATTTACATAGTTTATTGGTGAAAAATGAAGTACTAAGTCTGAACAATTCTCTGTTTGCTTAAAAGTCCCTCAATCTGTTCCACCCTGTATATAACAATTTTGGGATGTCCAGCTATCGCTGCTGTACTAAAATTAGTTAAAGTTCATACAGCCGTTGAGGCGTGAGAAGAGGACAAAGAAATGGTGACCAACAAAAAGATGGCATGGCGCCGCGCGCCCATCACCAAACAAAAGGCGATCCTGTATCGTCCTATTCAGAATCTTCCTAAAACCATGACCGAGGGGTTATATAAAACTGATTTTCAATACAAATCTAAATATTAACAAATAAATGTTGTTTGTTTCAGGTACATTTCCAAAATCCGGAGTAAGCACTAACCCCAAGCTCAGCCTCTTGCCACATCATCAAATATAAGTAGAAAATAAACAATTTAGAATCCTTTAATTACTTTTCTTTATATTGTTACAAGTATACATTACTTCCGTAAGGTACCAGGACATCATAAATCTGAAGAGGCTCACTGCGGCACGGGGTTTAGCGGACCGGTGCGTTCCAGCCGTACTGGCCTGCTAAGTCCCAAGCTGCGGCCAGCCAAGCCACGAACTTGGAACCGTGTAGAACCAGGAACCAGTTGAAATAATAAGATACTATGCTGCCTGAAAGCTTTGTTTTCTATAACCGCGTAACACCGAAATGACCATATTGTAAAAGCCACCTCGAAAGTTCAATAGACTTTATGAAGGGTTTTCCAGGCGCCTTCCTATTTGTCTCAATCTCAGACACTGAGGGATATATTGAAATAAACGTCTAAAGACACATTTTTCTTAAAGCAGCCTGCAGCCCGAGGCCTATTTTATATAGTTCCGGGTTGAGGCAAGCAAATTTTGGAAAACCTTTGAATGCAGTATTGTTTCTTTTTAAAAATAAAGGAATGTTTCCTTTCAGTAAAATGAGCTAACTAAAGGATTTAAGGTAGTTCCCCTCCAGGGCCCATAGAAAAATTCCACCTGTATAGTGTTTATCTACAAAGTTAGCTTCTCTTTTATGAAGAAGTATAATTAGGTACAGAACTACACAACACTATTGTTTCCTTCAGAGGTTCAACTCAGTTGAAAATATAAAAATTATAATTGGGTAATCCATGTATAAGTAATCCATTATTATTATTATTCGTATGGCATGTTATTTCAGATAACAAAAGAAACAATAATCCATGTAGGTATTCTCTAATCTATCACCTGATCGCTAATACTGTTGTTACCAGTGTGTGCAATGTACCTACTCCTGTAGGTAGGTAGCACGAAGCCTTTTCTCCCAGTCAACGCAGAATGTGCGGCCCCTCAAAGGAGCTCAATCAGTGCTAATGAAGACACTCGACAATGGGACAATCGTCTCTGTTCCGTCATCGTAGGAGGTCACGATTGTCTGTGCTCCGAATTATTTGTAAAGGCTTATTGAGAGCTAATTGACAATAAACATTCGATGAAACCTTCTACCTACAAATCGTCCTACACTTATGTTTGTGATACAATATTTGCTTTTGTTAAAGCCAATATTATATTGTATCACAAACATTATATAGGTGTTGTTCTCTGTTAAGACCAACTCCGTTCAGGAAGGTTTACTGAGTAGGTATCGTAAAGTAATAAGTAAGTAATAGATGGTCTGCCGTAAGAGTCTTAAAACTGCAGAACAAAAACGCCGATGGTCGGCCCTTGTCGATGCCTTACTGCTTAAAATTAATATTAGTGTAAGATATACTTTAATATTAGTTTAAATACTTTAGTATTAAGTTTCTTTGTAACGGTGACACCTTTTAATACTTGAGTGTTTTCTATTGTTCCTGTTATACGCTTGTAGAAGGCGGTATCATCATCATCGTCGTCATCAGTTTGTAGAAGGCCGCCGCACAGCTGGGGTTTCAAAGTGGCATGTGCCTCCCTAATGCAATGCCCTTGGAAATCCCAAACGTGCTGGCGACGCCCACTTCGCACCAATGGATCAAATCGCCACCAAACCTGTGTTCGAAGCAACTTTTATAACGCCTGGTGACCACCAAAACTCACTAAAATTTTTGTGTCACTACTCTTCAGAACCTCGTACTGTGTATCGTATCTTAGCTGTGTATGTCGTATTTGTGCTTGGGTCATGGTTGTTCTATGTATTTATGTGAACATTTATCTATATAAGTATGTATATCGTCATCTAGAACCCATAACACAAGCCTTCTTGGGCTTAATTTGGGACTAGATCGATGAGGTTGTCTGATATTTATTTATTTATCTAGTGTGTAGATTGATACTACTGTACTGAGATACGGAGCTTTGTGAGTTTTGGTTGTCAACAAACGATAATATGTTGTGTGTGTTCTTATATACAGGTACTACGGTTCGAGGATACTGGCAGTTGGATGCAAGATATAACCTTTTGATCGCCACAGTCGGATGTGGCCGTCGACTTAAAATCGTACCATCGACGCTACGTCGGTCACAGACGACAATTTTTTTTGCATCAATTTTATGTTTAGGTAACCCTACTACACTACTCGCGAAGTTGACCAAAGTTGGCCGAAGTATAGTAGTAGTAGTAGGTTTCCAGTTCCACACTATTAGAGTTGTCCATTCTCGAGAATGTTTCCCGATTCGTATGAGCAATGTTCTCGAGAACGTTCTTTTCGAAAGTGACACATCTATACTGCCGTGTTACGGTAAAAGGTCGTATCTTTATCATCATCATCATCATTTCAGCCATAGGACGTCCACTGCTGGACACAGGCCTCCTCAATTGACTTCCACATGGGCCGCATAGAAGCGACCCGCATCCAGCGAGTCCCCGCAACCCTGACCAGGTCGTCCGACCACCTTGCGGGTGGCCGTCCTACGCTGCGCTTGCTGGTACGTGGTCTCCACTCGAGAACCTTTCTGCTCCAACGGCCATCGGTTCTTCGATATCTTTATACGGATGACATTAGTAAGATACGTCCTTTTACCGTAGGATGGCAGCATAGAGTGTATAGTGTGTATATTACACTCGCACAACTTCTGTCCACTTCACGAGTTGTGTGGAGCCACAATACCCCTTTTAGGACAAGTAAGTCTGCAACCGGACTAGAATATAAGACACTACTACTACTACACTATTTAACCCTTTGACCGCCAAAGACGGCAAATCACGTCATCGGGAATTCGTGCCACTAACGCCAACGACGCCTATTGACGTCAAAAATTTCAATGGTCAAAAACATGCTAATTCAAACCACTGTGTTTTGTTTGTTAACCATCTGTGTTTTCAATCTCTGTTGATTTTGGAGCACTTTTTTTTTGGTTTGGCGTCAGTGGCTCGGTGAATTGCTTTGCCGCTTGGCGCTCGAAAGGTTAAGTGTTTTCTTTTTTTTCGTATGTGTCATACAATAGTCCTTTGCTAAATAACAATAAATAATAATAAATAGAACATATGCAGGCTATGAAAATGAAACAAATACAGTCATTTAAACATTTATTCTTAATCCCAACTATCGCTCTCTTTGAACGCCGACACACAATTAGTTTTGGCATCTGCATCGAATCGCTCTATGACTTTCTTCTCTTGCTTCTCTTGTTTTCCCTTCTTGGCCTCCTTTTCGCCGGGGTCCTTCTTGCCGTTGACTTCGGGCCGCTTTCGGGAGATCTCGGGCGTAGAGAGGACGACTTCGGGCTTCTTCGGCGGCGGTTCGGTTTCGTCAACCTGTAAGAAATAGTTCATTAACATCCATAACATCGCAGCGCTTGAAAGTGAAGCCAGTTTTGGTTAGCCGCGGCTAAGTTTCGTACGTGTGCGCATCTGTCACAACGTCAAGCTTACAAGCAACACTCTATGATTGGTTCGTAGACACGCACACAAAAAACCAAAAGCGTCTTCATCTTTCGCAAAGGGTATAGCCGTGTTTGTATGGGGCATCGGCCCAGCCTCGATTGCCGTTTTGGTAATTTATTAGCCCAGATGTAAGATGTGTATAAGTTAAAAAAAAACTTTTGCGTAGTTTAGATAAAAGAAAATGAAAACGAATTTTTGTTTTTTTTTTCTCAAAAACCTGCAGTATTTCAGGGTGTTCTTTTTTATTGTAAAATAGCATCTTACATCTGGGCTAATATATTAGCAAAACGACAATCGATTTGGCTTCTGGGGCCGATGCCACAGATTAATATAATAGTTCCCGATGCCCCATTCAAACACGGCTATACCCTTTGTTGTATTAAAGACACTCGTTCTAGGCGTATTTATTCTAACTTCTAAGTACATATCTAATGAGCCTAACAACTAAACGTAATAGTCTACATAATCGTAATACTTAGTAAGGTGGCCTTTTCATAAACATCTACATCACTTAGCTTAGATATGGGCTAATGAACCTCGCTCCTTCGTTTATTACCTAGAATTCCCAAATACAAAAAAAAAGAAATGGAAAAGCGAAACTTGGCGGAAGAGATCGGGAATCGCACCCGGTTCCTCTAGATTACCTGGTAACCGCTCCACCACCCCAACGCTAGGAGACTTTTCGCATTTTTCCTTATGCTGTGTGTTGATGTTCTCCCTTTGAACTGTTGCAGTTACGTAAAGCTGAGTATTTATGGATAATAATTTGTGCTGTTTCCACATAAATACTAATAATGAAACAATATATGATCTTATTATAACTTTCGTGAGACATATTTAATTATTGAATTAAGCGGTTTACAAGTGAAATTGTCAGGAACGGCCCGACACGTTTCGAACTCGTAAAAAGCTCTTCATCAGGGACTGCTACTCGTACACTTGCGCGGTACATGTAGCAGTACGGGTAGCAGTCCCTGATGAAGTGCTCCATACGAGTTCGAAGCATGACAAGCCGTCCCAGACAATTTCACGAGAGTGTAAACCACTTAATACAATAATTAAACATAATACGTTACACAAATGTAAGTATTTAATAAAATTATGATCACTAACCTCGAAGACACCGGAGCTGGTCCTCTTCCGATTGGCAGACGGCGCAGCGGCTGGTGACGTCACGCTGTTGCTGCGCGTGCGCTCCTTAGCCGGCGCCTTGGGCGCGGGTGACGCGACGACGCTCGCGGCTGGGGAAACAACAATTAATTAAAGCCTGACCAGAAATATTCTTACACTGGCAATGATTTTATGATGGCTTGTCAACAATGTCAATGTCATTCGTGGTGATTTCTTTAAACGTCAAATATTTAAAATTATCCAAAGAAAATGCCGAAAAACATTCAGTTGTTAACGTAAGATTATAAATAAAGTGTACACGTGTGTACTTACACGAAAAACAGTTAGGAAAAGAGTGCATTCCATTAAATGATTTTACGAGATTAACATAGTGGAACTGACAGGTATTTAAACTAATGTCATTATAGTGGGTTGCGATTGGTTGCAAAATTGTTGCCATATAAATCTTATAAATAGCGCCCTCTTGACAATCCTCATATATTTCTGGTCAGGCTTTAAGTATCATCATCACCAAGTCCTCATAGGGATTACTAATGTTTAGCAGACAACTTTTTTTACCGAACGTAATATTTCGCATAATGCTCATTTCGCGTAATTGTTATTCTACTGATACCATGGTCTTCTTTGAAAAGTAATAAAATAAACATAACCAAACTTAATCTAAGTACATGTACCGAGCTATCTAACGGTGCTCCCACTGCGGAGAGAAATAGTCTATAACAAATTTTATGGACACTAAAAACAAATAAATGTTTACTCTAATCATCACATTTCAGCATCAGCACTTGCGTAAATTTAAGCTAATAATAGTCGTATGATTTTGCCCTCTGGGCGCTTTATAGCTAATCCAATTCTAAGCCAGATAATGAAGTTGATAGCTAACACGTTTTGCGTTAATATTGCATTTAAGTTATCCATAAAGGTATGTTATCACTATACACGATGATTCTTAATCGGTGATCAGGAGTAGAAAAATATAAATATCTAGCTAAAATTAAACTTAATCGGCAAGGTCTCACGCAATTACCTCACTGGTTTAATTTATTTAAAAGTTAAAACATAATTAAAACTAATATCCACTAGATACATGGTCATTCTACATAAATGATTGAAGTACTATACCTACCTATGTGAAGGGTCATCGCTTTGGCGGGAAATTTTACAAAATTTTCTACGACATTGTATAGACAATGACAATGACAAGTTATTACTCATAAATTGTCATTGCCATTAAATTATTAAAGAGGTTGTAAGCTCACAGGTACAGATTAGTAGGGTGACAAGGAATTTTAGACAAAATTGGTTTCAAAATAAAAATTATCATAGAAAAATAAAAATTTGTTTTCATGTAATTACGGCTTCAACGTGACCGCCATCAATTACTGAGTTAGAAAAGTTGGTACCTGATCACCGATTAAAAATCATCGTGTATAGTACAAACCAAAGTCGCGTCCTGCTACCTGTCTCTATGTATGCTTAGATCTTTAAAACTACGCAACGGATTTTGATGCGGTTTTTTTAATAGATAGAGTGATATTTCAAGAGAAAGGTTTATATCTATACTATTATAAAATCCTAAATTTGTATTGAAAATAAATTTTCTATGGAGGGAGGTCATGATTTCAGGAAAAATCTCGATAGCGTGATGCAGCCGGATAGTTGTTTTGTATGGACACGCGTCGCCGTGCCAACCTGGCGCCATCTGTTTTCAAAAAAACCGTTGTCCTCGCATCACGCCGAAACGGCTGGATAAAAAGCTACCAATTTTGGTACAGGAATAGCTGAACATCCAAAGATGGTTATAGGATACTTTTTATTATGATTAATATTTATCTCTGAAAACATAAATTCCATGAAATATTTTCCTTACAATGTGTAAACCTTATAATGACAGCGTTTGTGATTTTGAATTTAGAACGACGCGACCCCCGCGTGGCTCTTACGTGTACAAATACTAAAAAGTATGAATTCGACATAATACCTCCGCGCGGCCCACCGGTATTAACAATAAGGTTAAGGTTGTTTGAGGCGTTGAGTTACGGAAACCGTGTTAGTTAGATAGGAAAGATAGCGCCAATTATCGACCAACACAGACGAAAATATGAGTGCAATGTTCGTTGTAAATTGTCTCATGCTCAAAAAAAAACATACATTTCTTTAAAAACACAATTTGCGACAATAGGAACTAATTAATACTCTTTTATTGAATATGCAATTATATTATTCTGTAGTTTGTAAGTATTGACCATAAAAAAGCCCGGAGACGCAAGAATGTTAATGAATAAAACAGTTTTTTTTTATGCTATTTTATAGAGTGTAATTGAAATAAAAGTATTTCAAATCAATTTAAGTAAATTAAATACATTTCTAAATATGTTTTACCAACCAACATTTAGAACATTAGGCGCAAATTTTGGTATCGTTTGTGTTAGGCCTAACGTACTAATAAGGTAGCGAAATGTATAATAATAAACGATAAATATACGATGTATTTAGCCACAATTTTGCATCTATGTAGTTTTTTTATATATAAAATCTATTCAAAGTAATAAATATCAGTCATTCTTTATTTTTAACGGTGTGTTGAGATTTTGTTCTTTTCCGCTAGATGGCGTTGTTACTTTGGCAAAGTCTCCATACTAACGGCTGCATCGCGCTGTTAAGATTTTTCCTGAGTTAATAACACCAGCTCCATACATGTTGGATTGGAGCCCTTGATGGGTCTCCTCGACAACGACGCCAAGGATTCACGCACGTCGTTGCTTGCCTGTGGCCACGATTCGGCACAAGCTAGGGTGTAGCTGTGATGGGTTAACCTGGACTTCCAGAATTACTATCGAAGTTGTTGAATATTGATCGCATACCTAATATAAGCAGCAGTGTATCAGTTATTGAGAGCTGCTGCCCGACAAAGTATGTATTTTGTATGAAAAACAACCATGATTCGAGACAAGACAAAATTATTAAATTTACGATGTAGAAAGGATTTCACCTAGCCGGGATTTGAACCCAGAACCTACTGAAATAATAACCGTGTCATCTCATGCATTTTCCTTTCCTTCCTTATTCATTATACCACGGATAACAAAACAGTGAGGCCATCACGTATCCGTTCAGTGGTGCTGTCGCCATTATTGACGTACGCTCGATTGAGTTAAGTTGGCACCTGAATCTTATGGCGTTACTTAGGAAGTTATTATGACAGGTTATATTATTATATTAGTATTAGTACCATTGTAGACGAAAATAATTTATTGTCATCTTAATAGATGTCATTAATATATGTTCAGGTAGGACTATGAGCTAATTATTCTTCAAGGTGCTTTGAATAGTTATCTACAATAAACAATAAATATTCAAAACGATATATAAACATAAGTCTAGCCTCAAATTAAACTAAACCAAGATGATGTTCACAAGCGTAGCACCGAAGGTGCGGAGCGTTCTAGGGAAGTCGCCCACCCACTAATTTAAGTAGTAACTTAATGCGAGGCCGCAGGCCGAGCTCTACGTAGCACCGAAGGTGCAGAGCGTCCCAGGGATGCCGCTCACACATTTAAGCTTATATTAAGTGTGTGGGCGGCCTCGCATTAAGTTTTTTTAAATCTACAATAGACAATAAATATTAAAAACGATCTTTTAAACATACCTAAGTCTTGACTCAATCTTAATTAAACCAAGATGATGTTCACAAGCGAAGCACCGAAGGTGCGGAGCGTTCTAGGGAAGTCGCCCACCCACTAATATAAGTAGTAACTTAATGCGAGGCCATAGGCCGAGCTCTACGTAGCACCGAAGGTGCAGAGCGTCCCAGGGATGCCGCTCACACATTTAAGCTTATATTAAGTGTGTGGGCGGCCTCGCATTAAGTTTTTTAAATCTACAATAGACAATAAATATTAAAAACGATATTTTAAACATACCTTAGTCTTGACTCAATCTTAATTAAACCAAGATGATGTTCACAAGCGAAGCACCGAAGGTGCGGAGCGTTCTAGGGAAGTAGCCCACCCACTAATATAAGAAGTAACTTAATGCGAGGCCGTAGGCCGAGCTCCACGTAGCACCGAAGGTGCAGAGCGTCCCAGGGAAGCCACTCACACACTTCAACTTATATTAAGTAGGGGGACGGCTTCGCATTAAGTTATTTAAATCTACAATAGACAATAAATATTCAAAACAATTTCTTAAACATAAGTCTTGCCTTAATTTTAATTAAACCAAGATCATGTTCACAAGCGTAGCACCGCAGGTGCGGAGCGTCCTAGGGAAGGCGCCCACCCACTAATATAAGTAGTAACTTAATGCGAGGCCGTAGGCTGAGCTTCACATAGCACCGAAGGTGCAGAGCGTCCCAGGAAAGCCGCTCATACATTTTCTTCGGCCTCGCATGACGTTACTTCAACTTATATTAAGTAGGTGGGCGGCTTCGCATTAAGTTATTTAAATCTACAATAGACAATAAATATTCAAAACAATTTTTTAAACATAAGTCTTGCCTCAATTTTAATTAAACCAAGATCATGTTCACAAGCGTGGGCGCCTTCCCTAGGACGCTCCACACCTGCGGTGCTAGGTGCGGAGCGTCCTAGGGAAGGCGCCCACCCACCAATATAAGTAGTAACTTAATGCGAGGCCGTAGGCCGAGCTTCACATAGCACCGAAGCTGCAGAGCGTCCCAGGAAAGCCGCTCATACATTTTCTTCGGCCTCGCATGACGTTACTTCAACTTATATTAAGTGGGTGGGCGGCTTCTTTGCGACGCTCCGCACCTTCGGTGCTACGCGGAGCTCGGCCTGCGGCCTCGCATTAAGTTACTTCAACTTATATTAAGTGGGTGGGCGGATTTCTTGGGACGCTCCGCACCTTCGGTGCTACGCGGAGCTCGGCCTTCGGCCTCGCATTAAGTTACTTCAACTTATATGAAGTGGGTGGGCGGCTTCCTTGGGACGCTCCGCACCTACGGTGCTACGCGGAGCTCGGCCTTCGGCCTCGCATTAAGTTACTTCAACTTATATTAAGTGGGTGGCGACTTCATTGCGACGCTCCGCACCTTCAGTGCTACGCGAAGCTCGGCCTGCGGCCTCGCATTAAGTTACTTCAACTTATATTAAGTGGGTGGGCGGCTTTCTTGGGACGCTCCGCACCTGCGGTGCTACGCGGAGCTCGGCCTGCGGCCTCGCATTAAGTTACTTCAACTCATATTAAGTGGGTGGGCAGCTTCCATGGGACGCTCCGCACCTACGGTGCTACGCGGAGCTCGGCCTTCGGCCTCGCATTAAGTTACTTCAACTTATATTAAGTGGGTGGCGGCTTCTTTGCGACGCTCCGCACCTTCGGTGCTACGCGGAGCTCGGCCTGCGGCCTCGCATTAAGTTACTTAAACTTATATTAAGTGGGTGGGCGGCTTTCTTGGGACGCTCCGCACCTACGGTGCTACGCGGAGCTCGGCCTTCGGCCTCGCATTAAGTTACTTCGATTTATATTAAGTGGGTGGGCGGCTTTCTTGGGACGCTCCGCACCTACGGTGCTACGCGGAGCTCGGCCTTCGGCCTCGCATTAACTTACTTCAACTTATATTAAGTGGGTGTGCGGCTTTTTTGAGACGCTCTGCACCTTCGGTGCTACGCGGAGCTCGGCCTTCGGCCTCGCATTAAGTTACTTCAACTTATATTAAGTGGGTGGGCGGCTTCTTTGCGACGCTCCGCACCTACGGTGCTACGCGGGGCTCGGCCTCCGGCCTCGCATTAAGTTACTTTAACTTATATTAAGTGGGTGGGCGGCTTCTTTG
Source organism: Apotomis betuletana (assembly GCA_932273695.1). Lineage (NCBI taxonomy): Eukaryota > Metazoa > Arthropoda > Insecta > Lepidoptera > Tortricidae > Apotomis > Apotomis betuletana. The sequence continues at coordinate 23,314,483 of OW026307.1, forward strand.
CGACGCTCCGCACCTTCGGTGCTACGCGGAGCTCGGCCTGCGGCCTCGCATTAAGTTACTTCAACTTATATTAAGTGGGTAGGCGGCTTCTTTGCGACGCTCCGCACCTTCGGTGCTACGCGGAGCTCGGCCTGCGGCCTCGCATTAAGTTACTTCGATTTATATTAAGTGGGTGGGCGGCTTTCTTGGGACGCTCCGCACCTACGGTGCTACGCGGAGCTCGGCCTTCGGCCTCGCATTAACTTACTTCAACTTATATTAAGTGGGTGGGCGGCTTTTTTGAGACGCTCTGCACCTTCGGTGCTACGCGGAGCTCGGCCTTCGGCCTCGCATTAAGTTACTTCAACTTATATTAAGTGGGTGGGCGGCTTCTTTGCGACGCTCCGCACCTACGGTGCTACGCGGAGCTCGGCCTCCGGCCTCGCATTAAGTTACTTCAACTTATATTAAGTGGGTGGGCGGCTTCTTTGCGACGCTCCGCACCTTCGGTGCTACGCGGAGCTCGGCCTGCGGCCTCGCATTAAGTTACTTCTACTTATATTAAGTGGGTAGGCGGCTTTTTTGAGACGCTCCGCACTTACGGTGCTACGCGGAGCTCAGCCTGCGGCCTCGCATTAAGTTACTTCAACTGATATTTAGAGGGTGGGCGGCTTTCTTGGGACGCTCCGCACCTACGGTGCTACGCGGAGCTCGGCCTTTGGCCTCGCATTGAGTTACTTCAACTTACATTAAGTGGGTGGGCGGCTTTCTTAAGCGCTCCGCACCTGCGGTGCTACGCGGAGCTCGGCCTTCGGCCTCGCATTAAGTTACTTCGACTTAAATTAAGTGGGTGGGCAGCTTCCTTAGGACGCTCCGCACCTTCGGTGCTACGCGGAGCTCGGCCTTTGGCCTCGCAATAAGTATAGTAAACGTATGATATTGTGTTTACGCGTGCGAAGCCGCGGGCAATAGCTAGTATATAATACGGTTCCTTGCTCACGTGAGTGTAAACCGCTTAATTCAATAATGGAATCACCATATTACATTCTATACGGAATGTGTTAAATAATTGTTGAATTATTTCTCTAGAATTAAATAGATCTACCTTAGTTCTTTTTTATGATTTTCTACGCTATGTCACACCTACCGCTCCTTAGAGCCGTGTACGGAAGAACGAACGAACATCGAACACGAAATTCTATGAGGCCTTGGTCTCCTATTAGATGCTGCACGCAGCGTACAGCGTCTTTCCATACTAATGATAAATATGAATAGATAAATAGTATGGAAAGACGCTGTACGCTTTTTTTTATTTTTTTTTATGTCATATTAGGGGGCAAACGAGCAAACGTATCGCCTGATGGAAAGCGATTACCGTCGCCCATAAACACCTGCAACACCAGAGGTGTCACAAGTGCCTGCCTACCCGGAGGACGAAGATAGAATGCCTCTATGCTAGTAATTTCACCGGCTATCTTACCCCCACACCGGAACACAACAATGCGAACATTGCTGTTTGGCGGTGGGTTAGCAGGCAAGACGGTAGTAATAATCCATAGCTGCACATAGCGTCGGATAGGAGACCTTAGCCTGAAGCGTTCCATTTAATATTCGGTAGCAGAGTACGCACGTGCAAACAAAATGTTCGATGGGTGTTATTGTTCGTTTGTTCGGCTTTAGAGTGAAGAACTTTTGAAATGCTTTTTTCTTATGAAAATGAGATACTTTCGGAATTCAAGGTCCCCTGGATTAACGAGTCGCCATAGCGACATCAACCAACAGCCGTCGTATCCACACAAATCATGTCTGGAAGCTAACTCATTAAGCGGCAATGGGCTACTATATTTTTGTATGGGATAAATAGCCGACGCCACCATGGCACCCAGGAACTGTTTATGGTGACCAACATCAACATCTGTTCTATTGTCGCATCTTAAAATAAAATCAGCCGGGCTAGCATATCTTGAAGCGACTTCACTAGTCACGCAACGTAGTGTTACCTGTCTTGCTCACACAGAAATGACAGGAAAGTGACAGGTATAGTATTTGTCGTGCTACAAAGAGTCGCGTATCACAGTTATGCTAAACGTGCTGGTCAACTGAGGTATGCCTGTCTATAGACAAATTACCGTCTTTTTATTAAATAGTGCCGAACTTTAGGCAGCAAGGATGATCTTTAAATGCGTTTCTATAATATCATCAAAAGACAATTGCTTCTATAAACGCAATTACCCCGAGTGACCTTCCTCTTAAAAAGTAAATGACATACCTTGCTTGGGCCGCGGGGTGTCAGGTGATCTGTAAAAAAGGAATTGTTTTGAGTATTGCAGTAAGCTGACATTATATGGGTATAATCTCATTCGTTGCGATAACGACATAACTAAATATAGAATTTTATGCGATTGTAAGCTTAACATTAATAAAAGTACAGTTTTTAATGGAATGGGTCTAAACTTTGAGTGGTGCCATTATAGCTAATTATAAAAAGTATACATTGTTGCGAATTTTATGGGTTTCATTTGTGGTAAATGCTTTAAACAACTAGAATAACCCCATTATAATACTATAGCACTTATGTTATAATCACCCACGGTATTGTGTCTTGTATAAGACTTTAATGCATACGTTCCGAGGGATTATGGAGGGATTACAAAATAGCGTAATTAGCAAATTTAAGCCCTAATATAAATAGATGGAACAAATATCCTGTAAAAATTTATGTTTTTAATATTCCAATGGTAAAAGATCGGGCTTAACTAATAGTACATAACATACCAAGGACAGTGAATTCGTTAATGTCCCAGATCGCTGGTGTTTGTGGCCCGAATCAAAGGCCACAAACAAAGAGGGCCATAAATATGCGATCTGGTGTTTTACGAATTACCACCCGTGGTTTGTCTAAAGCTTTACGTCTTACCTTGGCCAGGAAGTGAGATTTTCACCCGGGCAGGGCAGAAAACCCACTTGCGGCCTAGTGTGACGTTTACGTTTCTTTTGCTTACTACGAGACAATCCCCTCGGTTCAAAACGGCCTCACCTTACGGTATTACAGAAATGACGACTTTTTCCTGAGTTTTAGATAGCTATTTCATGATTCAATAGCGTGCGTGCATTCAAAAATAATTTGAAAAAAAAAAAACCTTTTTATTTGTCAATTTCGAGTGGTTTTTAAAACTAAAATTATGAATGTTAAATTCAAACTGTAGGTTATATACCAATAAATATAGGTTATATAGCGATAGCTTTGTTGTGAGTATTAACATTGAGCATATGTTAAGAAACATGTTTGATCATAAAGAAAAATGTCTAAAACAATCAGCATATTTGAACGGATAAGGAGCCTTAAAGAAAGCTTTGAGATATTATAGTGATAATGATAATTAGCCAAGGTGCGGGTTAACTGTGAGTATTATTTAGCTGGACGTAAATAATAGTGCGCTTTGTCTTCTAGAAGTTAATGATATTGTCACGTGTAATAGCCAATTAGTCGACGTGTTGCAGAATAAGCGCCTTATCACACTTGCGATTTAATGATTACAAACAGTTTAGAGTAATTTGCTATCTAATCATACAGACTAAGATGTGGGTATGGATGGAATATCGAAGAAAAGAAAGACAAAAAATATAAATGGAGTTTTTAAAGATGATATGGTTAAGGAGGATCTGTAAGTAGGCGCTTGTGGCCTTACAAAATAAATATTTCGATATTGATTTTGATTTTTGATTTCGTTTCAGAGTTTCCGTTAGATCTTGTCCCGTTAGCACCCTTTGGATGAACTCTAAAAAGTATGCTGCGTTGACCCCAAATAAATGAAAAGAGCAATCGAATGATGACGATGACGGCATGAGCAAAACTAAAGAGTGGTAAAAGATGTGAAACGTCATTTTCTAGATACACCTAGTAATGATAAGTCATCTAAGGTTCTTAGCTCCCGTACAGGAAGTCCCTGTTTGTAGCTCGATAATATATGTGGAAATCTTGTATTTTTATTAGTTTATAACGAGAGCTTGACAGACGAATGCTCTCGGCGACTAATTCCTAAGCTGTACAACCTAACGCTTTAAAACATTCAAAAAGGTCATAAGTATGTAGAACACTCATAGATCGTTGATTAGTTCTTCCTTCAAATGACAAAGTTGTCACTATGTGTCAAGTTGTAATTAAAAACGGAAGGGCTTACGTGTGTATAATACTCGTAGACTACTTTTATCCTAAGGCCATATTTGTGACAGGACTAGCTAGACTCAAGTAATGAGAGACAGTTTGTTTCATTCATGCTTAATAGACGCAAATAGCCATCTTAGTTCCTTCACCGCGAGCTATCGTTTGTAATATTACAAAAAGAAACATTCATATTATTTTTGTTACATTACAGGTGAATGATCGCACCCTGAGAGAATTATTATAAACATACAAATACATTGACTTGCAATTTGAAATAATGTTTGCATACTTAATAAAGCCAAAACTACACATAGTGATGAAAGTCAAGTTTATTTCAATAGGATTTAGTATTTTAGTACCTATTTCGGAAGAAGAACGAAGGATTGAGAAGCATTCTGGTAAACAATATTTTGAATTTGTTTGATGATAAATCGCTACTGACGTTTTATTCTGCAAATATATTATTATGACGTATGCACATTATTGCCATGCAAGTTGTTTGTAGTGCCACTATCCCTGGGCAAGACACTTGTTAGGCTATACATCTATACTATTATAAAATCCTAAATTTGTATTGAAAATAAATTTTCTATGGAGGGAGGTCATGATTTCAGGAAAAATCTCGATAGCGTGATGCAGCCGGATAGTTGTTTTGTATGGACACGCGTCGCCGTGCCAACCTGGCGCCATCTGTTTTCAAAAAAACCGTTGTCCTCGCATCACGCCGAAACGGCTGGATAAAAAGCTACCAATTTTGGTACAGGAATAGCTGAACATCCAAAGATGGTTATAGGATACTTTTTATTATGATTAATATTTATCTCTGAAAACATAAATTCCATGAAATATTTTCCTTACAATGTGTAAACCTTATAATGACAGCGTTTGTGATTTTGAATTTAGAACGACGCGACCCCCGCGTGGCTCTTACGTGTACAAATACTAAAAAGTATGAATTCGACATAATACCTCCGCGCGGCCCACCGGTATTAACAATAAGGTTAAGGTTGTTTGAGGCGTTGAGTTACGGAAACCGTGTTAGTTAGATAGGAAAGATAGCGCCAATTATCGACCAACACAGACGAAAATATGAGTGCAATGTTCGTTGTAAATTGTCTCATGCTCAAAAAAAAACATACATTTCTTTAAAAACACAATTTGCGACAATAGGAACTAATTAATACTCTTTTATTGAATATGCAATTATATTATTCTGTAGTTTGTAAGTATTGACCATAAAAAAGCCCGGAGACGCAAGAATGTTAATGAATAAAACAGTTTTTTTTTATGCTATTTTATAGAGTGTAATTGAAATAAAAGTATTTCAAATCAATTTAAGTAAATTAAATACATTTCTAAATATGTTTTACCAACCAACATTTAGAACATTAGGCGCAAATTTTGGTATCGTTTGTGTTAGGCCTAACGTACTAATAAGGTAGCGAAATGTATAATAATAAACGATAAATATACGATGTATTTAGCCACAATTTTGCATCTATGTAGTTTCTGTTCTTTATTTTTAACGGTGTGTTGAGATTTTGTTCTTTTCCGCTAGATGGCGTTGTTACTTTGGCAAAGTCTCCATACTAACGGCTGCATCGCGCTGTTAAGATTTTTCCTGAGTTAATAACACCAGCTCCATACATGTTGGATTGGAGCCCTTGATGGGTCTCCTCGACAACGACGCCAAGGATTCACGCACGTCGTTGCTTGCCTGTGGCCACGATTCGGCACAAGCTAGGGTGTAGCTGTGATGGGTTAACCTGGACTTCCAGAATTACTATCGAAGTTGTTGAATATTGATCGCATACCTAATATAAGCAGCAGTGTATCAGTTATTGAGAGCTGCTGCCCGACAAAGTATGTATTTTGTATGAAAAACAACCATGATTCGAGACAAGACAAAATTATTAAATTTACGATGTAGAAAGGATTTCACCTAGCCGGGATTTGAACCCAGAACCTACTGAAATAATAACCGTGTCATCTCATGCATTTTCCTTTCCTTCCTTATTCATTATACCACGGATAACAAAACAGTGAGGCCATCACGTATCCGTTCAGTGGTGCTGTCGCCATTATTGACGTACGCTCGATTGAGTTAAGTTGGCACCTGAATCTTATGGCGTTACTTAGGAAGTTATTATGACAGGTTATATTATTATATTAGTATTAGTACCATTGTAGACGAAAATAATTTATTGTCATCTTAATAGATGTCATTAATATATGTTCAGGTAGGACTATGAGCTAATTATTCTTCAAGGTGCTTTGAATAGTTATCTACAATAAACAATAAATATTCAAAACGATATATAAACATAACGCAGCTTTAGAATTAAACCGTCATAACTCAAAAAACGTGAATTGTGGCAAATCGAGTTTGAAGTTAGAGCAATTGGTATGATTTACTTTTGAATATATATTTTTTGTATGAAATTGTGTTAGATTGATATTTTATCATATCTATTACATAGATTATAGTGTCTATTTTTAGACTCTGTTACAAGTAAAACAATGTCAATGTGATAAAGGTAGTAAATGGAGCTTGTAAAAAAACCTTAGCGACATATGCCGTTTTATGATGAAATAAAAATTCAAAATTAGTTTTAATAATGAAACAAGTCATAAAAATACGTTATTTTATAAATTTTATGAAACTAGCTTTGTCTCTAACTCGTGTTATTGCAGTATAATACTAAATATTGTAATTATTTGTGCAGGGTATCTGGGAATATCACTATTTAGCAATAGTTAATGTAAAAATATGGAAATTGAAATGAAATTAACTTTGAATACGATGCCTCAATTTTCATAATCGAGAATGAAAAGGTAAGTAATTTACACTTTATCCGCGTAGCTATAAGTAGAGCTTGTATGTAATAAATGAAATAGACTGAAGTGAGTATTTATTAATTATTTTAATGACTATAAGGCACTTTTTCCTTATAATAATCTTACAAGATTCTGCTTAATCAGCCTTAATAAAATCACAATAAAGAGATCAAGATACATTCTTATCAGCTTATATTTCTTTCTTAAAATAATTATCAACTTGACGATACGATTAATTTTACATCGAGATCGATCAACGCACTTTTCCTTATAATATCATCATGTAACTAAAATACTGACGGCATCAATTGACTTAAATGAGATATGATGAAATACTTTGCAAACCCGAATTTTTACATTTTCAATTGTAAAGTAATACGCTTTATTGTATGCTCTTGGATTTTCAGCGTTTGTATACCTGTATTTAGGTTGAACGTCTACCATGCAGGAGCCAATGAAAACTCTTTGTTTCTGTAAATCCGCCAACTTCCAAAAAGCATCAAATAGCTGTAAACGCGACTCCTCAGTAATATTCTCTGAACATTTGAGTCTACACCTGCCAGTACATGGATCTTTGATACTTCGTCCGGGAAAGGCTTTCGCCATCGCAGACAGTGACGTATACGGTTGGCCACTGTTTCTTAGCAGCTTTATTTTATTTTGTTTCCAGCTTTGGGGGTTGCGAGCTATTTTCCTACCCTTTTTTACAGCGGCATCTTGCTGGGGTAACGAATTATCAGAAGTTGAAGAACTGTCTGAATCGGATGAACTGGAACTAGAACTAGACGAACTAGAACTCGACCGAGATGAAGACCTGCTTGAAGATGAATCTGGTACAACTTTCTGATGGTGTCGCTGTTTTACCTTTTTAGTGTAGGTTGGGTCTGAGTCGCTAAGGTCTACATCACTTTCCCCAGAATTCACGGGAGACAAGACATAACTTGGCCCAGGTACCTCGTCTCTCATTTCGGAATCCCGGCGTTGTCGGCTGAGTAGACCCGGATTTAAATCAATCACTTGATCGCCTGAAGAATTTTCCACTACATCCTCGTCTTCTCCACTGTGATTGATATTTGACTGTAATAAATGGTAGGTTAAATTTTAAAAATGATACGAAAATAAATAAGAATAGGTAGGTACACGTAATATTAATAGATCGAAAACAATTTGATACAGTATGCGAATAAAAATAAAATGACATTATTTATAAACAATGTTTTTGGCTACTTACTAAGTCTTTAAAGTTTAACCCAAAATTGTTTGCAGGATTTCCGGAATCTATATTTTTATTGTTAATTGTTTTACCACATTTTGCTGGCGGTACCTGAAAACAAAATAAATAATGTAAACAAAATATCCACGAGTTTTTTAAACAAAATTATATAACGATTGGTCTAGTTAATTAGAAGTAATTATGTAGGATAATATTATATTAATTTATTATAATATTACATTACCTCAATACTCTCATCAGCGACATCTTCTCTCTGTTTCTCTTTTTCACCGGGGCTTCAGCCAACCGCAGCATTTCTTTTATTCTTCGACTCATGCTAAAAAAAAATTGGCTTTATCAGTTGGTGGCCCATATTATCATGTGAAGTTAAAGAAATAAACAGAAATAATTCTCAAAAACGGCGTGTTGTTGTCGAGAGAAACTACTTAACTCGAAATAAATAATAGTGTTCTACCGTTCCTTTTACAATAAAGCGTGTCATCTAGAAATACTACTCTAAATGTGTATTTTTGCTAGTACTAAACTGATTTATATCTAAATAGTTCAAAATATTTCGATGAGTATTATTACTTAAACGACATAACCCGAATTGCATAACTTACTTTCTTCAAACATTTTGCTCTAAAGTGAATCAACTCGAAATATGCCTATCTTGTAATGAAAGAACTCAAACAAACATACCTTATATTTTATACAGCACAGCGATATCTCGTAATGTGCCCGAACAGCGACGTCCTGCTTATTTGCTTGTCGGATCATAACTGAAGTTAGCCACTTTAGCACACATTGAAACGCGTGATTTGAGTAAAAGTGAAACGCACTAAATCATGCTATCTCTCTTGTTTACGTTATTTTCGCGGGTCTGAGAAAGAGACCGGGTAAAGCTATCAGAATTAAAGCGTTTTAACACAAAAACTCAATTTTCGGCAATTTTGAGTTATGACGGTTTAATTCTAAAGCTGCGATAAGTCTAGCCTCAAATTAAACTAAACCAAGATGATGTTCACAAGCGTAGCACCGAAGGTGCGGAGCGTTCTAGGGAAGTCGCCCACCCACTAATTTAAGTAGTAACTTAATGCGAGGCCGCAGGCCGAGCTCTACGTAGCACCGAAGGTGCAGAGCGTCCCAGGGATGCCGCTCACACATTTAAGCTTATATTAAGTGTGTGGGCGGCCTCGCATTAAGTTTTTTTAAATCTACAATAGACAATAAATATTAAAAACGATCTTTTAAACATACCTAAGTCTTGACTCAATCTTAATTAAACCAAGATGATGTTCACAAGCGAAGCACCGAAGGTGCGGAGCGTTCTAGGGAAGTCGCCCACCCACTAATATAAGTAGTAACTTAATGCGAGGCCATAGGCCGAGCTCTACGTAGCACCGAAGGTGCAGAGCGTCCCAGGGATGCCGCTCACACATTTAAGCTTATATTAAGTGTGTGGGCGGCCTCGCATTAAGTTTTTTAAATCTACAATAGACAATAAATATTAAAAACGATATTTTAAACATACCTTAGTCTTGACTCAATCTTAATTAAACCAAGATGATGTTCACAAGCGAAGCACCGAAGGTGCGGAGCGTTCTAGGGAAGTAGCCCACCCACTAATATAAGAAGTAACTTAATGCGAGGCCGTAGGCCGAGCTCCACGTAGCACCGAAGGTGCAGAGCGTCCCAGGGAAGCCACTCACACACTTCAACTTATATTAAGTAGGGGGACGGCTTCGCATTAAGTTATTTAAATCTACAATAGACAATAAATATTCAAAACAATTTCTTAAACATAAGTCTTGCCTTAATTTTAATTAAACCAAGATCATGTTCACAAGCGTAGCACCGCAGGTGCGGAGCGTCCTAGGGAAGGCGCCCACCCACTAATATAAGTAGTAACTTAATGCGAGGCCGTAGGCTGAGCTTCACATAGCACCGAAGGTGCAGAGCGTCCCAGGAAAGCCGCTCATACATTTTCTTCGGCCTCGCATGACGTTACTTCAACTTATATTAAGTAGGTGGGCGGCTTCGCATTAAGTTATTTAAATCTACAATAGACAATAAATATTCAAAACAATTTTTTAAACATAAGTCTTGCCTCAATTTTAATTAAACCAAGATCATGTTCACAAGCGTGGGCGCCTTCCCTAGGACGCTCCACACCTGCGGTGCTAGGTGCGGAGCGTCCTAGGGAAGGCGCCCACCCACCAATATAAGTAGTAACTTAATGCGAGGCCGTAGGCCGAGCTTCACATAGCACCGAAGCTGCAGAGCGTCCCAGGAAAGCCGCTCATACATTTTCTTCGGCCTCGCATGACGTTACTTCAACTTATATTAAGTGGGTGGGCGGCTTCTTTGCGACGCTCCGCACCTTCGGTGCTACGCGGAGCTCGGCCTGCGGCCTCGCATTAAGTTACTTCAACTTATATTAAGTGGGTGGGCGGATTTCTTGGGACGCTCCGCACCTTCGGTGCTACGCGGAGCTCGGCCTTCGGCCTCGCATTAAGTTACTTCAACTTATATGAAGTGGGTGGGCGGCTTCCTTGGGACGCTCCGCACCTACGGTGCTACGCGGAGCTCGGCCTTCGGCCTCGCATTAAGTTACTTCAACTTATATTAAGTGGGTGGCGACTTCTTTGCGACGCTCCGCACCTTCAGTGCTACGCGAAGCTCGGCCTGCGGCCTCGCATTAAGTTACTTCAACTTATATTAAGTGGGTGGGCGGCTTTCTTGGGACGCTCCGCACCTGCGGTGCTACGCGGAGCTCGGCCTGCGGCCTCGCATTAAGTTACTTCAACTCATATTAAGTGGGTGGGCAGCTTCCATGGGACGCTCCGCACCTACGGTGCTACGCGGAGCTCGGCCTTCGGCCTCGCATTAAGTTACTTCAACTTATATTAAGTGGGTGGCGGCTTCTTTGCGACGCTCCGCACCTTCGGTGCTACGCGGAGCTCGGCCTGCGGCCTCGCATTAAGTTACTTAAACTTATATTAAGTGGGTGGGCGGCTTTCTTGGGACGCTCCGCACCTACGGTGCTACGCGGAGCTCGGCCTTCGGCCTCGCATTAAGTTACTTCGATTTATATTAAGTGGGTGGGCGGCTTTCTTGGGACGCTCCGCACCTACGGTGCTACGCGGAGCTCGGCCTTCGGCCTCGCATTAACTTACTTCAACTTATATTAAGTGGGTGTGCGGCTTTTTTGAGACGCTCTGCACCTTCGGTGCTACGCGGAGCTCGGCCTTCGGCCTCGCATTAAGTTACTTCAACTTATATTAAGTGGGTGGGCGGCTTCTTTGCGACGCTCCGCACCTACGGTGCTACGCGGGGCTCGGCCTCCGGCCTCGCATTAAGTTACTTTAACTTATATTAAGTGGGTGGGCGGCTTCTTTGCGACGCTCCGCACCTTCGGTGCTACGCGGAGCTCGGCCTGCGGCCTCGCATTAAGTTACTTCAACTTATATTAAGTGGGTAGGCGGCTTCTTTGCGACGCTCCGCACCTTCGGTGCTACGCGGAGCTCGGCCTGCGGCCTCGCATTAAGTTACTTCGATTTATATTAAGTGGGTGGGCGGCTTTCTTGGGACGCTCCGCACCTACGGTGCTACGCGGAGCTCGGCCTTCGGCCTCGCATTAACTTACTTCAACTTATATTAAGTGGGTGGGCGGCTTTTTTGAGACGCTCTGCACCTTCGGTGCTACGCGGAGCTCGGCCTTCGGCCTCGCATTAAGTTACTTCAACTTATATTAAGTGGGTGGGCGGCTTCTTTGCGACGCTCCGCACCTACGGTGCTACGCGGAGCTCGGCCTCCGGCCTCGCATTAAGTTACTTCAACTTATATTAAGTGGGTGGGCGGCTTCTTTGCGACGCTCCGCACCTTCGGTGCTACGCGGAGCTCGGCCTGCGGCCTCGCATTAAGTTACTTCTACTTATATTAAGTGGGTAGGCGGCTTTTTTGAGACGCTCCGCACTTACGGTGCTACGCGGAGCTCAGCCTGCGGCCTCGCATTAAGTTACTTCAACTGATATTTAGAGGGTGGGCGGCTTTCTTGGGACGCTCCGCACCTACGGTGCTACGCGGAGCTCGGCCTTTGGCCTCGCATTGAGTTACTTCAACTTACATTAAGTGGGTGGGCGGCTTTCTTAAGCGCTCCGCACCTGCGGTGCTACGCGGAGCTCGGCCTTCGGCCTCGCATTAAGTTACTTCGACTTAAATTAAGTGGGTGGGCAGCTTCCTTAGGACGCTCCGCACCTTCGGTGCTACGCGGAGCTCGGCCTTTGGCCTCGCAATAAGTATAGTAAACGTATGATATTGTGTTTACGCGTGCGAAGCCGCGGGCAATAGCTAGTATAATATAATCCTTCGTCCTTCTTGTGAAATAAATACTGAATTATATTGAAAAAAACTTGTTTTTCATAACTATGGATAGTATTGGCTTTATTATGCAAAATATAAAAATTTGCGAGATTTCGTCCTGTTTCGTCGTTGCCAGTAAAATAAATGAGTACCACTCAAAATCCGCAATATGGCCAGGGTTGTTCCTTGTTGTACCCTGTTGGGCAATGCCTTTTGCACGGAAATTTATCTCTAGAAAAAACGAAGAAAAAACGTGGCCATTGAAACAAAGTCCAACGCAGCCCAGAAAAATGTCTTAAATCCCACTGAAACCTAGCGCTAAGTGGGTCTGGAAGCGAATATTCGCTCGTTTATTTGTCAGCGTCGCACGTCGCTTAATTGGAGGACCCTAGCTAATTGTGGGTGTACGTCTCACAACAGACCAACCACATAGAGGCGGAGATAGGTAAAATATTTTTATACTCGCGCACTTTAATCTGTCAATTAGGATTTCACAGACAAAATCACAACAACTCACTTTTTAAACCTGTACCAAAATCCTATACTCTATGGTACCAGCTACGGAACTCAAACATTTCATAAGACAGCTAATTCTCTATTTAACTCTAATTATTTTCAAAAAGAGCAGCCAATTTAAAAAAAACGGCACCCAGCAGTATCATCGCGATCATGTTTTTTTTTATAATAATACCTGAGTGAATCAACTTTTAAGTGCACCTTGTTGCTATGGTTACGCAAAATTTGTACCTCGGACAACCTAAGCATTTTTCTATGAAACAGTATGAAGATGTCACTTGGACCATAGATAAGAGTGTATTAACTTGGACAACGGGGACAGAGTAAACAAAACAAAAAGTTCATTCACCCACCTACACTCTTTCATATTGGTATTTCGCTACTGCTAAAACAGGAGCCTAATTCCATTGACATATTTGAGCGATGTGTCTGCAATAAACCATAAGTGTTTACGACATCACAGTTTTACTATTAGAACTGTTTTAAATGCGACAGTTAATTAAATTATAAATGGTCGCAATAGCATCGCTGATTCAACGAAAATCCATTAATTACCTCGAATTTGGCTTCCATAGTTGTGGAATCATTTTAGTGTGGAAGTTAAAGGGATTTTTAGAGCAATTTCAATTATTCTTTGGCGCTGCAGAGGTGGCGCGATCCACCTGTCGCGGCGACATGCGCGCGCAGCGGCGCCGGTCACGAAGCGACACGAGCGCTGACCGTTCCTCGGCCCACGTAGCTCACGACTCAAGGCTGAGCTTGAGCGCTACGCTCATCACCCTTACCATAAGTTTACAGTGACAGTACTCGCTAAAGACTATGTAAGGGATTTGTATGGAGAATTGTAGTTCTGCAAAGCAACAGGGGCGAGGAACTATTCTACAAAATCATTTACGCTGTCGCTAGCGAGTTCGATCACGTGAACTCGTGGTAAGGGAACAGGAAGAAATAGGCCAATTAAGACAAAGCTGAGAGCATTTAGATTGGGTTAACTAAAATAACATATTGAGGACAATGCATAAGATATCTGCTTGGTTTGTTTCATCGTCGTACATATTTATATATGGGTATAGTTAGATGATTTTCGTCGTAAGTCAAAATATCGGACTCGAACTGAATACTTGCAAAACAAAAGTTATGACAAACCACATCCAGCACTCTATCGAAGTAAATAATACATGTATTGATTACGCTGAGAACTACATCTACTTAGGTAAACAAATATCTTTTGAAAAATCCCGACATCGACACGAAATTGACAGACGAGTAAAAAATTCCTGGAACAAATTCTGGAGCTATAAAGAATTATTAAAATCAAACTTACCATTGAATATTAAAAAGAAAATCTTGGACTCGTGCATATTACCATGTCTCTCTTATGGATCCCAAACATGGATATTTAACACCTATACAAGAAACAAACTTAACACATGTCAGAGAAGTATGGAACGGAGTATTCTCAATATAAATTTAACCTCCTAAGACCCAACGGCCTATTTTAAAGACCAGAGATCGTACTCATTGCGGCCCAATTAAATGTATGAATTTATCAAATATCTACCCAAGGTCCTAAAATTATGACACAGACTAAAGACATGTCCGGTGGTTCGAAATATGCGTGAAACAGAACTTTACTTTCTCAAATATGTCGCTGATGAACGCAGCCAAAAAATGAGCTGTCAACTTTGACATTTCGATCAAAAGAATCTGTCAGTTGTCACGTAAGTGTCGGCGAAAATGGCGGCCACGAGGAAGCGTCGTAGTAATCTGTTTTTTTCTTTGAAAACTGTTGTTATTTTGCAATAAATAAATATAAAACTAATTATTTAAAGAGTATTTTATATGGCTATGATTATATTTTTTTCCGCCATGTTTGTATTGAAGCAGAATTTGGGTACAAAGTTTTATGTCCTAATATTAGGTCATTGGGTTGTTGTTGTAAAAGTGGGCTGCATTTCTTGTCTTAATTTTAGGGTGTTGGGTATTAACTGAGTGTTTTTTATAACATTGGAAGAACAAGATTTAGAAAAATACGTGAACCTGGACGTATCAGAATTTGAAACCAGTGACGCTGATGACGACGAACTGGATTTAGATTATTAACCTCGAAGTCGCCAGCGTGCTACCATAGATTTCTCAACATCTTCCTCCGAGGATGAGATTGACCTTGCTGACTAGACTGGTTATAGTTACATATAAGATAACTTGTAACAAGACTGGTTAAATAGTTATATATACGAAACTTAAGATTTTAACTTAAGGGTGTGATCTCTTATATCGTTGTATGATAATACATTTTTTGCAATAAGCCATATTAATGCCTGCGATTAACAATATTGATTTTACTTGAAGGATAAGCCAATTTTAATGAAAAAAAATCTTCCTAAAACGATTTTTAATAATAAAAAAACGTATGAAACCGTTTTTGACTTTAAATGAACTTACAAATCTAAAAACACACTTAAGAATTCTATAAAACTTACAAGTACTAATTATTATAGTTTCTTCGAATTAAAGCCCAACGACCTAATAACGGGACATGTTTTTTTCTAAATTTCACATCTAAATCGTTAGCGCTACACGTTCTGAGTACAAATATAGAGGTTTTTGTTTTTTATCTCATGTTTTGAACATGTTATTACAATTCTAAGTTCTGGGCCGCAAGCATATGTACCTAAAATTAGGTCACTGGGTCGCTATTACAAATGTCCTAAAAATAGATTGGGTCTTAGGAGGCTAAAGGATAAAAAGAGAGCTACAGAAGTAAGAGGAATAACGAACGTCATAGATGCTCTACAATATTGTAAAAAATTAAAATGGCGATGGGCCGGTCATATAGCACGAATGAACGAAAATAAATGGGCTAAAATAGTTACGGCATGGTCTGGACCACCCGGAAAACGAAAAAGAGGGAGACCGCTAGAGAGATGGTCAGATGAAATCTCCAAAATAGCGGGACAAGACTGGATGAACACAGCCGTTAACAGGGAAAAATGGAAGGAGTTGGAGGAGGCCAGTACTCGAGGAGAGGTCCTTAATATTTAAGTGTATTAATTTAACATAAAATTTATAAATAATAATTAAAAATCAAATGTTTACCGATCATAATAATATAATGCCAAATGCACAATTGTAATTTATCTCGTTTTTAAATAGTTTAAAATTATTATTATCATTTTTAATATGCAAATGAAATTGTAATAATTTTAATGTTATGCATGTGGAATAACTTAATTGATTGATATTAAGGAATAAATGGCTTTTTTATTTTTATTTTTATTTTTATTTTTATTTTTATTTTATTTTATTATTTTATAGTTAGATGCACCGCCTTCAATTTTTCTGTTTTGCCCTAAGGTTGACTGGTAGAGAATGCCTTGTAGCATTAAGTCCGCCATTCGTGGTTTTTACTTCTGAATTTTGTGCAATAACGTTAAAATAAATAAATTATACTCATTTATAAAAATAATAGAAATAAGACCTTCGATCGCAACATGACATCCGCCATAAGACTTAAAGAAAACATACATATACGGAGCAACACGACAGGCACGACGGCCGTATATCATATCTTAAATGAAACGTTTCGCCAGCTGGCCATGTTCGGCACACGTCCAACGTGTATGAACACGTCATCAATATTTCATACAAACAGACGGTATAGAAAAAACCGGATAAGTTGAACTGGTCATACGTTTTATATTTTCTTGGATGTAATTCAGAAAATTCGCGTGATACGTTTGAAGTTAATCCCATGAGGAGATTGTTCGATTTGAACGAGTTCGAATTCATATGTCAATAAATAAAAAATTAAAACACTCCCCACACAAGTAGCTCATTATGAGACCCTCATTCAATGAGTGATATAGAAAATATTACTAAAACTGAACATAACTACAAAATTTGGAATTTAAAGCTTCAATATTGGCTGAGATCTAGTCACTTGTTCTAATGAAATCTGAATAGGTATCTTGGAAACTATTGAGCCTATTTCCGTCAAACATAGCTAAGATCCATCTCGACGGACAAGTCTTTCGATAAAAAAACCGCACTCAAATTGATGCATCCGATGCCAACAAATACTGGGAGCTACGAAGCCAATGACATACACACAGATAAACTTATAACACCCCTCTTTTTTCTTCGGGGGTTAAAATTAGTTTTGACTTAAAGAAACCAAGTTAAGGAGACCTACGAATAACTGAAATACGACGCAATAGTTTTTTTTTTGCGGTGGGAAGGGAGACGCTATCAGCGTTAAATGAATGAAAAAAAATACGTATAAATACATATGTACGTAGCAACGGGTTAGCATTAGCACTAAGTGACTAGCACGTTATGTGAATTGACATGACTTCTCATCTCAATTATATATTTTTAAAATTAGAAATCATGTCAATTCACATACAGAAGACATCAACGAGTAACGTAAACTTGAAATATAATTTCTCCTCGTTGAAGTCAGTTATTTTTTGTGAAAATGTGACTGGCTATTTGGCGGAACGAGATCCATGAGGGTTGTGAACTCTCGTGCAATTTTCTTGTCCGTTTTATATTAAAACATTAGGTATGTTACACTGCATAATAATATAAATGTTATTCAAAGAAAATGTAAGCATTTTTGGGCTTGAAGTAAAAGGTTTTTTCATTATTTTTTATTTTGGCATCTTAACTCGAATATTTGTTCCTTGGTCATGGAAGTCATCCATGACTTATCTGTATGTGTATTGTTATCTATATATGTATTTATATATTACGTATACCGTCATCTAGTACCCATAGTACACACATTTCTTAGTTTGGGACTAGGTCGATTTGTGTAATATTTTCCCTTAATATATATTTTTTCTCGCTTCATCGCACATCCCAGTAGGTAATAACGCAGCTTATTAGTGGCTCACAGTTACAAGTCAATCAGAGCTAGCGCCGGGCGCGCCGCGCTCCTTTTACGGCGGAGTTTGATGAGTGACGCGCCGGCCGGGTAATAACATAATACATTACATTTATTTCGTATGATGCGTGCGGTTTGGCTGGGCCAGAGCGTACGGTAAAGGGAACTGAAACGCATACCTTTTTTACCCCTTATACCCATCTTGTTAAATTACTATAACAAGTTCAAATATAGGTAAGGACTAAAGACCAACATTAGAGATATTATTTCATAACAGTACTATATCCCCCGTGGTCATATGGTGACCACGCCACCCGCGGCGCGAGGTCACCTCATGTATTCATCTGCTCAGCGGACTGACTGGCAAGACTGGCTTCTTATATCTTCATAAAATAAAATCTATGATAATGATGATGAATATGTGTGTAGATAAAGTAGGTTATGCGACTATACATAATTTTAAGACCTCTCATTATGTAGTAGTTGCATAAACTACTATATCGTTATAAAGACAAGAGCGAAGAAGGTACGTGTTTCAATTTCCTTGACTGTGCGTCAGTCGGGATAACTTTGGACCATCCGTATACCTAACTTACACACTGCCATTTTTAATAATTTTGGTGCAACAGTGTATATATAATGTATTCAAAACGTTATAGTAATCAAACTAAATTGTACCTTATTTGAGGGATCAAAGGAAAATCGTCGACTTGAGAATCTCTCTTTTTTTTTATTCAATTGAAAAAAAGATGAAGTTAAATGAATGATAGGCTGTGGTCATTGCTTAGACTAAATACGCCTAGAACGAGAGTTTTCATACAACTGATTTGCGAAATATGAAGCCGCTTTTGGTGCGTGTCTACGAACCAATCATAGAGACGTGTAGCTTGTGACAGTTGTGACATTGACGTTGTGACAGATGCGCACGCGGACGAAACTTAGCCTGAGGCTAACCAAAACTGGCTTCACTTTCAAGCGCAAACTACGTTTCTAGACGTATTTATTCTAAGGCCGTATGGTTTTTTGTCGTAGTCGTAATATTAAAAAAAACTAAGTTGAAGCATGCTTCTTCAAAAAACTATACCTATACATAGTCATGTTCTTTCCTGTTCGCCGATTCCTTCACTAGTTCCAGATAACTCACACACTGTTTCTGCATTACTCCAGTGGCGCGGAGATAATCCCATTAGTGGGTTATACTAACCAACCCTGATACAGCTCAAGTCACGTCTTAAAAAAAACTGTTGCTGCCACGACTCTACGGGCAGACTATAATTTCTATTGGCTACGGGACGGGAGAGCGCGTAATGTCGGGCGCCGCGACAGCCGACGTTTCTTTTATTGAAGTGCGTGACCTCGGGTGTTCCGTTTGATAAAGACATCTCTTTTTAACTATATAAGTGCAGAAGGGAGAGAGAGAATAGTGCTTTACTGACAGCGACAAATGTTGAACTATGTCATATAAGGCTTCTGGAATAAGGTATCTCAAGTTAAACATGCGGTCTTAAATTCATTACACAGTATAAATGACTAGTGATCAATAAGTTTAACACCGCTTTTTTAACGTGAGATTAGGTATAAATTCGGGCGCGCGGAAGAGTACCTAAGTCATAACCCCCATTTATTCATTACGGGTAACATAACCATAAACATCCTTGTCAGCTGGTTAGCCCGACAAACACAAAAAAATCCAGTGACCTCCAAATAAGTATCCCATTTCAAATGTTTTTTTGTAATATATCATCACAGATATTTTTTTATTCAGACTGATTGGCAACTATTTGTGTGATGAACACGAATATTTGTGCTTGGGTCATGTCATGGTTGTTCTATGCATTTATGTAAGTAATGTATGTATATCGTCGGCTAGTACTCATAACCCATAACACAAGCCTTCTTGAGCTCAACTTGGGACTAGATCGATTTGTGTGAGGTTGTCTGATATTTATTTATTTTTATTTTATTGACCTCAGTATCGCCAGATGGTACGTGACAACGAGGAGATACTTTATTTTTTCAATTTTATTATAGAATGGAAAAGGGTTGGTTATTCTCTGTCCTATATGTTCGGGAGTCAAATATCAATTTTCCACCAACTGTGACCTTATGTTCGCCTTCAGGCTGTTACCAAAGTTCAGCTACGTGTTGAGTTGAGTGGCAGATTAACATTCATTGTGAGTCGATAACCCTCCGTTACGAGCTGACTAGGGGCCTGGGGGCGATCATGCACTCATTACTACCTACTGGAGTATATAGGCAGTAGGGCCAGAA
Source organism: Apotomis betuletana (assembly GCA_932273695.1). Taxonomy (NCBI): domain Eukaryota; kingdom Metazoa; phylum Arthropoda; class Insecta; order Lepidoptera; family Tortricidae; genus Apotomis; species Apotomis betuletana. The sequence goes on from OW026307.1 coordinate 23,334,721, forward strand.
GTTAGATGAAACTGTAAGTGATACTCAAATGCAATAAGCACTGGTAAAAGCATTCAAATTATCTGATTTTTTTCAAAGATGTTAGACATTTGTTGCGGACTAATTAGAACTGCGTACTGGAGTAAATAGGTTGCAGAGATTGTTAGATGAAACTATAAGAGATAACTAAATGCAATAAATAGTGGTCAATGCTAAGTCATATGATTTTTTGCAAAGATGTTGGATATTTGTTGCGCACTAATTAGAACTGCGTACTGGAGTAAATAAGTGATAGAGTCAAAGGTTGTTAGATGAAACTATAAGTGATACTCAACTGCAATAAGTAGTGGTCAATGCAGTGAAGTAATGTGATTTTTTGCAAAGATGTTGGATATTTGTTGGAAATTAGAACTGCCTACTGGAGTAAATAGGTAGTAGAGCCAGAGGTTGCTAGATGAAACTATAAGTGATCATCATCATCATCTCAGCCATAGGACGTCCACTGCTGAACATAGGCCTCCCCTTTGGACTTCCATATATACCGGTTGGAAGCGACCTGCATCCAGCGCTTTCCGGCGACCTTTATAAGGTCATCTGTCCATCTTGTAGGTGGACGTCCTACGCTGCGCTTGCTTGTCCGAGGTCTCCACTCGAGCACTTTTCGGCCCCATCGGCCATCTGCTCTGCGTGCTATGTGGCCTGCCCATTGCCACTTCAACTTGCTAATCCGGTGAGCTATATCGGTCACTTTAGTTCGTCTACGGATTTCCTCATTTCTGATTCGATCACGTAGAGACACCCCGAGCATAGCCCTCTCCATTGCTCGTTGAGCGACTTTGAGCTTTGAGATGAGGCCGATAGTGAAAGACCACGTTTCGGTGCCGTAAGTCATCACTGGTAACACACATTGGTTGAAGACTTTCGTCTTGAGGCACTGAGGTATGTCGGAGTGAGTACTATAAGTGATACTCAAATGCAATAAGTAGTGGTCAATGCAGTCAAGTCATATGATGTTTTGTAGAGATGTTGGATATTTGTTGATATTAATACCTAAAAGGAGCGGATTCAGCATGTGCTGCGAGAGCCAGGCGTCTCCGCAGCGCTGGTTTTCTGTCCGACCGTCCGTCTCATTTTGCCACTAGCTAATGTCACTTTAGCGAAAGGTCTTTCGGACGTCAACTGTCAAAATTGATGGATTAGATTGGTGACGAAAGACCTGCCATGATGCCGTCCATAATCCGTCATGATTTGACATGATGTGCATACTGGCCGACACCGGATTTGGACCGCATTCGGTGCTTACGCGCAAAGTGTACTGCGTTGAGCAAATGTCAAGTCAGGTTTTCTTTAAAGGCAAGTGAAATTCATTTATCCATAACAAGAGCAGTCGATTTTCATAATGCCGTCGGCGCGACGCTGTCGGGTCAATCAAATACAATTACTATGTAGCTCCCAACGATAGGTACACCAGTCAACCGGGTGCTTTCAAATAAATTTTAAGTTACCGGATACTTAGACAGCCCGTCTATTTTGATTAGCGATAACTTTTTGCGACCATCGAAATGCGTTTGCGCCAATCGAAAAAACGCGTTTTATGTAATTTTTTACTTTTTCAACTCCGATATCTGCGCCATCTTGAAAAAATTCCTAAAACAGAATAGTCAATAAAATCTATGTGCTCACCTAATTACAAAATTTTATAAGAACCGGTTGAGAAATGTGACCTCTAGACGAGAACGGAAAGCGTCTGGACATCCAAACATACGAAATAATTTTGGGCCAAGCTGAAACGGAGACGCCTCCCTCACGCAGAGAACAAGCAAAACGGTTCAGCGTTGAACCTGTCTCTTTTGACTGGGGTAGGGATTATTCAGCGGGCGGCTCGGCCGCGATGTGGTGACGGTAACTGCCGCCATGCCCGCACGTGTCGCCGTTAGCGTCCGTGTTAGGGAATATTGTTACCATGAGCTATGGCTCATCCAGGAGTCGAATACCGGTATTTGCTTCATACAAAATAATCGGTATTTAATAGGCTTGGTACACATTTTCGAAAACGTTTAATTATTTTTTTTCGATGATTCTTGTTGTAAGGTTTTTCCTACCATGGTTTTTCCGAAATGTTATTTTAAATTGACTATTTGACAGTTCTCAATAATAGTGACGTGCGTATATTAACAACGATTTGACATAGACAGGTGCCAATCATCAACTTTTTTTTTACAAAGTGGCTTGATCCTTTACTTAACACAAATTAACAAATACACGAAGAGTATATACAAAATATATACATATGGACTTACTTCAAGGATGCTTAACAAAATCAACGTATCTACTTGAACATCATACTCAAAACCGCGTCGAAATCAGGCAAATTGTTTCCGAGTTCTTTCAAAAATAGAAATCACTGGTTTTACACATGTAATTTATCAACTAGTTAGTCAGAAAATATTACATTCTTCATTTACAAAATGCATTTTTAACTCAGCGAGCCTCAAGTGAGATCAAACTAGTTATGGACATGCACATGATTATGAATGCTAACACGCCAACAATTTTGATTAGCCGCACCACCCGTTTATAATTAAAACTCCACACATACCAAATAAGCACGCGTTACCGCGATTAACTTCAAATTCGAGCAAATCAATCAGTTCCACGGAAACGCGGCGCATGCGACATGCGCGTCGCGTGTCGTGTCGTGTCGCAAATATCTGCGACTCGCTAATAGCGCGCGCCGGTACGTTCGGGAACGCGAGCAAAGAGTGCGCAGTAAAGTGATCACGAACAGTACGATGCGTGATGCTTGAAGGCAACGTGAGCGGCGATCCGAAAGAGCTCTGGGTGGCGTTACAATCAGGACGTTAACATCGATTGCATTTGTTTAACATGAACGCTCCGCCCCGTCCAACGCTCAACTCAAGCGTCCACTGAGGCCTTTGATGCGGCTTGCCTAAGAACACTCATGCTACCACGCCGGGTTACCGTCATCTGGCTGTAAACTGTTTTACCCAAGGTAATATTTTGCAATAATACACATATCGCATAATTGTTATTCTACTGATACCATTGACTTTTGAAAAATTATATAATGAACCTAACTTTAACCTAACCTAATCTACCAGGATACACCAAAATATTTAAATATACATTTCCCGTTTTCGCTGAAGAACATTTCTGCTAAATGAGCATTCTACGAAACATATTAGTAGTATTTATCATGCGTACTTTTAAAGTAATTTTATCTCAACCACTTAAAAAATCCTTGCTCTGAATCAACTCTGGAAATAGTTGTTCGGTGTACTCCTCAGGCAAAGAATATATATACTAACGTAAAAAGAAACGACAGGGACACTTGTGTGCAGTAACAGAACTCGCGGCTATGTGTGCGTGTCGTGGGGCGAGCGGGGGCGAGCGCGGGACGCGCGATGTGGGGAAAGTCGAGCCGCGGCTCGACGACTCAAAGGGTCACACCGGCGCGCGCCGCCGTCTCTGCTCGAATCAATTCACATTGTTCGCTCGCGCCGCGTCGTATGCGCTTTCATACTTTTCGATGTACCTTTACCTATTGAAATGCCTTGTGAATGCTTCCCATTAGATTTTTTGAAAAAACTGTTCGTACGATTTGGAATCTTCGCCGTAATTAAAGAGAATAATAAAATGTTTAAAGTAAGTCGCAAAAACAGAAAATATATAAAAGTAAGCAATTTATAACATATGTCAAGACTATTATACTAAATAAATAAATATCAGACAACCTCCCACAAATCAACCTAGTCCCAAATTAAGCTCAAGAAGGCTTGTGTTATGGGTACCTACTATGCGACGATATACATACTTATATAGATAAATAAATACTTAAATACATAGAACATCCATGACCCAGGCACAAATATTCGTGTACATCACACAAATATTTGCCCTTGCCGGAATTCGAACCCGGGACCGTCGGCTCAGTAGGCAGTTGCTTAACCAGTGCGCCAACCGCGTCGTCAAAATATTTATATATTTTAAACCTTAAGGCGACTCCTAATCCCAACGTCCTTGAGGATCTGGGCGGAGCCTAACGTTATTCCCCCCGCCGACCGTGCGCCCCCGGAACATTACTTCGTTCATAATCTCGTTGAGTGGCGTCCAAGCAGCTTCATACACTCGCATAGTCCGAGCGAGAGTTGAAGATCAACAAACCTTATAGGTATAATATTTAAAGGCATTGAAAAATCTCGAAGTAAAATAAATCATTTAAGCAATGATATAATTATTGCGGATTACTAAATATCTATTTACCCACTACAGTAGAATATTAAAAATAAAATGCGTTAAAGCTATTTTCCAAAAAAATAAGTGAAATTGGCCATTTGGAAGTCTCGCATCGAAAAATACTTTTTAGTTTCTTTTGTATGTGTAGGTAACTACCAAAAATAGTTAAAATGCCGACAAGATTCTTGATTATACGTGTAAAATCATGCAGAAATAAAAAATACCGTTTTTTAATAAATAAATCATATCGTGACCCAGCGGATGAACCGATATTTTAACATAAGTAGTAGTGGAGGTACAGCTTTATCCCCCGGGTCATGCTGCTCTAATGAAAAGATAAACTATAAATAATAGAGCGACAAACTCAACTTTACCGTTGGAAAACGGATTTACGTCCTTTACCTACTTATAAACAGTGATAGTTTTTTATGACTACATTAGTAATGTTCTCAGATTTTCCCCTATACTTGTTGATATTGACGATATTTTACTAGACGAATTTTTTGGCTAATTTCAATGTTCAAGGTCAATGGATACCCTATAAATGTTAATTTACTTGAGTGTCAAAATATGCCGATGCTGGAAAGGAGAACTTATCTAAGCGACATTTTTGGGGATATTGAGTTATACACACTGTTCGGATCGGCAGATTTTTCTGCATCGAATGGGTTGGGTCTCGTATACATCTGTCTGACGACTTTTGTGTCGCATATCCCGTCGGTGATTTAGAGAATCTCTACTTTTTTTTCTACTAAACGACTTGATTTTTGAGTTTTTTTTAGCAAAATGGAGATAACATAAAAAGTTTTTTGCATAATAATGAACCTTAGAGCTTTTTTACTTATTTGTCAAAACAGATCAAACAACTTGGATAATTTTCTTTATTGCAACTAACCTTGCACTTGTTGGTTAACTGTTTTTATCTGATCGTAAAATATATTTTAATGTCGTTTGAGGCATTTTACCTATGTCTTTATGATAAAATTAACATAAAGGTAAATTATGAAAGAAAAATTGAATGTGATCCACTGCAATGTAAGCAGGACTCGAACCTGCGACCCTAAGTTTCCGGCGTAGTGCTCTACCAACTGAGCTATCATATCGTTACGTCAATCACACTAAATCTTTGATTCCATAATTCTTCGCTACTGGAGCGCCCTCTGTGTCATGTCATGTGTGTTTAAAATGCTTATGCGCATTAGCCAAAAAGTAAAAATGTGGTATTTCCACATTATTAAACTAAGATTCTATAAAAAAAATAACATAGTTAGATAAATTACCTGATTGTCTATCTTAACTATCTTAACTATTGGCGTTTATCCAAATTTACCTGCTTTGATACTATGAAACCATTGTCGCTTATCCTTTTTTACCTAATATGACTTTGATCGACTACTGTCGCTTATCTTGAATTGCTTGAATGACAATTGAGTCGTATTTGTCGCATAGAATGTACTAAAAAACAAATATTTTCGTTAAATTGGTAGTTAGACAAATTTACCGGTTCTGTTTTATAAAATATCACACATTTAGTAGTAATTCAATATATTTATAAAGGCCGTTAGGCCCCCCATCTGCGGCGTAAATCTGTGTCTGTGGCGCTAAGGCATTACTTTGGACTCGCTTGATGGACCCAAACGCCATCTCACTCAAACAGTGTCTTACGAGACGTCACTTATACCACACAGAGTTGTAGGTAGTTTTGTTATTCTTGTTAGGATAGGATATTATCTCATTGCAATTGTAAAACTTGAAATTTCACGTAGTTCGTGATTTAAAATTCCTTAATGAGTACCGAGTGACTGCAGTCTTGAGAACTCTTGTGCTGTTCTCATTAGTCATAGCTATCGTTTGCTACCATACATTGGTCTAGAACTACTGGAAATCTTTCAGCAGATCACACATAAAAATTTATAAAATTGAAATTTCACGTGATATCTGATGAATAAATCTTTAATTCCTAAAGCAGTTTTTTTTGTATTTGCGTAGTTGGACCATAAGTTTTTGTCTTAGAGAACTTTAAATGTCACTTCATTAATTTTAATGTTTGAAAATAAATATTTTTCTCTAATTAAAACATTAATCGTGAGGTTTTATTGTACGATAAATAGCTTTTCATGTCTGAAATATTTCCTACAAAGGCGATTAGATAATTTTTCTTGATTTATTTCATGCTAATTTATGCACATTTATATATTTACCTGACTATAAAATGAGCATGCACATATATATTGTTAACTGTGTTGATTGTTGTGTAATAGATTATACTATTTTACCTGACTAATTTCTCGGGAAACGTGTCGTTTAGATAATTTTACCTAATTCTATTTTGACGGCCATTTTGCGTAAGCGACGCTAAATCCTAAAATATTCCATTAATAGACAAAATAACAAAAGCAACATGTAAAAAACATGATATTGTTTATATAAAATGAGCATCGTATGCACATAGATATTGTTTACTGTGTTGATTGTTGTGTAAAATGTAGATTATACTATTTTACCTAATATCTCGGGAAACGTGTCGTTTAGATAATTTTACCTAATTCTATTTTGACAGCCATTTTGCGTAAGCGATGCTAAATTTTAAATTATTCCATTAATAGACAAAATAACAAAAGCGACATGTAGAGAACATGATGTTGTTTATAATTATAAATGCTTCATTTAAAAAGTAGGTCCACAGAATATTTAAAACTTTTTATTTTTTTTTAAAGTTCGTAGTTTTTTAGATGTCCTGTAAAGTTAGCTCCGTGTCTCTTGGATAATTTTCCTTTCCAGCGTAGATACGTTTTTTTTGCGGCATAAAGAGCCGTATCTTTTTTTTACGTTAACTTAGAAGTTCCGAATTTTATTGGGTGGGTGTAGATTTCTTGATCTGCAGATCGGTTGACATGCGGCAAACGTGTCTGCCCTTTACTTTAGTTTAGCGGTTGTCTGAGTTACGTAAGCTATTTGGGTTTTGGCGTTCCTTCCGCGATCGATTAATTTGATCCAAGATAGTTTCATTGCCCTCTGGCAAACTTAGAGAGAAAAATTCTGAGCATTAGTCAAAAATCAAGTCTGGGCATTACGATGAGTCTAAATAAAGTTATATATTTTTTCATTAATTCAACTGTAATCCGATCATTAATATATGGCTTTTAAACGATATGTAATAAAAATCAGGTTTTTATTTTATAAACGGTAAACAATTGGAACAGAACTTATGGCCAGGCTAGGTATGTCTAGCTAGGCCCGGCGGATATGTCAATAATTACTAACGCTCATTTAGATTTAAATATGAAGTGGGAAATTTATTGATGCAAATATGTATTCTGACTATATTTACATAAATAAGCCCTCATGCCCAGATTGTCACTTGCCTTCTTGAACTAGAAAATTATTGTAATTTTTGATAATGTATTTTTATACCATATGTCATGTACTGACGAATGTGAATACTTACAATAAATATTCGTATTCGTAAATTAGCGTTTTACCGAATATTACAATGGTATTCAAACGAACAATACTTGTTCTGCATTACGATATTCATATCTCTTAGGGTTGAATTAATAAAGATCATTAGACGTTATCATACTTAAATATCTGTATTATCAGAATTTTTACTAACCGAAATACCTACGGTACTCTAATATTACACAGAGAAGGGCCCTAAAACCCACACCAAAAGTGTTATTTTCTGGGAATCCTGTCTGGTGTGGGCCCATGACTGAGAATATCTAAGTATCCAAATGTGTCCGGGAATGCTAAGCTATGACAATTTTTTTTATAAGTACCTACTTAAAATTAATAGATACCTAAATACGAAAAAAAACAGTTACATTTAATTCTATATGAAAATGAGTGCTTTTTGTTATGTCGCATAGCGTAGTCGTAAAAAACGAACTACACTCTCTTAAAATACACTTCAAACGCACGAAGACAGATCGAACCTCCGCGGTATCCGGTACTATAACAATTTTCCGTAACTAGATGGATCGCGAGAGCAAGTGACACAGCCTTCCCCTTCGACGGTTAGATTTACACTGAGCTCGCAGCCCGGGCACGGCCGCGCTCGCGGAAATTCAGTTTTTTTGATGCTTTATTAGACCGAATTTACATTTTACAAACTTTTAAACAATACGATTAAAGATCAATGAATTGTCAATATTCTTGCGAAAGAGCCGTGTAAATATCATTTGTAGTTTAGAAGCCTTAGGGAATTGAAAATTGAAAACGACCCTATTTCAACATTATTTTTTCCATAGTAATTATTGCTTTAAAAAAAAATCCAACTATAATTTTTTAGAAGAAGTAGTCAAAAATAACATATATTTTTTTCAGATTTTTCCGTTGGCTAGATTACGAGCCTTAGGACTTTAAAAATCACCATTCCACGTACGGAGTCGCCTTAAATAAATAAACATCTTTCATTAAGTAATAATTATTATTTCATTGTGACGCGGCACTACAAGGTCACTGACGCACGAGTTACACCGATAGGCCCTTGTCGCCCCTGTGCCTCAGGTAAGTTATCCAGACCAGGAATCCCAGGATCGTCAATAAAGGAACGCCAGGATAGTACAAATCTTCGTTTTAATTATATATAAGGACAATCACAATAGTAATGACTTCTAGTATCTCTGTTTGGCCCTATGGTTGACTGGTAGAGAATGCCATTTGGCATTAAGTCCGCCATTTGTACTGACTTTTGTTTTGTGCAATAAAGTTTAAATAAATAAAATAAATAAATAAATAATGAAGTAAAATGGTGTTACCGCCACGGTTGTGCGGTGCAGTCTGAGGGCGGCGGCGATATGACGTATGTGTGACGTAACTGCTGAACCGGTAGTACGATGACTTCTGTTATGTTGTGCCAACAATAGTTATGCCAAAGCAAACGCACAAATCGAAAGAAAGACACGTATTAAAACTCGACTAGTTATTGTTTATTTATTTATACCACTCGTTTCAATATAGATAGAGGGAAAGGGAAGCAAATTAGCAGCTATAGAGGAGACGTAGATTTTAGTATTAGTATATGATTACTTATTGTCTATCCAGTTAAGCCCGCCATACTATTTATACAGCGTTTACTGTGGCAGTTCACAGCAACGCCTACTAGGAATCTAGACATCCTGCGATCCGAGTGCCGCCGCCGGCGATTAACACCATATTAGTAAAAGCAAAAACACGGATCATAACGACACCGAATAACTTTTACGTAGATAAGGTCTCATGATAGGATAATTAGTTTAACGAAGACAATTTAAAGACGAGACGTTCTTTAGCGGAGTCTAAACAGGGAGTACTTCGTTTACAAATATGGATTAGGAACCGTTTTCAAGGTTGCGCTCCCTAAAAAAGTTTGAAACGAAGCAAATGACAGAGTATTTAAGACACCGTGAATCCGTCCAATTTTGCCCTAACGGGTCCCCGCATTTTGAAATATAGGATGTTGAAATAGGTTAAGGATTCACTTTTTAAGCTAAACAATGTTGTGGGCATACATGGTTCCTAATATTTTTCATAGATTTCCAAAAAAACATTACAGCTATGAAAGAACAATACAAAAAAAATATACCAAAAAGTATAGCAATCTGTTAAATGATTTTTAGATGATAAGTTTTTATTTATTATTTAATACCTACCCATTACATGCATGCCACGCACAATTTGGATGCCTTTTGGCGCCTCAGTGAAACAAACACATATGTAACGATTGTACAATACGATTAAAATCAGTTAACGATTCGGATTGTATATCTATCTTGCTCGTACTTATGCGATTTTAATAAGAGCGTGCGAGAGAGGGGTAAAAGCCGAATCGTTAACTGATTTTAATCGTACTGTAATAACTTTTGACCTGGTCCGACACAGAAAATTTCTTTCATATTCATTTGCTAAAATTTCGTAACGATTGATTAATTTTTGTAGGGGGAAACAAAAGAAATCTGCATAGAAGAGAGAAGGTCAGGCCTGTCTGCATCTGATTGTACACGTATTTTTCACACGTCCCAACTTGGCTAATATGCGTATCGACATATCTTCAGACGTCATTTATATTCTCTGCTCAGATAGAAAATCCATGTATAGCTGTTTTAAAAGGTCTGCAACTATAAAGCGAGGTGTCAGCGATACGCTCGCTACCAGTATTTATCTTTTGTTGACTAAACGTTCCCTCGACGTGAACACATTTTCAGACATAAAAGTGTACACGTATCCTCTGCACGTACAACTTAGCTAAGCGAGTTCACGACATATGTTCAGACGTGATTTGTATCCGATGTGACACACCATGTAAACCCGTTTAAAAACGCTGTAACTATAAAGCGAGGTGTCAGCGATGCGTTTACGCTTAGGGTTGCCAAGTAGGTTTAAACATATTTGGTTCTTTACGAACGAGCCAAATATTATCTTGTTCTTTTTTATGTCATAGGGCCTAAACAAGCAAACGGATCGCTTGATGGAAAGCGATTACCGTCGCCCATAGACACCTGCAACACCAAAGGAGTCACAAATGCGTTGCCGGCCTTTGTGCGGCCTGTCCGGCTTTGTGAGACGTTTTGTCTGACTGCCGCGCATTTCGAAAGAATGCCCAGTACGTCTAGCGTAACAGTGATATGCGACTCCTTGTTGTGTGACAAATACTATCTGTCAATTTCCTTTCAATACCGTGCGACCAACACAGGTGATGCTGAGTCGCGCGACAAGCGAAATTAAGGCAAAATATACTAATCCTGCCGAGTGCTGTTCGCGAGGCGGTATGGTGTATGGTGCAGTCACTAGTCAGTGGCGTATCTACGGCTATTTACTTACGGCTATTTTTCTGCTTAAGCCTAGATTTTTTTAATGGTTAACCTACCATACTGTGGCGGGCACGGGCCGTCACTCCCGTAAATGCGCTTATAGATGTCCAGCTTTTGTATTTTTGGGCCTAGCAACCCTATTTGCGCTACCAGTATTTATCGTTTGTTAAACCGGCGACGACACGGCGCGGCCGCGGGTAAATCACGGGTAACGACGCCTGTGGATTACATGTCGTAGACCGTGTCGCGCCGAATTTGGAGTTTAATTGTACCGTAAATATGGTGACGACGGGGTTAAGGGTGAGTATTCATCGGTGCTACGAGAAACTAAGCAGAAATCTACCGACAAGAATACTGGGGTTCTCTAGTCTCGTACAGCGTTATTTGAGTCGCGTTATTTCGGTCACACCATACTTAGTGTGACTTGTTCACGTGACATGAAGTATGTCGCGACCGAAATTACGCGACTCAAATTACGCTCGTCTGGCTTCACCCTAAAGTAGAAAGAGAGCAGCAAAGCGAGGTTTTTCATGCAAAACAAGGGAGAAATGCTGAGAATGAAATGCAAGAGACGTGAGCAACAGTACTATATCCGTTAAATGGAACCCAGTTAATAAATATACACGTAATTACATAGGTAGCTAGGTAGGTATTTTATATTAAACACAAAGTAATAAATATATATAATATAATAATAATAAATATTCGGTATCTTAGCTATTGCTCACTAATCGCCCGCGTGTGCCTACCGTCAAACGGCTCTATATCAACGACTCCCGATACAACAATGTCCCTTTAGTTCGTAAACTAAAACGACATGCGACAATCCTTTAAAAACGCGCTGTTAACCTCCACTAAACATTAATCAGTATAACTAACATCATTACCGGCATTTGATCCTAGCTGTTGTTCACTAATCGCCCGCGTGTGCCTATTGCCAAACGGCTCTATATCTCACGACTCCCAATACAACATGTCCCTTTACTTCGTTGTGTTCGTAACCCACGACGACAAACGATATTCAACCTTTAAAACTAAACCGGTTTCCTGGTCTAAACAAGAAAGGCCAAAATGAAAAGCTAAACGCTTTTGGGAATTAATTATGCCTGCCGAGCATGTGTCACATGTCGAGGACAAAATTATGAAATTAGCCTAAACCTTAGGCCTAATAAACCTATATATACATTTTCATCTACGGTTATTATGTATAAGTAATTATCATTATTAACTAGGTTATCAGAATAGAACAAATTCTTTTCTGATATCTAAGCTACATTATTGAAAAGTTTATGTCAGATAGTTTTTGCGTTTAAGTGGAACTTACATAATATAGGTGGCGCTGCTCACCCGATAACGTCTGCTCTGTGTATTTCCGACGATAATTTTTTTAAAATGCGACGAATAAGTTAAATCCAGTGATAAACAATGTAATTGATGTGTAAGGCACCTGGTGAACTATTAAAATAATTAAAATAGTTAAAACAAACAGTGAAAAGTGAACAAACAGCGAGATTAACGTGTTTCGATAGTGCGTGTAAAAATACATTACTGTGCTTGTGTTCAGTGACTCCAGCAGTAACAAACAATACAAAACAATAAAAAAGACTTATACGGTGCCATTTCATTACTAATTAATCCGTAATTAGCTTGTAAAATTCAAAATTTGTCGTTAGATTGCATGTTACAAACAACGACATTGAGTGACAAGTGCGACGAAGACGCAACGAGCTACGAGGTGCTGCACAAGCGCAAATGAGTGAGCGGGACAGTTATGCTTCGCTGTGTTTACATTTCTACTACGGATAAGAGTACCTAGCCTTATCTGCGCGCCCGGCGATTAAACTTGCCGTAGAAATAGGCCTACTTTTGCGCATTGTCTATCCCTAAGAATCGTTGCAGCTAATTGAATAAAAATGAGTTGCCTCGCATGTGACCGTCCGGCTACTAACCATCTAGAAATACTGACCTGCGTCACATGCAAAGTTATCTATCATTATAAATGCTATAACATGACGGAAGCCTACTTTAATAAAAACAAACTTCAGCTAGAACGCAGCTGGCGCTGCCAATCATGCACGAATGTTACAACAAGGCGAACAAGAAATGATGATACACCGGTCCGAAATAATTTCGATATGCCGTCATTAGATGATACTAACATGTCAGTCGATGTACTCCTTGATCTTGATCTTCAGTTCCAGCAAAGCAAACACACTAAAACACCACAGTCTTCGCAGCTGAACCAATCAATTACTATCGACCAAATCGGAGCGCTGTTTGACTCTAAACTTGCTGATTTTAACAATACTATTACAAATAACATCCATCGTCTAATAAAATCAGAAATAAATGCAGCAACGGAGCAACTAAAGAACGATTTTTTGCAAAAAAATAACACAATAATATTGGATCAGCAGATGTTAAAAGCCAAACTTGAATCGACAACTGCCCTAATTGAAGCCTTACAACGCGAAAACGAGACTATTAAAATTGAATTGAACAATATAAAGTGTCAGTATAGCAATAAGCCTGAATTAAAAACCTCACACTGTCAGAAGCAGTTCGTGTTATACGGCCTCGACGAATACTACGGCGAAAAAGAAACTGACCTATATCCCCGCATAGATAACATGTTCAAGGACATATTAAACATTAACATCAACGGGTACATAGAATCTGCAAGGCGAATAGGAAAAAAAGGCAGCCGACGTCCTATTATTTTGGAGCTGATTAGCCAACGGATGAAGAAGTATGTACTGCAAAATGCTTATTGTTTTATTAACACGGGCTATGCTGTCTCCGAAGTATTAGATGAGTCAGACCTAAAAAACAGAAAACACCTCAGAGAATGTCTAGTGTTTGCACGCAAACAAGGAAAACACGCAGTCATTCGCCATAACAAGCTATTCATAAACGGCAAAGAGTATGCACCGACTGTACCAGCGATACAGCACAGTCAGCAAGACCGCAATAATAGCATCGGCTCGGACTCGGAATTACCAGCATCGACGCATGAGATGGATAATAATAATTCACGGACTTTTTTTCGTCCAGAAAGCCCCCAAATGTCGTAAAATAAACCTATTTTACCAGAATGTACGCGGACTGAAAGGAAAAGTATCAACTGTAAAAAATGTACTGACCACATTCGAAAATAATATAATAGCATTAACCGAGACGCGCCTTGATGACTCTGTCTACGACTCGGAATTATTCCCAAGCGACTACAACGTACTACGATGCGACCGCGCAGGTCGCGGCGGCGGCGGAGTGCTGCTCGCCGCACGTGCGCCCTACACGCTTCTCCAACTGGACTGCGGTGCTAGACCCGATGACGAGATCACCTGCGCGCTCATCACCAAGGGCCACTGCCGATTTATACTATGCGTGTTATACCTAGCGCCGCGCATACACGAGTCCTATTACCTATCAGCATTTCAATGTCTGAAAAAAATTGTAACTGATTATCCCCACCCAACCGTTATAGTTGGTGATTTTAACCTGTATTCCGCCTCTGTTAGCACAAGAAATGCATTTGAAAGTTTTATTTGTCACTGTAACTTAGTACAATGTAACGGCATCGTTAATAGTCATAACCGGTTATTGGACCTAGTGCTAGCAAATAAAACCTATCAGTTAACGGTTACTGAGGCTGTCGCTGGTCTGGTCTCGGCCGAGCAACACCATAATCCTCTTAATATTGAAATGTTAGTCCCCACCCTTTTTAGTCATCGTGTTTCCAATCACGTCACAAACAATACCCCGGCCCAGGAGAGAAACTACCGTAAAGCAAATTATCCCCTTCTGTATGAGAAGATTGCTAACTCGGACTGGACTATCCTGCGGGATATGCGTGATGTTAATGACTGCACTCAATGTTTTTATAGCACTCTGGACAAGTATTTTGACGAATGCGTCCCCCTTAAGCAACCTTTAAGGTATAACCCCAACCAGCAGTATCCCGAGTGGTTTTCTCGCGATCTTATTAACTTAAATAAATTGAAAAATACATACCATAAGTTATATAAGCAAACCGATAACCAATTGTATTACGCTTTTTTCACATACTACCGTAAAATGGTGCATACTAAAATCGAAACGGATAAGTGTTCATATCTTAGCAACTTACAAATGAATATTGTGAGGGATCCTTCCTCATTTTGGTCACATATAAAGCGACAACGCAAATGTAACCAGCCAGCAACATTCGGCAACATGTCAGCACAAGAGGTCGCGTCCTCCTTTGCAGATTTCTTTAAGAACGTATTCTTGCCGAATGTCCCCAAGCTGGATGCGGTGGCCGCGTCAGAGGCTGCTGCAGCCGAATCACCAATGTCCAGCACTCGATATGTCACGATCGATTATATTACTGAAGTGGATATCCGAACGGCCATCAACCGCCTGCGACCCAAGCATACTCAAGGTCCCGACGGAATACCACAATTCATAATTAAGGACTGTCGCGAAGTACTTATCCCACCACTAAAACATATATTTAACCAAGCACTAGAGAACTGTACATACCCTGCGATTTGGAAAACAACTAAAGTTCTGCCTATACATAAATCCGGATCCAAATCCGACGTCCGCAACTATAGGCCGATTGCCGTACTATCGATATTCGGAAAAGTATTCGAAACAATAATTTACGCCAAAGTTTATAAGCAGCTGAACGGTTGGTTCTGTGATGAGCAGCATGGATTTTTACCGAAGCGCTCAACCACATCAAATCTTCTTAATATTGTCTCCATCATATCAAATAATCTTGACCAACGAAAGCAAGTAGACGTCACTTACTTTGACTTCCAGAAAGCTTTTGATAAAGTGGATAACGATGTGCTGCTCAAGAAGCTATCTGCTGCTGGTTTTGGTACCCATCTACTTGAGTTTGTAGCTAGTTACCTCTCAGACCGACATCAATATGTCCAATATGAAGGCGCGCGATCCTCTCAATTTCTGGTCACATCGGGAATCGGGCAGGGTAGTAGTCTCGGGCCCCTCCTGTTTCTAATTCTCCTTAATGACTTACCGACAGCAGTACATCACTCATCATGCCTTCTGTTCGCGGATGACCTTAAATTAGCCATGCCAATTCACAGAAATCAAGACTGTTCCTTACTGCAACTTGACATAGACAAAGTTTGCGCCTGGGCACATGATAACAGCTTGTCCCTTAACAGCGACAAATGCTCGGTTATAACATATACGCGTGGCCGACTCCCTATAACCCATCCCTACGCCATAGAGGGCAAGCCGTTAAAACGTGTCAAAGAAGTTAGGGACTTAGGAACGTGGTTTGATACTCAGCTCACATTTAGCCAGCACATCAAAAAAGCCTGTAACGAAGCCCGTAAATGCCTGGGATTTGTCATACGTCAGGCGAAGCTATTTAACAATAAACTCGCTATGGCTGCACTTTATAACGCATTCGTCCGCAGTAAACTCGAATCAAACGCAGTTATTTGGAGCCCCCATGATAAACACTACACGGTTCTAATAGAGAAAGTTCAAAAAACATTCGTAAGGTTCCTCTATAAGAAGTTATACGGCTTTTATCCATTTCTTTATCCCACCCTATTCGTTTTAGGTATGGTAGACTATACATCTTTAGAGTCACGTAGAAACATGTACCTAATCAAATATTTTTTTCAATTAATCCGAGGACAGGCAACTAACCCGCCAATGCTCCAACAAATAAGTCTGCGGGTCCCCCGTCTTTCCGCGAAACAGCTGCGTCCCCGCAGCCGTGGTCTCTTTGCTGTCCCTCCAGGTCGGACACGCCTGCTTGCTACGTCCCCTCTTCACCAGGCGTTAACACTGCTTAACAACACCCTGGACAGCGACAGCCAACTAGACATTTTTTTTACTACTGAAACCACATTCCTAGCTGCATCAAATCGTTACATTGAGTCCATCGTTACCACTAGCTCCATTACATAATACGTGCCCTAGTAATCAATGATTTGCCTTATTTATTTGACATTTATGTTCCACTGACCTAATTTTAATAATTCGTTATATTTTAATTTTAAATGAGTATTTCGACTTCATCTGAAATTGTACTGACATGACTAGCCATATATTGATATTCTTGACATTTAATTAATTTTACAATTCCTCGGTCTACTTACTTATTTTCCAATCTCTGTTATGTAATAGCTCCTAGTCCCAATGTAATGTCTTCTAATTTTCAAATGTACTTATAATAATAATTTCATTTTACCTGTCACATAATAATTTAATAATGCATGTTAGCTATTAAGAAATGTTACACCAATTAGCACGTAAGGTTGAACTGTCAGTGTTAATTGTATGCAATAAACAATAAACAATAAACAACAATAAACAATAAACAATAGTTACAAACTTTCATATTTAGAATATTATAAATTGACGTACCAAAAATATACTTCCTAACTTTGTTAGAAGTATAATAAATAATAATAAATATCGGACAACCTCACACAAATCGATCTAGTTCCAAAGTAAGCTCAAGAAGGCTTGTGTTATGGATACTAGAAGCACAAATATTTGAGTTCATCACGCAAATATTTGCCCTGGCCGGGATTCGAACCCGGGACCGCCGGCTCAGTAGGCAGGTGTCTACAAACCGAGCCAAACGCGTCGTCAAAATATAATAAGAATAATAAGAATAACGTCACGACATTTTGGTGGAATGCAGCACAATCAAGTGACGTTACCTATACATCCTTATGCCACTAAAACGACCTACACTGGGCAGTTCCAAAAGTATCCAATGTGAGTGTAGTAAAATGCATTCTTATTTTTCATTGCTAGGCTCGCCTAAATGGGTTAGAAGAATAATGTCCTATGTCTGTCCAGAGCCCAAGTGTCAAGTGTCGTTGTGGTTGAATGGGGTTGTTAGCTTGGCAAAACGGGCCGGGTTCCAGCAAGGCCGTGTTTTGTTAACACTGCGCAGACGCGCGGGTTGATAGCTCTTGTTCGAGCCGTATTTCCGCACAAGTGGTGTAATGTAATGCTAAACTTGGAGAATAAAGCAGCAGGTACTGTTGTATGCCGTTGGGAAGTTATAGTTAGCTTACAGTTTTCATGGGTTTCCTCATATTATTACTTTTTTTTTATTATATTTGCCGGGAGCTTTAATAAATCTAATATAAAAGTTTCAAGTTACTTTTATTGTTTTTCCGAGAAAATGATTTTCAGGTTAGGTATAACACATTGGAAATAAGCTCACGAATCGCTTTAATTTTTCGTATTACAAGATAATTACGCCGAGAAACCTAGATAGCTCTTCAAAGTGAAGCCAGTTTTACTTAGCCACGGGCTAAGTACCGTCCGTTGGCGCATCTATCACAACGTCAATGTCACAATCAAAACGTCTCTGAAGATATGCACACATAAAACGAAAAGTGGCTTCATCTTTCACAAATCGTATTTATTCTAAGGGAATATGATAGGATACAGCTGTAAAACCTACCATTAAAACCGATGACATCATAACCCTCTCATGCACTAAGAATCGAAATGCCTTTCCTTCTTGAACTGTACCGATTGCCCCGATGGTTCAACCTAAAAAGTGCCAAAGGCGACCTCGCGCTCTCTTGTGTACCTATACTTTCATGTACATAACAGCAGTCCACGAATTTGCCAATATGGTATGTCGTACCAAATCTTTTACGTCTGTTGAAAGTCTCGAGAGACAGCGACATCGCTAATCACTGCGCATAATTCTCATCACGCGCATACCCGCCCCGGGCATGCGCTTATACGCATTAATCTCATTTATGTATGCAGATTGTGTGCGGCGACGCAGCGGCTGCGTCGGGCGCGGTTATTGCGTTAATCCGTCAACGGAAGTATGATGGAGAAATGTTCTCAAGCTACATTTAAAGTATCTAATGACTTATTGAAATACCTACAAAACGGGTTTACTCACGTCGTAGAAGTCGAATATCGATCGACATGTTTCGAATCGGTACGCGATTCATCATCAGGAGAGCCGAGCAGTCGCGGCGGCGGCCAACCGAGCACGAGGCATTTAGGTATTTTAATATGCCTGAGACTCACGGTAGTTTTCTTTCTAATGACTGTTCTGTATCCTAACCTTCTCTGGCCACGTTTGCCGCCAGGGGGAGGTGGCTATTGAGCGACTTGTGGTCCACAAGAAAGGTTGAAGTTACCAAGCCACGAGGAATATCGCCTATGAGATTTATTTATTTATTTATTACCTAAGATACATATCACTTACAGCCTAGTCCAATGCGCGATATATACTATTAAGTCAAACAACATGTCAAAGAAAATAAAGATAAAATTCGCGAGTAGTACAATATTAATGAACACAGCGTAACAATATAAATAGGAACTAACACGAACATAAATGGTCTAGGAGAACCCTTGTGAGCTCCGCCAGATTGCAAATGAACAAACCTATTTCTTCGAATATCTGATCAAGTATTTTCATGCCTCTGACTAGAGGCGCATGAGATGGCTATATCAAATAGAAACTAGAGTAAGTGGCTCTTCATCACTACACAAATGCACAAGGAAGGCGGCTATCACTATCAGGGAAGAATGGAGGCGTGCTGTTAAGCTTTCCACCAACATCTAAAATGATGAACCCGACCACTCTGTCAAGAACGAAGCTGACGATGAATTTGTATATTGATATAGTACAACAGTTAATTATGAAGACATAATTTTATGCAATCCACTGCAGTCCAAGTGAGAATCAAACTCACGAACTCTGTGTGTCTCGAGTTTTCATTTAAAGCTTCATAAAATATGGCACTCATCTTCAACCATATAGATGACGATTGAACTTCAACTGATTATATAACATTTTGACAATCTGCATGTCCATCAAACATATTTTAACCTCTCATCTTCAACACGTCATCACTATTTCACATGTTTACTTATTATATCGGTGCCGAACTAAGGGTATTTTCTGAATGACACCCCATTGCCCGACCGGTTGATCTAGATCACAGAATCACTTCAAATCCCGTCTACATTCAACTGTTCCCATCATTAACCAGACATTCGTTTACGGACAAATGCCCAAGTCACAGCCCATATAAGTTACCCCGGTCGAAACACTACTCTAATTACACGCCCTAGGCCGGCGGCTCCTTGTACAGAAAATAAAAAAAACCAGATGACAACACGATAACAGCTTTGTAACATTAAGGTGACATGGACGTAATTGATCGCGTGAGCAAACTCCGGATATGTCCTCTTATAATTAAACGCCTACACCACCGAAAGAGAAACACTAGCTATGACAAACTATCTCACTTACTACCTTTTAATGTCGGGAGAGATAGGATTAGGCGGTGCCATTTAAGGCGAAAAGACGGCGCTTGATAATAAGCTTTGTAACATTTACACATGAACCAGCTACCGCGCTGACCTTTCGTTGTGACAATGTGACACATCGTGTGGTGACACTGCCCTCTTGTCTCTTTATACCCTACTTGATTAGGGTAGGGTTGAGTAGTTAATAAGCCAATAATAGTAAAAGTAAGTAAAAACATAACTTAATTTTCGCTTTATATAAAAATGTACCAGAGTAACAGTGACGTGGGTCCACAAAACCTAATTAATAATGATGACGAGAGACACGGCAAAATACTTTGCCTTCTCTTTTTATCAGAAACATACGCCTCGATTGGGAATCTCCTCAAATATTAAAATTAGCACCCTCAGCTGCTCGACTAGGGTTAGCGCTCTCAAACAATTGAATCTTATTCGATTCATTAATTATCAAGTTTTTAAGTCGCAAGAGAAGCATCTCGCTTCGCTCGCTTTTAAAGTGGGTTAAAAAAGTGCGAAGGTACACTTTTGTCGATTCATAAATCAAGGAATTTTGAGGTAACTAAATACAAGAAAATAAGAAACCATCGATCGAGAACCTCAATTTTGAACTTCCAAATTTATCGGTTTTGAGGTAACGTAATATCAACGTCAATTGAAAACCGCCTCCTTTTTGAAGACTGCTGATAAAACAGCATCGAATCCCCGATGAAATCGGTTCGTAAATGATGAGAGCATAGAGCAAAAATCTATAAAGAAATACTTCATCGACTTGCTCCTATATTTTGAAGTCGGTTAAAAATAGTGCCCTAATGCGCAGTCGCTCCAGACCTACACTGTCGTTTGCTGTAATTGACACACGCTCGCGTGTCACAGACAAACTCCAAATACGTGTGCGCCAAATGCCGGCGGCGCAATTTGCCCCGGACGCGTCATTCACATGTAATTGGCCGTTAGCCATCGCCATTAACTAATGAGATCCGACGATAGCATCGTCGGTGCGCGCAAAGCGATCACCGACTTTACCCCGTTAGATTTTAGCCGAGGTTAGTGTTGGATTTTGGCCGAGGACGACTTGAAGGGATTCTTAAAAAACTTGCGTAAGTGCGAACTGCAACTTGCCTTGAGCGCGTTATACGAACCGTTAGAATTCGAAAGGGCTAGGCTCAGCATGTGCCACAGCCCGCAGGCCGCAACTCTGATTTTCAACCTACCTTGTTGGTGACAAAACCAGATATTTCATCTTACCCAGCTTAGTAATCTTCAAACAAGATAAACTGGGAGATGAAGAGCTATAGGACATTAACCTTAAAGATGTCCTTTCTTATTGCAGGAGAATAAGAAGATTCGAGGAAGAAGGCTGTATGGGAGCGCCGCCGGGCAGTAACCGTTGGCTACCATTGGGAATTGGGCTGAATGAACGCAACCAAGCGATCGACAGCCCGCCTGTCTCCGACCGAGCGTCCCTTCACCAAATCATCATCATCATAAATAATACCCAGCTTAGTAATGTATAGTATATATGTTATATATAAAATCGTATACTCATCAGAGATTGCGCTTTCTCACACAAGTGACTCTGGATAACATCGCCGAAAAGGTTACCTAGCTGAAACACTATTTGTTTTTAACATCTGTAACGTTTCGCCGTTTCTGTAAATTTTCATTGCTCCGAAAGCCAATTTTTCCAACTGATAATTTTTCAGAATAATTATAAATCAAAACTCACCTTACCTAATGGGTTCTTTAAAACGATGTTTATAAAATCCTGAAAATATTACGGGTTTCAGGGAAAAAATACTTTCGGAAAAATTAAAATCTGGCGAAACCTTACAGATGGGAAGCAATGTTTCGGTGATGGGATAGAATACTCGCCGAAAACCTAATCGCCGAAACCTAACCTCCAATCCCCGCTCTAGTGTCGATGTCACCCGCGACAGCCGAAGGATCGCCCGACAGCGTGTCGAGATCCCCGATACCGATGTGCGAAGCGATTGCAGCCGATACCATGTAGCGATGGTCTCGATCGATTTCGTCACCGGCTATAGCAGTACTCTGACTTCGGAAAACATATGCATACCTAATTATAGTCATATATCTATTTACTCGTATTTAAACTTTATTTAACAACTAGCTGCACCCTGCGGTGTTACTCGCATATCCCCTGGGAACACTATATTTTTTATAAATAAAAAGTAACCTATGTGTCAGCTACGTCCATAGCAAATGTTATTAAAATTGGTCCAGCCGTTTAAGCGTGAAGAAGTAACAAATATACACAATACACATAAACACACTCACAAACTTTCGCGTTTATAATATTAGTGTGATAGATATAATAGCACAAATATCCAGTAACCGACTGAAAAAAGCAAAGTGCAAAGTAGTTAAAGTGCTAGTGGGCGGGCCATGTAGCCCGGGAAACGGACGACAGCAGTCCTGGAGTAGCGACCACGTATAGGAAAGCGGAACGTGGAACGGCCTCCGACTAGGTATAGTAGCTAGGTAATACATATAAGTACTATGTGTCCTTTATGCAAGTTTAGAATCGAAGACCAGAGTTGAATTCCGTACCAAATTCCGGGTTATGTCAAGTTACCTTAACAAAACCCACAGCAAATATTTGATCCGATTTCATAATCTAAGGATTATGTCCGTTATGCTATACGCAAAGTTTCCAGACACCGCACAGGACTGATTACATTAAATTAATCAGCTTAAATCATTTACGGTTGGGGCCCTATCTGCGATCATTTCATTACCTGGGCCATTCCAAACAAATCAAGACAGGCGTCTGGATCCATTTATCACGCTAGGTGTCCGCGAATAGCTTTCCTTACAAAAGATGCATCAGACGAATGAATTTAACATTCCTTTAGAAGATACCAGCCAAATAATGTATCTCCCGGGCATTTTCTTGGTATTTTCCTATGTTTGCTGTTCATATGACATTAAAAGTAGGCGTGGTAAAATTAGGAACATTTCACGCTCTTGTCATTTGTTTTTTCGCGATGGACACAGCGGGGCTAGCATATCTTGCCGCGATTTTGCGCACTCAGTGTCACCTGTCTTCCTCGCACGGTATTGACACGAAAGTGACAGGTAGTGTTTATCGCGCGCCCAAGACTCGCGTGACACAGTTATGCTAAACGTGCAGGACTTATTACAATAAATTAATAAGCTTATGTCTTTACGGTCTCAGCTTTATCTTCGATCATTTCTGGCCTTTTCAAACAAATCAAGACAAGCGTCTGGACTCATTTATCCCGCTTAGTGTCCGCGAATAGTGGTCCTTACAAAAGATGCATCAGACGAATGGTTTTCACAAACCAGATTCTTTTTATGACGTTATTCTTCTTCGAAGTCCTGTAAGGAGAACCACGGCGCTAATTCAACTGTACTTTGATATGTCGCCAAATAAGGTATATCTCGGGTATACATCCATTATATTGACTTATTCTGTCATTAAACAGCGATGTTTCCTATACGAGCTGATGACATTTGAAAGGAGACATGGTAAAATTATACAGGATATGAATTAAAGTTTCAGTTAATGTGACATTCGTTTTGGAGCCAAGTGGTTATAAGCAGAGCGGACGATGTCTAATAGGATGCAACACGTTGTCTTTGCGGCGGAAAATGCTGCGAACTTAAAGCTAGTTGAATATTCCGTCTCAGACAGCGTACGATTTTCAGCTGGTGATTCCCCCGTCACTGCGATACCGCTGGCTTCTCTGGGCACTAATTTGAGGGTATTTTAAGATATCGCCAAATAAGCGATTTCACAGGTACTTGTATCGCCTTTAACTGTCATGAAAACCTGATGTTTGAGATTCGACCTGCTGAAAGTGACATTTCATGTTACTAGACAAGTCTTGCGACTGATATCTAAAGCTATCGCAAATATATAAATCGCAAAATTAACGCGATCGGGTTAACGAGAGATCACCGAAGTACCGACTCGTACCTAGTATATCGCCAGTTTCGAGATCTCTCCAAGATATCAGAGAAATATATAAGGAACTAGGGCCCTGGTTGGGCGAAATCGGGAATTTTTTAAACAGTGTATATCCGGGCTTAACATATGACAGGTTAACTGCCTCACTCTCACACGAGGCTCGTTAGGCGGGTGTGAGCAAGAGCGTGACAAACGAACGCCATTCCGAAGAGCCTGTCGCCTCGGATTAGCACTGTAGTGAAAAGGGTGTGGTTCAAACGACAGGCGACGGCGATTTCTGGGGATATTTGGGAGACATGGGGTTCGTCAGTTTAGCTATCTCACTCCAACATAAAAAAAAAAACGATCCTAGAGTATGAAATTTCCTATTACCTAGTATAGAACATAAGTCAAGCAAGGCAAGGGCAAATATTTGTGTGATGAGCACGAACTGAACATAACAACATAATTTGGAATTCTTAGCTTCAAAATTGGTTGAAATCTTGTCACTTGTTCCAATTAAAGCTTCTTGGAAACTACTGGCCCAATTACCCCCCCCAACATAGCTAAGAACCATCTCGACGGACAGCACTTTCGATTTGAAGAAACTTCACTCAAATTAGTCCCTCCGTTTGGGAGCTATGGTTGGCACACAGATAGACAAATACTCAGATACACATGTCAAACGTATAACACTCCTCTTTTTTCGTTGGGGGTTAAAAATGGTAATTTAAAAAGTGCTTATCGTGCTCGTGTCTAACTTGGACCGCAGACCAATCAGGCTTCA
The DNA here is from genome assembly GCA_932273695.1 of Apotomis betuletana. Classification (NCBI taxonomy): domain Eukaryota; kingdom Metazoa; phylum Arthropoda; class Insecta; order Lepidoptera; family Tortricidae; genus Apotomis; species Apotomis betuletana. The sequence continues at coordinate 23,359,775 of OW026307.1, forward strand.
GGGTTCCGGATTCTAAATAGAATTACACCATCGCACACTACGCGCATTTGTCTTTCAAAAAGAGACAACACATCACCGCACACGCGCGCGAGCAGGACAGACAATCAAGATAAGCGCACGGCAGCTCATACTGACGCAGGACTAATGGCGCCACCCGACGACGCCCGCGATTTATCGTCAGACAACCATCCGTTAACGAGTTGGTATAAGTCCTCTTTTCAAGTGTGGGGAATGTAATTTTGAAATAACAAGAGTCGGGTTACAGATGTACTGAACTAACAACAACTAACGCGGAAGGGAGACGAGGCACTCGCTACTCGTGTTCGCATAAACTTTATCCAGGCGTGAATGCATTTATTCATTCCCGCTGCCAGTGTCATAAATATCTAAACAATTTAGTGCCTTGTGGCTTTAACTTGTGGAGTAATAACGTATGGTGGTTGATTAATAATGTTGGAGCGATGAGGTGCTAGAATGCAGATTACGTCGCTTTTGTACATTCCTTATGTCCTTTTTTTAAGCTATAAAATTGGCTTGCTTATTGGGTCTAATCTTGCAAATCTACTTCTTACTTCCAATATGGGATCAAAAAGACATAGGCATTGGGGCGAGATAGACTAGGTTTCGGTTGATCTGATCACTGATAGTCTCCTGACCCTGAGTTCCAGAGTCGAGGAACGGATACACTATAGACTCTGAACTCTGAAATTTGAAATTTAGTTTCGTAGCGTGTTTTTCCCTTAAGAATTAAACCACACAAATAATTTTAAGCAAGTTGTACAATCGTACTTTATTAAAAGTTCAGCAATAGATTATCTTTTTCTGATTATATGAACATGTACATACATGGTCACATTAAGGTTTTAAACTCTCAGGTCGGCAAAAGTGTAAAAATAGATCATGCTTTCTGTCAATTTTCGAAATCATTGAATGGTAACCATTTATGCATGCAAGTACCCTATTACACCCACACGGATACAGGTTTATACTGATTTGTTTGTAGAACGTTTAATCGAATGCTCAGTTCATAACACTTGTCCCCGATCTCCCGATAGCGAACAAATGATACATCCAACAACAAAAAACCTCACATCGAATCCAACCGTCTTAAATTTCAAACTCAACTGGCCAGTAATACGATTTAAACCAAACTATTCTCTTTGTTCAGTTGATGCTCTTCGGTTTTAAAACAAATAAAGGTAGTCAAAAACAATCGCGCGCGCAATCCGCGCATCGTAAAGAGTCATCGCGCGTGCGCAGATGCTATCGCCGCTGAGTTACGTGTCCATAGAGTATAACAGCTGTTGAGATAGCCGAGGATGATTTAGCCGGGGTGATATAGAGATGACTAACCGTACACATCAATAAAACATATCGGAGACGGAATCTCTGGGATTCTGGGTGAATTTTGCGGTGTTGATGCAAGTATATATGCACAAAAGATTTGTATGACATGAGATCTAAGATGGAAAATGGCGATGATGTCATAGATCAACTTACCACACAAACATTTTCAATAAATTTAATTCAATCTCAACAATAGCACCAGTGGACAGTGTTACGAAGACGGCTAGCCTTTTCACGACTAATGTATAGTGCTTTTCTCAAACATATGATTCGGGAAAAAATATATAATTCAGCTGTTTAGCCTCTTCATGAACACAGACGCCATGTTAAAGAAAAATTACTTCCCGGCCTTCAATTTCGTTTGAAATTCCTTTACAGTTCTCTCGAGTTGTTCCGCCCGAAACGTGATACTTCGAAGTCTGTTAATAACGAACTTTATGACGACATTTAATTCCATGTTTGAGAAATATAAATTTAAGCGAAACCGGTCCAGCAGCATATGCTAGGTTATCTTACCGCGACTTCGCTTGTCGTGCGACTCAGCATCACCTGCCTTGCTCGCACGGTATTGAAAGGAAAGTGACACTTATTATTTATCGCGCGACAAAAAATCGCAGGTCACAGTTATGCGTCCAGGAGCACTATTGTTCCGGCTCTATCTGGGAGCTCTATTGTACTCTATGTGCGCACGCGCAGAACTGGGCCACTTGGGCGGGAGTGGAACATTGCCGTGATTTAGAAGCTCGTGATGCGCACAAGGGATCGCGGAAATCCATTACAATTCAGAAAACATACAATATATTTGCAAATAATATATTTGCTGTTTAATAGGATACGGATTTCCATGTGGAAAATTTCGAAACGAAACTTTCCCTGGGCACATTGTGCTTGCACTTATTGCACTTTCAAGCGGTCTGGTATAGCGGTCCTGTGGCTCAGTTGGAAGAGCAATGTTCCGGTTAAACAAAGGTCGTGTCGATTTGCACTTGGACTGCAGTGGATCGCATAACATTTTGGTTTTTTATTTTATCCTTTATGTACGAGTATATATATCGCCAAGTTGATCAAAAAATACTTTAAAAGACTGACTTGGAAAATATCTTCTTAAACTTATATTAATTGATCTAGATGCCGTAGTATAGTTAACGCTGAGGACTCCTACATAATACCATGACTAATGTCATGAGCTCTCTCACATAAATACAAGCAAAAAATGACAGCGTATACCCTAACGACACCCGACAGTTTCACGTCGAAAATAGTCTTGTAAACTTATCTTTTTGTCACGATGAAAGGTCACGGGATTAACACCCGATCACGGTCCTAAACGGTTTAACCGTGTCACGCTGGGTTGGCAGCCGTGACACGTGACATTTGGCGGCAGTCGGTGGTCATTGAAGACTACCGCGACACGTCAAGATTGTCACGTCACAGCGCCGCGGTGTCGGCGCGAATGAACTTTTTGTGCGCTTAATTGAAATTGAAAAGACGCCGGTCATGTGCGAGTCTGATTCGCGCACCGAGGGTTCCGTACAAACCGCGAAAGTACTGAATATGAACATTGCTGTAACGAAAATATAAATTGTATTGAGGAACGAACTTAACTTTGCCGTTGGTAACTGTTGTACCCACACATCGGCATAGTTTGATATAAGTGTCCCAACTGCAAATATGTTTGTAATCATAAATCGATATACCTATTGATTTTATTGTAATACTAGCTGCACCGCGTGGTGTTACCCTCTCATTCCGCGGGAACACTACTTTTTTTCGGGATAAAAGTAGCTCGTGTGTTAATCCAAGGTGGAGCTACCTTCATACCAAAATTAATTAAAATTGGTCAGTCCATTTGAGCGTAAAGAAGAAGTAACAAACATACACATAAATACACTCACAAACTTTCGCCTTTATAATGTTAGTATGATAATTACAAATTTACGATTCTATTTTTATTAATTATATTTATTTCATTAATCTAGGCAAACGGGAAGTACTCTATAGGTTTTGATTCCCTTGCCAGCGTCTACAAATGCAGCATAAAGGCTCGTATCTTTTTATTGCGTTGACTTTGAAGTTTGATTTTTTCACGGCTACGCGTTCCTAATCCTAAGAAAAAGGTCTTGACAGCCGGACAACAAAACGATCCAATAAGGCTTCCGTTTTTACCGATAGATGTACGGAACCCTAAAAACGTTACATAATCTAATCGACATTATTACCCTTCTAAGTGGTAAAAGGACGGCGACATTTCTCTAATAAACGGTTTCCATTACAATCGGCATATTCTCATTACTAAGTCATTGAGCAAAAACTTATCAAAGTTATTGAGAAAGGTACTAAGTTAGCGCATCGTCAAAGGACAGCGACATTCCTTTTCCGATCTTCTTAATTGACATTTCATTGGTTTTTAAACAACCTTTATTCCGATAACATTAGCTCAGGTTAAATGGGATATTGTGTTTCGCGTTAAACAAAAACTATTCGGTATAAACAATCAATAGTTCTTGCACTAGGGCTCAAAGGACGGCATTTCTTCTTAAGCGTTTTTACGATCGGCAACATTTGACTCTTTAACTAGTTAATTAGGTAATGGTTTTACAGCCATTAAAAACGGCGGAACATAATCAACTGATAATGTAAGCTTTGTCAGAAGGCGACATTAATACGTATCTTTTGTAACGGTCTTATGCGTGGATAATTTATAACCATGTGACATTATCTGTGTTTTCTTGTATAAATATAAAAAACAATGCTAAGGAGCCGGCAACATGTTTCTAATTTTAAGGTAATTGGTAGAGGCAAATTCGATTATACAATTTTAGTTACTATCGGAATCAATTTTAGTTATTATCATTTATGATGATATCAATGTTTAACTAGCCTCAGAAAAATATAGAAAGCAGCATATGTGTTAATTCAGGCTGTCAGCTACTTTCATACCAAAATTTATCAAAATTGGTCCCGCCGTTTGAGTGTGAAGAGGTAACAAACATACACACAAACACACTCACAAACTTTCGCCTTTATTATGTTAGTGTGACTAAAATTATCAGCTACTTTTGATGCTCCGGGCCCATGATGGTTGCTTTTAACAGGCGATAAATAAGTGACAAAGCATCCGTCACGTTTATGACAAAATGCAAGTGAGAGTGACAGATGCTGTACTATAATATTAGGTATAAATTACGTATTCCAAATTTCAAGTCCAAGTCTGTACCGCAATTGTTTCAAATGAGCCTTTCACCATGATATTACTTTTAATGTGCCTTTGAATGGATAGGTACGATATCATTTCCATACACATACATGATACAAATCTTTATTATGTAGGTAGGCAATATAACTAAGCAAACGTATTCGTATATTTGTTTTATCTCTGGGGGCCTATGCCGGTTGCGTTTATCACGTGATAAATAAGCGACAAAGCATCTAACTCACACACGCATATCAAAACAACCATCATACGACGACGCGTTTGGCTCGGTTTGTAGACACTTGCCTACTGAGCCGGCGGTCCCGGGTTCGAATTCCGGCCGGGGCAAATATTTGTGTAATGAACTCGAACTGTGCTTGGGTCATGGTTGTTCTATGTATTTAAGTACATATATATTTATCTATATAAGTACGTATATCGTCGTCTAGTACCCATAACACAAGCCTTCTTGAGCTTAATTTGGGACTAGATCGATTTGTGTGAGGTTGTCCGATATTTATTTATTTATTTATCATAGGCCCGCTGGTATCAAAATTTCAAGTAAAGTAATTTGTAGGCATATATACAAATTCACTTAAAAAAATCATTTAAATGTTACTACTGAACTAGGTGAGCACAGAATTGTGGCAGCAAGCCTAAATCACTCATGTGGCGCGCAGATAATAACATTAGCGGGCTATACTCCCAAACTAAGTCCGACTAAGACTGAGGGCTAACCAGCCCTGATACAGTTCAAGTCATTTAAAAAAAAAAAAAAGAAATGGCAGCAAGCCAAAGCAAGTGGTAGTCCACTTAAATATGGAGGCGAACGGGAAACAATCTGCATAAAACCATATTCTATATTCAAACAACCCAGTATATCGTCGTCTAATACCGATTGTTTTCTAGCAGAAACGCGTATCCGACATGCCTTGATAAAACCACTCGTGTGTTGAATGAAATAAACTGTATATTCTTAACAAACGCTGTACCTGTGCCACCTTAAGGTGCTTGGTTTTACTTCAAAATCAAAATTGTATAAATAAAGCTACTCGTGCACTTTATCAGTGCTGCGGAAAATATAGTATCTCTAAAAATAAATAATACAAGTCTCTATCCAGAGAGTCTTATATTCGACGTTTATTTTGGCTCATTTGATAGGTGTGAGCAATTAACGTTCGTATCATAAAATACAAAGTCTCAAAAAAACTTTTGCGTCAAAATTTACTACTTACTACTTTACTTTCGTTTTTAAAAGGCGCCTGCAGCGGTCGGATAGTCCGTATTCTAATAAACATTTTATTAGACGAAACGAAATAATAATTATGCATTACGATTGTCGTGTTCTATGACTAAGTTTTATTTTGTCGTAATCACTGATTTAAAACACTCACGATTTTATGAAATTCATACAGGTAAGAACAGAATCGGGGAGTATTATGATACACCACTGGCAACACACAAACGGATTGACAGAACCAACCAACCAATCATGTTCGCCTGTCATTCCGGAGTGGCATACCTTATTTCCTTATACCATGTGTAAACCCTCTTAAGAAAAGCGTTTCGAAGTCGTCAATACGGAGTCAACGTCGGGATGTAAAGTAGTGTCGCAGGCGGGAATCACGGCATCGACACGTCCGTCGCGAACAGCGGCTGCCATGCAAATGAACACGTGGGCTTACCGGGCTACGCGCACGCGCCTTGTCGCAAATACATGTATTGCCTATCCACACTATCTTGTAAAATCCTTATGGTATAGGTATGGCACTTCGGCCAGTGAGACATTCTACGTCACTGATTAGATGCCACTTTATGGTAACAAAATAATTAGAAGGAAATATTCTTTGACTAAATTTTATGTTGTCGTAATAATATATGTAATTGATCTAAAACACTCACGATTTTATGAGATTCATACAGGTAACAATGAAATCGGGGAGTATTATGATACACCACTGGCAACACAGGAACGGATTGACAGAACCAACCAACCAATCATAGCGTGATGACGTCAAAACTCTCGCCTGTCGTTCCGGAGTGCCATACCTTCATCAGAAATTTAAGAGCTTAGCTCTTGTCGGTGGAGCAACTTCCATGTTTCTCTATCTTCAACTTTCTTTTTGATGTCCTGATACGACACGCAATCCACTTTCTCCTTGATTTGGTCTATATAAGATCTCCTAGGTCTTCCTCTCTTCCTCCTTCCCTCAATCTTCCCTTCAATAATGGTTTTTATGTAATCGTCATGTCGTAGCAGGTGTCCAAACATCTTTCCCCTTCTGTTTTCAATGGTTTCTAACAACGACCTTTTCTCTTTTACTCTTATAAGCACTTCCTCATTCGTAACTTTTTCCGTCCAGCTTATCCTTTCCATTCGTCTCCAGCACCACATCTCGAATGCTTCCAACCGTTCTCTATCACGCTGTGTCATTGTCCACGTTTCGCTTCCATAGAGGGCTAGACTCCAGATGGACACTTTTATAAGCCTTTTACGAATTTGGCCCGATATTCTGGCTTAGAATAAACTTTTTATAGCATTAAAAGCTTTCTTGGCTATGGCTATTCTAGCGATAATGTCCGGTTTACATCTGGAGTCATGTACACCGGACATCATCGCTAGAATAGCCATAGCCAAGAAATACCTTACCTTATACCATGAAAATTCTAAAATGGTATTGAAAATCAGTTTTGTATAAAGAGGGGAAACTATTTTAAGTTAAAATCTTAACTATCGTAGCGATGCAGGATTTGTATGAGCCCGCGAAAAGCTCCGTCGAATTAGCCCGTACGTCTAGCTTCCTCGACGACCTCCTCGACTGTTTGTCGCGCGACAAATACTACGTGTCACTTTCCTTTCAACACCGTGCGAGCAAGACAGAAGAAGCCGACTCGCGCGACAAGCGAAGTCGCGGCAAGATATGCTAGCCACTGGACTATCCTTTTGTCTTTTTAAATTAGTTAATCTTAATACCTTTCTTGTCACGTCTTTTAACGGAAAACCTCATACAAATCGATCTAGTCCCACAGTAAACTTTAGTAGGCTTATGTTATAGGCACTATAGGACGATATACATACTTATATAGATAAATACAGGCTTAAATATGGACACATCTATGACCCAGCAACAATTAAAATATTTGTCCTTATCGGGATTCGAACCCAGGACCGTCGGCTCAGCAGCTGCACTACCACTGCGCCAATCGCGTCGATGTTTATACAGAAAGGCAGCGGAAACCGTAAATGAGGCTGCAATATCATCGCACGTGTCGGCGACATGCAAATGGCGGCCCATTCGAATTCAAGATGGCGGAAGCGGCACGCGAGGTCGCGGGGTCGCCGTAGCCACGCGCCATTGTCCGAGCGTAGGGTGCCCACCTGGACTAAGGAGTAAGGACCACTGTGGCACGCGACTCTGCCGCGCGACAAACACTACCTGTCACTTTTCTTTCAAATCTTGCGAGCAAGACAGGGTGATGCTGCGTCGCGCGACAAGCGAAATCGCGGCAAGATATCCTAGCCCTACTTGAGCCCGTTTCATGAACTTACAAGCTTAGAATTAATACGCATAGAAACCTAACTTATAGTAGTGTCTATTTTATCACATTTTATCGATCACATTTACGGACTGTATAGCGGCAAAGATGACGCTGTCCGGAGGCCTAATTCGACTGCATCGAAAAGTTCCCATTTGAGGGATGTATCGACCTAATCGCATTAGGAGCTGAATAAATTATATTGACGATATACTCGTATTGTTTAAAAGGTTAATAGCCAACAAGAACAAACGGTCATGACAAAAATATAAAAAAATATTTTGGAAAATCATGGTGAAGAAAAATTAAAAAGCTGTCAGTTTGTAGATTCTTATATTGTATATAGGACTATCGGAAAAAATAAGATTTGTCTTTCAAAAACTACACCTATCCTATTTCGAAAATGTGGTCGCCCTACCGATATCGTCTCACGATTCCGCGCCGTACAATAGCCGGTATAAAACTAGAATGCGCACTGAAATCCACCGGCACCGCCGTTACAGAATCCACTTTATGTTTAATGAACTTATATTTAAACCTTTACTTATCGGGACGATTTACAAGTAGAATAGAATAGAATATTCTTTATAGTACACCTCAACAGGAAATAAATACAACAAAATTCAGATTACTAGAATATTTTTATCGATTCTTTTTATATTGACACAAAGGCAAATTATGAAAGAAAAATGTTATTTGATCCACTGCAATGTAAGCAGGGCTCGAACTTGCTACCCTACGTTTCCGGCGTAGTGCTCTTCCAACTGAGCTATCACATCGTTACGATAATTACACCAAATCTTTGATTCTATAATTCTACGCAACTGGAGCGCCCTCTGCGTCATATGTGTTTAAAATGCTTATGCGCATTATCCATACCCCAGGATATGCGTTTACACGCAAGATACCCAGTCCCCATTGCTTTACAGCAAGTGCAAGGACCGCAAGAAAGATGGTGCTTTTCTAAACGTTTTTAACAGAATACGTGTTTATACCTAATACTATTAAAAGTTATGTGTAGGTCGTATTTGTAAATCAATTTATTTCACGCTTACCCTAATTTTATTGATATAAGTCGGAACAAGCACGCCAAATTATCTGATGTCGGGATATGACGACATCAAAAGGTCAAAGGTTAAAGACATTTAGGACACATGCCGTTAGGAAAGTATTACGGTGCGTCTCCACTGCAGCAGAGAGGAGCGGAGACGTGCGGAATCGACCAATCACCTGAGTTGGAATCTGTACTCAGTTCCTCTTCTCTATTGTGATTGGTCGATCCCGCACGTCTCCGCTCCGCTCAGATTCCGTGGAGACACACCCTTAGTCTGACTTTCATCCCAAAAAGCGGGTTGTAAAGAAACGAAGGACACTCACAACAAAATATCACATGGAGAGATAAAGTAGACGCCGATTAGTATGCTTCAGCACTATATAGGGGTTTTCGGTGCATGAATGATTTGACGGTAGGCGTCAAATCTCGTGAGAAAAGTCCCTTAGACATATAGGTACCTACTCAATTAAATTAACTTTTTTATAAATATAAAAGAACATGTGATTAAGGATGAAATACTTAATTTTAAAGTCACGCCAAGTAAATTCCTCACATATGATTATGACCAATTATGTTAGACGGGGAAAAATCTAAACATCGTGAAATATACGTAATCCGTCTCACGTAATTTGTGGATGGCCCCATACGACCACGCGTGACTAGTGTTGTGCCTTTGGAAAATTCTCGTTATCGGGAAATTCCAATTTGAGAATATTTCCAGTAAATTCCCATTGCTCCTGGGAATATTCTCAAAAGAAATCTGGGAATATTCAAAACTTTTTTGCTCTATGATTTTTGCTAGGGTTCCAACAGGACTCTATTACTAAGCATCCGCAGCTTGCCTTTCCGACCGTCCGTCCATCTTGCTGTCTGTCTGCCCGTCTGCATTTTTAGAATCGTTCAAATTCCCAGTATGTTAAGTACTATGGCCGCACATACTTAAAATAAAAACAAATTTCAACAATAAAAGGGCGAAAGTGAAAGTATGTCGATTATACATAATATGGTTGTCTATGTCTATGCAAAAGTTCTTTATATTTCCTATTCTTGGGATATATTTCCGGGAACGTTACTGGGAATTTTCCCTCCTTAGGAATTTTACCGGGTACGGCACATCACTACTCGCGATTGAGAGTAGTTTAACAATATGACTCCAACAAATAAAACAAAGAGGTTGAAAATATGTATATTTATTATACAAACTTACAAGTCTATGAGATCTTAATTTTAATAGACTTATAATAAAATAAATTAACATATATAAATTTCCTGTTAGAGTCACATTGTTTCACAATAAGTAAAAACATAAAAATGTCTTTGGAATGGATACAAAAATAAATACTACGATTATATCTTTATACCTTCCTTCTAATTTCGAAATATAATTATCGGTGCTATATTATAAGATTATTTATAGGTGATGTTTCATGGAAGTAAATCAAAAAAAGATTAGAATCCAAACGATACTGAGGGAAATTTATAATATAAAATGCCAAAACAAAATGTACGTTCTTTTCAAACTATTCCTCTACAAACTAACTAAAGTATTCGAGAAAATGATTGTAAAACTATATTTAAAAAATAATGTCTTCTTGTACTTTCAACTAAATTATCTGGAATACCAACGCGACGCAAGTATAGAAATCTTTAATCTAAATCGCATTGTCAAAAATGTCAATCATAATATACCGAGTGAAAAAAAACTACCTACGTATCCCAGCGAACGAATAAAACATAGAACACGAGCTTCATACAAAGTTACCATCAAAAACCGGCCCAATAGTCGAAATGCGCATGCGCACCGGTCCACATGTATCAGGGCTTGAAGTTAGATACGGATCGGCCACTTGCAAATTTCGTGCGCGCGCGCGTAAACAGGTTGTTTAGAAATGTTTCAGTTAGTTTAGTGGTTGTTTGAGCGAAAAGTAGAATGTAATAAAATTAGAAACAGTGCTTGTGTTTTGATTTTGTTTGTTGTTGTGATTACTGTGGCTTTAAACAATGGAAGGAGTTGTTCTGTGCGATTGTGATGAGTTAAAGTGTGCAGTTCTTATAACAGGCGAAGGAAAGGTAGGCACTAACTTTCGCTCATAAAAAGCTCATATTTTCCCCAAAACCCACGCCCGACCTGTGTATAATTGAAATTTTACATTGAACAGTAATGCGGCAATAAAATGGATTTACCCACTAAAAAATTAACTAAACATATCCCTGGGCTTGCCCTCTCCTGTAAGCCTAGGCACGTCACTGATTGCATTACTTTTTTCAAACATCGTATATAAATTAGTCATATGGCATAACACCATCCCTATACAAAATCGGTTCCGTAAAATAAATTAAATTAATATGTGTAAGGCTTTACTTACGTATGAAAACTGATACCATCATTTTTTTTCGTGTTTTCCTGAGAGATTTATACACCATTTCACTCAACAGTAGGGCATATTTTCTTACTTTGAGACTTCACTTATTTCACGTAATGCAACTGTTCGGCGGCGTCGCCATTTGCAAACTAGACAGCCGTTTGACACAAAATTTACGCCCCGCCTTAACTGACACAAAATCCGTGGGGCCATTTTCCGACGCTAGTTAGGCTTCTATGTTTTATTCGTTCGCTGACGTATCCACGTTTTTCTATCACAGCAAAAGTATCAGACGTTTGAAATATACTATATACCTAGAGCGGTGGATTCATGAATGTCTCAGATCGCAGGCGTTTGTGGTCTGAACCGAAGGTGAGGACCATAAATATGCGATCTGGGGCTTTACGAATTACCACCCGTGGTTAGAATAAAGTTTTACGTCTTGTCTTAACCAGGAAGTGAAATTTGCTCCCCGCTTAGCGGGCTGAAAATCCCACTTATACGGCCTAGGCTGACGTAATAGTACATTACGTAACAAACAAGGGTGGTAAACGAGGAATTACTAACGAGTGTCTATTAGAAGCCCGAAGCTGAAGGCGAGGGCTTTAATGACACGAGTTTGGAACCCTACCCAACCCATTTAGGGACCCTCCCTTCGCGACCATAAACGTAATTAATATCACGTTCGAAATGTCGATAATAATCGTCGGTAATTAAAGCCTGACCAGAAATATATGAGGATGCGCCATGTTGCGGAATTTCACTGGAACTAATTTCTTACACTGGCAATGATTTTAGGATGGTTTGTCAACAATGTCAATGTAATTTGTGGTGGTTTGTTTAAAAGACAAAATATTTCAAATTATCCAAAGAAAATACCAAAAACCATTCACAATCGTGAACGTAAGATTATAACTACCTAAGTGTACATGTACTACACGAAAAACAGTCAGGAAAAATGTGCATTCTATTAAATGATATTACGAGGTTAACATGGTGGAACTGACAGGTATTTAAAACTAATGTCATTATAGTGGGTTGCGATTGGTTGCAAAATTGTTGCCATTTAAATCTTATAAATAGCGCCCTCTTGACAATCCTCATATATTTCTGGTTAGGCTTTAGATAAACACATTTTTGAACACGACTAAATCCCTTTTTATAAATATAACAATTACTTTTTGGACGGAAAATTATTACAAATGAACTACCTACTTCCCACACAAAACCGATTTCTCAAGAACTTTTCTGACCGAAAAATACCTATTCCAATTATTGCCAATAATACGTGTAATAAGGGTAGAAAAGCAAAAAGTAGATGGCGCCACATCTAAAAACCGATTAAAAATAATTCCGTTATTCCGATTTGTGATTAATTATTATAAATATTAGTTAATTGCAGTAATAGCGCCTTTAACGGTCAATTTCATGTCCTATTGACAATATTTTACAAAACTTGTTAGGTTGCTCCCACACCGCGAGCATTCACCTATAATGTAGCAAAAAAAATTTAAATTCACGCAACCCGGCCAATGCGCTCACGGTGAGAGGCACTCTAAAATATAACTTTCACATTTATTACCTCATTCCATGAATCTATGTAGAAAGAAGCCAATAAAAACAAACAAGACAGCCAGAAAAATATAAACTAGAGATACGCACATGAGTTGCTCCTCCTTCCGCCATTGTTTCGTACCCTGTTGAAAATATAACTAAATAAGTATATTAAGGAACAATCTTAAACAAATCGACCTAGTCCCAAACTAAGCAAAGCTTGTACTATGGGTACTAGACGACGATATACATAAATTATAGTTAACATCCATGACCCAGGAACAAATATTCGAGTTCATCACATAAATATTTGCCCTGGCCGGGATTTGAACCCAGGACCGCCGGCTCAGTAGGCAGCTGTACTACAAATTCAAATACAAATTCAAATCTTTTATTACGAATTATTGCAATCCATATAATAACTACAAACTGAAAACTGCGCCAACCACGTCGACTAGCATTAATATGTAATATATGTATGTATGTATAATTATTTTTATGAACTGTCAAATCGCTCCGACAGTACGAAATTTCAAAGAAAAATAATGCTATGACGTCACCACACTTGATAAGTTGGCCTCCTTATTTTTACTAGGTACTTGGGCATTTAAAAATCGCCAAAAACTTAAAGCAATCATACAATAGATGTTTTCTGTATGACCATATTTTATAGCGGTAATTATAAAACTACAGGAAAGTACAAGTACAGTTACAAGCTGGGATAGTAAACTGTGCAAGATCGACTGAAATGACGTATGACAACCAGTGACGACCAACGAATTTGCTCGCATTTTACGGACCCTGATTATCACGAACCTTGGTGATGATATTTCTAAACTTGGCGTACGGGACGAGCGTGATCCTGGAATGTTTGGCGAGGGTCCGTATCACGTCGCGAGCCTGGTCGCGCCGCGACAGCGCCACAAAGGCTGACGTGTCGTCCAGGAATTGAACTATTACTTGACCTGTCAAACAAAATACGACTAAAAAAACAAGCGAAAAAAAAGAAAAAGAAGATGACAGAAAATGTTGTAGAATAAGTACTACATTACTGCAGACGCCGCCAAAGAAGTGCTTGCCGGGTGAGTAGGATAGTGATACAAAGCCGGCAAGCCCTTTTCACTAAGCAGCTAAGGCATGTATAGAGCTTTTCTCAAACATATGCAATGAAATAAAAAACCACACAATAATAGTACATTACTGCAGACGCCGGGAAATAAGGGCTTGCCGGCTGAGTAGGTATAGACGGCCGACCGTAAGGGAGGCCGTCTAGTGATACGAAGCCGGCAAGCCCTTTTCACGGCTAAGGCATGTATAGTGCTTTTCTCAAACATATGTAATGAAATAAAAAAATACATCACTCAAAAAACAAATGTTATATCGCGGTAACCGAAGACAATAAATCCGTGATTTTTCAAAATTGCCGCCGTTTTTTACTGACAATTTAGGCTTGCTACACTATATACATATTTATTATTATACTACTTTTTCGTTACATTTATAACTTGGGTTGAAATTAAAATAAGATTCATTCCAATTGAAGTTAGTACAGCGGATCGCTTATAAGATAAAACACGTTTTTGAACGAAACTTTAGGACAGACATTTTGTCAATGTCAATCAATTGTCTGTGACATCTGACTCACATTATAACCTTTCTTTCATTTATGATGTGTAAAGTTACAACAATTTGAAAAAATTATCAAAATATCACATAGATCCGCCGATCTAACATATATATTGCATATTACGTTCTACAAGGAAACAAGAGAACAACCTAGCATTACCTATAGATATAGATAGGCAGCTGTATTCTACATACACACTATTAATATCACCATGGATTTGTACATGCTAAGTGCACAGAACTTTTTAAAGGTACGTAACTATTATTTTTAAAACAGATTATTAACAGTTTTTGACAAATTTAACTGATATTAAATGACGCATTCGACATATGGGGGCAATTGCTTATTGAAATTTTTATTGTTTTTCCAGGTACACTGATATTAGTTAGCTGTACTTCCGAAACTGGTCTTGGCTGTGATAATGTAGCTGACTGTTGATTCTGCTGAGATGGCAAAGGAGGCTGAGGATCTGATCTACCGCGTGGTGACTGTGGATCATGAATTTGGCTGTGAAAATGAAAATGAAAAATAAAAATTATCAACTGGCAATATATGTGCTAGGAGATTTTGGCGGTGGACTATGATGCTTAATGTAAACAGGAGGGTCACGGGAACCGGGAACAGCCTGGCCGTGGATTTATGTAAATTGTTGATGGTTGGGGTACATCATTTTGAGAGTTGGCTGCGTGAGGATTTGTCGCCTTCTGCAACTTTTATCAGCTTTCCAACCCCCATGCATTTTGACCATCAGAAGATTGGCAAGGAGTGTAGCTGAAATACAGCAGAAACAATATCCAGTATAGAGGTCGGGACAATCTAGTTCTTAAAACGTTGCTATTTGCTTAGGCATAAATAGAATTGTGTGGCGTCCAATTACTTGTCTTGTACATTTTCTTTTCTTGTAGTTTAGAAAGATTAAGTCTGCCATTTGTACTTTTACTTCTGTCTTTTGTGCAATAAAGTTTAAATAAATAAATGTTATAAGACTGAGCATATTTTTTTTTTTCATTCATGTATGTCTCCGTTCGACTTTGGTGGCAACAGGTTATTAATTGTTAATCCTGCCTCCGCCCTCAATTCTGGTGAAGTACAATTAATTTCTTTGTCGCTGTTATCATCAGAACGCATTATGAAATTATATTTATAAATATCAACAACAAATATAAAAATAGGTACATGACAAAAGTTTTTTTTCATTTTCCCTCCAATCCCCTATAATGTTTTTTTTTTATGGAAGTTGTCCGTATTTCGCGATGTTGTGTTCCAATAGACCCTATAAGGGCCGTTATACACAACCTGATACTAAAAATTCAATTTCTATAATAATTAAAATAAATGCAGAGGATTTTAAATATTGTCTATGGGCTCTGGTGACTTACGTATAGACAGTATTTTAAATTTATTCATCAACACATTGAATTATACAGATTTGTATTCATAATATCAGTTCGTGTGTACTAGGCATTAACGCGGATATTGTTGGTCCGGTGGCTGAATGGGTAGCCACTAGAAAAAAAATTATATCAGCTGTTCATAAACACAGACGCCATGTTTACATTAAAATTAAAAACAAATTACTTCCCGGCCTAGGCCTTCAATTTTGTATGAAATTCCTTTACAGTTCCTTCGAATTGTTCCGCCCGAAACTTGACACTTCGAAGCCTGTTTTGACGCACGTTACGACGATATTTCATTGCATGTTTGAGAAAAATATATAATTCAGCCGTTTAACCTGCTCATAAACCCAGACGCCATGTTCAAAACAGGCTCGGATATATATTTTTATTGTTTTAGCTTTCAATTTTGTATGAAAATCCTTTACAGTTCTCTCAAGTTGTTTCGCCCGATGCGTGATATTTCGAAGCCAGTTATAACGCACGTTATGAAGACATTTCATTGCATGTTTGAGAAAATAACTATAACTGTTTTGTTTAGTCACGAAATCCAGATATACAAAATTTGTCAAAAACATTAGGCACATCTGTACGCAACAATCCTTATTTAACGGATTTATATTGAAGATTCGAAACATATTTTCTTACAGTAAATAGATTGGAGATTGGTTTCGACCTATGGTGATTATTGTAGAAGATAACCTTACCGAAAGGACTGAACAGCTGGTTGATCTCATTCCGCTGCCACTCCATAGGGAACGTCAGGTGGAACACATGGTCTCTGGACGGCGTGGCTGTGGACAAGATCACGCAATCAGGGACTTAACCGATTTCGTAAAAAATATCAGGTTCTCAGGTGGGGGTGATTATCTCCATTTACAGAAACATGATGTTCTTACAGCAGACGCTGCCTTCCAAAGCATGATGCAATTTTTTTAATTTTTTGAGGATTTCAATCGATTCTATTTTTATCGTATTCACATGTCTGTAGGGAACGAACTACACTGCTGTTCTAAAAGTCAGAAATGACTGTTAAAGGTAGACAATTTTTTGAGCAGCTGTTCTTGCCTATCGCGCGACAGCAAATGATACCAATGACGAAATTTATCAAAATAGTGATGCTCGCCATCTTCAAAATTGCAGAAAGGACATCATCCCTAATCATCCTGCGCAGAAAATGATACCCATGTCGAATCATACAAAAAATGCCAGCGTCGCCATCTGTGAAGATGAACAGTGTGTACTCACGGTCGGGTCCGTCCATATTCATATACGGCGAGTCCTGGTAGGCGGTCTTGGGCAGGAACAGCTTGTTGAGGAAGGGGCGCAGCAGCGCGTGCGCGGCGCGCTGGTCCTGCTCGCCGCGCATGCGCGCCACGTGCGCGCGCATCGCCAGGAAGCACAGCCCCGTGACGAACGCGTCGTAGCCCGCCTCGTGCGACTTGTCGTCCGACAGGGTGTAGCCGCGCCCTTCCGCCGACCCTGGAATATGTTTCATATTCATCATCTGACATCATCATCAGCATCATCATCGTCATCATCATCATCATCATCATCATCATCAGCATCGTCATCATCATAATCATCATCGTCGTCGTCATCATCATCATCATCATCATCAATATTAATTAAGCAATATCAAATAAAATAGTATTATTATATTATGAATTCAATAAGTAGTATTGTTTTAATTGTAAATGATTATTTTGGTACTTAGCGTATAATTTGAACTCTCAAAGCCTGAGACACAGGATTCTCCTAGTTCAGGCACCAGTATTATGAATGCTCTGTATAGATGTAAGACTTTTTATGCTAATTATTATTACTATGATTTTATGAATAAAGATTATTATTATTATATTATTATCATCATCATCACCATCATCATCAGCATCATTACCATCATCATCATCATCGTCGTCGTCGTCATCATCATCATCATCACCATCATCATCAGCATCATTACCATCACCATCGTCATCATCATCATCATCGTCATCATCATCATCATCGTCATCATCATCAACACCATCATCATCATCAACGTCACTATCACCATCGTCAGATTCATCATCATGTGTGTATTTACGGAAAATTGTAATTTGGGTCTCTTCAAAGTAAGAGTAAATATACTATTACTGAACCGGCGAGCTACATCCTCGACCCCATAGTCACTTACCATATCAGGTGATAGTCTGAGGCTAAAGTCAATCGCCGGTCAGTTTGTGAATAAAAAAAACATCATCATCGTAACAGCCGATAGACGTCCACTGCTGGACAAAGGCCTCCCCCAACGTTCTCCACAACGATCGGCCTTGAGTCGCCCTCATCTACTTTCTGCCCGCGATCCAAACAGGTCGTCAGTCCACCTTATTAGGGGCACGCTGCGTCTTCCGGTCCGCCGTCACCACTCAAGAACCTTTCTGCACCAACGGCCATGTTTTTAATTGCGCTGGACCGGCAATCCAGAGGTACCGGGTTCGATTCCCAGTCTCTTCCACCAGGTAACTCATTTCAATTTTTCTTTGAGCTTTGATCTTTGGTTTAATACAAAAATTGTGGTGTGTACATTAAAGAAATTGACAATACAAAAAGAAGAAAGAGACATTACATGTTTCAAAAAGTTATATTACATTAACTGTTGTGTAATCTTCAACTTACCGACCGTGGGCAGTCCGAACGGCGGCTCTGACAACGTGGCTAATAGATGCAGCAACACGCTGGAGTTAACTTTGTCTTTGAATGGTGGCAGGCTTGACATATACTTTGTGTCTAGCAAACTGTAAAGAGAAAAAAAACAATTGTAACTAACATGAAAATTATCGTAAGTTATAATTAAGTATAAATAAAACTTCGACTAAATCGAAATAATAAACAATCTGTTCTATGGTACCCAAAATAAGTATATAGTTTGGCAACATTGTTGATATTTTCATTTATATGGTTTAACCTCTCGTATGCAATGTCAAAAATTTGCTGATCAAATTGAAATTAACTGATATTTTTAAGCAAGGTTCAAATGTCCCGCACGGATCCGTGCCTAAGCATACAAGGGGTTAAAGCAAAATAAATTCACTTAAAGAATGTTAAAGAGCTTTACCTAGGGAACATACAATACGTGATTGAAGCAAACTTAGTGGCAGCGACTGGAAGAAGTGGTTGAGCGTGTGGAGGATGTCTAACAGCAAGTTGTGCCCGACCACCAGCTTGTCAACAACAGTCATTTACCTGGGGAACATGCAGTGCGTGAACTCCTTGAAGGACGTGTAGTCAGGGGGCAGCGGCTGGAAGAAGTGATTGAGAGTGTGGAGGATGTCTAACAGCATGTTGCGCCCGACCACCAGCTTGTCAATAACAGTCTTACCTGGGGAACATGCAGTGCGTGAATTCCTTGAAGGACGCGTAGTCAGGTGGCAGCGGCTGGAAGAAGTGATTGAGAGTGTGGAGGATGTCTAACAGCATGTTGTGCCCGACCACCAACTTTTCCTGGAAACAATCAACAAAATTAGGTTTTTGCAATATCATATTTATTGCTTGTAATATTTTTTTAGAAAAAGTAATGACATGCCTAATGCCTAGTCTACTGTCTGCCTTGGTAATATAAAACAAAAACGTTTAGTCTTGACTTCTAGAGCCATATTTCCTAAAGAAAACAAGGAACAACAATTATATGAGAAAATGCAGCTTGGTCACGCTCTTAAGGCTGCGTTTCCATCAGAGATGTGCGAGGATGCGTAGCGAGGGATGTGTTTTTGTTAACCAATAGAATCAGCTGCGCTGAGCGACGATAAGTAAATAAATAAATAATAATAATAAATATCAGACAACCTCACACAAATCGATCTAATCCCAAATTAAGCTCATGAAGGCTTGTGTTATGGGTACTAGACGACGATATACGTACTTATATAGATAAATATACGAGTATATACTTAAATACATAGAACAACCATAACCCAAGCACAAATATTCGAGTTCATCACACAAATATTTTCCCTGGCCGGGATTCGAACCCGGGACCGCCGCCTCAAGGAAAAGAATGAAAGTAAATGAAGTTATTCCATTGGTTAACAAAAACACATTCCTCGCCACGCATTCTCGCACATCTCTGGTAAACACGCAGCCTAAGGGGTAGCTTTACGAAACTAAAGCTGCGGTAAACTTACTGACTGACTGATCATCCGGGCGACCTTAGAGAACCCGACGGCATCCTCAAACTCCTCCCACTCTTTATCCTTCTTCATGGCCTCGCGATCCAGCGCTGCGTTTTCTGGAGTTAACCGAGTCACTTTCAAAAGTCTGAAGGAGAAAAAAATGATGAATATTACACGGAGAAGTGAAAGCGATCTAAAGCTTGTCATACGTGATACTTATTGGGCAACTATGGACGTCCTTCTCTGACACCCTACGCTAGAGCAAGATGCAATCAATGGCCGGAAACAAATTGCAGCAAAACATGGCCCGTTTCGAAGCCCCGGTATAGCTCACTCTATGTATGTACAATCACAACCAATTTGATTTCTAGGCCACTATAGAACCTTGTCACAATGACAATGATATGAGATCTCAAGCGGCTTTCATATTAGCGTTCACTGTGACAAGGTACGAAATGGCCTAGGAATCAAATTGGTTGGCTGTACAATCGCCATCAGATCCATCGCAGCATATAAGGCGTTCAAAAATATCTGAACACGATTCTTATTGACTGGGCGTTACAGTACATGTTCAGATATTTATGAACGCCTTATATACTGCGATATATCTGATGGCGACTGTCGTACTATGTACATAAACACTTTACTGCATATAAAAACAATTTAGCATTGTAATTTAAGATAGTAAAAGTCAAACGTATTTCATCGCATATTTCTGTGCTATGCATAAGATGTAAAATGACTGTATGGAACAAATGAAGACACAGATAACTATACACCCATAGACCTTAACACGTTGTACTAAGATCTATATTAGTTTACAAATGTACAATTATTAGTGTACTCGTTTGTACCTATTAAAATTGCAAGTCCAGCACTTTTAGCACAACTGTGACACGCGACTCTTTCTCGCGCGAGAAATATTACCTGTCTCTATCTTTACAGTACTGTGAGAGAGTGACGGGCGATGATTTGTCGCGCGACAAGAGTCGCGAAGCCAAGTTGTGCTAGACGTTCAAAGTTTAGTGTGAGATAAATTGATTTGATAATTATTAGTTTTGGACATTACTACACACTATCCCTTTCATAATTCGTATTTTATTCAAATGGTCCTATTATCTGTTGGCTAAATGTATGTATGTATTTATGTAAAGAAAGAAAGAAAAAGAAAGATATACATTTATTCGTGACGTGACATAAAACATAATTACATAAAAGGTGTGACAGATCAAGAAAATAAAATAAAACAATAAGTAACTATTTTTATGGCTGTGCCACGAAAAGGTCCCACCTCAGCAAGATGCTAGCTCGAGAGCCAGCGCTGATCTTCCAGTGGGACCATAGGTATGTATTTATTGTTTATTATATTTATGTATTTATTTGTTGTGTTTATGTATATATTATAGCTTTGCCCCGCGGTGTTACCCGCTCATCCCACGGGAACACTCAATTTATTCGGGATGAAAAGTATCCTATGTCCTTCCCCGGGACTGAAACTATCTATATACCAACTTTCATCTAAATCGGTTCAGCGGTTTTAGCGTGAAGAGGTAACAGACAGACAGACAGACAGACAGACACACTTTCGCATTTATAATATTAGCATGGATTAGTATGAATTATTTTCCGATTTTAACACCGCCTAATAACAAAATCTTATTTTTCCAAGTTCTCCACTACCCAAAGGTTGTCTGGAAGAGATCGCTCTTTAGCGATAAGACCACCTGTTGTTTACCTCTAATTGTAATGTCTTGCATCGTATTTCTCCTGTATATTTTATGAGGTATGCAATAAAGAGTACTTGTATTGTATTGTATTACTATACGATTTATTTTTTATTTATTATTCCAATAAGTTACACAGAATTACAGTAATAAAACCAAGGAGCTGTGAACTACGAAAATACATATAAACGAGACTTTAAGCTAGTTAGATTTAGGCGACACTACGGCGTCCGTTGGGTCGTCTGATCTGCCCGTCCAGCACAACTATGCTACATAGCGTCATCAGTCACTCTCTCACAGTACTGCATAGAAAGAGATAGGTAATATCTCCCGCGCGAAAAAAAATCCGGGCACAGCTGTGCTAGAGGTACTGGTGTAGAATTTCGCCATGATATCGTATCATAGTAGAGTAGATATAAATAAGGTAGAGTACGAAATAAAATGACCTGTTCTTATTTTCCAGCACTTTGGTTTCCACATAGGCCTCCCCCTTGAACCTGGCTCCTAGCTCCTGGAACAGCAGCCGCCGGATGAACGCGTTGCAGCGGTCGATCTCCATCTCTTCATCTTTGCTGTCATCGAGGAACTGCCGAACTCTTTTGCTAGAAATAATCTCAATAAGTCATTTTTAGGGTTCCGTACCCAAAGGGTAAAAACGGGAACCTATTACTGAGACTTCGCTGTCCATCCGTCCGTCACCAGGCTGTATCTCAAGAACGGTGATAGCCAGACAGTTGAAATTTTCACAGATGATTTGTATTTCTATTGCCGCTATAACAACAAATACTAAAAATAAAATAAAATAAATATTTAAGGGGGGCTCCCATACAACAAACTTGTTATAGATTATGGTACTGAACCCTTCATGCGGGAGTCGGATTCGCACTTGCCCAATTTTTAAGACACAGTTCTATTGCCGACTGTACTTTGTTGCACAAATGTTAATTTGTCGTCAAAACAAATCGAATAAACTCAGTGACCAGATTTGAGTTCAGTTCTTTTTAATAGAAAGTCTTCTCTGTTTAGAGAATTCTTAGCAATGTCTATGTAAGATAATGATAAACTAAGAAATTCTTTTCTTTCATTCGAACTTTCTTGAGAACTAATTACAGGATCTCAGCCAATTTTCAATCTTTGAATTCAAAATTTTGTAGCCCCACCCATTAAATTAGGGTCTCAGGGTGACAAGTAACTTGTATTGTAGTATATGGAGTGTAGAGGGGGCGGAGCAACATATTTATATATTCAAAAGTGTAACTTAATTATACGTTTTTCTGTATATACTTAAAGGAACTATGTAGGAATTACTCAGGTCACCTAAAATATTCAAATTTTCAATTCTAACAACTTGAAATTTTTTCATACATAAAATTTAAATATTATTTACTGCTTACTGCTGGAAATTTCCTCAAATATTCTCCTATTTAAAATGCTGCTCCATCCCTTCTACACTCCGTATTGAGGTGTTTTAAATTTGTAATTAAGGTTATACATTAAAAAACGGCCATGACCAGTGACGCTCTTACCATATATCTTCAATCTGTGGCTTGTTCTCCTCCGGCACGGGGATATTATTGGTCTCGTTGGTGTAGAGCTTTTGCCGCTCTATAAGCTTGTCTCGGAGGTGACTTTCCGTCGGCTCTGTCATGTAAGGGATTCCTGAAACAAGTACTCTAATCTAAAAATATATCATTGTCACATTATAAGTTTGAAATTTTTAAATTTCCTTTTAGTTAGATGTATTTAAATATTCTCGGCTGTTATGTACAGCAGTTATATTTATCTTTAATTGAATATATAATTTTTAAAAGATCAGGATAAAGCTGGTAATCAGTAATCAGCAGATTACATTTTATAAGTTTATAAAATAAATTGTCACATATGCTTTCATTGCCCACTTGTGTTCAGTGCTTTCTTACTTCAACATGAATGTTACTGTCACATGCTGGTCAGGGCAAATCAAATGAGCCCTAACATGATGCGTTTATCTTGTGCTGTTTGGGAATTCCTATTCCTTCCGTCTCCATCATCAGATCATATCCAAGAAACGAAATTATTGTACTGTCATGTGAACTACAAACACATACTAAATATCATTTGGATATGACAATCAGAAGAGGGTTAAAATTGACTCCCAAGATTTGATTACATTGTAAGTTACATAAATACTTACAAATTTAGGTACTTAGTCACTAGTGAAGCTAATAAATATTTGTTAAAGATAAAGATAAAATCTCAACTCACCGTCTCGTATCAGCTTATTAAAATCGAATCCTTGCGACGACAGAAAATCCAAACTTGAGCTTTGGCAGAGGAACATTCGTTCAGGTCCCGGGCGGCCGCGGGGGAATAAATAAAAATTATAAGCATCATTCATGTACTGCTTAGCCTGCTCGTCCCAGTAGAAGGCGCATAAACCGTACTGTATAAGCAGGAAGTCTTTACACCCCGCCAAATACTTTAAGTAGTACTCCGTCGGAGAATCAAACATAGTCACGTCAGGACCACTTAACAAACCCGTAAACTCCGCATCTATCACTAAAAAGTCCGCTTTCTTTATGGACTCACTCACAAGCGGCAGGGATTCCTTAAAATCTGAAAAAAAACACATATATATCGTAAACACCTTGCACACGAAGCAGATTCATTTTATAATTTTTTTACATACTTTTTCTAGTGACTTCCATTTTGCAAGTCCGCTAAACTAATAATTATGTAAATGGAGAATCATTTAAAAGTAGATATGTATAGATTTATATCAGTAATAATCAATTAAAAATAATATACAGCGATCTCAGGACAACGCGCGGGTGTCGATAAATGACAGCTGGTCTGGCTGTCACTCACCATCTGCTTTTTTTGGTAGTCAGATGCGTTCAGGTTAACTTTTTTTACGTTTTAGCTATCTAGAAAAGACCTAGAAATGAAAACGCGACTAAATATGGCATTGGTCGTTATAGCCTGACCAGAAATATATGAGGATTGTCAAGATGGTACTATTTATAAGATTTTTATGGCAACAATTTTTGCAACCAATCGCAACCCACTATTATGCCATTAGTTTTAAATACCTGTCAGTTCCACTATGTTAACCTCGTGATATCATTTAATGGAATGCACTCTTTGTCCATTTTATTTATAATCTTACGTTCATGACTGTGAATGGTTTTCGGCATTTCTTTGGATAATTTTAAATATTTGTCTGATAAAGAAATCACCACGAATGACATTGACATTGTTGACAAATCATCATAAAATCATTGCCAGTGTAGGAAATTAGTTTCAGTGAAATTCCGCAATATGGCGCATCCTCATATATTTCTGGTCAGGCTTTAATTATCAATATTATTTATTTACAGTATAAACTGTTTGCTTAATTGCTTGCTATTTTGTGTGCTACTCGTATGCCATCATAAGTATATCACATGGCCATCACTGATGATATGGAGGGTAAAAAGGAGGAGCGGAATTGATCGTCGGGGAATTATTATTTACTGCTTACCGCTGGACACTTTTTCAAATACAGTAGCCGGCAAACTTCTTGAGCATAACCTTGACTGCGCAGTAGCCGATTTACGTACAAATATGCATGCGCAGATCCGCCATTTTGGGTCAAGTTGTTTGCCGGCTACTGTAGGTCCTCCGTAACCAATGAGGTCTGCCTGTCGCATCTCCGGCTTGACCCGTGGACTCACTTGGCCGCATTCCGAGTTGCTACATCGACTAGGGTTGGTAGGTGTGTTGTTTTCGATAATACCAGGAATAAATAAAACAACTTTCTAAACATAAACATTATGTTTAATTCATCCAAAACAAAGTCTACCACAGTTTGTTGAAATAAAACGTTAATTCATAACATTTTCATCGGTTTATGCGATCATCAGTCATTTTAAAATGCGTACAGTCCTTGAGCGTGCAGATTGGGATTTGGGTTTGGAAACTGAGAGGTCCTTCTGAATCGCGTAAGCGCGAGCGAGACAGGTATAAAATTCAAATAACATTCTCTCAGCTGACGCACTGTATGTTAATTTATTAGATCGCAACATGTCTTACTTCTTACAGCTTTTGAAACACACTGACGTTAGAATTCGATAGCACACAGTTTTAAAGCAGTATCCAGACAAGGGAAACATTGCACGAAATCAAAACATAATATTTTCAGACTTAAGGCACCGGGTGCAAATCTTAAAAGTATAACTAAAAGTAAATTCTAAACTTTCAATAACTTCTCAATATGACTAGAAAGCCGCTCGTAGGCTGCCTTGTTTCTGTAAAGCTGAATGTTTGCTTTAACCTTTTTCATCAGCAGAGTTGGATCTACTTCACTGAGTGCAATCAGGGCATCTGAAATAAAAAAATAATTGTACAGCCAATTAAGATGCGCAATATCGCGTAGCGTACAGATATTTTCTAAACCGATCTACTAATCCGACACTGGTATAGTTTGTCTGAAAGAGATCGATTTTTAGCGATAATACCGCTGGTTGTTTCGTATTTATTTTTCTTTAATTTTATGGTGCCAATAAAGAGTATCCGTAGCTGTCTCCATCTAGCCCTATTCGTAGCCAACTCCTTGATTTGTTTATATAGCTTATTCTTGGTCTTCCCCTGCCTCGCTTTCCTTCAGCTTTTCATTTAATGCTGTTTATAAAAGCGTCATGTCGCATAAGGTGACCAAACATCATCCCTCTCCTCTTCTCTATGGTGTTCATAGGTTTAGGTTGTTTACAATACAGTTATATATTTTTAATTTTAAAATCTTACCATCATTTTGACATCTTATTCAATATTATAAATTAAATTATTTGTAACACTTTACTTGTCGGTACTTGACATATATGTATACCAAATGTAAAACAAGAGTACTGAATTTAATTTATTCTATATGTAATAATAATAATGGTTATGATTGTGTTATAGCTTAGATTGACAATGTATGATTATTACAAATAAAAAAATCTAAGTATCTAAGTATCAAAAGTGGAATACAATAAAGAAATTACGAAAGCCATAAAGCTTTAAGCCATTATACATATAATTATCCTTTCTTTTATATTTATCTATAGTTTTTAGTATCGTAAATATATTGTATGTGTTTATTTTAAAATAAACTATTGACCCATTACGACATATAATATTAAACATATTATAAAACCTAGGGTGCCTTAGATAGCGGGGCAGGGCCCAGGCTACCGGTGGTGTCGGGCTGCAGAGAGAGGAACCTCCTGACAATGCGCGCCGTGTCCAGTAGTACCACCTTCTGAATCTGACCCTTGATCCAGCCATCAAGAAAGAGTCTCTTACTTATGACCTAATATTTATTATTGATTTATATTACCCAGCATTTCGCGGCGGAACTCGTCGCTAGTGTCGTCCAGTTGTACATCACGGTGTCGTAAGGCGCGGGCCGGCTGTTGAACAGCGTGACCAGCGTCTGCACGGCGAACGACCGGACCTTATCACCTCTGTCATCTTTGCTCTTTGTATAAATGGTTTAGTGTAATTTATGTATGTTACCCAGCATTTCGCGGCGGAACTCGTCGCTGGTGTCGTCCAGGTGTATGAGCATGGCGCTGTAGAGCGCGTCCGCGTGCGCGCCGTACAGCACGGTGTCGTACGGAACAGGCCGGCTCATGAACAGCGTGACCAGCGTTTGCACGGCGAACGACCGCACCTTGTCACTGCTGTCGTCCAGACGCTTCAGGACTCGTACGGACGGAGCAAGTATTATATTTATGTATGTTACCCAGCATTTCGCGGCGGAACTCGTCGCTGGTGTCGTCCAGATGTATGAGCATGGCGCTGTAGAGCGCGTCCGCGTGCGCGCCGTACAACACGGTGTCGTACGGAACAGGCCGGCTCATGAACAGCGTGACCAGCGTCTGCACGGCGAACGACCGGACCTTGTCACCTCTGTCATCTTTGCTCTTTGTATCAATGGTTTAGTGTAATTTATGTATGTTACCCAGCATTTCGCGGCAGAACTCGTCGCTAGTGTCGTCCAGTTGTACAGCACGGTGTCGTACGGCGCGGGCCGGCTGTTGAACAGCGTGGCCAGCGCCTGCACGGCGAACGACCGGACCTTGTCACCTCTGTCATCTTTGCTCTTTGTATAAATGGTTTAGTGTAATTTATGCATGTTACCCAGCATTTCGCGGCGGAACTCGTCGCTGGTGTCGTCCAGGTGTATGAGCATGGCGCTGTAGAGCGCGTCCGCGTGCGCGCCGTACAGCACGGTGTCGTACGGAACGGGCCGGTTCGTGAACAGCGTGACCAGCGTCTGCACGGCGAACGACCGCACCTTGTCGCTGCTGTCGTCCAGACGCTTCAGGACTCCTGCGGACGGAACAAGTATTATAGTCAGTGGGTATCTCTCGATCACGACAGGTATTGATGGAGTTTACCGCCAAATTACTAAATTTGCAGTTTAGAAAGGCCTTATATTTGATGCGTCATATGCTCACATGATAAGTTAGAACAAAAATGATCAAAATATACGTACACAAAATGTATGACGTCATAGCTCTCCGTAACGTAACGAAGTGACAACCGCACTTTTCATGCTCATAAAACTGAACAAGTAAGGCTTGACCAGAAATATATGAGGATTGTCAAGAGGACGCTATTTATAAGTTTATATGGCAACAATCTTGCAACCTATCGCAACCGCACTATTATGATATTACTTTAAAATATCTGTCAGTTCCTATGGTAACCTCGTAATATCATTTAATGGAAAGCACTCTTTTCTTTTCCTTACTTCTTTATAACGTTATTTATAATATAACGTTCACGCCTGTGAATGGTTTTCGTCATTTTCTTGGGATATTTTAAATATTTATCTTTTAAAGAAATCACTACGAATGGCATTGAAACCATCAAATCAAATCATTGCCAGTGTAAGAAATTATTAGTTCCAGTGAAATTCAGAAATATGGTGCATCCTCATATATGTTTCTGTTCAGCTTTTATATACCGGTAGTCCGCAGGGGGAGCGAAATCCCGCAGGCCCGCAGGGTGTGTTGTCTCGTCTACGGGGAGTTGTCGTCCACTAGCCTAGTTAGTAGTGGGACTATCTGCTCTGGGAACCGCTCCTAATGTCTCTCACAGCCTCCAAGAACTCACCAAAGTAAAGCTTCTGCAGTATCTCCGCAGCGTGTGTTGTCTGGTCAACGGGGAGTTGTCGTCCACTAGCCCATTTAGAAGTGGGACTATCTGCTCTAGGAACCGCTCCTAATGCCTCTCAAAGCCTCCAAGAACTCACCAAAGTAAAGCTTGTGCAGTATCTCCGCAGCGAAGCAGCCGCGCGCGACGCTTGGCTAAGCCGGTCAGGTCAGGCAGCATATGGCCCGCAGCGTGTGTTGTCCTGGTTAGCGAGGAGTTGTCGTCCACTACCCTAGTTAGTAGTGGGACTATCTGCTCTAGGAACAGCTCCTAATGACTCTCAAAGCCTCTACAAACTCACCAAAGTAAATCTTGTGCAATATCTCCGCAGTGAAGCAGCCGCGACGCTTGGCTAAGCTGGTCAGACAGCATATGGCCCGCAGCGTGTGTTGTCTGGTCAACGGGGAATTGTCGTCCACTAGCCCATTTAGGAGTGGGACTATCTGCTCTAGGAATGGCTCTAGGGATTCTTTGGTAGGAAACAGATCCACGTCCTAAAAAAAAGATCGATAATTTACTTTATATGGAGTCTTAGCTAGAGCTTATAAGTTCGTGAAAAAAAGAGCTATATTCTTGTTTTTTTGCCTCTGCCTTTTCAGTAGAGCCCACTAATGAAGTGTATTTTATTTCAGTTTTAAGGTTAGCCTGCGTGCAAGATGCACAATCCCTAAGAAACCTAATACGAAGCCTTAGAGGGTTAACTGAAACAAATACAGTTGTCCGTAATCTAGCTATTTCAATTGCAGTTACCATAAAGTCAATTCAAATTTTGCAAAATATAAAATAAACTTACAGATGACAGTCATTATCATTACCTTACAAGTTTTTAGTTAACTTGCAATGTATGTATGTAATTATATAACTATGTTTGTTCGGGTGTACTTTTGTAACTCAATTTTGAAGCAGACATCTTCACCCAATTGAGCTGAAATTGTGCATACCTAGTTAACATTGATGACAATACAATAATATGCCATGGAGCGGGTCTGATGATGGAGCCGGAAGGTGACCCTAGGAACTTTGTAATAGATCAAGCAATCTTACCGAGTTTGGGCTCTTTACAATCGGCTCAGTGAGCAATTTATGCATGTGCAAAGAAAAATACAGTAGGCTATGAAAGCCTGTCACAAAAATGTAATTTTTGACTAAAAGTATAATATTAACGTAACGTAACCACAAGCTGCTTTTAACGACTTGCAATACTTTTCGTGGCCACTCAGATTGCCCCGAACTGGTAGAACAGACTGTCAGACTTGTTATTCCATTTGTTCCCAAAAATGCTCTCAGACCCCGAAACTGTAATCTCCTCGCTGTCCCGCTAACACGCACAGTAAAATAAAAATAAAAAAAAAAAAAAAAAAAAAAGCCTTTTAATTCCACACCAAACTATGTTACAATATAAAAAAGATAAAAAAAGAAAAAAAATAATAGCAATAACTACTCTATCTTTACATATATATATATATATTTTTTTTTGTATTTTTTTTTGTTGTTATTAATATTATTATTTATTTATATTTATGGATGGACCTCTTTCCGAGTAAAGGCCTCCCCCAGTTTTCGCCACTTCGTCCTGTCGGTCGCCGCGTCTTGCCATTTATTTGTAGCCGTGCGGGAAATCTCGTCAGCCCATCTCGTTTGTGGCCGGCCTCGCTTTCTCTTTCCGACCGGCCCTTTCCAGAAGGTAACGCGCTTAGTCCATTTTTGATCGCTCATCCTTGCTATATGTCCTGCCCACTGCCATTTCATTTTCAGACAGTGTTCTAATGCATCAATAACTTTAGTTCTCTCTCTTATAGTGGTGTTTCTAACTCTATCTAGTCGTTTTATTTTTAGTATACTTCTTTCTTGAGCCCTTTGACAAGTTCGAATTTTTTGTTTGATCTCCTTTGTGTACGTCCAAGTTTGGCACCCGTAGGTCAAGCAAGGTAGTAAGCATGTATCAAGCACTTTCTTTTTTAGTGTGATTGGTAGCTGGCTTTTTAGCACTTCCTTCAAGCTCCAAAATTTGCTCCATGTCTTTGCGATTCTTCTATTAAGTTCGATAGCTCCCCTGTTTTTTTCGAAAGACATCTCTTTGCCAAGATATACATAATTTTCTACATACTCTATTTCTTCTGCGTTGATATATATTTTATCTCTTTGTCCGTTACAAAGTATTTTTGTTTTACTAAGATTAATTTCAAGCCCAATTTGATTACTGTTACTTTGTAAGGATTGTAGCATCTCTTGCAGCTCTTCGGAATTGTTAGAGAATAAAGCAATATCGTCTGCGAAGCAGAGGTGCGTTAGGCGTTTGCCATTTATATTAACGCCTTTGTTTTCCCAGTTGAGCGACTTCATGATGCTGTGTAAAACAATAATGAACAGCGTTGGTGACAAGGGATCGCCCTGTCTTACTCCTCTCTCGATCTTTATCACCCTGCCAGTATTTTCTAGTCTTATTTTACTTGTAGAGCAATCATATATGTTTTTCAGGATATCTATGTATGTTTGGTGTAGATCATATTCGGCCAGAGCTTTCCATATAGCATAATGAGATATTGTGTCAAAAGCTTTTTTGAAATCTATGAAAGCTATGTATATGGTGCAATTAAACTCTATGTGCTTTTCTATTAGCTGGTCAATAACTTGGATATGATCTACTGTGCAAAATCCCTTTCGAAAGCCTGCCTGTTCGATTGGTTGGTGGGTTTCAACAATAGGAGCGAGCCTTTTTTGTATGCAGGATGCAAATAGTTTGTACATGCTGGACATGAGACTAATTGGGCGATAATTAGAGATGTCAGCCGGATCGCCTTTTTTGTAGAGTATGGTGATTTCTGATTTCGTCCACTGTTGAGGAACCACTTTTTCTGCCAAAACCAGGTTGAAAAGGTGCGAAAGGTGGGCAAGAAGTTCAGGTCCTGCTACTTTTAGATGATCGCTCGTGATACCGTCGCTTCCAGGGCTTTTCCTAAGTTTCAAGGTGTCCAGAGCCTTCTTGATCTCGGATTCATGGAATGTTTGTATCTCTACTTCTTGATTTTTTGTTTGTTGCGGTAATAAACTGAGTTCTGATGAGTTATGATTTTTGGTTTCCCTGTAGAGGTCTTCGTAAAATTTCGTTGCAACTTCCAATATTTCGTCTCTATTATTCGTATATTGATGCTGTGACTTTAACTTTGGTATCCATGTTTTTACTTTATTAAGCTCTTTGAAAGCTTGCTTAGTGCTACCCGTGGAAAGAAGATATTTTTCAATTATAGACATCCGGTGATTTTTGTAGTCTTTTTTTATTTCTTTGTTGACTTTTTTGTAAAGCTGTGAAAGTCGAATTTTTTCTTCTTTTGACAGAGGGTTTCCTTTTTGAAGATCATGTCTTTGTTTTATAAGGTTTTTTGTGCGGTCCGATATTATGCTCTCTTTTACTGTGTGTGATTGTTGCGTAGTAGATATACTTTGTACAATGTGTCTTTCTAAAGAGTCGTAAAAACCTTGCACTCTGTCGCTTTGACTCATGGGTAGTCTTAATAAGCTACTTTCTATACTCTTTCGAAACAAAATCTCGTTGTCTTTCGTTAAAATGTAAGGCTTTTTATTTTGAAACGATGCCCGGCTTATCTTATGTGATGTGCCTATGTAAGTTATTCTCAACAATTTGTGGTCAGAGTTGAACTTAATATTTAAGACTTCAAAGTTTTGTATTTGTTGTTTTTTAGTCGCTAGAATGTAGTCGATTTCATTTCTAGTTTCCTTGTCCGGCGATAGCCAAGTCCATCGTCTGCTTGTACGTTTTTTTAAAATTGTGTTTATGATGGTTAATTTATGCTCCATTGCAAAATCCACTAGTCTTTGGCCCCGTTCATTTCGTGTACCGTAGCCATATGGACCGGTTATTGTGCGTTCTTCCTTCCTGGTCTGACCAATCTTCGCATTAAAATCTCCGAGGAGGATTAAATTGCCTTTTGTAGCTGCGATAGCACCGTTTAAATCAGTATAAAATGAATCTATAGAGTCGTCATCAGCTTCGGTGGTTGGAGCGTATATTTGAATTAGGGTAAGAGGTTTATCATTAAAACATAGGTTTAGTATGGCAATTCTGTCTGAAATTCCTTTGAAACTTATTATATTGGCCTTGTATTGTTTTTTAATTAAAAATCCGACTCCGTACATGCCTTGTGTTTCGCCGTAGTAACATAATATGTTTGTATCGTCTTCAGTAATTCCATATCCTTGTCTACGTACTTCCGCGAGACCAATGATGTCGTATTTTATTTCCGAAAGAGCATTTTTTAGTTCCAGCATTTTCAGCGATGTTGATAAAGTTCGAGTATTGTAGGTGCATATATAAAGTTTTGTTTCTGGTCCGATTTCTTCTCTAGGTTTCAATACATTACAGGGCCTTTCGGGATTTCTATTTAGGTAAGTATTATGTACTGTTCTTTGTATTTTGTTATGTTTTATTAGTTTTTTGTTGTTTTTTAGTTTTTGGCTTGGGGGGTTTCGGTCTACTTCCTCCACGGTGACCTGCCGGCTTGGAGGAGTGCTAATTGCATTTTTTTGTGTTTCGTTACAAGATGTTATTTCTATTTTGGTCGAATAATTTTCCGGTTGGACAGTTCTAGGTCGAGAGGTGGTGGAGAGGGGCCTTAATCTTGTTTGCTATGCTTCGTTATAGGATTCCTGCTCTTGGTTTTCCTCGTCAGACTCGGGTACTGGAGGGGGTGTGAGTTTTGGCCAGTAAGACGTCAGGGTGGTGGTTTTATTTTTCTTTGACATTCTACTGGGAGCGTCTTGGTTAGACGATGTGTTTGTAGACTCTGGGGACGTGGATAGGTTACGTTTGCTTCTGTTTTGTCTGTTTGATGTATTTTGCTGAGTTGGTTTATTTTTTAAGATGACGATCCGGTCGTATTTTAGTACCGCATTTTTTCCTTCGTCTCTTAATGTTTTTACTTCCTCAGTTAAGGCTCTACGCTTCTCTAGTATCTCTGGCGGGAAGTCCTCTTTAATGTAGTAGGTAGTATTTTCTAATTTTTTCTTGTTTGTCAAGATTTTAATTTTTTTGTTAAGCGTTGATAGAGTTAGCACTATAGGTCTGACTTTATTGTCTTCCCTTTTCCCGCGTCTTATAACAGCCTCTATTTCTAACTTCGTCAGATGTGTCTAGAACACGCACAGTAGCACACAGAAATTCCCCCATCGTTTTGGCTCTCAAACTTTTAAACGCGCTGCTGTCATCTGTACCAGAGATTGATTTGTTTGCGATTCGATGGACGGATGTGTGTCGAATGCTCCTGAGGTATTGTGAGGCGATGGATGATTGCGGGATTTCCTAATTTCTAAGTTTTATTTATATTCTTTTGAATGTTTATAAATTGTACAGTATTGGTAATAACTGTAATGCTGTATAAATTTTGTTTGTAAATAAATAAATAAATAAATTACGTACCTCGTCCTTCTTATCGCCATCGGCTCCCTTCTCCCGCTCCGGTTCGAGGTCGTCCTGCAGCGCGGAGCACAGACACGCGGTCGCAGCGGTCCGGACGGCCTCGGCCGTGCGCCCCGGGGACCACACCAGGTTCGGCAGGATCACCTCTGTGTGGGAACAGATGATGGCTTTCTTAAACTGACAATTTGACAGTTCGTATTTTAATTGGCTGAAGGGGCCTTTGCCTTCGAAACCCAATAAAAAAAACTAGTCGATGGTTGGCACTTGTCAGTGTCATTTTAACGGTTTGGTCATCGCAAGTGCAGACTTCTGGCCGAACCGAAGGGTGTCGTGTTTCGGTAGTTCCGGGGCAATCTGCCGTGTTCTACACCAGATCAGACGACGCAACGGAGCCACGCCATTGTGTCACCTAAACCTAACTAGTTTTAAGTCTTTCTTTATATGTATTTCTGTAGTTCACACTGTTCACAGTGCCTTAGTTTTTACTGTAATGCTGTGTAACTTATTTGAATAATAAATAATACAATACGATTAAAGTCAGTTAATGATTCGGCTTTTCTCGGGTATCATCGCCTCAATCCGGAGACGGAAATGACACGAAATACATTACCGCGATTTCGTTTAGGTAGCATTCAATTTGAAGTATCATAAACGCAATGTATAGCACCTGCCAAGATGACATTACTAACCGGTAGACCTAAGAAATTTATTATGCAGAAGCGACAATGAATTTTAACATTAATTATTTATTAAAGCTATACTTGTAGATACAATATATAAAAAAAAAACATATATAAGTCAATATTTTACTGTTTGTTGATGTAAGTAACAGTAGGTACCTACGATATTACGTCGGATTAATAATTAATAATAATCACCAAATAAAAAAATAAAAAAACCGATTTCAACCGATTTTTGTTGATATTTCATAAACTGCTTGACCGATTTTGATAAAATTTACGTGGGACCATCTCGGAAGTATACCCTATCATATACAAAAAGAATTTTGTAAATCGGTCATATCTGTAAATTGATAACTCTATGTGAGAGATGAGGGAATCACGACAATTACAGAGGTTGGCCGAATCGTTAACTGATTTTAATCGTATTGTAATAATGTGTCAGAATTTGAATGGTTTGACATGTCGAAAGACAAGTGCCGACCATCGACAATTTTCGTAGTCCGGCATGCAATTGTCCCGCCTCCGCAGCAGCACGATGGAGAGGATCGTAAATATCTTCAACTACTTCTATACCTACCACAGACCACACCCACTAGACGGAGCATGTAAGGCGACCCGCGCGCACCAACGATATGGTACGGCAGAACATTAAAGTATCAACACGGCGGCCACCGTTTAGTTGCGTCCATGTTTATGAGGTCTCTCTACACCACTTAACACTACAATTTACCATATTATTTATTTAATTTCTTTTTTCGTTAACGTACGCATGGATCATAAACATGGACGCAACTAAACGTTGGCCGCCGTGTTGATACTTTAATGTTCTGCCGTACCATATCGTTGGTGCGCGCGGGTCTCCTACGAGTCGCCTTACATGCTCCGTCTAGTGGGAGTTGTCTGTGATACCTACTCACCCGGGAAGCCCTTCTTTCCCGGCGTCTGCAGTAATGTACTATTTCTCAAACATGCAATGAAATAACGTGGTAACGTGCGTTAGAACAGGCTTCGAAGTGTCAAGTTTCGGGCGGAACAATTCGAGAGAACTGTAAAGGAATTTCATACAAAATTGAAGGCCTAAGCCGGGAAGTAATTTGTTTTTAATTTTAATGTAAACATGGCGTCTGTGTGTATGAACAGCTGATATATATTTTTTTTCTAGTAGCTACCCATTCAGCCATCGGACCAACAATATCCGTGTTAATGCCTAGTACACACGAACTGAAAATACCGTCTATACGTAAGTCACCAGAGACCATAGACAATATTAAAAATCCTCTGCCTTTATTTTACTTATTATAGAAACTAAGATTCTTATTATCAGGATGTGTATAATGGCCCTAATATTCGCACACTACACACGTGGACTTATTAAAGAAAAAATATATAGAGGGATTGGAGGGAAAATTAAAAATACTTTTTTTAAACATGGCGTTTGTGTTCATGAACTGGCTGAACAGCTGAATTATGTTTTTTGAGTGGTGTATTTTTTTATTTCATTGCATATGTTTGAGAAAAGCACTATACATGCCTTAGCCGTGAAAAGGGCTTGCCGGCTTCGTATCACTAGACGGCCTCCCTTACGGTCGGCCGTCTATACCTACTCAGCCGGCAAGCCCTTATTTCCCGGCGTCTGCAGTAATGTACTATTGATCCATGGTCTTCTAAACATTGCGTCAAGCTTATTAAGGCGCACACGGACGACTTTTACGCGATTATACGCAATAGATCGGCGTCGCTTATGCGGAGACTGAATGGTAGTAGCAATAGTTCACCATTGTTCAAGCAATGGAATAGCCTACATGTGACAGCGACAGATGTTGAGACAGGGTGCATCTAGAATACCTACATATAAATACTATTTAATTGTTACTGTGGCGATTGTTTTTGTTTTCCTTTCTGTATTTTTTATTTATATTATTAATTATTATTATCATGTGCAATGTACCTTAGGATGAATAAACTTTTTGTGTTATTTACTCTGACCCCGTTGTCCAAGTTACATCTTCATACTGTTTCATAGAAAAATGCTTAGGTTGACCGAGGGACAAATTTTGGCGTAACCATAGCAACAAGGTGCACTTAAAAGTTGATTCACCCCTTAATTTTTAATTTTTAAAGTTGTAAATATTTTTAACCGACTTCAAAAAAGGAGGAGGTTCTCAATTCAACCTAATTTTTTTTTTTTATGTTTGTTACTCGATATCTCCGTGAACCGTGAACCGATATTCAATTTTTTTTTTTCGAAAGGGTATAACTCCGAGTTGGTCCCGTTGGCACTAAGTCGGGATCTGATGATGGAATCTTGGAGAAATCGAGGGAACTCTTCACATGTTATAGGGACATGTACGGCGCTTTCGGTAATTTATTGATAAAGTCAAGAATTTATATTCAGTAAATAGGATTTGGTGTAAGGAAACTGATGATGAACACACATACGAATCACTAAAAAGCAAAAAAAAAAATTTTTTTCGATCCCAAACCACTCAGTTCTTATATTTATATATTATAGTTTACGCGTGGTTTGGCACCGACTTCGAAGGGTGAGTCAAATGTAATCTGTACTTGAACGGGTTATTGAAGTCTGTTCTTTTTTTTGTTAAAAATTTTTTTTCATTGATCCGAAATAAATAATTTGAATTGAATTGAATACCTTCGAGGACGATCTTCAGGAAGGCTTCCAACAGGTCCGGCCTGCACTTGCCGAAGTTGTCCCGCCGCCGCAGCAGCACGATGGAGAGGGTCGTGAACATCTTCACCTACTCACTTCTATACCTACTCACTCTCAGTAATATACTATGGGTATTCTAAACATTGCACCAAGCCTATTAAATACCTTCAACGACTATCTTCAGGAAGGCTTCCAACAGGTCCGGCCTGCACTTGCCGAAGTTGTCCCGGCGCCGCAGCAGCACGATGGAGAGGGTCGTGAACATCTTCACCTACTCACTTCTATACCTACTCACTCTCAGTAATGTACTATGGGTATTCTAAACATTGCATCAAGCCTATTAAATACCTTCAACGACTATCTTCAGGAAGGCTTCCAACAGGTCCGGCCTGCATTTCCCGAAGTTGTCCCGGCGCCGCAGCAGCACGATGGAGAGGGTGGTGAACATCTTGAGCTTGACCTCGGGGTCCACCTTCGGCGTCGCCAGGCACTCCCTCAGCAGCGGCGCGATCAGGTGCAGCTGGGTGGACATGGCCGAACCTGGAACAGTACATTGATACAAAGATCAAAGGTTTCAAGAAAAATTGAAATTAGTTACCTGTTAGAAGAGACCAGGGATCGAACCCGATACCTCTGGATTGCCAGTCCAGCGCGTTAACCTTTGGGCCACTTTAACTTCCAAGCAACCTACAATTTTTCTGCTTTGCCTTAAGGTTGACTGGTAGAGAATGCCCCATGGCTTTAATTCCGCCGTTTGTACGTTAAGTTTTTCTTTTGTGCAATAAATAAACCTATCGAATTTTTCTTTATGCTTTGTGTCTCAATCTTTGCATTGTTTATTTAGAAGCTAAGGTGTAATTACCTATAATTATAACTTTTCCATTTTGTTACCAATTATTTCAGTAATTTTACGGTGTACGTTTTACGGTGTACAGTGTAATTGTGCGGTAGGCTGTCCAACCCTTCGGATGCGGAACCCTAAAACCCATACCAGTGTTTTTCAAGACGCACTCCAAGAGGCACCGGTCCGGCGTCAGCACAATCCAAGTCACGGCGTCCGACGTGACGAGCCTTCCCTGTACTTTCCCTGTCACCAGGAGCACTTCTAGAGTATCCTTTTTCTTCCTAGATGACCAAAGAATTCGAAAACCTTGCGTAGATTGTCGACAGCCTAACGGTGACTCCCACTTCTTGAATAATCGACGCATCTGTGGGGTGGGTCCAACCCTTCGGATGCGGAACCCGTACCTACCAGTGTTCTTCAAGACGCACTCCAAGAGGCACCGGTCCGGGCTCAGCACGGTCCAGGTGACGGCGTCCGACGTGATGAGTCGCCTTCCCTGTACTTTCCCTTTCACCAGGAGCACTTCTAGAGTATCCTTTTTCTTCCTAGATGACCAAAGAATTCTAAAACCTTGCGTAGAAAGATTGTCAACAGCCTAACGGTGACTCCCACTTCTTGAATGATCGACACATCTGTGGGGTTCAACCCTTCGGATACGGAACCCTAAAACCCCTACCAGTGTTTTTCAAGACGCACTCCAAGAGGCACCGGTCCGGGCTCAGCACGGTCCAGGTGACGGCGTCCGACGTGATGGCCGCCAGCACGCGCCGCACGTGCCTCTCGTACAGAGCGGTGAGGCTGCGGCCGCAGTTCTCTTTGGAGCGGAGCTTGTCCAAGTTAGCTGAAACAGAATAGTTATGGGTGTAAGTTTGTGCAAATGTACGTTCCATCTTAGACGCAAAAATTACTTGACAGATTTCCATAAAAAAAGTCAGTAATATAGCTTCGATATCGATATAGACAAATAGCGATATGGGCAAATGGCGATATGTAAAATTAGCTATATGGACAATAATTAGCTATATGGACGAATAGCGATATAGACTAATGCCGATATGGACAAAAGCCGATATGAACAATTAGCTATAGGGACGAATAGCGATCGATATGGACAAATGCCGATATGGACAAAAGCCGATATGAACAATTAGCTATAGGGACGAATAGCGATATGGACAAATGCCGATATGGACAAAAGCCGATATGAACAATTAGCTATAGGGACGAATAGCGATATGGACAAATGCCGATATGGACAAAAGCCGATATGAACAATTAGCTATAGGGACGAATAGCGATATGGACAAATGCCGATATGGACAAAAGCCGATATGAACAATTAGCTATAGGGACGAATAGCGATATAAACAAATGCCGATATGGACAAAAGCCGATATGAACAATTATCTTGAAAGATTTTATGGGCAAATTTTATCTTTTTAAGCGAACCTATTAGTTGGGCTTGCAGTTCCGGATTTGACTAGTACCTATAATCAATATCAAGACTTACGGAATGTTCGACACTCGCCGTGTAATCAAATCCAGAATAACAAGCCCTACGACCATAGATATAGTATAGTAGTTATAGATTTGCCACAGAGCGACCAGGCGTAAGAGAAAGACATAGAATGACGTCAAAATGTGGGGTTGCCATAGTCGCAAAAAAAACCCCATAAAAAGTGGTTAGAGAGAAACGTTCCAAGTACTCGAATTCTCATTTTTTTTTTTACCTTTTTCCGATAACATCAAATAAAGGATAAAAAAATGATGTATTCCCTTTTTTATATTTTTTAAAATATTCCAATTAACGATTTTAAATCCATTTGTTCCTCATTCATTTTAAAAGACCATAGGCGAAAGGTAATTGGACACAGCGCAGTAAATCATACAGTCGGACTATTACTAAAGCGGATTTAGTATGAAAATTGTAGCGCTGTTCTTTTATAGGCTACGACTGTCAATTTTCCACAAGAAGGTGTCGTCATTTGAGTGCTGATTGATTAGACGACGCTGCTTTCACCTTTATATTTAGTATTTTCAAAACTAGTCCGTATAATCAAGGACCATATACCCGGGACTTATGTTCTCATACAAGAAAACGTAACTCTGAAAAAGCTCAAAATTCGGTATAAAAACTAGATGGCGCTGCTTCGTAGCCTGGAAGTGACAAAAATGATATTTTTTACCAATATTTATAAGTGATTTTTGATTTTTGAAAATCAAACGCGTTACTGCTTTGTTTTAATACGATAATATAACTTAAATACACAATTTTTAAGGATTTCATTTTTTAGTCTTCAACAACGTGGTTTGATCGTATTAAAATAGATGGCACTACCTCTGGATAGCTCAAGGTTGCTTGCGGGCTCGCCAATTTTTGCTACACAAAATAGCTAGATGGCGTTGGTGCACTGATGTAATGGACAAAATAAGTTACGCCCGAATTGTCAAGCGACATTTCCCACTAACAAACAGTCAGTAACGTAATATTTGTTAGATAAGTTTTGTACAGTCAAGGAATTTCATTTCCTACCCATTTCGTTAAAATGTCGTTAGACATTCGCAATGCATTAAGGCCGAAAATTATATTTCAATTGAAATGTCAATATTATTATTTGTCACTTCATTTTACAAAAAACCTCCTCGCGAAAGGTTATCATTTGCTTTTAATTTCTAATTAGGAACATATGTCAGTGTCAATCGAGAAAATCGTAAAATAATTTTCAGCAACGTTATTAATTTGAAAAATAAAATGCTTGCCGCTAACCGTGAACTATTAAAAGATAATGATAATGACTGAAAACAATGAAGAGCTCAAAGAGTGGAGTTACACCAGGAAGGAATACGGATTTATGAGATCACACGTCGGTTAAATGCTAGCAGGGACACAGTTTGACGTTGGGTACGGCGATATAATGCTGAAGGAAACCTTATTGATCTACTGCAAAGCAAAGTAACCATTGCATCGTCCGCTTGCCATGGCCCAAGACCAACGCCGACGACAAAATGGCTTTACGCCAACGGGACGATTTGCGGAAATGTTTGACATTTACCCTAGAACAATTAGGAATTGCTTACATGCAGGCGGCCTGCGAAAATATATTCGTTCGTTTTGTTTTTGTTAAAAGTAATATAAAGAAAACGTTTATAAAATTGTGGTTTTATTGAATTATCACTGTCGTTAGTTCTGTTAGTTTTTGTATAGATAAATTTCGGGTGCCTGTCGTATCGCATAATGTTTTTTGTCCTAAAAATGTTTGGCCGAGAATGTTTGGCATACTGTTGAATGGCATACTACTCGTTTGTCCTACTATTTTCAGATGATGTGCGTATCGAAAGTTTCGATTCGAAACGTGATACCTACCTGAAGGGCTACTCCGATGTTGGAAATTTTACTGTCGTATAGTGCTATTCCATTCACTAAAATATTCTTTGACAGATGATCGAGAAGGATGGCGCTATTCGACAGTCAAATTTTGAACATCGGGGTAGCCCTTCTGGCATCACTGGTTTGACATGTCTTGCCAGATGGGTGTGTGATGTCGTCAAATCAAATGTCATTGTTTCAAATTTGTAAAATTGTATGTATTTTATTCATGAAATTACGCGATTAATCGAATTTTGCGGTTACGTGTTTCCATATCAGAATTTATTGTTTTTTTACAAAGAATAGTTTGGTATGCGTTTCGTGAAGGTCTATTATTAAATTGTTATTATATTGATTAGTTTACGTCAAAACGATGACATGTAGGGAATTGTTGCAACTACAATGATTTGCTCTCCATACAAATTTTAATCCCGTTTTTCGTCCCTAAAAGGGATAAAACTTGGTATAAATGATAGCCTATTCTTTTCTGATATATAAGGTAGGTACATAACTGGAAAGTTTCATCATAATACGTGCCAGTAGTTTTTGAGATTAAGTGAAACGTACATACATACATCCATCCAAACTTTCACGTTTATAATATTATTAGGATTAGGATTAGGATGTAAGTAATTTTTATGTTTAAATAAAACATACACAAATAGTGAAATGAGACGAAACGGAACGTAGTAAACAAACATCGCACCTAACGTCATCTATTCACTTTTTACTGTATCACTTGGAAGTTGGAATGTCGTTGAACGCTTGACGACTGTGTTACTTCA
The DNA here is from genome assembly GCA_932273695.1 of Apotomis betuletana. Lineage (NCBI taxonomy): Eukaryota > Metazoa > Arthropoda > Insecta > Lepidoptera > Tortricidae > Apotomis > Apotomis betuletana. Next base: position 23,402,670 of record OW026307.1, read on the forward strand.
CGCTTGCGCGTACCGTACGGTAGAGATTGAAAAATGACGACTTTTGAATGAATTGAGACCCTTAGCGGCATCTAGCGACGTAGAACGATAGTAACTAACGGAGTACGGTGCGTAGTATGAAGAATAGCGGTCCCGTGTATATGGTCCTTGGTATAATCAAATAAAAATGATATACTTGGGTTCTCTGATAATATAAATAATGAAATTAGTTTAAACTTTAAAATAATATGTATTTACAACAATTTTTTTTAACATAATTTTTGATTTGCTCTTGAATACTGTAGAATTTTTCTGGCCAGTACTAAAAAAATTGTGTGAATCTTCTTCTTTCTTCTTTTTCTTCTATTCTACTCAGGATACTTTTAATCCATCGTGACAGTCCACGTTCGTGGACGCACCGCCTTATTGGGACATTCTGTAACAAAGCAAAATTAAATAGTAAAAATGTAAACGACATAAGTAGATAGGATATCACCAATACTAGTTGCGAAAATGTAATTTTTCTCAGGTCTTGCTATTCATTTTTTACACGGTTCTTTCTCTGTCGGAATTGGAGAACTGAAAGTATCAATTTGCTATAGATTCCCCAAATATGGGGGTAATTTTTATTTTATATCTAGGCATCCCCAAATTGGATTATAAACCGACTGATTTATTTAGACGTCTATGTTAGCTGGCTTCTATCGTAGATTTATGCTACGCAATTTGACCGATTTGCAATATTTACATGTCAAAGTGCTCCGAGTTATTTTGAAAATAATTTACAGATTTTTTCCTATTTTATCAAGTTTTTTCATGATATAACTAATGATTTAACTTTGTAACTTGATTCTTGTGAGATTTGAGAAAGAAATAGGTGACCAAAACACAAAAAAACTTGTACTTACGCATGAAATGTAAAATCCGCTTATTTTCGTTAACTGTTGCTTTTCCGACCAAACACTGAACACCCCATCATTTTTGAGGCTACACACAAACACTCCACATCCGTTAATATGTCAATTATCTGGTAATAATAATGATTTAATACACAAAATCTTCTATTTCTATACCGCTTTTGATACTGCCTGATTGTTTTGCTTCGAATTTGAATTGTGCCAATAACCCGACCATGAAAAAATGCTCAGTCGCTGATAAAGACAAAACATGGCACTCTTTTCTATTTCTTCTTTTAGGAATCGCAATAAGGCTATCTTTATCTATCAAAGCGTGTCAGACCCTTGCCTACGACACATATCGTATAGTCGAATTAAGTACTTACACAAAGCCATGAACGTTGCTTTATCATCAGCCGGCATGGCGTAGACGGTAAAGTTCACAGTGAACAGTTCTTCGGCCACGACCTGGCAACCCTCGCCGCAGAGGTCCAACACTGCCTCCGACACGTAAAGCAAGCCCCTTTGGTATTTCTCCTGCAATTTCAATATGATAAATGGCTGGTAACAACCCGAAGATACACATTATGTGGTTCATTTCTGTGCACAGTCAGAAGCAGAAGTTGCTACGCAAGCCAAGTCACTAAAGACACTACAGAAACCGCACTCTTTTGCTATTTGCCGCTATTACAAAAGAATTAGCCTACTAGACTATCTGATTAGTAATTTGGAATGAAATGCAACGTCGTTGGTTGAAGGACGTTATGGGGCGTGTCATACTCCTAGGGTTACCTACACCAACAAAACGGAAACTAATTACGTCCTAAGTAAGACGAACCCTAACCCGATCTTTATGATGATGAACCCTAGAAGTGTCTTCTGGATCTCAGGATTAGTTCAAGGAAAGCCACACATATCTGCGTTGAGCCAATCCTGAGATCTAGTAGGTATTAAGTGTCCCATCATCGTGATCCTGACTTAATGACAATCGGAAAACCGTAGTTGTATACTCTTTTGAATTCAAAATAATCGGTTTATATTTCTCGGAAAAAATCGGTGAACATACCTACGTACAAAAATATTAAATACAGACGAACACTGATCTTCCTTTTTGAAGTTAGTTAAAAGTAATCAATAATCATAAAATGATATGAATATGAATAATAAAAATATAATCGGTGCGTTCGGTCCGCTTCGAACGTACCGAGGTGCCGACCCTAGCCGAATAAAGGAGAAGCGATGGGCGAACCGGGTCACAATTGTGACCCGAAAGTAGGTATATTTCGTGCCACGCGGCGCGGAGTGAATCCCCCTTGGCCCAAGTGCTCAAAATGATATACACACGGACACTATTATGAAGAAAATAAGGGTTATTAAAATACGTAAACACTCAAGGCTCAATGTTCGGTTGACCGCTGCCGCGACTGATCGTCTCTCCTGATGATGAATCGCGTATCAATTCGTAACATGTCGAGCGTTATTCGACTTCTACGACGTGAGTAAACCCGTTTACGTATTTTAATATCTCTGACACTCACAGTAGTTTTCTATGTAAAATAAGATGTACAGATAACCTACTTCTGCTGCTGACTGCAACATAACCGGAACTGTAAGACTGAGGCTCAGACAGAGCATTATTTGACGTTTATTTAGCGTACCTTTCGAACTCTGCATCTATCCGGGTCCGCCAACTCCTTAAAGATGTCTTTAAGCTTAGGCCTCACGAGCTCCGCTTGGGAGCCCTTGATGATGTTGGCGAGCACCGTGAGCGCGCCCCACGAGTCCATCTCGGCCTCCAGTAGCGGCCACCACGTGTCTGGGCTGATGAAGTAACCGAACAGTTCCGACGCGCGTTTCACCTGTTCAATGTAGTATACGCCTTTTTTATGTCATAGGGGACAAACGAGCAAACGGATCGCCTGATGGAAAGCGATTACCGTCGCCTATAGACACCTACAACACCAGAGGAGTCACAAGTGCGTTACCAACGTTTCAGTTGGGCGTACGCTCTTTTCTTGAACGTTTGAAGTTCGTATCGTACCGGAAATAGGTACAGCAAGCGACAATTCATTTCACAATGCAGTCGTGCGAGGCAGGAATTTTCTAGAAAAAGGCACAGTTGTGGACTGCCAACTATCTAAGTGGTGAGGATGAAAGGATTGTCGCGTAGAACGATGGTGGAAAGATGCGGCAGGATTGTGACAGAAATTTTAGTGAGTTTTGGTTGTGACCAGGCGAATTGTTATCGTGGCCAGGCGGATTTTTAATGGTACCAAATTATTTTACTGGCAACGACAAATTTTTGGTAACTGGCTGAGTAAAGAACTCTTAAATATATCGACAGCGCAATTGTTAAAGTCTTTGTCGCATTCCCGAGGGAAACTGAAGGAAGAACGTAAGCTTTAGACAAACCACGGGCGTAATTCGTAAAGACCCAGATCGTATAGTTATGGCCCGAGCGGAACTGCCACTTGGGTCATTCATGAATTCACCGCCCTAGCCACAAATCAACTATGCTTCGCGACTCTTGTCGCGCGACATAGCGTTACCCGTCACTCTTTCACTTTCACTTGCATAGAAAGAGACGGGTAATTATCTCGCGCGAGAAATAGTCGCGTATAACAGTCACGCTAGAGGCATAGGTATTTATGTATTTATTGTTTATTATATTTATGTATTTATTTGTTTTTGTTATGTATATATTATTCTCATTTTCCGATTTTTGCACCGCCTGATAACAAAATCTTATTTTTTCAAGTTCTCCACTACCCAAAGGTTGTCTGGAAGAGATCGCTCTTTAGCGATAATACCGCCTGTTGTTTACCTCTAATTGTAATTTCTTGCATTGTATTTCTCCTGTATATTTTATGAGGTGTGCAATAAAGAGTACTTGTATTGTATTATTAACACTTGATATCGTGTCGTTACCTCCTGCACGACCCTGTCGTCGTCGTCGCTCGCGCCACGATGCAACGTCCGCACTATAGTGTTGGCGTGCTGCGTGGCGCCCTCCTCCGCGCACAGCACGAGCCAGCACAACAGCTGAGCCACGCGCAGCCGGGCGTCCTCCTGCCAACCTTCCATTTCTAGAACAAGTTGACAGCTGTTTTCAGCAGGACAAACCTACAGGGGGAGAGGGTTAAAATATCGCTGAGTTATACATGCCAGAGAGCACGTCACCTTGCTCGAAACTCCTAGAAGAACAACGTAAAAAAATAATAGCATTACCGCCTGGTCCGCGACAGTGGTAGCATGGCCCGAAAGCCAAATTAATCTCCTGTGCTGAAACAGCTTAACGTACGTAAATCTTCGGTTCATGGTGGCCAAGAACGACGTATAAAATAATTATGCTTCATACCTCTCCCAATAGCAGGCACAATCTTCCCAATATTGCTCTGCACCAGTTGCCTGCAGCCCAGATTGGGTCGCTTCACATCCGGGTAGTGCGAGGGCACATCCTTGAGGAAGTCCGTCCGTTTCTTGAGGTCCTCCTCATTCTCCTCCATGTACTGCAAACCAATGTCTGTCCAGAGTTTCATTGCTGTTTCTCTGATGTTCTCCATGACGTCACTCATGCTGAAATGATAAGTTAGATAGTCATGCTCACTTTGCTCACATAGAGATTGTTTCTCAATTGAAAGAGAGAATCAGGGAGTCAAAGAGTGTGCAACCATACTTGCGACACTTATATTTTGCATATCATCCTGTGACAAAGCATGCAGACATTCTCTACACGAAGACCTATGTAATTACCTACCATGTTTTATGCAAATAAATGATTTATGATTATGAAATGTTTTTTTTTATGATAGGACTGGAGCGACGTTTAAGGAGGAACTTGGGATGGGAAGTCGTGGAGCGAGGTTATGAAGTATCAACATTCGGGGTGCCTTACGGTCCAACCACGACATCGCGCAACCAGCATTGGCGTATTTAGGAGGGTGGCCGGGTGGGCGTGCCCACCCCAATATGGTCTAGTGCCCACCCCAGGATTTTGGGTTACCCATAGAAATTCACGACTTCAACTCATAGGCCAATGCCAGGCCCCACCCAGGCCCCACCTGAAAAATAATCTTAGATACGCCAATGGCAACCAGCAGAGCGTCGGCCTAGGTGGGAGAGAGCGGAAAGTCCGGCCGCCGTGTCTCGCTCTCTCCTATGACCAGGCGGTTGCGCGAAACACTGCAAATCCCTACAGTGCCGGTTTTAGCACTACCAGCGCCCTGGGCGAGACTTCTACGTTGCCAACTTAACGAGTTTTACGCATAATTTTGGGAATTAACAAGTAAGGCCTTGCTCAATGAGCGAGAGGATATAAAGGGGCGCCTAGGTGCCTTTATTTATTTCTGGCGCCCTGGACGGTCGCCCTAACGCGCCTTACCCTAACGCCGCTACTGATTCCCTATGTGCACCCTCTGCAAAAAGAAGATCAAAACTGCTCCTTTCGTTAAGCCTGTATTACCTGGTCAACAGCAGCGGTATCATGCGGTGCCAGAAGGAATACCGGTCCCGGTAGTTGAGCATCCAGTTGCCCACCTCCTCAGTGACCTGTAGGCGGACCTGGCTGTTCTCATCAAACAGCTTCTCTGCCATCGGCGTGATGGATAGCTCGAAACACTTGGCGTTGCCGGCTAGTACAATAGCCCCTGAAACCAGATATCAATATTTTAAATATATATTTTTGGTTTAGATGATAATTTAAATATTAATATTATGATAAATTGATAAGTGATAACATTTCAGTCATTTATAATTTTTAAATTGGTATGAGGGCTGAAATAGAAAACCGGCCAAGTGCGAGTCGGACTTGCGCACCGAGGATTAAGTTAAGTTTGCACCTGGTATGGCCCCGCATACAAATGAGATGCAAATTTAACGCAACCGATCACGTTTGTAGTATGAGAGCCAAACAAATTTCAACTGTAGCTATCACGATTCATGAGATACAGCCTGGTGACAGAGGGTCCCGTTTCTTACCCTTTGGATATGGAACCCTAAAAAAAATTACTCAGATCATCATTATGGACAATAGGATTGAGTTTTAGATAATCCTTGCTATAAGGGTCTACAAACCTCAAATCTTTATTTTTTCCTTTTCATGGTTTTTCCAAAATATTATTTTTTAATATTCGACGTGCCTTCCCTATTTACTCAAAGTTATTGGCAAAAGTAAAAATAGTTGCATACATATAAAATTAAAAATACTTTGAAAAATTCAGTTACTTCCAATTACGGTGAATTTGAGCATACACAGGAGTGAAGGGGGGTTGTAACCCTATTGGTCTATTTAGATATTGATTTCAGATCTGACTGTTTTATATTACATTCTCAAATCATTATTTAACCTGTTGCCACATATATAAAAAACATTTTATTGAATTTGAACTGTGACCTGTGCCAATAAGGTTGAAATTATTATCTGCCCTATATGGCTTCATCTATAGTAAGGGGTTAAATTTTGTTTTCTCTTGTTCACCATAAGTGTAAAAACATTTTTATATAGTACTAGCGACCCGCCCCGGCTTCGCACGGGTGCAATGCTGATAAATTATGCATGTATTATACATATTGATTCAAGAGGAAGGTTTATAAACCTTCCTCTTGAATCACTCTATCTATTAAAAAAAACCGCATCAAAATCCGTTGCGTAGTTTTAAAGATTTAAGCATACAAAGGGACATAGGGACAGAGAAAGCGACTTTGTTTTATACTATGTAGTGATATCAAAAAGTATGAACTAACCGATAGCCTTAATTGATGCAACTCGGACCTTGTAGTGCTGGTGTGCAAAGTTAGACAACACCGGTTTCACATAACTTTCAGACTGGAAGTGGAAGTCCCGAGCTAGGTTCTTCGTCAGCAAGATGATGCACTCACAGGCTTCCAACTTGACCTTCGGGAATGGGTCGGTACTGGTCTTAGTCAATATGCTTGTTAAGTCATTAATAAATGGACTTAGCAGATGTGGCACATTATATTTTGTAATTATCTGATGGACCAGCTCAATTAAAACTAAACGAATCTCTTCAGATTCTTCCACGATTTCTGGACAGCCGATGCGACGGACTAAGACGGGTATAATGTAGGTTAAATAGTAATCGTTTAGAGGTAAGCGCTCGATGAAGTTTGAGATAATAGTGACGGCTGTCTCTCGGCACGCCTCGGAGGAGTCAGCAAAGCTTTTCAAAACGTACGCATACACTTCTGGGAACACAATGGTGAGGTCACAGTTCTGATGCGCAGGGTTCTCGAATATTTCTTCCCTGATCTTCAGCAGAGCCTGTTTTCGTGCCATCTTCGACTCGCTTTGCAAAGCGGTGATGTGCTGCTCGAGGAAAGCTCGAGGATTCATCTCAAATTCTGTTTTAGTTTCAGTCATTTTTGTAGGATCGCAATATCTTCTATAAGACAGTAAATAATTCTTTTTTATCGACTAAACCACGATTTCATGATATTGACAAACAACATGTTGTTTCCATGACGACAGTGACATTTTACTTTTTTGAATTTTGAGTTTAGAGAAATGGCAAAGGTACTAAGAACTTACAGATGATTTTCTCACAATACATTACATTATATTTTAATTAAAATAGACAAATGTGTACTAACTAGTAATAAAATCATGAAATTATTAATTTTTGATACTATTTTCATATTTGTAATATATTTCTGAAAGTAATACTGGTAATACTGACTCAAATCATGGTATGCGTCAACAGGAACATCAAATAACTGAACTAAAACGTGCGCCAATCAGAGCTCGCCAAGTAAAAGCTGTCAACGTTCTCATTTTCATGAATGGACGAGAGAGCTCTCTTCATTTTATTCCGATCTCTCTAGCCGCTGTAGCTAATATTAGTATAAAAATTTTCATACTAGAAACAAATTCACAATGTTGAAATTCAGTGTGTTTAATTTATTGTTCCTCGCAGCGGTTCTGCAGGGGGCGTTTGCGTTACGAGAGGGCGACTGCGAGGTGTGCGTGAAGACGGTCGAGAAATTCGCAGCCACGTTATCAGACAGCGTAAAGAAAGACCCCAAATTGATAGAGGCTGAATTCAAGAAGTTCTGCAAAGCCTCCAAATCCAAGGAAAACAGGTTTTGCTACTATTTAGGTGGTTTAGAAGAGTCCGCCACTGGTATCCTGGGCGAGCTGTCGAAGCCTCTTAGTTGGTCGATGCCAGCAGACAAGATCTGCGAGAAGTTAAAAAAGATGGATGCCCAGATCTGCGACCTCCGTTTCGACAAGCAGATTGACTTAAACAATGTTGATTTGAAGAAATTGAAAGTAAGAGACTTGAAGAAGATCCTGAACGACTGGGATGAGGTCTGCGACGGTTGCATCGAGAAGACGGACTTCATTAAGAGAATAGAAGAGCTCAAGCCCAAATATATGGGCAGTGGTCGATCTGACTTGTAATAGTTCAATAATAGGTAAGACACTTTCACTAACCTAAATTCATCATACATTACAAGTAAAGTTGAATTACATTTCTACCCTCCCACACAATGCCAACAATAAATTAAATTGTGCAATACTATCTCCCCTCTACATTTGGCTAGTGTCCCAGGAATATGATAGTTATCAAGTTCAATGTTGTGAACTGAGTCAAGCTATGATTATTTATTCAGATGCAGATACATTTAAAGATGTAGTGAAGGCTTTTATGTTGAATATCTTATTAGATCCATTTGATTTTAATGAAACATGTGTAACATAAGTAGAGATAATCAAATTTAATAAAAATTGGGCAAGTGCGAGCCCGACTCGCGCATGAAGGGTTCCGTACCTATACATATATATAATCTATAACAAGTTTGTTGTATGGGAGCCCCCTTAAATATTTATTTTATTTTATTTTTAGTATTTGTTGTTATAGCGGCAATAGAAATACATCATCTGTGAAAATTTCAACTGTCTAGCTATCACCGTTGTTGAGATACAGCCTGGTGACAGACGGACGGACGGACGGACGGACGGACAGCGAAGTCTCAGTAATAGGGTCCCGTTTTTACCCTTTGGGTACGGAACCCTAAAAATGAATGTGGCCCTAGTCCCAAGCAATAAGATTTCAAAATTGTTAGTGTATTCTAGAAATTTACCTATATGGCACCCACCTACTCTTTTCTCCACCCACCTATTCAACTATGGCAGTTAACTTATCTACAAGACTAAATTAGGTTTGGTTTTAAAAAAAAATCTAGTTTCAATTGTTGATTATGGTTTTGTTATCCATACAATGTCTAGGTTTGGGCATAGTTGTGTAATATTTTTTATCTAAACTTAATACGATGGGCAAACATCACTACTTACCATTGTTTTCTCTATTGATTTAATACTGTTTCAAAAGAGGCAGACTTCCCCTCTTAGACTTCAGCCCTCTGAAAAAGAAAGTGGCATTGCAGAAAAGAAAAACCTTATCCATTATATTTTAAGTTTAGTTATGTACCAACTGGTAACATGCAACATCATCCCCCCTGTAAATCCCCTGAGAGAGAGAGAGGACTTCCCTTGGAGATGCAAGCATCCATAGGCTGAAGTAACTGCTTATGGTCTCATGGGCCTATGCCGTCTATACTTGTTTGCCACCTCCGTAGTAATAATTAAAATATGAAATAATTTAAGATGTTATTATTATTCTTTTATTCCAGAATAATTAACAAAATGTGATACGAACATCAACAACTAGGCCGCCGGCCTAGCCGTGAACAGAACATCAAGATATTGCATTTAAGAACTGTTGTGTGTTGTGGATGGAATGCTTGTGCACACTGCGCACAGTGAAGTAAATTATTGTAATTATTAAGTAAATATTTTTATGAAACCCCGTTTTTGGTTGTTTAATATAATTCTTAGGATTTCCTACCCAAAGGGCTCCAATGTCTGTGTGTCACATTATTTAATAATTATAGAGATTTGTAATTATCACAGCCTGTATATTATAACTAGAAATCCCACTAATATTATAATGAAATAATGAAATGAAATAATGAACTTTATTCTGCAAGTAGGCCACAAGGGCACTTTTACATGTCTGAGTCTACCGGCATTTCACAAGAGGAGACCACTGTTGAGAAGAAACGCCGAAAGAAACTCAACAGTCAGTCATTTTTTCAGAAAGCATAAGTACTTAACTATTACAATGATATGAACTTAACTATACGTAGTTCTACAAGAAAACATATTAAAAGTGTATTTTAAGACATAAGTGAGGAAAAGTGTAAGAATAAAATAGAAACTACAAGAAAGCCAGACGGTTTATCACAATTTATGTACGTTTGATATGCTTTCTTATTAGAACTGTGTCCCTTAAACTAGTTAGGTACAATCTAAGAAGGAGTCAGCTACGCGGTTTCTGGTTCAGGCCATGCATTTTTGTCTGTCAGATAGTCCTCTACTGTATAATATGCTTTTGACATAAGAGATTTTTTTAAATAATTTTTGAGAGATGGAAAGGCTAATTTTAAAACATGATCAGGTAACTTGTTATAAAAATGAATACATTATATTATAAAAGCGAATATTTGTGTGTATGTTTGTCACTTCTTCACACTGAAACAGTATATGGATTTGCATGAAATTTGAAACAGATTGTTTATACCCTAACTTAACACATAACATAAGCTACTTTTTATCCCGAAAAAAAACATGGTTATAATAATAATAATAATATTTATTGCAACCAAGTACTTAATAACTAGGTACAAGGACCCTGTCAGGGTGTAGCAAAAAGTTAACATTTTTTGTAGTCTGGTTTACCAAACTTACTAATAACTTATACTAAGTAATAACAACTTACAGTGTTTCTCTTAATTTAAATAAAAATTGTTTTAAAATTTAATAACTAAAACAAGCATCATGCTTTTATGAGCATGATATCATAGCATGTGTCATTATATACATTGTGCTGCTGCTGTGCAATCGATTTGTACATAATTATTTAAATATTTTTCTCGTCCATAAATTCCGCAATTGAGTAGTAGCATTTGTCTATGAGTATTCGTTTTAGATTGCTTATAAAGGATGAGTCTTTTAGGGTGTTTTTTATATTAATAGGGATTTTATTGTATATTTTAATTGCTCTGTAGTATGGTCCATTTTTGTAGATTTCTAGTTTAGGTTCCGGGAGTTCGAGATTTTGGTGGCGACGAGTGTTGTGATTGAATTTGAAGAGATGTATATTTTTTCTTACAAACGTGGCAACTTCTAGGATATACAGGGAGGGGAGAGTTAATAGTTTTAGATTTTTGAATTCAGGTTTACAGCTATTTGGTTGGTGGTTCTCATAGGATAGTTGTGTCAGGCATTAAGAATATAAATAAATTTCTAAATATAAGTGGCAATCTTACACAAATCGATCTAGTCCCCAACAAAGCTTGTACTATGGGTACTAGACGACGATTGTAAATTTTTCATGCGATCCCATTACCATCTATGGTCATTGCGTGTCTTGTCCTTTGCATACTTAGGGGACAATCAATAGATGATACATTGCATAACGCTGCAGATACATAACTAAGCTACATTCAACAGCCTGCAGTAGCTGTAATACCTACGGTCTGGCTCGAAGCCAGCAGCCAAGCTGCACAATCCATATTTTACGTAACATATGTTACGTAAAACTAGGTCAGATTCTAAGTTTCACACTGAAATTAGCACTTGATTTTTACTACGTGCTTCACTGAGGTGATCAAATCATATGATGATATGAGTTATTTGGTATAGACAAATTCTAAATTACTAGAAATTGGACATAATGCTCTTAGGAGCCACTCGTAAAAAAGAAAAATCATGGAAGGTAGAATTTATTATAAAATTCTATGCAATATTTCAGCCTTCGTACCAAGCACAGAATATAAGGCAGAAGCATGTTAATCTCGAAACAGAACCGCCGGAGTAATTTTTATATGTACTTACACATATAGTACCTATACTGAAAGGCAAAATAGTCTGTCTATCAGTTTCAGGAAAAAGCCTTACAGCGCGATGCAGCAACGTTGCGCCAGCTGCACAGTGCCAACGCCATCTGCTGGTAAAAATTTCATTCTTCTCCACGCGCCGGAACAGCTGGAGGGATTTTGATCTATTAAAGCTTTTATTTAACTTGCATGGTATGTTTAAAGTATGTTTGTTCGGGTGAAATCTTGCAACTCAATTTTGAAGCAGATATCGTCAACCGATTGAGCTGAAATTTTGCATACTTACTTAACTTTGATGACAATACAATAATATGGTACCATGGGGCTGATCTGATGATGGAGCCGGAAGGTGGCCATAGGAACTCTATAATAGAAAAAGTAATCCTACCGAACTTGGGCTCTTTAGAATCGTCTCAGTGAGCATTTGATGGATATCCAAAGAAAAGTACAGTCGGCTATAAAAGCTTGCCACTAAAATGTCATTTTTGACAGAAACTTATTTTTGTACAAGGACAGCTGGACATCCACTTTATACTCGACTATGATAAAAAAAACACACACATTACCAAAAAATAACAACTTTTATTAGTTAATCACATAACAGCACAAATTATTCAAGAGTCATAATAATTCAGGGGCCATGTCATGGGTACACAAAATTGAGAAAGAGACTGCCCATACCTATACAAAATGTAGATGGCGCCACTTTAGCGAGGTCTCTCTATCTCTTCAATGTTTAGTATAATAATAAGTAGTAGGTAATAAATGGGGCTAGTGTTGTAACAAAGATAAGTGATCCATGGTCCAAACTAAGTACATAATGGTTTCCTGGTCAGATAAGTTTGAAGTTCTAATCATGGCATCCTTCTCAATATTCTATTTAGCAATAGGACCGAAGTGGATTCTTGTGCTGTGGAGTTGGATACCGCAGTTAGTGGTATTTGTAGTTCCTGTGTTGTTCTGAAATGCAAAAAACTCGTTACAATAACAACCATGTCTACACAACCCGCCTGGCAGCGGTATTTTTATTTTATTGGTTATTTAAGCGTCTTTTGTTACCGAATGTTGCGGAATGTGCCGCTTCTGTCAGTAGTCAGAATCGAAATATTGTATGTAAACGGTAAACCACATTATAAATTAATATAGATAACATAACCACACGTAGTACCAGTCTCAGCCATCCGGGCGGGTCCCTAGGTGCATCGTTATTTAAGTGAATATAAAACAGTTCATTCCACCACCGCCATTGCAAAAACCCTCAGCGCTGTGCGCGCATTCTGCCATGCTACGTAAAAAGTCGTATCTTACTATGAAATCCATATAAAGATACGACCTTTTGCCGAAGTACGGCAGCGCGGGCGACACGGCGGCGGGGCAAACTACACTAACAGATGGCGCTACTGGTAATAGACGGGCACTAACGTGTGATTCCCGCTCCCGCGTATCAGTGGTAAAACGAACACCTGTACCCCTGGTTATGCGAAAGTGTGTCTGTCTGTCTGTCTGTTACCTCTTCACGCTTAAACCGTTGAACCGATTTAGATGAAATTTGGTATATAGATAGTTTCAGTCCCGGGGAAGGACATAGGATACTTTTCATTCCGAATAAATGTAGTGTTCCCGTGGGATGAGCGGGTAACACCGCGGGGCACAGCTAGTATAGAATATAATAGAATCTTTATGCGTTCATCAGTCTCAAATTACTAATTAGCAGGGCTTATGCTTACACCTTAGGTCCTGGGCACAGGCACCCATTAGGTATGCGACTATTCCACTTTCCTAAATTAGTCATGGACGAGAGGGATGCAGCAATATGTAAGACACGTATATGGAGATAACTCCACCTCACTCCTTCGTATTGCTGCATTACTCTCATCAGTGACTAATAAGGAAAGTGCAGTAATAGCTGTATTAATCATCATTAAGTGCTTGGAAACTCACTCATTCTTCCGTAGTTAATGGTGTAGAAGAAGATCATGTTGCCGACGACTATCTGGAAGTAGGGGGCGATGCCCACCTTCCGGGCCTGCAAGTACTTATGCTGATATCGCCACCATGCTGTGAGATAATATTTTTCTTATTAAATGCTATTGCTTTTCAGGGTACGGGATGCCAATGGTACCATATTAATAAGCTTATCAATAAAGGCTCTAAGCGAGCGTTTCCACTGACGCACAGCTCGGCGGAGTGGAGCGGAGATTCGTATTTGATTTGGCCATAGTGTTCGGAACGGCGCGTGCACATCAATGGTAATATTGTAATTGGTCAATTCACGATTTTTCCACCCAGCTCCGCATCAGCGGAAAGCCGCCCTAAGTCTTGAACCATAATAGTAGAAACTTGAAAACTTCAGAGAAATGAGAACAAACTATTAGCTACTGTGATCGCTATAATAACAAAAGGGCAATACAAATTCCGTACATTATCTTATTATCAGATTCAGAGAGCCAGAGCCTATGTACCTACTTATTAGTCAAGCGATAAAATAAATCACAAGGCACCCTTCACTTCGGGTGCTTTAACATTTATTTTTATAAACGCAACCACCAAATGCCTAGATCTGTGGGAAGATCGGAAATGAATTATTTTCCTACCTCTGCTGCAGGCGCCCGTGAAGGCGGACACAGACTTCTGCCTGCGATTGAGCCACGCGGGGATTTCGCCCAGCTTCACGTCACCGAACGGAGTATCCGCTGCAAAGTACAGTTGCATAAAACCAGATGATAAGAAAGCATACCCTAGTAGTCTAAGAACCTTAGCAAACTGGCCATTTGCGGGCGACATCGTTGCGCGCTCGCTTCGCTTTCGACTCGCCCCGCAAAACCGACAGTGTGCCTTGTAATGTAGGCCCGGCTCAACACTACTCGCGAACTTGACCTAGTCTCGTGGACCGGGACTTCTTACTTCCTCCACCGAAGCGCCTCTCCCCACTATCATATTCGCCCAACCACTTAACTTCGCGACTAGAGAAGAGCTGGCATAAGAAAGACTATGTATGATAATCATATCGGCATCTACTATCGATAGGCCGCGACTCTGCTCTGTGATTAAACGTAGCTCAACGAAAACTTAGTACCCATGTGCTTATTGTGCTTGTACGGAGTTGTATAGTGGTTACGTAGGTTTTAGATATAAGACAGCAAAGCCACAGTCGGCTAAGTCTATTAACACCACGGCAAGAACAAGAAGATTCGAGGAAGAAGGCTGTATGGGAGCGCCGCCGGGACAGTAACCGTTGGCTCCAATTGGGAATTGGGCTGAATGAACGCAGCCAAGCGATCGACAGCCCGCCTGTTTCCGGCCGGGCGTCCCTACACCAAATCATCATTAACACCACGGCGCTCAAAATATTATGAATAACTGCAATTTCAATTCAAATGGTCCAAACGGTGGCGGTCGTTCAAGGTGGCGTTCCTCGAGGAAGGCCTATCTCCAGCAGAGAAGGTCTTGGGTAATGTAATGTTGATAACATTACCTAATGAGGAAGATTACTTACCTTTCCCGTAGTACCGGGCAGGGTCGTAGGGCCCATGCTTAGCAGGATCGTACTCTTTCGGGTAATCCCCAAAGCCCATTATGGTTTTAAGATGTCTGATTTTTTCCGGAAAATTTAACTAATCAAATATGACAACCATAGACTATGATCGAATTAAAAAAGGTAGGATTAGTAAAAAGTTAATTACAAAACGCAGCATGACCTTAGCACGACAGAAAACTGAGAAACGGACTAGGCATGAATCACAGAAATATGTGTATACTCACATGTGAAGCGAGTCTAAACCGCTTAATACAATAATTAAATATATCTCACGAAAGTTTTAATAAGATTAATAAACAATACAAGAATACTTTATTGCACACCGAATACAGTTATATATAAATACTCAAAGACAGTTATATTATAATTAAGATTGAAATATAATTAAGACGCTATGATGATTACCTGATCCATACTCACGTATACGTTATTTTGCTTTGTGCTTGATCTTATGATAGTTCTCAGTATTTCTAAAATGTATGAAAATCGGAATAGGTTAGGAATTGCAAAAGCTTATTTGATGAAAAGCTTTATATTATAATACAAATAGCAGAAGGAAGGTGATTAACCAAAGGCATACCGCGCAGGGCAGTCAGGCAATTGGCTAAGTCCTTATTAATCCAGACATGGTAAGGAGTGGAAGGACCAAAATTTGGAAAGTTTTTACAAATGATGTTGCATGAAAAAGCGGAAACGCTGTAAACGCCAAGGGAATCCACGCGTTTACTACGTTTCCGCTTTTTGCCGTCGATATATTCTAAATAAAAAAACTAGTTCACTCTAATAACTTTATTGCAGTAACTGTAGAATGCACTTTCTCTTACAACACATGATTTTAGCAGATTTTACCCATACATAAACATAAATACAGTATTACTATCTGCTGGCTCGTTCCTGGTCCGATCCTTAGTGGTACTTGTAGTTCCTGTGGTGCTCTGAAATTAAAAATAATACATTTTTGACCGTTTAGTCCATATTCGTAATTTCAGTTTCACAATTGGCTACCAAAGAAGAATTATTTTTCACTGTTTCGTAATTGATTGTTAAACAAGAATTTATTTTCTGTTTTAGTAATCGATTATATTTCTTCTTTCAAAGTTGATTACCAAACCAATTTTCCTTTTTCTTTGTTCGTAATTAATTGTTAAACAAGAATTTGTAGTCGACGTACATACATACTGCTAAAAAAAAATAAGTGCTACGTAATTTTTAAAAGAGCAAAATAAATTAATTTGAGATTTGAAATTACGCAGTTTTAACCAACTGTTGTGGTGCTCCCTTTCACTGTTACTTAAACTTTTATCGTTATAATCTAAGTGTGATTCTAAAATAAGTAACAGTGGAAGTGAGTGAGTGAGTGTGTTTATGTGTATGTCTGTTACATCTTCACGCAAACGGCTGGACTAATTTTGATAAATTTTGGTATGAAAGTAGCTGACATTCTGGATTAAGAAATAGGCTACCTTTTATCTCGAAAAACCCTACCTATATCGATGTATGGAGAGGACAGTTTTGCAACGATAAAGTTAAGTTTGCCTCTTGCGCAGAATAATGTTTTAGTCAGGGAAAATGTACTCAAAAAGACGTTATGAGTACAGTTATAGAATCTTCACTTATTTATTATCTTAGGTAGGTTTGTCACAAAGTAAAATATACATAAGTACAAAATTTATAAACCCATTATGAAAAATTAGGTTACTTCAGTCAGTTTACAGTTCCTATGCAGATGTGAACGGGCCAGTAAGTATGCTTCCTGGCCTGACCTGCACTGCGCATTTTTAAATCTCTATCACATGCTGGTCGAGAGAAACCATCACACCGCTTTAACCAGTTTTTGAAGGATGTTTGTCTCGACTCTGTTGCTATATGCCGTTTACCGAAAGGACTATCGGAACAATGATTGGCGAATCAACATCCCACGTGGTGGGTCACTTCGTGAGCCAAATCAAGAGGTATTTCCTGAATTTGCCCATCCTGCTTTCACGAGGTTCTCATGCGAGATGGTGATGTCGATGATTATCAACTACAACTTATTGTTTAATTTAATACTCAATTACGAAACAATAAAATATCATTTCTCGTTCGTAGTCAATTACTTATGAACACAATTTTTTCTTATTTCGTAGTTGATTACGAAAGTCGATTACGAATCCGGAAAATGAATTCTGGTTTAATAATTAATTACTAAACAGAGAAAAATAATTCCTCTTTCGTAACTAACAATTACGAACACAGAAAAAAAATCTTATTTCGTAGTTGATTACGAAAGTCAATTACGAATCCAGAAAATAAATTCTGGTTTAACAATCAATTACGAAACAGTGAAAAATAATTCTTCTTTGGTAGCCAATTGTGAAAATGAAATTACGAAAATGGACTAAACGTTTTTGACTGATATACTTGAAATGAAAATGGCAACGGTTTTTTACCTATGTTCACAAAAGTAGAGTAGATAGAAAAAAGGTTGAGTATCACTGCTCTAAAGTGTGTCACCAAAAGATGCCAAGGTGACACACTTTAGGGCAGTGATAATCAACCTTTTTTCTATAAGGGCCACAAATGTTTTGGCTATGCAGTCCCGAGCCAAATAGTTAGTGAGTGTTGTTATTTAGGTATTCTTCATAAAAGCTAGGGGACACTACAGAATTGCCATTTTTAGGGTTCCGTACCCAAAGGGTAAAAACGGGACCCTATTACTGAGACTTCGCTGTCCGTCCGTCCGTCTGTCACCAGGCTGTATCTCAACAACGGTGATAGCTAGACAGTTGAAATTTTCACAGATGATGTATTTCTATTGCCGCTATAACAACAAATACTAAAAATAAAATAAAATAAATATTTAAGGGGGGCTCCCATACAACAAACTTGTTATAGATTATATATATGTATAGGTACGGAACCCTTCATGCGCGAGTCGGGCTCGCACTTGCCCAATTTTTTATTTCAACACTTTCTTGTTGGACTATATGGTGTAATTGAACTTAAGGTCAGTATTAATACTATGCATACATCAATCATTCATATGGACATTATGGATGTTGAAACCAATGTCTAGAGCATTACCATTTAAAGCTGAAGGCAGCTTTATTTTGTGACAATGAATAGTAGTAACCCAAAGTTCATCACAATTTTTGATCTTAAATCTGACCTAGAGAAAAACCCAGCAAGAAGCTCACAGATTTTCTTGATTTATAACACATGCAATCACTAATTGGGCGCCTGCTAGACACTAAAGACCTATTTTGTCTGTGGAATCATAATAACAGTTTCAGAGATTTAAAAAGTTCTATACACCGAATAAAAATTAGTAATAGTTTTCAGTCAAAACCAAATTTGAACTATAAAATATCTCCCTGGACAAAAAACCCAGAGTAAGAATTGGTTTTGAAAGATAAATAGCATAATCCATGTGGGACGGCAGGTTAGGCTAGAAATAAACTCTTGATATACATGATATTACAAATACAAAGATAGGAATAGTAAAAAACATTTAGGTCCTGGCCAGATTCAAACTGGTATCTTGTGCCATGCTAGGGTGATACACTCTGACCAATTAAGCTACAGTGTATGTCTCTTGATGTTTATGATTTAGCTTAAATTGCTCACACAGACACTCGGATACTCACATACATTTCAAATCCTTAATATGTTAGAGCCTTATCACACTTGCGATTTGCGAGCGAGTTGAAAGCGAAGCGAGCGTGCAGCGAGTTCGCCGCGAGTGCGCAGCGAGTTCGCCGCGACTGCGCAGCGAGTTCGCCGCGACTGCGCAGCGAGTTCGCCGCGAGCGTGCAGCGAGTTCGCCGCGTCTTGAGTAGGGACGCCATACTGTACATTCGTCAGTACGCAGCGAATTCGTTGCGCACTCGCGGCGAACTCGCTGCGCACTCGCGGTGAAATCGCTGCGCACTCGCGGCGAACTCGCTACACGCTCGCAGCGAACTCGCTGCGCGCTCGCCTCGCTTTCAACTCGCTCGCAAATCGCAAGTGTGATAAGGCCCTGATTGATATCACAAAGAATTTGTACCAATAATTAGGACTTACTCATCTTTCCGTAGTTGATAGCGTAGAAGAAGACCATGTTGGCCACCAGCAGCTGGAAGAAGGGCGCAGCCGTCACCCTCTTAGGCTGCATGTACTTGTGCTGCCAGCTCCACCAGGCTGAGATGAGATACTTTTTATGAGTTTTAATGTGATTTCTGATCTACAAAGACTATTTTTTATTCTTTATTGACTTTCACTACTATTTGCTTGCAGAATGTGATGAATTATTTTAGTTTATGGAGGTAGTTCGATTCATTGCAAATCAGAAACTGAATGACATTGCGCTATAACCTATACAAAATTATGTAAATATGTATGACACTGTACCTCGGCTGCAAGCGCCCATGAAGGCAGAGGGAGTCTTGTTCCTGCGACCCAGCCATGATCCGATCTCGCTCAGCTTGAGCTGGCTGAAAGGAGCATCAGCTGAAAAGTTGAAAAATAATTATGTAATCGAGCGTTGTAAACGAAGGACAATTTTTTTATGGAAATTTACTTACGCTTGCCATAAAAACGAGCAGGGTCGTATGGCCCGTGAACAGCGGGGTTGTATTCCTTAGGATAGTCGCCGAAACCCATTATTATTTTGTAATCGACCAAATTATTCCGAAAGAAATTTGGTCGACTAAAATGAGAATGACAATCTTAGACTATAGACAATTTATTTTTTCTTACAATTTTGTCTATGTAAGTTAAGCGTACTATACACTCACGGAATGAAACGAAGACGTGACGTACCGTTTTATTAACATTCTGACGGTTTTACATAACTCTTGACTATCTTTCTTTTCAAATGTCAATATTTAAAAAAGTTCATACGTGTCTATGATTATACAGCAAATTTCGTTGTTCAGTGACCGACTTTGTCTTTATTTCGTAAATAAACTGAATAAAAACTATAAAGATGGTGCTAGAAAGTACTATGATATGTGTGGATAACAGTGACTACATGAGAAATGGAGATTTCCTTCCAACCCGTCTCCAGGCTCAGCAGGATGCCGTCAATTTGGTATGTCATTCCAAAACAAGATCGAATCCAGAAAATAACGTAGGCCTGCTGACTCTCGCAAACGTCGAGGTGCTGGCCACGCTAACTAGCGATGTAGGCCGCATCCTGTCCAAGCTTCACCGCGTGCAGCCGAATGGCGACATCAACCTATTGACCGGAATCAGAATCGCCCATTTGGCTCTCAAGCATCGCCAGGGCAAGAACCACAAGATGCGTATCGTGGTGTTCGTCGGCTCGCCAGTCCACTCCGACGAGAAGGAGCTCGTCAAACTAGCCAAGAGGCTTAAGAAAGAGAAGGTTAACTGTGACATTGTTTCCTTTGGTGAAGACGCCGAGAACAATCCTTTGTTGACAGCGTTCGTCAACACTCTTAACGGCAAAGACAACACTACAGGTGGTAGCCACCTTGTTTCCATTCCAGCTGGCGGCCATGTTGTTCTCTCTGAAGCCCTAATCACCAGCCCATTGATTGGTGGTGATGGCGCTGGCCCATCTGGCTCTGGTTTATCTCCGTTTGAATTTGGAGTTGATCCTAATGAGGATCCGGAATTGGCTCTAGCTCTGCGTGTGTCTATGGAAGAGCAGAGACAACGCCAAGAAGAGGAGTCGAGGCGTCAACAGGCTAACACTGAAGGTGAAGCTCCTAAAGCTGGAGAAACCCAGGACAGCGGCATGGAGCGGGCTCTAGCCATGTCTTTGGGCCGTGAAGCTATGGAGTTGTCAGAAGAAGAGCAGATAGCTCTGGCCATGCAGATGAGCATGCAACAGGATGCCCCGGCAGCCGAAGAGAGCATGGACGTCTCGGAAGAGTATGCAGAGGTCATGAATGATCCTGCATTCTTGCAAAGTGTGCTAGAGAACCTACCAGGCGTAGACCCTCAGAGCGAGGCCATTCGCAATGCCATGTCCACCATTAAGAAAGACAAGGACGAAAAGGATGACAAGGACAAAGATAAGGAAGCCAAAGGTTCAGGATCAAAATAAAAGCATTTTTTTTACAATACTTTAATGATACATTATGCTTGTAAACTCTAACCTTAGGTCACATTTGTGTAACAACCACTTAAATTTATTGAATACAGATGTTCTATTTGACATTTCTCTTTTATTGTATCCATGATATCCAATTTAAACCCTCAATTTTTTCATATTCTGAAACAAAGTTTTACTTCAATACATACTTCAGATAGTACTACTACTACCAGGAAATAAGACAACCATAATGGTGAAAGTAATAATAAAATAAACAATTGAAAAGCTAAACCTTTTTTACAGCTCAGGAAAACAAGTAATATTTCTACCTGATCTAAATAACATGTAATTCTTAACTTACTGATTATGTTTAGGAATGGTAAGAACAAATTAAGACAAATTTAAATTCTTACATGAAAACATGCCACATAAGGCTAAAAATCTGAGTCTAATTATTGAAAAAAATTGGGCAAGTGCGAGCCCGACTCGCGCATTAAGGGTTCCGTACCTATACATATATATAATCTATAACAAGTTTGTTGTATGGGAGCCCCCCTTAAATGTTTGTTTTATTTTATTTGTTGTTATAGCGGCAATAGAAATACATCATCTGTGAAAATTTCAACTGTCTAGCTATCACCGTTGTTGAGATACAGCCTGGTGACAGACGGACGGACGGCGAAGTCTCAGTAATAGGGTCCCGTTTTTACCCTTTGGGTACGGAACCCTAAAAAGCATAGGTATCTTCATTTGTTAGGTTGCTTCCTGCAAACATTTTCCCTGAAAAATATAACTTGGATCTCTCTCTGGATCATGTTGAGAGTGACACCAAATGCTAAAACGAACTATCTTAAAAAAAGGTATATTAAGTAATTAATTACTTGATCGGAACCAATACTGTTTGGTCTGAAAGTTCTTTTTCGCAGAGTACAACATCCTTATTCTTTTATCTTCATTTAGCGGACTCGGTTTTTGGGGGAAATAGCCTGAAATAGAATAACAACTAATTTAGTAAGTAGGTTGTTCAGTAAGTTTGCGTTTTGTCATTACCAATCACAAAAATCTAATATTTAAAGCTGTTTTGGTATTCAAAATGCTTTTCTACCTGATTTCTATATTGTTTTATGTTATAGTAAAAATAATATAAGCTAACCTAATCCACTTAAGAACTGAATACCATTGAACAAACCACAACTGGTAAACAAACAAATTAAGATAACGAGCTCGTAGTAAAACCAGATTGTAACCACCTTGGAAGGTTAATATAGATTATCGACTCTATTTCCTTGAACATTAGACTACAAAATGCACTAACAGAATAATGGTGATCATAACTTTTTGGAATTTTACAACCGTCCGACCCTCCACAAAACGTATTCTCTTGAAAAACGACTAGGATCTCTCGTCAACAAACATTTTAAACCTATTCAACAAGGAATAAGGTTGAAAATTCAATATCCACGCAATGTAGTTCTTTTTTTGTAAGTAACTGGTTGGCGCCAGGTTGGCGCTTAAGAGAACAAAAGCAGATAGGATTGTATTAGACACAATGCTATTGTGAATGCAGGTAAGTGGATTAGCTTAGCTTATATTATTTTTATATCCGTACAGGATTTAGATTTTTTTTTACTTTTTTGAATAAGTGGCGCCATCTCTGCTCCTAAGGGGTGAAACTAATTTATCCTGAAATCGGTTATTTTGGTCCATATTATCACTGTGCAAAACGGCTTGCTTACAACACAAAGTGCAGCTTTTTAGGGTTCCGTAGTCAACTAGGAACCCTTATAGTTTCGCCATGTCCGTCTGTCCGTCTGTCTGTCTGTCTGTCCGTCCGCGGCTTAGCTCCGCGATCATTAGTACTAGGTAGAAAGCTGAAATTTGGTATGAGTATGTATATGTATCACGCCGACATAACGGTAAAATAAAAACTAAAAAAAGAACTTTTTTCGGGTACTCCCGTACACCTAAAGTGGGGGTGATTTTTTCGTTCCTACACTAGTGTGTGGGGTGTCGTTGAATAGGTCTTTTAAAAATAATAGGGGTCTTTAAACACAATTTTTTGAAAAGTCAGCAGTTTTGTAAATATTCGCTCGGAAAATAAAAAAAATAGCGCCCCCCCCCCCACCCCTCTAACTTTTCAACCACGTGTCAAAAAATTATGGGAAAATTCATGTAAATGAGGCCTTATAAGTACTTTAAATGAAAACTATAGTAGTGAAGAAAATCGGCCGAGCCATTTTTGAGATCGCAAAAATTCATAATTTTCTTTAAAATGACGTATACCTAAGTGCCGCGCGGTGTACTTATACTTCGAATGTTACACATATTAGTTAAGTGCCATACTGTATTACAACATTCTGCTCAATCTGGCGCGTATATCGATAACATCCAGAAGGTAATAAGTAATTACTGTTACTTTGGCGTTTACGACCTTTTTAAAGAGCTAGAAATCTTTCTCGTAATTTTCGTCTATTGTGAAGGATGAAGGATCTACGGAACCCTACACTGAGCGTGGCCCGACATGCTCCTGGCCGGTTTTTACACATTGGATTGTATTTTTCATACAGAGTTTTGGGACACTTTTTATTTTCAAAGCCAACAACACAAAGTAAGTACTAATTTATACATACCCTCATATTTTTTGTCAGTGCATGAAAATTTCTTTGATCTAAACTTGACTATTAACTTTTTTGTTCTGTCTCCTTCTTCTACTTCTAATCCTATTGGGCTGGTTGATTGGGCTACACATTCACAGTCTGTAATAAAAAAAAATGTAGCACGATCAACACGATATTGAATTTTAATAAGTACATATTTAATTTGTAATCAACATTAGCAAGACGGACAGACATATATCTAAATAGACCACGCAAGTGCAATGCACGGCTCAACTTAAGTACCGTTTCGAAAAAAATATTCAAGATTACAATATCATTCATCAATATGAATGATGAAAATTGACTTCAAAAACAATGTTTTAATAGAATATTTTTATCGATTCTTTTTTTATGTGGAATTAGCAAATTTTAATTTTTATAAATATTGACACCAAGGTACAATATGTATTCGAAAAACAATTCAACATAAAAATTTTTAGGTACCTGTATATATTTTGCAGTTGTTTATGACTATTAGGTAAGTATACCTATTCATATTCATCCTTACTTAGAAATTATAAACGTAATTTATTTTAGAGTTGCACACGGTCTGATTTCATAGTAACTTATATAACTTTACCTTCGTTATAAATAAAAAAAGTGCCAAAAGTGATTTATTCAATAAAGTGGGTACAATACAATAAACTGATGTTAAAAATAACAGGACCGTCGTCGAATCCCAGCCATTTTGCTATACTAGTGATTTGAACCTATACCGTGTGCCACGAATGCACATGCTAGTTGCACGTATGATGGCAACGCTTACCCGTGCTCTAAGCCAGCCCAGCACGGTAAAAATTATAAATAAATAAATACATTTAAATCATAAATTATTACCTTCGGTATAAATTCTAGTTTCAATGTATAAGGTGTGAGAGTTTCATGTTCCATTGACGTGTCGCATGTGGTTTTTTCAAAGGGATATTTTTTTATTTCACTTATTTTGTAATTAAGGAAAGATAATTGCAGATTTGTTCTGTGTTTAGGTACAGTCGCCATCAGATATATCGCAGCATATAATATCTGAACACGACTCTTATTGACTAGGCGTTACAGTACCTACATGTGCAGATATTTATGAACGCCTTATATGCTGCGATATATCTGATGGCGACTGTACGTCCATCGACATAGATTTTTGTATTTATAATTTCGAATGTATTTATTTATTTTTAAAGGTTAGAATTACAATATTTCGAATTTCATTTACACGAATCTGCTGAAATCGGAAATTATTTGCGACATCTACTTAGATTTATGTCTGTGTTAGCTATTTAAAATCACTGACTTTAAAATAAATACAGGCATTTTGTAACATAATTACTTACTTCCGTTTAACGTTACATTACATTTACATTCATGCGCTATTTTATATAGAGTTTGGACTGTTCAATTGACGCAACTGTAACTGACTCCTGTACCGGTTAAGCGTGGACTCCACAGTACATCGGACAAAGTTGCGTACAGCAGCAAACAAGTCTCTGTGTAAACCGTTGTCACTTGCGTTGTCTATCGCTTCTATGTCTGCGTCTATTGAATAAATATTGCACTACATTATATAAAAAACACGCAGACTCATGAAAAGGAATTGGGTATTTTTGTTGTTTATAAATCTGATTCCCACCGCCCAAGAGCACTATATTCTAATGTATAAGGAAAATAAAATTAATTGTCTCTGGCCAGAGTTACATTATTTTATTTATTATCTTTTACCTTGTATGACATTCATAGTACTGTGCCATCTATAGTTCCTGCATGTTCCCCAGCGAACGTGCACAACCAAACCAAGGTACTGCCAGCTGGAGCCGCCAACGCGAATCTTTTACCTTAGCTTAATACTTACTTGACTTTTATTGTGCCACCAACATCGATAAAAAATACCCTAGATGCGTCACGTCACGACACCGTGCCGTTACGAACGTGATAGTGCATCTAGGGTGTTTTTTATCGATTATGCGTCACGTCACTGCCGTTACGAACGTGATAGTGCATCTAGGGTGTTTTTTATCGGTGATGCGTCACGTCACTGCCGTTACGAACGTGATAGTGCATCTAGGGTGTTTTTTATCGATGATGCGTCACGTCACTGCCGTTACGAACGTGATAGTGCATCTAGGGTGTTTTTTATCGGTGATGCGTCACGTCACTGCCGTTACGAACGTGATAGTGCATCTAGGGTGTCTTTTATCGGTGATGCGTCACGTCACTGCCGTTACGAACG
Organism: Apotomis betuletana; assembly: GCA_932273695.1. Classification (NCBI taxonomy): domain Eukaryota; kingdom Metazoa; phylum Arthropoda; class Insecta; order Lepidoptera; family Tortricidae; genus Apotomis; species Apotomis betuletana. The sequence continues at coordinate 23,428,906 of OW026307.1, forward strand.
CGATAGTGCATCTAGGGTGTTTTTTATCGATGATGCGTCACGTCACTGCCGTTACGAACGTGATAGTGCATCTAGGTTGTTTTTTATCGGTGATGCTTCACGTCACTGCCGTTACGAACGTGATAGTGCATCTAGGGTGTTTTTATCGGTGATGCGTCACGTCACTGCCGTTACGAACGTGATAGTGCATCTAGGGTGTTTTTTATCGATGATGCGTCACGTCACTGCCGTTGCGAACGTGATAGTGCATCTAGGGTGTTTTTTATCGGTGATGCGTCACGTCACTGCCGTTACGAACGTGATAGTGCATCTAGGGTGTTTTTTATCGATGATGCGTCACGTCACTGCCGTTACGAACGTGATAGTGCATCTAAGGTGTTTTTTATCGGTGATGCGTCACGTCACTGCCGTTACGAACGTGATAGTGCATCTAGGGTGTTTTTTATCGGTGATGCGTCACGTCACTGCCGTTACGAACGTGATAGTGCATCTAGGGTGTTTTTTATCGATGATGCGTCACGTCACTGCCGTTATACGAATGTGATAGTGCATCTAGGGTGTTTTTTATCGATGATGCGTCACGTCACTGCCGTTACGAACGTGATAGTGCATCTAGGGTGTTTTTTTATCGATGATGCGTCACGTCACTGCCGTTACGAACGTGATAGTGCATCTAGGGTGTTTTTTATCGATGATGCGTCACGTCACTGCCGTTACGAACGTCATAGTGCATCTAGGGTGTTTTTTATCGGTGATGCGTCACGCCACGACACCGTGCCGTTACCAACGTGATAGTTGATGATGATGTGACGAAGTTACCACGCCACTGTACGGGTAGCAGTCCTTGGTGAAGAGCTCCGTTCAAGTTCGGAACATGTCGGGCCGTTCCTGACATTTTCACGTGCACGTGAGTGTAAACCGTTTCATACAAAATACTGCACAAGTCACCAGTTGACCAATGTACTTTGCCGGAGGGGGTCACCTGCGTATGGCATCTCCATTGTCTATATACTCAAAGACAGGAACAGGTGGCAGTGGCAACACTATCAAAAATAGATTGGCGGCACCATGGCAGCACCAGCTGCACCTTCGTTGTGCAAAAGAACGTGCAGGAACTTAATCACTCCTGTGGCGCGGTGATAGTCCTATTTTAGCCGGTTATACTCCCACACAAAGTCCGACTCACTGTCAGTGAGGCCTTAACAGCCCTAATACAGTTTTTTTTTTGCAAGCAGTTGTAACCCAAATGTTTAAATTTTCGCTTTTTCCTAAACATCAATGTCAAGTTAAAAGATTCGGATTGGCGACAGCAGTTGGCAGCACATTCGTTGTGCACGTTCGCTATATAATCCAGTGAATAAAGGGGATTTACCTTACAAACGGTCCGGTAGTTCGGAATTTTTGATAATATATGTTGTCTAGGATGGTTAGTGAGTGTTTAAAATGCAAAATGCACAATTCCCCTTCTATTACCTATATATCTTCGTTTAGGAGCATTTTAGATGGAGCTTACGCAATGTTGTAGAAAATAAAATTTTATATAATTTACCTTTTAAATTTTGTTTCTAGGACTGATAGTTACAGAGATTTAAAAAAATGTAAAATGTCGCATTTTTCAAGCCCTTGAACCTCTCTGCCTGCTCCAGTAATGAAGGGTTTTACCTAAAAAGTTGGAAGAATTTATTATTTATTTCCAAACCCAAAAATTTTTGAAGTAGCATCGCAGACCGATATTGTGTGCATTTTAAATGTGCATATCTTCGTAACTATCTACATATCTTAAAAACAAATTTTTAAATGGAAATTAAAGGAAATTTAATTCTTGACTTGTAATTGCGTCAGGTCTTTTCTAGCTAAAATGCTGCTAAACGAAGGTATAAGCAAAAATCTTTATTCCCCGAACTAATAGCTCTGCACGTCACTTCGTGTGTTTATGGCTGATGCTGGTACAGACGCCATCAGATATATCGGAGCAAATAATGCCTTCATAAATATCTAACACGACTTACGGTCCTTTGGTACCGTTTGGTAGCCAAGTTTTGTAACTGGCTACAGAATGGGAATCCGAAATTCCCTGTTTGTGGCCGGTTACGTAATGGGCCTGCGTAGTGCCGTTTGGTAGCCAAGTTTTGTAACTGGCAGGGTTTTTACACCTTAGCGACCTCTATGTGAATACGTTAATATTCACATCTTACCGCAACGACCGAGCAAGCGAGAGAGGGCGCTGTTAGTTTTTTATAAATTTATGAAACATGTAGGTAATCTAATTTTTTTTGTTTTTTTTTTTATTTTATTTTTTCATCGACACAAAGCATAAGGAAAGGTGGCGAAATGGTTAATGCGCTGGAGCGGCAATCCGGAGGTGCCGGGTTCGATTCCCGGTCTCTTCCCCAAGATAGCTCCTTTTTCAATTTTTCATTAAGCTTTGATCTTTGTATTTAAGGCTTTAATAAAAATTGTGGTGTACCTACCCACATTAAAAAAATGAGACATTACATGTTTCATAAATTTATAACAAGTTATGTCTTTTATATTTTACTTTTGATTTGATTCGTAACCGCGGTTACGAATCGGTAATAGAAAATTCCCGTTTTGAAGCCAGTTACAATACGGGATTTTTTTTCCCGTATCGAAGCTAGTTTATAACCGCGGTTACGAATCGTTAATAGAAAATTCCCGTTTTAAAGCCAGTTACAATACGGGTTTTTTTTCCCGTATCGAAGCGATTTGTAACCGCGGTTACGAATCGGTAATAGAATATTCCCGTTTTGAAGCCAGTTACAATACGGGTTTTTTTTCCCGTTTTGAAGCTGGTCTGTAACCGCGGTTACGAATCGGTAATGGAAGTCCCTTTTTGAAGCCAGTTATCGAATGGGATTTTTTTCCCGTTTCGAAGCTGGTTACCAACTTTCAGTTACCAAACGGTACCAAAGGCTTACGGTCAAGGCGTTAGAGTGTGCGTGTGATATTTATCAACGCATTATTTGCTGCGATATATCTGATGGCGACCGTAGACTAGTTACCTAATTACCGTCTTTTTTCATTGCTTTCTGCTGTTTATTCAATAGCAGATATGAGCTTTCAATGTCTTCCAGCTGGGGTTTAAAGACTTTTGTGGGTGAACCTGAAAATAAGTTATGATAGTAAAAAGTATTGATTCAAACGAAGCGTGAAGAAGCATCTCTTGGGGCAGCATGGCAGTGTCAACTGACAAAGGCATCGTAGAGGAGTGTCAGCTGCCATTTCGATTTGGGCTCCCCTTTATGTGTTTTTTTTGTAACTATGGTTTAACAAAGAAACTTACTTAACTTACTGTTAGTCTTCGATTTGCTACTGCAAGCTACCGTATTTGCAGAACTCATTAAAATTATAGTGCTGGAAGTAATTTTTGGATCTGAAAACAGAAAGAGTTAATTACTGCTCAACAACATGACAGCCGATCCAATAGAAATGAGTAGTTACTGAAACTGATAACATGCAATGCATGTTATTGCTTTTGTAAACATGTAATCTATGGACTATTCACACGCACACGAAAGTGACAAATTGGATCGGTAATCCGAGTAGAGGTACTGGGTTCGACTCCCGGCAGCCATAGGAGTGAGCGGGACACCGTGCTCGGACCTTCCACTCCCATCTATGGACGCCGCTCATCGCTAATGCCGATTTCACACGAGGGCAGAATAGTGAGGCAGAACAGTGGGCAGAACAGTACTGCTACAATCTGAACGCACACGCCGAGACAGAACAGTACTGTCTTGACAGTATCTTAGGCAGAACAGTTAATAGCTCGCCGGTCTATTTTTTCGGGGCAGTTTGCTTCCCCCACCACCTTTCTCGCTCGACTGTCTTGTGGCTGGACTTGTGTGAACGCGAGGACAGAGCAGTGCAAAGGGCAGGACAGCGAGCGCGCGCACGTTCCGACTTGTTTTGCAAGTGGCGTGGTTTGTTTAAAAAAATATTTATTTAAAATGGCACCTCCTAAATTATCAATGGACGATACCATAAAACTGATAAGATTATATAAAGAAAGAGAGTGTTTATGGCGTAGTGACTCTGTTGAATATCGGAATAAAGCCGCCCGAGATTCTGCTCTGCTTTGGATAAAAGACTCAATGGGAATTCCAAATATGACCGTGGAAGATATCAAAACTAAATTGAAATATATACGATCCACCTTTGTACAGGAACAGAACAAAATAAAGAAGTCTCGTAAATCTGGTGCCGGTTCAGCTGATGTATATGTACCTACCTTAAAATGGTTTAACGAAATGGCTTCATTTATTACTTACAATCCGTCAACAACAAGTGAGTTTAACAACGTGGAGATAGACATGGTAAGTAGAGACTTTTATTTTTAAATTATTGCTTGCGACCTTTAAAATATCTATACTATGGGTCATGCGTCAGTAGTGAGAAGTCAGAAACTATAACAGGAAAATCTGTTCTTAGGAACCATGGCTTAAATTAGGTTAGGTTTGTGTTATAACATTTCAAAATCTTTAATGGTTTCAGAAAAAAACCGCTTTCGATGAAATTAAATTTCTATGTAATGAAAATTCGATGAAACATTTCTCTATTAAACGAGGGTAAACCGCAATTTCATACATAATCCGGTCATAACCACTGTAAGGAATGTTACAATACGATATGTAATTACTTACAGAATTTTAACCAGATTCAATTCCCGGTTAAAAATGAGATTTATAAAAAAAAATGCAGTTTTTATTAAATCTAAAATCGACACCACGGTTTCTAAGAACAGATTTCCCTATCTGTTATAGTTTTCGTTTTCTCCCTACTGACCCACCCCGCATACGAATAAAGGGTTTAAAAAATTAACCTCGTAGTTAGGTACGTAGGTTTCATAATCATAAGTAAAAATAAAATAACGAATGGCCTTTTATAGTTTATTGAATCAAAAAAATTAGCGTATCATATTTTGTTGCCACGGTACAGCTCCTTCGTTGAGAAAATAATGTTGATAATGATCTCTAATTTCTTTCGCTCTTTCTGAGTGATGATTGCTACCTTGAGCCCCGATATTTTGAATATTTAGGTTCTCATCTCTCCAATTTCCCGGCACTATTCGAAAATTATCGATATCTTCAAAATCTAACGAGTTTGGTGGGGTATAAGTAGATTGAGAAGTAGTCCTCATCCAATTATGCAGAACACATGCTGCCCTTATGATGCTGGTCACCTTGCCGATTTCCATGCTTATTGGTTTGCGAAAAATCATAAATCGGCTAACCAATATACCGAAAGCATTTTCTACAATTCGGCGAGCTCTTGAAAGCCTGTAGTTAAATATCTTTTGTCCATATGTCAATCTTTGTGATCGCGCATAAGGTTTCATTAAGTAAGGTTTCAGTGGAAACGCATCGTCACCAACTACCAAACCTCCTTCAGGCAATATAGGTCTTTCCAGTGCTTCTTTGATTTTACTGTTATTGAATACCCCTGCATCAGATGCCATACCATTAGCTCCCACATCAATTAAAGTAAAACAGTAGTTATGATCTACAAGTGCTAATAAAATGACACTGTAGAACTGCTTGTAATTATAATAATTACTGCCTGAATTTGGAGGTGCTTGAATAGCAAAATGCTTCCCATCAATAGCGCCATAGCAGTTTGGAAAATTCCACCGCATTCTAAATCCTTGTTCAATTACTTTCCATGCGTCTTCAGAATTTGGTACCTAAAAATAACAAATTATTATTTTATACATTATTTTGTAGTAGAATTTTAGCAAAACTATCTGCAACCAGGATTATATTATACTAAAACAAGCACTTTTATTGTTCTAGGATAATTCTCAAGAAAATGTGTTAGAAGAAAATGTGTCAGCGGAAAATTCCACCGCAAATACATCACAAGTGACGTTAACAAACAGAGACTCCGTTGAAGGCGAAAGACCACCGAAGTCAAAACGATCACGTTTGGCCCAATTAAATTATGCTATCAATAATATGAAAGAGGCAAGCCAAAATTTAAATGATAAAGATGAAGACGACGAGTATACTGCATTTGGTATTCATATTGCCAAACAACTGAGAAAATTATCAATTGAGCAGTATTTATATGCACAGGAGGAAATTCAGTCAATAATAACTCGATGCAGGCTACAAGATTTACAAAATACACGACGTGATGAAATAAACCGTTATTCAACGAATGTACCAGTACCATCATCGTCTACATCAAATTCACATGGCCCCGGCACTACGCAGATTTTGTCACAAGGCTCCCAAGCCCAACGAGTTCTTTATAATAGTTCCGACATCTATGTACCGGTACCGTCAGCATCTCCAGCAAGCATCATCTCATCATCGTCTACATCAAATTCACATGGCCCCAGCACTATTCTTTATAATAGTTCTGACATCTATGTACCGGTACCGTCAGTATCTCCAGGAAGCATCATCTCATCGTCGTCTACATCAAATTCACATGGCCCCGGCACTATTCAGATTTTGTCACAAGACATTTTGAAAACAGCATATGAATCTGCTGTTTCTAAAGAGTAATTTAAGAATAAATCCTATCTTCTCTTATTCAATTCGATTTTTGTGAAAAAATAAAGTAATTAAACTACAAAGTGTTTACCTGTATGTACTGCTTCAAACCTTCAAAAATTGCATCGCAAACTTCTGGAATAATACTTGAAATAGCTGCTATTGATACTCGATAATGGGTTTGCATTGATCGAAAACTTGCCCCAGTTGTTAAATAATGCACACATATGTCAAACTTCACTTTTGCTGGTATGGCATCGCGCATGAATGTGTCTTGTCGTTGTATTGCCGGACTGATAAGGTGTAACAAAACTCCATACCTTTCGCGCGTCATACGCATGATCAATCTAAACTCTTTGGGATCTTCATTCCTTATTTCTTCTAAAACTTGAACCGAGCAACCAAGCTGTGGTCTTCTTGCCATCCAGGGTCTGACCCAAAGCTTATCTTTCCTATTTAATTCACTCTCTACAATTTCAATCAGCTCATCTAGAGCTATTTTTGCAGCAATTTTAAGTAAATGGCGTAAATTTTGCCGTTGTCGCCGTCGACGTTCCATCGCGATTTCACTCGGACTGTTCTACTCTTTCGCTCTACATTTGAACGCCACTGTCCTTCCAAACTGTTCTGTCCTACTGTCCTGCCCAACTGTTCTGCCCTCGTGTGAAATCGGCATAACGTTATTTCAGCGAGTACGCAGTCGTTAAAGGCTTAAAATTACACTTGGCTAAATTTTGCATCCTAAGTGCGAGTGCATGCGAAGTGGGATGCAGCAATACTAAGGAGTGGGATGGAGTTATCTCCATACGTGTCACACATATTGCCGCATCCCTCTCGTTAGTGACTAATTTAGGAAAGTGCTGCATTACGCGCTTACGGGCCGGCCACGACTTCTGTCTTATGCCGATTTCACACGAGGGCAGAACAGTGAGGCAGAACAGTGGGGCAGTACAGTACAGTACTGCTACAATCTGAACGCACACGCCGAGACAGAACAGTACTGTTATGTGCGTTCAGATTGTAACAGTACTGTACTGCCCACTGTTCTTCCTCACTGTTCTGCCCTCGTGTGAAATCGGCATTACCGAGATTCCACGAATTTGCGCGACAGCGGTGTGTCTCGCTCACTCGTATGGCCGCCGCGCTCGGATCTCTCGCTCAACCGCTGGTCGCGCAGGCATACCCGTTAGCGGCGAGAGCGGCAGTAATAATAAAACCAAAACTATCCACAGTGGTGAAAGTATTTTTATTTTTCAAAAGGATTCTGTATTTATTTCGGAAGAAAAACGAAGGATTGAGCAACATTCCGGCAAACAATGTTTTGAATTTGGTTGATGACAAATCCTTGGCAAATCGCTACTGACGTTTTATACTTAATGCAAATATGTGACGTGTGCTCATCATTGCCATATGAAAGCTGTTTGTAGCGCCACTACAGTTGCCGAGAAACTTCTTGAGCCTAACCTTGACTGCGCAGTAGCCGATTTACGTACAAATATGCTTGCGCAGATCCGCCATTTTGGGTCAAGAAGTTTCTCGGCAACTGTATCCCTGGGACGGACCGACACTGTTAGGCTATAAAGACAGGTGTGTATACTCTAAGGGAGACGCCAACACCCCCCACTAACGCATGCGCTGCAGGACGCTGATGCTCAAAAGGCGCTAGTGTGGGATGTCTCTTAATTTTCCTCCAGACCAGTCTGTCAATATGTTAATTAAATGAGTATAAGTTAAGTGTCGTTTATAGGGGGCTAACGAGCAAACGGATCGCCTGATGGACAGCCCTTACCGTCGCCTATTTGACACCAGCAAAGCAACACTAGAAGAGTCACAAGTGCGTTGCCGGCCTTTCAGGTTCCCACCTGAAAAGCGATTACCGTCGCCTATAGACACCTGCAACACCAGTTAGTGTGTTGCTGGCCTTTCAGGTGGGAGTACGCTCTTGAAGGTTTGAAGGTCGTATCGGTCCGGAAATACCGCAAGCGACAATTCGAAGTTTATATACAAAAGGTAATAAGTGACAAGTGAAGTGAGTGTGGACAGTGTACAATAGCTATACTGGTACGGGAATGTGTAAGAAGGCGGTGATTCTCACCTCTGAGTAATGAAATAAATCCACGCGTCGGTATAGGGATGTGGGACTTCTTATTGGCGTTCCGGCTGGTAGGCTGCTTCACCACATCGGTTTGAACATCTGTCGAAAAAAATAAAGAGCACAAAATAAGTTAGTTAATTTTTTAGGTTGCATGTTTTTTTTTTACGCGGGCACGAATTGGATTAGGGCGGCGCAAAACCAATCGTCGTGGAGAACTTGTGGGGAGGCCTTTGTCCAGCAGTGGACGTCTATCGGCTGGTATGATGATGATGACATCTTATCACTGTCAGTGTCCCATATGTGAGGTCACGGCAAGCCTCTATTACAGAGACATAAGTTTCACATGTTAAAATTCGGACAGAAAACGTGTTAAGTTAAATATGAATGAAAACAGGTTTATATTGTACAGGTAATACACAGCGAACATCTTAGTGTTTGAATGTACTTAACAATATGTATTTTTAGTACCACAATCGAGTCTTACTTGCCTTCTTCCGCCATAAGTATTTAAATTTATCAGGCACAATTTATACTCACGGGACTTTGCCCCACTGGTCTTGTTGTCGTCAAAGCTGGAAATCACGTTTGCAGAGTGTTGTTGTTTTGTTGCAGCTTAAAAACAGTAAATTATTTACTACAGGTGAATATTTATTATAATAAACCAAAAAGTTGGACGAAATTTAGGAGAAATAACCATACAAAAAAAGAAAATAAAGCGATTGGAAAAAGTTCCGTTGTGCGTTGTTCTTTTATAATTATTCTGAAATATTGACAGTTTAAAAACAGTAGAAAAAATAATGACTTTCGGACAAATTAAAATTTGGCGAAACAATATAGATGGAAATCAAAAATATTAACTTACGAGTAACCTTATAAAGAGCCCTAACTATTTACGTGAAATCAGAGATTTAAGTCTAAATCACCATAATAGTGTAGGTAACTAGTATAAAGCCTAGCTGATGGTACCTTACTACCAACCCTATCGTATGTACTTCATAAATGCTTCATAATAACAAAAATTAAATAAATCTCAGTAGCGTCAAACCACGCCAACTCTTCCAAGCAATTGAACTGTCAAACCATACAAGCTGACTCACTTTGTATAGTTTGACAGTTCATTTGCTTGGAAGAGTTCTCTATCTCCGGGTCAGTTGGCATATTATATGGTCGGCGATTGCAATCCCCATATAATTTTCAATTAATAGCTATACTCACTGGTAGGGTAAGTGCGCGGTTCGGGTTCTTTTTTGATGGTCAACTTCATGGTGGCGCCCTTTAACAACGGTTTACCGTACCCCTCTTTGACGGCTGAAAGTAAGTATGTTCTTGTTTCACTCATCTTAAAAAATAATACAAACTCTCGCCTAATATAAGTTTAATATGATACTCGTAGGTAAGTTTGTACAGTTGATTGTCCCACCGCCGCCGTCGAGAGAACGAGTAGGTAGCTTACATATACACTGTTTTTTAGCTAAATTGCCTTCGGGTTATGTTGCCGTCGCTCTTAGTTACGTGCTCCGTTGACGTCAGAGTCAAACTTCTGTCTTAAAAAACAAAACATCGTCGTCTAAATTCCGTTTAACACTTACGCATTTTGGAAGCACTAGGCAACCGCTTAAGTTCCTCCGATTTGCTTTCTCTCCTCTTGGTATCATATATAAGGGACTTCGTTCGAGCTGTGAAAGAAAGATACGGGCATTTTATTGACATCGATAACGCACGCAAAGACTGTAACCCTTTACTATGAGTTTACATTGACAGTAGGTACTCTCTAGCGACCGCGGCATCATCAGCCAAAAGACGTCCACTGCAGGACATAGGCCTCTCCCAGAGAACGCCACCATGACCGGTCCTGCGCCGGCCGCATCCAGCGGACTCCAGCGACCTTCACCAGGTCATCAGTCCACCTGGTGGGGGGCCTACTCAACTGCGTCGGCCGGTGCGTGGTCGCAACTCAAGAACTCGATGGCCCCAGCGGCCGTCGGTTCTACGAGCGATCTGCCATGCCCATTGCCACTTAAGTTTTGCTATCCTTCGGGCTTTGTCGGTTACCCTGGTGATCTCTTCATTTCTGATTCGATCTCGCAAAGAAACTCGGAGCATAGCCCTCTCCATTGCTCTCTGAGTGACTTAGAGCCTTCTTAGAAGGCCCATCGTGAGCGACCACGTTTCACTTCCGTATGTCATCACTGGCAACACAGCGACTGCGTGAAGTATTTGTATGGAGAATTGTAGTTCTACAATGTAACCGCTAGGGGCGCTGTACTATAATTCGCCATGTAGGTACATCGTTTACGCTGTCGATAGCGAGTACGGTCACGTTAACTCATGGTAAGGGTACTATTTCAAACTAGCATCTCGTGCAGTGCGGTAGATCCCTTGCTACATTCAGGATTTGGGCTTAGGAATCTATTCGCTACGCTCTTGATTCAACAAGTCCTGTGCCCTTGCCGGGATTCGAACCCAGGACCGCTGGCTCAGTAGCTGCACTACAAACTGCGCCAACCGCACCGTCAAAAAAATGTATCTTTAAGTACCACAACCACAATCCTTCGTCTACTTGCTTTCTTCCGCCATATTTATCAGTCAAAATACTCACGGGACTTCACGCCACTGTGCTTGTTTCTGTCAAAGCTGGAAATCACGTTTCCAGGCGGTTGTCCTTCGGTTTCAGCTTAAAAAAAACAGTACATTAATTACTACAGGTAGCTATATACTACGAGTATATCTATATTCATAAATGAACCAAATAGTCGCCAGAATATATAAATAAATACGTACGTTCATTTATTTGCTAATAAAATAATAATTATTATTATTATCTCCTTTATTCATTTTATAGCTTAGATTAGGTTTTTTACAATAAATTTATATAAAAAGTAAAATACAATAAAGAAGTTACAAAATATAAATACATTATAAAAAACCTAACCTAGGGTGCCGCCGGCAGCGGGGCAGGGCCCAGGCTACCGGTGGTTAGGGCTGCAGAGAGAGGAACCTCCTGACGATGCGCGCCGTGTCCAGGAGTACTGCCTTCTGTATCTGACCCTTGATCCAGCCATCTAGCGAGAGTCTCTTAAGAGTCCGCAGCAAGCTCGATTCTTCATACAAACGTAGTTACGTCCTTATTTTAATATAACATGTCACATTATCATGAAATTCTCTAAATATAATGAGATAAGATATATCTAGGGCTAAAACTAGTTTATGACTCTTGAAATGTTAATAGAAAGAAAATAGAGCGAGTACAAGTTTTGCATTTTTAGACCCCAGAAAGTTGTTCAGTTTGGCGGCATACTACGACCAAAATATAGTTTAGATTGAAGTCAAAACCTATTTCCGGTATCGATTAAACTATGCAGTTTGATAAGAAAAAAGATTTATCAAAATTGATCTCGTAGTTTTAAAATGAGAGCGTAACTACGAAAACCTTAAAATAAATTACAAAAAATTGTTGCGAAACTGCAGCGAATTACTCTAGCGCGGGGAACGGTCCGGGGGGGCGGCGGTAAGCACCGCCCCCCGCTAGCGCGCTCTCGCTTTACTGCTAGCGCCCTGTCTTCCTCTAGGTGAAACAACAACATTTTAAAGCGTAAGCGCGCGATCTCAACGCGGAGTTGAGCGGACCTTGCTGCGGACTCTTAAGATGTTTGTCGAGACTCTTCGCTATAAGACCGTTCGCCGAAACGACTATCGGAACAATGATCGTCGAGTCAACATCCCACATGGCGGTCACCTCGTGAGCCAAGTCAAGGTACTTGCTGAGTTTGTCCTTCTCGGCCTTCACGAGGTTCTCGTCATGGGGGATGGTAATGTCGACGAGCACTGCCTGGCGCTTGGATCGATCTACCAACACGATATCAGGCTTATTGGCTACAATATTATTATTATTTGTATGTCGCACCCTTTCACGGGACAATGGTGTCCCGGACCTTTGGGAGGCGTGCACGGAGCCGAAGCCAACGAGCAGAGGCCCTTTCGACAATTTAATGAAATGTAAGGGGTACACCATGCGGATGCTCCCCTGCCTGTGTCATGGGACGCACACAGAGACAGCACCCGCAAGATGTAAGAACTATTGTGGTTGTATGGATGGAGTCTAAATATGGTACTAGGCTATTACATGAAATGCGATGGACTAACTACTGGGCTATTGTTTGAGACAGCCGGACGTCTACCAAGAAAAGTGTCTCATAGCAAAAAAACTGGTAGACGATGACTCGCCTCCCGCTAGATGGGCCCCCATAAAAAGCGACACATAGAGTGGCCTAAGGACAACACCAGTGCGGAAGGCTAAGGGCGGAGAGGTGTAATACTGGGCTTTAAACCGCAGCCAACTAACCCCTTACGTTTCCACATCCGCCCCCGAGCCGAAACTCTCGCGACTCCACTCTGCCCGGCCGGTTAAGGCAAGACAGAGGCGGAGGCCCCGACCCATCACCCCCCATCAGGACCCCCAGGAGCACTCAGGTACGTGGGGTCGCTACCCCCCAACAGCTCGCCATAAGCTGCCCTGCGGTGACTGACTGCGCTGGTAAAACCAGCGGGCGATGGGGTCGCCACATCCCTACGCCTTATTATTATTATTATTATGAGCCCATGATGTCCCACTGCTGGGCAAAGGCCTCCCCACTCTTCTTCCATTGTTCCCGGTTTTGGGCTATTTCTGGCCATTCCTTTATAAAAGAGTCTAGCTCGTCCCGCCATCGGCGATGAGGTCTGCCACGTCTCCGTTTCTGGCTGCTGCTGCTGGCTTCCACTCTGTAGCGATCTTGGCCCACAGCTCATTCGGCATTCGACAAACGTGACCAGCCCAGTCCCACTTCAACTTGGCCGCTTTCTGAGCTACGTCGACTATCTGAGTCTTGGAGCGCAGCGTGGTGTTCCGGATGCGATCCTTTAATTTTACACCTAATATGCTGCGCTCCATGGCTCGCTGGCAGACCCCGAGTTTGAACCTTTGAGATTCTGTCAAAGACCAAGTCTGAGCACCGTAGGTGAGAACTGGAAGGATGCACATGTCCATGAGCCTCCGTTTTAGTGATAAGGGGAGGTCACCCTTCATCAGGTGTTTCATGGACCAATAGCTCCTCCAGGCGTTTTCAGTCCTTCTTTCGATTTCTTTTCCTTGTCGCGCCTGGAAGTAGACTAATTGGCCCAAATAAAGGTAATCATGGACATATGCAATGGGTTCACCGTTTATCTCAACCCTACGTTTTGTGCTATTGGTCATAAGCTTAGTCTTTGACATGTTCATCATCAGTCCAACCTCGAGGCTTGCGTTGCTTAGGTCTTCAAGCATGAGTTGTAGCTCAGAAGCAGTCGAAGAGAAGAGGACAATATCATCGGCGAATCGCAGATTTGTCAATCTGTTTTCTCCGACGACAAGGCCCCTTCCCTCCCAGCTCGGCACAAGTTTTCGGAAGACATGTTCTAATGTGCTAGTAAATAGTTTTGGCGATAGCGGTTCTCCTTGTTTGACTCCTCTTCGTATATCAAAGGCGGGACCAGTGGACTGTAATCTAATTGCAGCTGTACTATGTTTATAAATATTGCGTAGTAGTTTAATATAGCTAGTGTCTATGTTTTGACTTTGAAGTGCGGTGAAAATAGAATAATTAGAAATGTTTTATTTTCTTTAAGCTTTAAGGCCAAAGGGGTGTCCCCATTTACCCGCTAGGGCAAAATTGGCTAAGGCCCTAAAATAGTTGTGTGCTTATTAGATATCAATAGTGAATCCTGAATTCCTGACTGTTCAAGTTCCACCTTATTTATTTGTTATTCAAGAACTAAATAGAAAGCCTCTCGCCTCTGCGGCTATAGAACAATCCAGTTTTGTTGTCAGTGTCAAACTTCTGTATCAGTCTTAAAAAACATTGTCGTCTAAATTCCGTCTAACACTTACGCATTTTGGACGCACTAGGCAACCGCTTAAGTTCCTCCGATCTGCTTTCTCTCCTCTTGGTATCATATATAAGGGACTTCGTTCGAGCTGTGAAAGAAATATACGAGCATTTTATTACTTGCTTTCTTCCGCCGTATCGTATTTACCAGGCAAAATACTCACGGGACTTCACGCCACTGTGCTTGTTTCTGTCAAAGTTGGAAATCACGTTCCCAGACAGTTGTCCTTCGGTTCCAGCTTAAAAAAATAGTAAATTAATTACTAAAGGTATATACTACGAGTATGATCTATATATTCCGTATCACAAGTACCGTGAAACTGTTAATCTGGCGGGAAAGTATGACCGCGGTTTTATATAAATATGTACGTCCATCTATTTGCTAAAGAAAGAATTCGTTTCTTTTTCTTTATGTGTTAAGAGGCCTTATTCCTTTTAAAATCTATTTTTTTCATATTATGATGACATACCTATATATTGATAATTTCAATCATCTTTTTGAAGTGAACAATACTTTTCCCCGAGTTCTAGGTAGTAACATATATACATATTTCATTCTTTCATTGCGTGCAGTCGAAAATAAGTTGTAAAAACTAATTTTCCGCGTGAAAATTGTCAATTTCGAGTAGTTTTTGAAATAAAAATTATCAATGAAAAGTTCAAACTGTACCTAGGTTTCAAATATATACCAATACATCCCAATAGCCCTGTTCTAGTATCAGTATCAATAATATGTTAAGAAACATGTTTGATCATAGATAAAAATGTTTGATTGCTTAAAAGCAATCAGCATTAAGATTAAGGCCTTTTAAGGCCAATGGAGTGTCCCCATTTACCCGCTAGGGCAAAATTTGACGGTTGTACGGTACGCTAAGGCCCTAAAATATGTGCTTATTAGATCAATAGTTAATTCTGACTGTTCAAGTTTCACCTTATTTATTTGTCTTTTTATTGAAGAACTAAATAGAAGGCCTCTCGCCTCTCTTCGGCAATGGGATAATCCGGTAGTTGCCGGTGTCAAACTTCTCTGTCATTTGATTCAAATCTTGACAATTTGTCTTAGAAAACTGTCGTCTAAATAGGCTAGTTGACACATGTCAAGATTGTATTATACCAATGTTTATTTCGTTATTTTAATTAGGAAACCTAAATATATATACCTATCTATCTGCTTAGCCCAATGGTTGACTGGTAGAGAATGCCCTATGGCATTAAGTCCGCCTTTTGTACGATAAGTTCTTTCTTTTGTGCAATAAAGATTAAATAAATAAATAAATATAAATATTTTTCAGTTCAAAAAAGTAGAAGATGGCTACAATGTTTTAATTGAAAATATGGTTTTTATTATTTATTTTCAAATGCTTAAAGCGCCGCCCGCCATTTTCGCAGATAGTGTCGTCATCGGTCGCGTAAAGAAAACTAAAACCTACTCCGATATTCTAAATTCGATTCTCGAATAGTGCCGCTTCTCTCGATCTCCTGTCAAATTATATTCGAGTGAGCGGGACGACTCTATACAAAGGTCGATTTTCGAACATCGGAGTTACCCTTCTGTTTATTTACGTCTCTTGTCGTCTACGTCACGTCACAGATAAGCAAAGGCAAAGGCGTTTTTGTCTGTTCATGAAATTTCAATTTTCAATTAATATAATGTAGCTTTGTAGCTCTCACAAAAATACATTTTTTTTAGAGCTTGTGAGAACATTATTAACCATTTCAAATATTTTTCAAAAATGGGTCAACTAGCCTATTCCGTTTAACACTTACCCATTTTGGAAGCACTAGACAAGCGCTTAAGTTCCCCCGATCTGTTTTCTCTCCTCTTGGTATCATACACAAGGGACTTCGTTCTATCTGTGAAAGAAAGATACGGGCATTTTCGAGAGAAGTGATGTAATGAATTGTAACATAATTGGCATATCTACATTAACGCGTTCACTGCCAGGGGACGTGGCCTAGGGACTAACTTCTATGAAGGTGAACACATAAAATAAGTATGCTTCGCTGGCATCGAATGTGTTAAGAAATGTTAATGACATTCCACTTTGTTGCAAAGGCACTTGCAACAAAGTGGAGCGCTTAGAAACATTTATGTTCGGTCTGTCCATTTTAATCAAATGATTCGTTAAAAGACTGAGAAAATACACAATTTGAACTAACTCGGGATCTGGCTCTTTGGCCAGTTTAATTGGTTAACTGTGCAGTGCGGACTTTTCAAAGGCACTTACTGGAAACAGGGATACCGGAGGTGTCAGACACGGCCTGGAGGAAGTCCTGCGCACGCCTGCTTAAGTCTGAGATGTTCTGAGGCCGGCCTATGAACACAACAATTTTGTAGGATTGTTTAATATTGATAACAATGATATGGACACATCTGGGCAACTACTTTTCTTGTTGGCGTTTCTGAGTCCGACAGACAACTAGGTACCTAAGTACTAAGGCTGCAAATAAATGATTAAATTTCAATTGCAATCATTGGGTTCTGATGATGATGACGGACTAGCGTTCACTCGAAGTTCTGCAAATGAACTTAATACTGAAGGGTTTTCAAACCCCAATGGGGGGTCCGATTTGTATGGAAGGTTCGGATTTCGGATTTTTGGATCTGGATCCGTTATATCCATATCTTTCTATCTTTCCTTTTATACCCTTATTGTCACTGTAGACAAGAGCAAAAAAGGTACGTGTTTCAATCCTGACGTAGACTTACATGTGTTTTCTTCCGCGCATTTGATCGGCGACCGGGACCGCGGCGACGCAGCGCGAGGCGAGACGTACTTGCTCGCCAAAGGAGCTGAAGGAAGCATAGATGTATTTAATCCTTGTCATCCTTAACTAATTAGTAAAAATTGGGCAAGTGCGAGTCCGACTCGCGCATGAAGGGTTCCGTACCTATATATATACATATATAATCTATAACAAGTTTGTTGAATGGGAGCCCCCCTTAAATATTTATTTTATTTTATTTTTAGTATTTGTTGTTATAGCGGCAATAGAAATACATCATCGGTAAAAATTTCAACTGTCTAGCTATCACCGTTCTTGAGATACAGCCTGGTGACAGACGGACGGACGGACGGACGGACGGACGGACGGACGGACGGACGGACGGACAGCGAAGTCTCAGTAATAGGGTCCCGTTTTTACCCTTTGGGTACGGAACCCTAAAAACCAGGTGCGTTTTAGCCGCCCGTTACTTTGTGTTACTAAATTTTGACGGATATAATGTAGGTAACATGATTTTCGAATTCGGATGTCTATTTTATTCGGATGTAGGTACGGTAGGTGCGTGATTCAGTTACGTCATCGTGCCGGTTTTCGATCAGACGTGCTGAAGGCGTATCGGACATGTTATGACCTTCCATACAAATTATATTCGCAAACCTAGACCTTACATGTTTTTTCTTGTGACCGGGACCGCGGCGACGTAGCGCGAGGAGAGACGTACTTGCTCGCCAAGGGAGCTGAAGGAAGCAAAGATGTTTTTAATCCTCGTCAATAATAGTAGGTAACTACCATAAAGTGAAAAACCAGGTGCGTTTCAGCCGCTCGTTACTTTGGGTTACCTATATGAAAAACTAAGTTTTGTTTCGCATCTGTAAAGTTTCCACAAATTTTCATTCGTCCGAAAGCCTTTTTTTTTTTCAAAACTGTTTATTTTTGATAATAATTATATTAAAACAAACCTAACCTAATGGGTTCTTTATAACGATATGTTTATAAAATCCTGATAATATTACGGGTTTCAAGAAATAATACTTTCGGACAAATGAAACTTTGGCGAAACGTTACAGATGGGAAACAATGTTTCGGACTTGTGATAAGGATACCGTTACATTATGTTACTAAATTTAGACGGATATAATGTAACATAATTTTCGATTCGGACGAACTACTAATGCTTTATTCGAGAAACTTATGTATGACATATGATTTGGATCCGGATCCTCCATAACGTTTCACCTTCCTTTCATACTTTTATTGTCATTATAACAAGAGTGAGTAGTGGTAGGTAGGTATCATGAGGATAATTAAATCGAAATTATCTAGAATTCTAGTAGGTACATACTAGTATATTCCATACAAATTATATTTGCAAACCTAGCCTTACATTTTGGTTCTTCTACGAAGCTGGCCGGTGTCCGGGACCGCGGGGACGCGGTCCGAGGCGTGACGTACTTGCTCGCCACGGGAGCTATAGAGGAGGCAAGATGTTTTTATTACTCGTCATCCTTAACTAATTACGTAGTAGGTAACTACCATAAGGTGAAAAACCAGGTGCGTTTCAGCCGCCCGTTACTTTGGGTTACCTATATGAAACACAATTTTTTGTTTCCCATCTGTAACTTTTTTCATTTGTCCGAAAGCCATATTTTTTCAACACTGTTATTTTTTCTGAATAATTATATTAAAGCAAACCTAACCTATTTAACCTAAGGGCTAATGAAATTAGGCGAAACGTTACAGATTGGAAACAATGATTCGAAGTTGATAGGATACCGTTACCTACTTTGTGTTACTAAATATAGACGGATATAAATGTAAGTAACATAATTTTCGATTCGGACGAACTAATGCTTTATTCGAGAAACTTATGTAGGTATGACAAATTTTGTATCCGGATCATCCATAACGTCCCATCTTCCTTTCATACCTACTCTTATTATCATTGAAACAAGACCGGGTAGTGGTAGGTAGGTACAATGCAATACAAGTAGGTAGACACTTTACTTTACTGCACACCTCACAAAACATACAGGAGAAATACAACGCAAGAAAATTACAATTAGAGGTAAACATAAGGCGGTCTTCGGTAGAGGAGGGGTTTAGATAAATACGTGATTCGTTTACGTGCCGGTTTTCGGTCAGATAAGCTGAATCGGACGTCTCACGACTTCGGCGGCCAGCGGCAGTGTCGAGCGGCGGCCATACGAGTGAGCGAGACACCGAGCTCGGAAGTTCCACCTCCACCTATGGCCGCCACTCGCCGGAGCCGCTTGCTTCTGATGTCGTGGTCCGGGCATACCCATTTTTTTAGCCACCAAAGAAGGTGCTTCACAGATTGAACACGTCAGTACAATGTATAATTCTACATCTTCCATACAAATTATATTTGCACACCTAGACTTACCTTGTAGAACTACGTATAGTTAAGTTCATATCATTGTAATAGTTAAGTACTTATGCTTTCTGAAAAAATGACTGACTGTTGAGTTTCTTTCGGCGTTTCTTCTCAACAGTGGTCTCCTCTTGTGAAATGCCGGTAGACTCAGACATGTAAAAGTGGCCTTGTGGCCTACTTGCAGAATAAAATTCATTATTTCATTATTATTACATTTTGGTTCTTCTACGAAGCTGGCCGGTGTCCGGGACCGCGGGGACGCGGTCCGAGGCGTGACGTACTTGCTCGCCACGGGAGCTGAACGAAACAAAGATGTTTTTAATCCTTGTCATCCTTAATTATTTAGGAAGTAGTAGGTACCTACCATAAGGTAAAAAACCAGGTGCGTTTCAGCCGCGCGTTACATTGGGTTATCTTACATGAAACACTAATTTTTGTTTCCCATCTGCAACGTTTCGCCAAATTTTAATTTGTACGAAAGCCATTTTTTTTCAACAGTTAATTTTTCAGAATCCATACTAATATTATAAATGCGAAAGTGTGTCTGTCTGTCTGTCTGTCTGTCTGTTACCTCTTCACGCTTAAACCGCTGAACCGACTTAGATGAAATTTGGTATGGAGATAGTTTGAGACCCGGGAAAGGACATATTAGGATACTTTTCATCCCGAATATATTTAGTGTTCCCGTGGGATGAGCGGGTTACACCGCGGGGCACAGCTAGTAAATTATAAAACAAACCTAACCTAACCTAATGAGTTCTTTAAAACGATGTTTATAAAATCCTGTAAATATTACGGGTTTCAAGAAAAAAATACTTTCGGACGAATGAAAATTTGGCGAAACGTTACAGATGGGAAACAATGATTCGGAGTGGTGAATGGATACCGTTACTTTGTGTTAGGTAGGTACTAAATTTAGACGGATATAGTATGGGTAACATAATTTTCGAATCGCTTGGACCTTCCGCCTCCACCTATGGCCGCCACTCGCACCAAAGACGGTGCTTCAGAGATTGAACGTCAGTAATATAATAGACTGAAAAGCCTAAGACGAGGAAAATCAAATCTGAATTATGTTGAATTCTAGATCTTCCATACAAATTATATTTGCAAATCTAGACTTACACTTTTGTTCTACCGCGCAGTTGGCCGGCGACCGGGACCGCGGCGACGCAGCGCGAGGCGAGACGTACTTGCTCGCCAAGGGAGCTGAAGGAAGCATAGATGTCTTTATTCTTCGTCATCCTCAACTAATTAGTAGGTAACTACCATGGTAATGGCTCCACTTCGCCTGATGTTAAGCAAAAAGGGGAGCCCAACTCGCAATGGCAATTGACAAGAAACCAACGGCGTCTTGTCAGTTGACACTGCCAAGATGGCCCGAGATGCTTCTTCACGCTTCGTTTAAAAGGGTCACATAAGCCGGCAAAGAGTTTCACTTTTTAATAGTTCGGCAGATGTGTTAACTATATTTAGATGGATGTCACATTATTTTCGAATCGGATGTGTAATTTTCGTCAAGTCGGTTAAAATTTCATCCATGTGATCCGTGTCACCTTAACCGTAATAAAGAATCGGTTACCTTATTTATCTTTATTAGACTAGTAGTTTCAACTATATGATAAAAAATTACGTAAATAGTTTGTGCAATATAAATTGATACCCACCTGTAAAAAACGCACATCCTAGGGTATGGCTAATGCGCAATAAGCATTTCAAAAAACATATGACACAGAGGGCGCTCCAGTAGCGTAAAGGATTAAGGGATGAAAGATTTGGTGTGACTGACGTAGCGGTCGAATAGCTCAGTTGGGAGAGCAATGCGCCGGAAACGCAGAGGTCGAGGGTTCAAACCCCGCTTCGACTGTAGTAGATCGCATTCAATTTTTCTTTCTTAATTTACCTTTGTGTCATTATTTATAAAAATAAAAATGTGGTATTACCACATAAAAATATGAATCGATAAAAAGATTCTATACAAATATTGATACCCACCTACTTACTAAGTACGTACCTACATTGGAGTATCAGTTTATACTGGACGTTGAAAAGAACAAAACCAGGCAAATTATAAACTTTTTAAAGGTTTTCCTGTAACCTATAAGCAAGGAGTTATATTCCTTTTTTTTTCAAATTTGTTAAACACAGTAGTTTGGGAAATAAATTTTCATGATTATTTATAAGTAGGTAACTTTTAAATTATTTAAATTTAAGCTTTGTAGCTTGTGATATATCAAGTTTCCATTACACATCGTGAAGTTCACAAGCTACAATTTTCGGACTTAGATTTTTTAGTTAATTCATCCCTCAAAAGTGACCCTCATACCAAATTTCAACTTGATCGATCCAGTAGATTCCTAGTGATCCTATAAGGGTTCCATTCTTTCATTCGAAGGTACGGAACCCTAAAAAAGTGCTGATAGCGTATCGGTCTTTTCAGTGCTTTACAGATTAAACACTACAAATCGTCAGTAATAGACTGAAGGGCCTATGATGAGAATAATTAAATCTGAATTATCTAGATCTTCCTTACAAATCTGAGCTTCTTCTTCCAAGGAGCTGGTCGGTGTACGGGACTGCGGCGACGCGGCGCGAGGCGAGGCGAACTTGCTCGCCAAGGAAGCTGAAGGAAGTATGTAGATATTATAATTTTTTTTTTGTATATAGCCTGTTTTTGTGTGCACTGCTGGGCAAAGGCCTCCCCTCTTTCTCTCCAGTCGTCTCGCTGAAGAGCAAGTTGCTCCCCAACGTTCTCAAATGTTATTAATAAATAGAAAATATTTATTTATAAAATACACACGAAACGAACGAAACGAAGTCGAATATCACTTCGTTCGGTACGCGAATCATCATCAGGAGCTATGCTCAGTCACGGCGGCGCGGCGGCCAATCGAAAACTGCGCGCTAACGCTCTCTCGCGTGCCGGATCGAAACATGTCGAGCGATACTCATACTCATACTCATTTATTCAAAATGCATAAATACATTATACCTATTCGACTTCTGCGACGTGAGTAAACCCGTTTCGTATGTATTTTATTAATGAATAAATAAATAAATAATGTAGTTATTAATTTTCGTCATTCTCTATGTAACTACTATAAGGTTAAAACGGAACCCTAAAAACGATCTGTTAGTACCTATGAAGTTTCTATGCAGATACTGGCTTGCGACGTCATAAAAATCATCTCAGTCTTCTTTTTAGTTTTTCTGCAATTCAAAAT
Source organism: Apotomis betuletana (assembly GCA_932273695.1). Classification (NCBI taxonomy): domain Eukaryota; kingdom Metazoa; phylum Arthropoda; class Insecta; order Lepidoptera; family Tortricidae; genus Apotomis; species Apotomis betuletana. The sequence continues at coordinate 23,451,771 of OW026307.1, forward strand.
AGCACCTATAGTGACCAAAAGTTAGTGGTCGTTTATTTGGTTCCGTGTATTTTTAATGAGTGTTTACAAACACTGTTTAGTCGTTTCAATGATACAATTAATTAGGTATCACTATTGTCAAATACCGTATTCATTTTCACCACCCCGGACCGACACCTACTCAGGACAGCCTGAGACGGTTACCCTAGATCTAGGTACTACACGCGAAGTTGGCCGAGGTTGGACGAATATGATAGTGTGCAGGCGCACTTCGCTACTCGCGAAGTGATACCTACCTGGTGAGCTGACTTTTCTACAGCTCGGAGTTGGGGATCTTCTGTTGTGGCCAGATTTTACGTTGTTACTGGTTAATGATTGATGTCGCAATCCTGAAATAGACAACTCCAATGTTGACTCGTTCACGACTAAGCGCGACTGGCGGCAGCGGTGAGTGGTGAGCGGTCATAACAATATCATAGCGGTGTATATGAAGCAGGTCACGAGCCGCCGCGCACGGTTGCCGCTCTATTTGTTCCCACGTCGCGCCGCTCGCCGCCCCGCTCGCCGCTTATTCCGAAGTTGTGGCCGAGCCGTAACGGCCCTATAGCATTATACAAGTCACCCACCATGGAACGGTACAATTCTAAACTGTTGAACAATGTGGTGTACCTACAATGTTGCCAGGCGTCCGGATATAGCAGGACATAGTTAGGCTTTTTGATTGCGTGTCCAGCGGAAATAAACGGTGTCCGGCTTTTGTTAGGCTTTTAATACTGAGACACCTTTTTAGTACCTACACGTTGAACGCCATACAAAAAACCACGTTTAGCCCAGGGGGCCGCGGCGGACACCATGTGACCTGAACATGTCGAGTCCATGGGGCCGCGTCGGACACCAAGTGTCCGCAGGCTCACGATCGCTTCAGAAGCCTATACGCGGCCGACGGACGGCATTTGAATGGTTCTTACTAAGGCGAGTGACCCGCGCGGCCCCACTGAACAACCTGGCCGCTTGGCACAAAAAAAAACCAAAGTTCTTAAGATTTCTGGATATTTTTACACGATGTCTCCAAAAGTGTAGTAAGTAGGTATAAAAACAGTATTTTATATCATTAAATAAAAAGTTATTATAGTTATCACGTAGTTTTTTAGTTTAAGAAGACATTAGAAATTCTTTAGATTTAAAATTGTTTTCAATCTAGTCGGTATCAAATCAGAAACGGGTTCCTTACCTATTTGATACTTTACGTAAGAAGTTACCTTTTCTGAATAAAATTTTCGGCTTGATTATATGTCGATGCCTTAAGGAAATCACAAAAACCCGTTAAATTTGAATTTTAATAAATACTTACTATGTATGTACCTAAATGTTTAGTTTAGACCGACAGCGTGACCCGCGCCTCGCCTACGGAAGGAAATACAGTTGGACGCTGGCACAGGCCGCGACGGACACTGGTGTCTGCCATTTTAACTTTTCAGAAAATAATGAATATATCGCTGTTTCTGTAAGTCGCCCATTATTTTTGAGATATTTCTTGACAATAATTGCAAAAAAACACACCAACGATTTTGGGACGATTCTCGATTTATGGTCCGGCCGCTGGGGAAAGTATACTGTCGGCTACATGGTGTCCGTCATGGCGTTCAACGTGTTAATACTGAGACACGAAATCCCCAATAATGTAGGGTGTCCGGTCTTTTTACCCAAATGTCCGGCCAAACTGGCTGGTCTGTTCACTTTTAGGTTTGGCGACCTGGCCAACCTTAAAGTTGTATCAGGGTAGGGTTAATTTTACTTACTTAGGTACCTACACACTTAGTTACTTGAATAAATGGAATCCGTAACCTCTTAAACTGTGATATTGTGAGCTATTAACTAACGAAAACAGTCTTCGGGTTTGGGCAAAATCAGAGTGGATAATGCTTACTCAGAGGGAACATTCCTATGAAAGCGACAGTTCACGCACTGTTAATGTAACATAACGAAACTCACTCGAGGCAGTAGTGTTCCTATACATTAAACGGTGTTGCACCGTATTCGACGCTGGTGCGGCGGGGCTAGTCGGGAGCTCTTTACGGTCTCTGGATACCTCATCTGACGCACAGTCTACAACATACAAGGGCAACATAGGCAACACAGCGCCGCAAATATGTAGGTCTCACTAATAACTACATATACAATTTGCGGCGTTTAGAGTGGAGACAGTCGGGCCGTGGAGCTCGGATGCCCACAGACTGTACAGCCAATAAAAAAAAACTGTCAGAATGTTCTTCGGACCACAGAGCGGACTCATTCCTCGGCCAAAGGATTAGCTTGGCTATTCAGCGGGGGAATGTAGCCGGCATCATGAGTACCTGCCGCAGGGCCGTGATCTTGGGGACATCGCTAGGCAGTTGCCTAACTAACGCCTCACTAAAGGTTAATCGGGCCATGCTGCAGTCACTCCACTGAGTGCAAGGGACTCACTTTTAGATTGTTGCTTCACCTTCTGCGCCCGGGACGCTGGATGAATGAGGGCGGCAGATACCGTCACTACTCCGCCCGAATGCGCACTTCTTCGGTCTCCTAAAATAAATAGTTTTCTGTATAAAATATTGATCCAGCAGCATCAAGTGATTGATATTTGATGACTTCTCATGGAACTTGCAGCAAACATTTTTAATTTCTTTCGAGCCCGCGCAGCGTCCCTAGCCGATGCGGGGTCCCTAGGCCAGTTGGCTACTCTGCCAAATTAAAGGTTTGCCGTGTTGTGTTATTGCCACTCCACTGATATATATATTTTTCTATTATTATTATTTGATTACCGCTCGTTATAAAAAGTATTCGATTCACTAGCACTACTAGCATGCGGTATGCTTCCCACTTAGTAAAATTCGTTAGCGTATTGTATATTGTTTGCTACCTTATAGTAGATTGTTTGACTAGGGGCTAAAATAAGCCATTGTGACACTCAGATTATATTTGTCCTCGCTGGTTTCGCTCGGTCGTCTAAATATTCACTTGGTGTAACAATGGCTTCTAGCCACTAGTTAAACACTCTGCTTTTTACTTTGACTGTGAGAAAATAACAAATCTTTAAAATGACCTTAGCTATGGCGGCGCCCTGGGCGCCCACCAGGAGCCATGCAGCGCCTTTCGCCGCCCCCGCGGGCCCCTTCTTCCCGCCGGGTCTCCCTAGAAATCCCTAACAACGTTTGTCCTAAAATGATTTGCCCTAACATCTTTGTCCTAAACACTTTTGACCTAACGTTCATTTGCCATAATGCTCTTGTGTGTAAACGCTCTTTTGTCCTAAAAGTCAAAATCCATAATATAAAACGACCTGATACTCTTATGCCCTAATCTATTTTATCCTAATATTGGAAGACCTAATGTTTGTTTGACATACAACTTATAAGTCCCAAATGTGAAATACGTGAATAGGTTTGTTAGGTACGAAGACGAGCGAAGCAAGGAGGAATGTTAGGAAGAACTGTGACCCTACGCACGCGAGCCGAGCGACCGAAGCAGCGTGCCGCGGTAAAGGCCGGCTAAGCGCTAGAACCGAGTTTTTTATCCCTCGCGTTAAAAGAATACCTACGTCCATCTTAGTGCATATTGGCGAAATGGTGTTAGGACATTTTGATATTTTATGTCATATAACATTAGTATATGTAATAGGGTGTTGCTTATTTTCTAACTTCGTACTCTCACCCCCTCATTCTGTTCTAGGACCCGAAAAAACCTCACTGATTTTTCATTTATTTTTTTAATTCAGTTTTAGGGGTCGCTACCGGCAAGTAAAAAATCTGAAAAAGATATCAAAAAAAAAAGTTTTTTTCTTAATATCATAATACTTACAGAACGTACATAATTGTATTAAAAAAAATAGGGAAAAAAATTATCTAGTTCAATATGAACTACCAATTGTTTTTTCTGATACACAGAATAATTCACTTTATATATAACTAGATTGATACATTAGGTTATTCAAACAATATCACTGCAAAAAAGTTAAAAATAAAACTATGTGAACCGAGTTTTATAAACATTTGTCTCGGATCTTTAATGGGCGGCAGCGACCCCTAATACTGAATAAAAAAAATTAATAAAAAATCAGTGATGTTTTTTCGGGTCCTAGAACAGAATGAGGGCGTGAGAGTACGGGGTTAGAAAATAAGCAACACCCTAATATGTATTCGTTAGGACAAATGAGTTCGTTAGTACACAAAATATTAGGTCAAATAAGTAAGTATTAGGACATTTAAAATTAGGCCAAAAGATATTAGGTCACATGCATTAGGGCAAATAAGGTTAGGACAAACAATCATTAGGATAAAATATATTAGGGAAAACAAAAATAGGACAAATAGTTTTAGGGATTCCAATAGTTAGGGTAGTAGTTAGGGGCCTAGCCGCATTTAAACCCTAGGAGTTATATTAAACGGATCCAGCAGACGAGACCTTAGTAAGTGCGCAACCCAACAACTGACATTGTGTGATCATGAGACCAGATTTTCGCCTCCGCTGGTGACGCTCGCATCTAGCAGCCGCGCGGAGAGAGCGTTAGCACACAGTTTTCGGTTGGCCGCCGCCGCGACCGATCGTAGCACCCTGATGAATCGCGTACCGATTCGAAACATGTCGAACGATATTCGACATCTACGTCGTGAATGTATTTGAACGGGAGTTTTTTTGTGTAAAATACTGATCCAGCATCATCAAGTGATTGATGTTTGACTCCTCATGGAACTTGCAGCAAACATCTTTAATTTCTTTCGAGCCCGCGCAGCGTCCCTAGCCGATGCGGGGCCCCTAGGCAGTTGCCTACTCTGCCTAGGGGCTCGTCCAGAAATCATGTGATCGTTTATGGGGGGTTCCAGCAGGTATCCGAGAACACATTACGTGTACTTTTTGTACACAGTCGAAAAGTAAAAAAAAAGCGTTACAATCACCCGGGGTGAGGGGGAGGTCAAAAGTAGGCCAAGTATGATCACATGATTTCTGAACGAGCCCTAATTAACCTTTTGACCGCCACAGTCGGCTGTGGCGGTCAACAAAAAATCGTGTCCCTGACGCCACGTCGGCCACAGCCGTCCAAATTTCAATGATCAAAAACTTTGTAATTCTAACCGCTACAAGTATTTTTCAATCCCTGTTGATTTTGGGGCACATCTTTTTTTGTTTACTCTGGCCAACTCTGGCGCGGCACGGTAAATTGCTAGACCGCTTGGCGGTCAATAGGTTAAAGGTAAATCGGGCCGTATTGACACGCCACTGAGTGCAAGGGACTCACTTATAGATTGTTGGTTCTCCTGCGCCCGGAACGCCGGGTGAACGAGCGCGGCAGATACCGCCGCTACACCGCCCGACTTCGCAACACCTTTTCGGTATCCTAAAATAAACAATTTGTCTAAAATATCGTCTTAGCAGAATATGTTATTCGATTACCATTCGTTATCTTATCAAAGTATTCGATGCACTAGCACTAGGTACTACAATTCCCCGGTTAGCGTCCAACCTAGAAAGCTGCGTTAGAGTATTGTATATTGCGATGTTTCCTAATAGTAGATAATAAGGGACTAAATTAAGCCATTGTGACACTATGATTATACTTGTCCTCGCTCGCTTCGCTCGATCGTCCAAATAATAAATCACTTTGTGTAACAATGGCTTTTAGCCACATATTAAACACTCTACTTTTCACTTCATCGTGAGAAAAAAATACTAAAATGACGCTGTAGGATTAGCTATGGCGGCGTTTGGGCGCCAACCAGCTAGTCTAGCACAAGTATGCTCGACTCTTGTCACGCGACATGGCATCACCCGTCACTCTCTCATAGTACTGTACAGAAAGAGATCGGTAATATATCTCGCGCGAGATAGAATCGCTTGTCACAGTTGGGCTAGAGTTGCAGGAGTCTTCACCCCTTCCCGCCATATACAGCGGCGGCTTTAGCAGCGGCGATGTGGTGCCTGAGTTATTTAAGCCCTAGGGGCTAAACCGACCACTTTAGCCCCCCTAAAATAACCTGCTTTTTGAACAGGAGAACTGAAATTTCGGATACCTTTTGGATACTTGATGCGCGTTGGCGAAGACGTCATACTGCTAGCTCCGCTGCCCTTGCGATTGAAGGAGCGCGTCGGCGAGGACGATTTAGTGCTGCCTCGCGACTTGCTCCTCCCATTTCTTGACCGACAGTTCCACGTCGCTCCTAAACGTTATCATTATTTATTGTTAGGCCACACAGCCAAGGAGATTCAGTATTAATTGCGAATATTAATTTGCAAAAATGTAGTGGTAAATATTTACACAGGTGATGCGAACTCGATTTTCACTATTCGTATTTACTGGAAATGTTTAGGTCACCTGCGGCTATTGCGTCTATACGAGGTAACACATCACTTTATAACTACTATCGCTCTCTTCTTTCATATTAATAGTGCCAAATTTAAGGCACGGCGATACCACGACTTTGCGCGACCAGCGGCGAGGCGAGCGGTTGATACGTACGAGTGAGCGAGATACACGTATGACACCTACCGCGTACCGCTGCCGCTGTCGCACAAAGTCTCCGGCACAAGTAATGGTGGTAGTCTTAAAATGTTGTGCAAATTACCTTACCGCCTATTGCTGTCTCATGACAGGCGTACATTTCTAATACACATAGCTAGTGTTGGAGGGAGTTAGATATATATCATGATCATGATTTATTGTAGCCAATTTTTCTCATACAATATGCTCAACATGGGTGCAAATGGTGCAATCAATAAAATGAAACTACAACATATTCAACATTATACTTTATTGCGTTTACTTACAACATAAGTAGGTGCTTAAACAACAGTATCCTTTAATTACACAAGCGAATAACTAGTTACTAAACCTGGCAACGTGATATTTAACAATAGATTAGGCACAATATGATAAAAGCTGGCAACATTACTGTCGTCTATGTTTGCGTGTAAGTCTATGTGTGTTGAGTCGTGACTGCGCTGCTAAAATAAGACCATACAGTAAATCATTTATACGCGTATTTTTGCCTTTATTGTTTCACTGTCAAATCGCCAGTACCAACAACGGGATCATCACAAGGTTTCCCTTAATAAATACACCTGTACAAAGCTAAGCTAACCCCAAGAACCAGCCTACCTCAAGAAACGACCCAAGGACATAGATCCCGTGTCAGTAAGGCACAGATATTAATAGTTCATGCTAGCTGCTCACAATGAGTACTCTCTCTTCACTAGTTTTTCGCGGCGGCAAGAGCTATCAAAGATAAAACTCGCTATCAAAGGTCAGAACTCAGTCGTGCGAGTGATCGCCTTCCATTCGAAAATTTATGGGACAGGTCCCACCGCCGTCGATAACCGAGCAGCGATTAAATAAATAAATAAATATCAGACAACCTCACACAAATCGATCTAGTCCCAAATTAAGCTCAAGAAGGCTTGTGTTATGGGTACTAGACACTTATATAGATAAATATATACTTAAATACATCGAACACAACCATGACCCAGGCACAAATATTCGAGTTCATCACACAAATATTTGCCCTGGCCGGGATTCGAACCCGGGACCGCCGGCTCAGTAGGCAGGTCTCTACAAACCGAGCCAACCGCATCGTCAAAGCGAGAAAATAGCCGATAGTTAATCGCTTCCTCGCCCTTGCTAGGAACAGTGCTATAGCCGGGTGATTAAAATGTCGGAACTGCCTACTCGCTTCTCACTGCTCGCCAATTCGCATCTAGTTTTTAGCTCTAATCGCTTCTTACTCATCGTCGGCGGCGGGAAAAGTTTAAACAGATCAAACGAACGGAATTGATAATTATTTTAACAAATATACAACTAAATTCAACTATCTATCTACGACTAAATTACACTTGCATATTCTCAGTCGAATCTATGGCAACATTCTCAATGTTATCCTTTATCTGTGTAATGGAGTCTATGTTATCTGTTTTTACATTACTCTGTACTGTCTCTGTATCAGTGTCGATCTGTGTGTTGCCAGTGGAGAAGTGTCGGGTACCCGAGGCCACACTGGTGCCGGAAGAGGATGACCGGCGCTCGCGCCGCCTCACTCGAGTCGCTGCCTTCAGTTCCATGTCGACGCAGTGCTCGGCGAACATTAGCTGGAGGGGCGCGTACATGTGCGGTAGGAGGGGCAGGTCACGCAGGGTAATCTAAAAAAAAAAAAGGATTTTTTAAACAAAAGATTTCAGTGATGATCGGGGTAATAAATGGCTCAGTACAAGGCATCGGATAATCGGATGCTTTTATGGGTCAATCAACTTTTTTCTGACAAAGCCCTTTCAATAAATTAAAAAAAAAAGAAAATAAAAAACTTTTTTCTGTTGCTTGTTGCCAATGTCCCCTGGGTTACTCTTTAAAACTACGATTTTCGGTGGCAATATTCAACAGAAATGTTGTAATTGCAGCAGTTATAAGCTCATTCTTATTTATAATATGTCTAGAAAATACCTATATTATAAATTATCAACACTTTTCTAAGAAGTTTAATCACCATTGCCCCCTGGGTGACGGAACAGAATAACAACAAGAAAAATTTGATCCACCCTTTATATCTAAACTATGGCGGCGGCTTTGTTGTTCAGTTGTAGGTATAGGCGGCTTTGTTTGAGGTATGAGTGAGATAGCAATAGGAATTTGTCAACTTAACATGCAGTTAAAATGGACTTCGGGTTTTATAGCTTATGCGATGCGACCTTCGAATTTACAAAAATGAAAGCAGCACCTCTACCACAAATGTCATACGCGAATCTTTCTCGCGCGGGATATTTATCTATCTCTTTCTGCGCAGTACTGAGAGAGAGTGACAGGTAAGGTAAGGCTATGCCGCACCACAAGTGGCGAAGCATACTTAGTTGTGCTAGACCGGCTGGGCTGTGTCACAGTCACAGCAATCCAACAGCTTTGCAGCGTGTTGCTTAGATACAAATAGCACGAATTTTACATAAGGCCGTTCAAGGTCATCCAAGTAATTCTGCCCAGCGACTTTCCGTTTGTATATTTTATGAAAGTCTAAAAGGTGCCCGTGACTTCGTCCGCGAAGTCGGGTAAAAAGTGTCCTATAGTCATCTTTGGACTATCCCAGTACCAAAATTGTTTAAAATTGGTACAGCGGTTTCGTCGCGATGAACGGACAAAGATGTTTTTTACCAACAAATGGCGCTGTACGGCTGGCGCTAGAGCATTGGCGTATCTAACATTATATTTCAGGGGGGCTGGCCATGGCCGAGATGAAGCCATGAATTTCTGTCGGTAACCCAAGATCCTAGGGTGGGCACTAGACCATACTGGGGTGGGCCCGGCCACCCCCCTATATACGTCAATGCGCTAGAGATGTGCTGTTTCCGATAATTACCAGAAACTTCCTTAATTTTATATAGGAAATGTTCTCGAGAATGTTCTCGTGCAAATCAGGAAACGTGCTCAAGAACGGCCCACCTGGAGCTGGCGCCGAAGAAAAGTCATTTTTAAAACCATTTTAGAACTTTATAATAGTAAGTATAGAATATAGATGCGTCAACAATAGTAAAAAAAAAACCGACCAAGCGCGAGTATGACTCGCGCACCGAGGGTTCCGTACAAACTTTCACTTATCACATCTTAATTGGCCTGGTTGAGTAAGTTTGCACCTGAAACGTATGGCGCCGCATACAAACGAGGTGCAAACGAGTTCTCCAAATATGATGTTTGAAAAGGACTATATTTTTTATGATTTTATTACAAATGTATAGTTTTCAGATTTTTATAAGTATTTGTAGTAAGTGACGATATTACTTGCTAACTTTCATAGTTCTAGGTCATCGGGAAGTACCCCATCATTTTGATTCCCTTGACAGTGTCGAAATGTACGTTTTTTGCGACATAAGCGGCCGTATGTTTTTTTTCACGTTAACGTAGAAGTTTGATATTTTCACAGCTTTAAGGGAGGGTAGGCTTAAGTATATGGTTTAATTTTCAACTCGATACGCGTTCTCGAGATAAAGGGTCTTGACAGACAGACGGACGGACAACAAAGTGATCCTATAAGGGTTCCGTATTTTTCGATTGAGGTACGGAACCCTAAAAATACAAAAAATTCAACCACCCTCAATGTGGCAATTTTTTTAAACAGTTTTATTTTTTGTAAAAAAATATATGACAGAGCAGACTTTTACATCCAACTTCGTGGCGGTATTCTTACAGATTCTCGTTGGATTCCGGTTATATCACTCTTAATACACAATGCTATTTATAGAGGTTACTATAAAGTAAAGTTCAAGACTGCACTAATAAAGGGAAGTATAAAAAGCTCTCGAGACCAGTTTCGCGCACACATCTCGATGCACGCGTGCATCGGAGGAATTGGCGGCTTACAATAATTCGGAATATAACTGTGAGTAAAAAGCTAGATTAACTATAACGTAATGCGTTAGTCAGGACTCCATCCTCCATCAGATTCATACGATCAGTATTTAAAGTGTACAGTGAAAGAACATATCTAGCAACTTTTTTTTAACTTTTATGAAATTCTATTATATTGCTTAGACGTATTTGGTCCCTGTATTTTATAGTCAAGTGCGAGTCCGACTCATAGAAAAAACTCCATGAAGGGTTCCGTACCATAATCTATAACAAGTTTGTTGTATGGGAGCCCCCCTTAAATATTTATTTTATTTTATTTTTAGTATTTGTTGTTATAGCGGCAATAGAAATACATCATCTGTGAAAATTTCAACTCTCTAGCTATCACCGTTCTTGAGATACAGCCTGGTGACGGACGGACGGACGGACAGCGAAGTCTCAGTAATAGGGTCCCGTTTTTACCCTTTGGGTACGGAACCCTAAAAATTAAGACGTCAATTAAAGCTCTATATGTTATTCCTATTTTGTTACCAATTTTCTTTGTGATTTCCAAAGCATTGATTTCAAATTAAATATATTTAAAAAATATAAGCACAACAGAACCTTAATTATCAAACACAGCCATAACATTGATATTGATATAAAATTACCTACTAAAATAATTGGTAACGAAATAACAAAATTATAATGAACCTTAATAGGCTAGTAGACCCAGTTTTGAAATATATTTGAAATGGTTAATAATGATCGTACTAGTTCTAAAAAAAATGTCTTGTATTTTTGTGAAAGCTAGAAAGCTAAATTTTATCAATTGAAAATTAGAAATTTCATAAACAGTCAAAAACGCCGTCCGCCATTTTTCCCTTTTGCTAATCTGTGGCGTGACGTAGAATTACCTGTAAATATTCGAAATTCGACCGTCGTATAGTGCCATTCCGCTCACTCCAATATACTTTGACAGGAGATCGAGAGGGACGGCACTATTCGAAGTCGTCAAAGTAGACTTTCAGTTTTGTTTACATGAGCAATGACGTCACTATCATAAGTGAAAATGGCGGACAGCGTTTTTAAGCATTTCAAAATACAGATTAAAAACCATATTTTCAAATTCAATTTTTTCAGCCATCTTTCACTTTTATGAATTGAAAAAAATATTTTTAGGTTTCCTTTGCTAAATACTATACGGAATAAACATTAGTTTATTACAATTTGACATGAGTCAACTAGCCTATTGACGTCTTAGGCTGCGTTTCCACCCGTGCGAGGATGCGTAGCGAGAGCGAGGGATGTGTTTTTGTTAACCAATAGAATCAGTTGCGCTTATAAGAAAATGAAGTTATTCCATTGTTTAACAAAAACACATCCCTTGCTACGCACCCTCGCACATCTCTGGTGGAAACGCAGCCTTTTGTACAAACTTTTTGATAAATGCTCATTTAACTTGAACATTTCAGCAACTACCATGCGTTGGTTTCTACTGATGCTGTTGTTGACGGCTCTGAGCGGCCTCGTGCAACCACAAGTATGCACCACTTGCGGCCTGAACATCAAGAAACTGCTCGGAACACGGGTGGGAGACTTCTACATCGCTCCCCCTAAACGGAGAACGAGACCGCCGCGGTTCGCTTTCACGAGACCACCGTATACCAAATTGACCTAGGGGATATATCGATACCTTACCTTAGAGCACAATCGTACAAATTTTTCGGAAAAAGTAGTTGCAATTTCCCTCGTACACGTTACGTTAGTGCACAACTCTATGTGGTTTAAATTTCATTGGCAAAATAATTGTAATTAGTACGAGTGTGAACTAAGGTATCGATATGTACAGTCAACCAATTTGATTTATAGGCCGCTATAGAACCTTGTCACAATGACAATGATATGAGATCTCAAACAGCTTTCATAATAGCGTTTACTGTGACAAAGGTACGAAATGGCCTTGAAATCAAATTGGTTGACTGTACATATAGTTTAGGTCCCAATAGTTTAAGTCAGTTTTAATAAGATAATACGTTTCTTAAGGTTTCGTTGTATACTTTTTCTTTTCTATAAAGTTACCAGATTAAATTAACTTTTAATTTTGATAACAAGGGTTTTTCCGATATTCAAGATATTAAACATTTTTCACTATGCGAATTTTAAAAATGGTGTCATTTTGAATTTAAAGATGGCGTACTTTTTTGTCGTTTTCTAGGTTATCGGGGTGTAGATTTGAGTAACCAACATGCGTTGATGAATTGACTATAAAAAATATACGGTTGTTACCCTTTTGCGTTGCAACTGCCACTATTCCACCAAGTAATGTAATTTTAGGTGACAGTCGTTAGGTAGTTAACACTTCCTTCACATTATCCTGAATATTTTTCAAACTAGTCGCTATAAAAAGGATTTTTTCAGGGTCCCACTGATGTCCCTCTTTATCTTCCACTCGTCCCTATTTGATGCAACAGAACAATCCCTTCAGAATGTACCTCTAGTTCATCCGGCCATCCCCTTTGTGGTCTACCGCGAATTCTATTAGGTTCTATTAAGAACAGATTTCCCTATTTCTTATAGTTTTCGTTTTCCCCCTACTGACCCATTTGGATTGATCACCCTGTATAAGCAACATTGATGGGTAGAAATCAACATATTTTGGTTAATTTCTATTTATCCGGTGAACTTAACAGCTACTATGAAATGTAATTACGGAATAAATATTCACCATCGATATTTTTTTAGTTAATTGATTTTATTCCCACAAACACTTTTATGTCTGCGGATTATACATATGTTAAAATTTAATTTTCACGAACTCTAATTAACTTATTCGCCCGTAATCTTTGCTATAGATATACATACGTACCTACAATACAACAATAATGTTATTGTTATTAAACGCATATGCGTTGGTGCCCCAACGTCATACAGGTTATAGGTTATCACGGGCTGGTTTTTCACAAGTCTACGTGTTACAATGCGCCTATTTTGGGTGAATAACGTCTATATATAAAGCAAGCTAATGATAACTTGACATTATAGCAATCGTCTTCTGTGCAAACATCCAGTAACAATAGTGAAAAGAGCGGCTACAAGTACTGTAAGTATATATGTTGTCATTATCTTATTGATACCTTTACCCTTATTGATTTGTTAAATTTTTTTTTTTTTTTTCATCAAAGCACAAATGACGAAGAATACCCCAGACTTTTGATAACTTTTGTCTATAATCATGTTTCCTAGCGCAATTTTAAATAAATTATTCGTTTTATAATATCGGATCTCTGTGACGGTAATTATATCTGTAATTATAAAATTTTACTTATCAAAAATCAGCTTTCTATGGAGAGGGGTAATTATTTCAGAAAAATCATGACAGCGCGATGCAGGATTTGTTTACCATACCTTACCATAGTATACCATACAGCGCCATCCTCCTTTCATTACGGCGAAACGGCTGGAAGGATTTTAACGATTTTGGTACAGGGATAGCTGGACATCCAAAGATACTTTTTACCCGAACACGGTCAAGAAAAGTCTTATGCGGACGAAGTCGCGGGAACTTTCTAGTTTTAATAAGTACGTGATTAAATCGCCTGCGAAGTCTTTTCGCATCTTTAATTAATACACATTTTCATATTTCAGTGTGGAGAACTATGCATTTGCGTTTGATAATCCTGTTGCTGATGGGCGCTGCGCTCGCGTACCCTCTCTCGCGCAGGCGTATACACCGCACAAGACTTTACGACAAGTCTTCTCAATCCGGTCCTGAGAAAATAACCAAGCCTAACGGTCTACGCCTTTCAGCAGATTCGAGATGTACGACATGCGCTTTAACGCCCGCTGGGATGTCAGGTCTGCGATGGAGACGAGTACAAGGCAGATATGTTGCTATTCCTAATCGTAGGAGAAAGTATTTACCACTTCGAACGTTTTGACGCTTCTCTGATGTGAAAACAGGTCCGGTGTGCTCTAATAAATAAAAACAATGAGTCAAATAAATTTTTATCTGCCATATTGGATCAAGTACAGTCTCCATCTGATATATCGCTGCAAATAATGGGTTCATAAATATCAGAACACTCTAATATCGGCTTCACTATTCGCGAAGTTGACCGAAGTTGGGGGTATATGATAGTGTGGAGAGGCACTTCGCTGCGGAAACCGCCTCGGCCAACTTCGGTCATCTTCGGTCAACTTCGGCCAACTTCGGTCAACTTCGGTCAACTTCGGCCAAATTCGGTCAACTTCGCGAATAGTGAAGCCGCTATTAGTGTTCTACCGTAAGAGTCGTGTTCAGATATTTATTTACGCATTATTTGCTGCGACGTATCAGATGGTGACAAAAAACTGCACAGAGACACAGCCGAGAAAAACATTCAATATATGACCGAGCCACAGAAGACTTAAGAGTTTACTCCGTTAGTAATCTCTTGTGATGGAGAAAAACAGCATCCAAATTATCATCCCAATGGGAAAAACCATATACACAAATAATTTTCTGGCTAAAAGTAAAAGTTCAAATTTCGATCAAACGAGCCGTCTCCATGAGAGTGAGAGGCACCAGAAGACATATCAGGGCCTTCGACTGTGAAGACGGAGCAGGCATTCTTCACTAAAGCAAGATTTTGCCATTAACCTCCCCCTCCACCCCACCTTTAACTCCCCCACTGCCGTCGTCATCAATTTTTGTATATTTTCAATATTTTATTTTACTTCAATAAATTTTACACCACATCAGATGGTACATTGCAGAACTTATACAAGGAGCTACCGATATTTTAACACAAGATACTTTACGTTATAATAATTAACATTAACTAGAAATTAATAAAACTTTTCATATAATCTTTTCAATTGTGTCATTTGACTTTCATTTACCGAACAAATAAAATAAATAATCATTCTGTCTAAAAATAATCATTCTGTGCATTTCACTTCGAAGATGTTTGACACTCTCTTGTCAATAGTTGTTTGTTAGAAATGTCTCTATGGTTCAGCGGGAACACCGTTAAGGTTTTTAAGGTAGTTAACAAATTTTTGCCTTTGGTAAGTCCTAGCAAGTGAAAAAGCAAGCACGAACGTATGAAAACTTTTTTTTTATGGCGACTCTGTTTCTCAGTGCACAATAATGCTCGCTTTTGGATATTCCCCTGAACACGCAACAAGATCTCTCTTTCCCTTTCCATGACTCCAAAAGCGTTGGTAATACGAGCACGGAATTCTCCTGCCTAATTGTTCTGTTTGTATGCCCGTCGTCTCCGTATACCAATCCGTATTGGAACAGATAAATTTAGGACACTTTTTTTTTTATCTTCACATTGATGATGATTAATGAGAGGAAAGCCACGTAACCAGAAAAGCGTTAAGCATGAATGTGGACGGATATAGAAGAAGAGGAAGGCCAAAGAAAAGATGCATGGATTGTGTGAAAGATGATATGAATAAAAAGGAAGTAAACGACGAGATGACGAGTGATAGGGAAGAATGGAGGAAGAAAACATGCTGCGCCGACCCCAAATAAATGGTATAAGGGCAAGCGAATGATGATTGATGATGAACCCAAAAACGTCAAATTGTGAAAGAAACAGGGATTCGGTTTTTGTTTTTGGAAAACGCCCAAAAACAAAACATATAGGTACAATCGGAATGTTGTGTTGACAAAATGGGAAAGAGGTCTTCTAGGAAACTTACTGTCGGCCGTAAAAACCCACTTGGGAAAACCGAAAGAGTGAGACAATACACTAAATAACAAGCCGGTCAAGTGTGAGTTGGACTCGCGCACCGAGGGTTTCGTACAAACCGTGAAAGCGTTGAATATTGCTCTAATGAAAAAAGAAACTTCATTGAGCGACTAACAACTTAACTTTGCCGTTGGA
Source organism: Apotomis betuletana (assembly GCA_932273695.1). Classification (NCBI taxonomy): domain Eukaryota; kingdom Metazoa; phylum Arthropoda; class Insecta; order Lepidoptera; family Tortricidae; genus Apotomis; species Apotomis betuletana. The sequence continues at coordinate 23,467,968 of OW026307.1, forward strand.
AAACTGTTTTACCCATACATCGACATAAGTCGCGGTTAGTTTACCAACTAAAAATAAGTTTACAATCGCAAAATGTAATTATTTTGTGGTGTAACTACAAATTTACTATACTTACTTGTGTTTACACTAGGTACAAGCATTCCCATCCCGAACGTTAAAATATGCGCCATAAATGAAGCATACCTAACCCTTTAGATTATTTTGTACCTACTTTATAATAATGAGCCTATTTTTGACTGCTCCTTGGTAGTAGCCCTATTTATTATTTGATATTAAAGCCTGACCAGAAATGTATGAGGATGCGCCCTATTACGGAATTTCACTGGAATTAATTTTTTACACTGGCAATGATTTTATGATGGTTTGTCAACAATGTAATGCCATTCGTGGTGGTTTCTTTAAAAGACAAATATTTAAAAATATCTAAAGAAAATGCCGAAAACCATTCACAGTCGTGAACGTTATATTATAAATATTTACTACACGAAAAACAGTCGGGAATAGAGTGCATTCTATCAAATGATATTGCCATAGGAACTGACAGGTATTTAAACTAATGTCATTATAGTGCGGTTGCGAGTTGCGATTGGTTGCAAAATGGTTGCAAAAAAATCTTATAAATGGCGCCCTCTAGACAATCCTCATATATTTCTGGTCAGGCTTTACAGTCCGACCAGAAAGTGTGGAAATTAAAAAGTGGCAATACTGTAGGGTCGTCCCGTTTTCTAAGACTGTTTAGAAAGGGACGATACTACAGTATTGCCACTTTTTAATTTCTACTCTTTTATGTCGTGCTGTAATTTCAGCTTTCTACCTTACCAGTTGACCAAGCTGAAACGGGAAGATGGCAGCATAGCGTCGACCAAAGCAGAGGTTCTAGGCGAGATCGAGAGGTTCTATGGTCAGTTATACACTTCAGTCGCAAAGCCCGTTGACAGCTTGGTAGGCGATCCAAGAGCCAAGCTGTCCCGACATTATACCGAAGACATCCCGGACATCAGTCTGTACGAGATTCGGATGGCCCTGAAGCAACTTAAGAACAACAAGGCGCCGGGTGAAGACGGAATCACCTCAGAGCTTCTGAGAGCGGGTGGAACACCGGTACTTAAGGTCCTCCAGAAGCTCTTTAATTCCGTCTTGTCCGAGGGCAAAACGCCTGAACCATGGAATAGAGGCGAGGTGGTACTGTTCTTCAAGAAAGGTGATAACAGCCTATTGAAGAACTACAGGCCCATCACGCTTCTAAGCCATGTTTATAAGTTGTTTTCAAGGGTCATCACGAACCGTCTCGAACATAGACTTGATGACTTCCAGCCTCCCGAACAAGCCGGTTTCCGAAGAAGCTATAGTACCATAGACCACATACATACGCTGCGGCAAGTTATACAGAAGACTGAAGAGTATAACTTGCCATTATGCTTAGCGTTTGTGGACTATGAGAAAGCCTTCGATTCGGTGGAAACATGGGCGGTGCTCGAGTCACTTCAGCGATGCCATATTGACTATCGGTACATTGAAGTGTTGAAGTGTTTGTATAGTAACGCCACCATGTCGGTCCGAGTTCAGGAGCAGAGCACAAAGGCCATTCCATTGGGAAGAGGCGTGAGACAGGGGGACGTTGTGTCCCCGAAACTGTTTACGGCCGTTATGGAAGACGCCTTCAAGCTCCTGGAATGGCAAGGATTTGGCATCAACATCAATGGCGAATACATCACTCACCTTCGGTTTGCCGACGACATCGTAGTCATGGCAAAGTCGATGGAGGAACTCAGCATGATGCTCGATGACCTCAATCGAGTTTCTCAACGGGTGGGCTTAAAAATGAACATGGACAAGACGAAACTCATGTCAAATGCCAAGGTTGTGCCCATCCCAGTCTCTGTTGAAAACTCGGTACTCGAAGTTGTTGACTCATACATCTACCTAGGACAAGTGGTCCAATTAGGTAGGTCCAACTTCGAGAAAGAGGTCAACCGCCGAATCCAACTCGGCTGGGCAGCGTTCGGGAAACTACGCAATGTCTTTTCGTCCGACATACCTCAGTGCCTCAAGACGAAAGTCTTCAACCAATGTGTGTTACCAGTGATGACTTACGGCACCGAAACGTGGTCTTTCACTATCGGCCTCATCTCAAAGCTCAAAGTCGCTCAACGAGCAATGGAGAGGGCTATGCTCGGGGTGTCTCTACGTGATCGAATCAGAAATGAGGAAATCCGTAGACGAATTAAAGTGACCGATATAGCTCACCGGATTAGCAATTTGAAGTGGCAATGGGCAGGCCACATAGCACGCAGAGCAGATGGCCGATGGGGCCGTAAAGTGCTCGAGTGGAGACCTCGGACCAGCAAGCGCAGCGTAGGACGTCCACCTACGAGATGGACAGATGACCTTGTGAAGGTCGCCGGAAGGCGCTGGATGCAGGTCGCTTCCAACCGGTATACATGGAAGTCCAAAGGGGAGGCCTATGTTCAGCAGTGGACGTCCTATGGCTGAGATGATGATGATGATGACCTTACCAGTTCCTGAGAAAAAGATCTTTACAGACGGACAACAAAGTGATCCTAAAAGAGTTTCTTATTGCCGATAGAGGTACGGAACCCTATAAATAGATTAATGTCCTTTTTATAATGTATTGGACCATACTTGAAATTAATCTATTTCCGTACTGCTCACAAACACAAACGTAAAAAGAGACGACACTACATGCCAGAAGGTCATTTATAACTTAACCTCAAGCATTTTCATTCGCATCCTGAGTTTGTGCAACCACGGACCGCAGAACCAACAATGTGAAAACCGCCTTAATGAATAGTTAAAAGTGCAAAAGAGTTACTGCCGAGTGTATATTATCGAATTTGTTACCTAGTTCTGTTTATGTGTTTGATAAAACAGAGCACGGACGCACATTGTAAGTATTTCAGTGTATGTCGATTCTTTTGTTGATTCACAGTGGCGGCAAAAAATCTTGAATTTTTATTCAAACATTTTAATTTTAGGATTAATAGAATCCAAGGTTAGGATCCGAATAAAAATTGCCGAAATTGTAGTATATAGCAAATATTAAAATTAAAAATATGTTTTATTTAGGGCAGTTTAAATAATAACTTGGCATATTTTTTTTTTGTTTTCCGCGAATGTCACGCATTTAAATAAAACGATTCTTCTCAGCAAGCCAGTGAACCGTTGGTAGATATTTTTAAATAATATAATTGATGCCCTTCTGGCACATGTGTAACTGTCTTTACTTTTTTAATTTATTAATTCATATGTATAAAATGGGTAGGTACTCGTAGTTCACATAAATGTAACTTTGCCAGAGAAAAATTGTGTTTTTCTCATACTTACAACCTTTGACAACTGTAGCTGGAAAACTGCCGAAACGTCAGGGAGGCTCAATTAATTTACATACGGGATTTGATCCGTTTAAATGGTTTTATTTACATCTAAAATATTTTTTAGCTTGCCATAGATGTCTAGGGAATAGACTCCAATTAATTAATTAAGCTGCTAAGTAAGTTATTTATATTTAATATTCAGGAGATCTACATAAGAATGGGCTTGTAACTGTTGCAATTACAAAGTTCGGTAAATACAACCGCCGAAATCGTAAGTTTAATCGTAGTTTTAAAGAGTGGCCTAGTGGACATCACCCAATCGAGAAGGTATCCTATTTCAACTCCGAAAAATTGTTTCCCATCTGTAACGTTTCGCCAAAGGTTCATTTGTCCGAAAGTTATTTTTTCCTATAACTCGTAATGTTTGCAGAATTTTATAAACATCGTTTCAAAGAACCCAATAGGTTAGGTTGGGTTAGGTTTGTTTTATAATTAATGTGCAAAATTAACAGTTTTGGAAAAAATTGCTTTCGAAGAAATAAAAATAAACATAAAAAGGAACAATAATTTGTGTTTCACATAGGTGACCGAGAACCTCTTTCCTTTGGATCGATTAATTATCAGAGCTCGGCGTGGGTGAGCTGTTTTCCGCTGTTTGCATAACATGGACATACCTTGTCATGCCCTTGCCCCACGTGCCCCATCAACGAATTAAATTATTTTATTTAGGCTGCCATTCTTTAGCTTTACGTCGCAATAAAAAAAAATATTAGAACCTACGGAACGTGTTTAATCTGTTTTGTACAGTTTTCCGCTTAAGTGGGAAAACAGTTTGAACGAGTATTAAAGCAAACTTCTTTCGATAATATATTATCCATGTGATACTATGAAGGTTAATCAAGTGAATATCAAACAGATAGGCAATAAATCTTTTATAAACTGGTCTTCATCTGCTTCTCTCAGGTAAAATTTAGAAGACGTCATCTCTAGAAACCCAGGCTTAGATTTTTGAGAGTATGCCGAAGAACTTTCGGAAGCTACAAACGTGGACAGCATTCGTATGTACAATTTCACTCCACTCACTTCAGTGGATGTAGAAAAATCTTTTTCTATCTATAAATGGATATTAAACCCAAGGCGAAAAGCGTAAAAAAAAAAATTGAAAAACTCATAGTCATTTATAACAATTGCACAGAAAATTTGCAGTAAATAAAAAAAGCTTAATATTCGTTTTGTAATGCATTTACAATTTAGTTTAATAATTTCAGTGTTATCTTCTTTTATTATTTCTTTATGGGTACACCTTATCCATATTAATATATACAAGACACGACTACATGACATTAATGACGTAAAAATAGCTCACCCACGCCGAGCTCTGTTAATTATATAATATCCAAAAAAAAAAAAAAACAATCTCAAGGCGAACAGAATACGTTGACATTTAACCTATCGAAGCAGATGCCATCATTTGCCTATAATTATACCTTGTCATTGTGAGCGGGTTTCGAAAGGTCAATAAGGGTGCGCCCACATTGGAGCGAGGCGGTGCGGAATAGACCAATCACCTGAGTTGATCTGTATCTCAGTTCAGCTTCACTTTTTTTTATAACGGCACAACATAGTGGCTCCACTTCGCCTGATGGTAAGCAAAAAGGAGAGCCCAAGTCACAGTGGCAACTGACGAGAAACCAAACGGTGCCATGTCAATTGACACTGCCATGCTGGCCCGAGAGATGCTTCTTCACGCTTCGTTTGAAGGGTCCCAAGTTATAAGAAGGATGAAACAGATAAGCCGGCAAGGAGTTCCATATTTTAATAGTTCTGCAGATGAAGTAATTGCCAAACTTCTTGGCACGTGTGGGAATATTCAACACGGTGAGGCGATGACATCGCAAACCGGCACGGGTGGTTCTATGACGGAAACGGGAGGGTGGGATAAGAGAAAATAGCTCTTCAGAACACTCGCCATGGTATAGGCGATAGAAAACTCAGCGACTGAATATCCCTACGTAATTGAAGGGGTTCGAGGAACCTGGTACTTTTCTCGTCACCTATGATGCGGACCGCCCGACGCTGCAATCTGTCAAGAGCATCCAGTAGATATTGGGCGGAGCCATCCCAAAGATGCGAGCAGTAGGTACTCAGCGCACGACCGAACTTGAGTCACTTGAGTTCACTTTTTGTGATTGGTCGATTCCGCACGTCTCCCGCTGCAGTGGAGACGCACCCTAAGGCGGCCTGCCTAATGAAGCGGAGAAGTGCAGAGATGTGTAAAATGGACCAATCACATGCGTCAGATTTAAATGCACTTCTTTTGGGCTTCACAAAAACGCAGCCTGATTGGTTCATTCACTCCGTTCTGCTTCTGTGGATAGGCAGCCATAACGGAGATGCCTTTGCGCAACCAGCGGCGCGGCAAGAGGTTGAGCGAGAGATCCGAGCGCGGCGGCATAACGAGTGAGCGAGACACACGTACCGCGCACCGCTGACGCTGCCGCTGTCGTGCAAAGTCGTGGCCGTTAGGCTGCCTGTCCACAGAAGTCAAGCATAAGCTTGAGATTATGGGCCTTGCAATTCCGGAATTGGTTAGTATGGGCAGTATTGGAAATTCCGGGATTATCGATACCGGAATTGCGAGCCCTAATTTAGAAGTATCCAAGGCCTACTCGTTAACTTATGAGTCATAAGTTAAATTATGAATCACTATTCGCAGGCATATGTTAAAATATGTATGTTCATGTTGATTATCGCTCTAGAATTTTATTATTAGAAGTGGCGTTTAAAAGGATAGTTGCGAAAAATTGTACATCATTGTTTTTATGATCTGTCAAAACGCTTAGACTGTATTTCAAACACAATGATAAACTGGACCTTGTTTTTTAGGTATATCCCAAATGCATTGCATTTTAGAACCAAAGAAATAAATAAATAATTATAATAAATATCGGACAACCTCACACAAATCGATAAATTTATAAATCATGTAATGTCTCCTTTGTTCATTGATACACATAGAGGTCGCTAAGGTGTAAAACCTTTCAAATAAACAATGCAAAGATCGACACACAAAGCATAAGGAAAAATTTAATAGGTTGTTTGGGAGTTAGGGTAGCGAAGTGGTTAACGCGCTGGACCGGCAACACAAAAATTGATATTTTGATTTATATATTTTTTTTTAAACTACTCGAAATTTAAAAATATACGCAGAAAACAGTTTTTTTTTTTTTTTACTTATTTTCGACTGCACGCTATGAAGCATAAAATAGCTATACCTATTACTATCAAGAACTCAAGGAAAATTATTATTCACTTCAAAAAGTTGGTAGCAATTATCAATATACTAGCGACCCGCCCCGGCTTTGCACGGGTGCAATGCTGATACTTAATATACTATGCGTGTATTATACATACAAACCTTCCTCTTGAACCACTCTACTCTATCTAACTATTAAAAAAATGCATCAAAATCTGTCGCGTAGTTTCAAAGATCTAAGCATACATAGGGACAGACAGACAGGAATCGACTTTGTTTTATACTATGTAGTGATGTCATTAAATTTAAAAAAATAATGTTTTAAAAAGGAATAAGGCTTGACATGTGAATGATTATTTATTACAGAGTACAGAACCATGCGGTGGGGGCTGACGCTGTTTCTGGCGATCCTACTGGCCCACCATACACACACACGCAGAATCCGACCATGCATCACGTGTGTGCTAGGAACTAGCAATCAAGACGGGAGAATAATGGTCGGAAATATACTAATATTTCCTACTAGACGACCGAGACTAGAGAAGAATACCATTGCGAATTATATGAAGATTCACAGCGTAGACTCAATTAGAGTAAAAATTTACAGCATTTAAAATTCCTATGTAGTATTAAATCGAGACTTATGTACCTTAATAAAATATATAGATAAATAAAAAAGAAATAAACGTAATAATCTTTTTAAAACTTTCGTAAGAGGTTCCCTAATATTTTTTGTAAACAGCGTAAACTTAAGTAAAAATTTCAGGAAGGGTCCGACATGTGAAGAAATCCATACGAGTTCGATATTTGTGCATTCAGCCATAAGTGAAGTTTTTGTAGCCTCCTCCCTACCCCTAGAGTGTAGGTCACTGACCTGTATATTGTCGTACGCGATGCCGACAGTATCGTTGTTGTTTAGGATGTGCGCGTTGAGCTGAGGCAGCCGCGCGTACCGCTGGCTGAAGTGTCTGCCTCACATAACCTCGCCCCCGACCCCTAGAGTGTAGGTCACTGACCTGTATATTGTCGTACGCGATGCCGACAGTATCGTTGTTGTTTAGGATGTGCGCGTTGAGCTGAGGCAGCCGCGCGTACCGCTGGCTGAAGTGTCTGCCTCACATAACCTCGCCCCCGACCCCTAGAGTGTAGGTCACTGACCTGTATATTGTCGTACGCGATGCCGACAGTATCGTTGTTGTTTAGGATGTGCGCGTTGAGCTGAGGCAGCCGCGCGTACCGCTGGCTGAAGTTTGCCTCACATAACTTCCCACCTGGCCCCTAGAGTGTAGGTCACTGACCTGTATATTGTCGAACGCGATGCCGACAGTATCGTTGTTGTTAAGGATGTGCGCGTTGAGCAGAGGTAGCCGCGCGTACCGCTGGCTGAAGTGTCTGCCTCACATAACCTCGCCCCCGACCCCTAGAGTGTAGGTCACTGACCTGCATATTGTCGAACGCGATGCCGACAGTATCGTTGTTGTTGAGGATGTGTGCGTTGAGCCGAGGTAGCCGCGCGTACCGCTGGCTGAAGTGTGTCAGTACTGTGTACTTGGCGTTCATCTGAGTACCGATCTGGATGGCCTGTGATAACGAGTTTCCATTATAATTTCTGTATTGTATAAGTAAGTACTAGGGCCGTCACTGGTTGGGGTTTTGCTCGCATTTTACAATACCTGATCGTGATCAAATTAGCTGTCTACAAAAATTACGGATGACCTAGTGCAAGTCGCGAGTGGCGCTTCCCCTCGAGTCCTCCGTTTTATTACTCCTCCTGGGTCTCCAAAATTATTATCATTCTAAAGGATGCAACGATATCGCAAGTTTAAGTGTTTTTGTGCTTCTTTTTAGATGCAGGGGGCTCCGCCCTCGACTCCGGGTTTATCTAGGGGATTTGAAAAATATTGCTTTTTAATCGATATTTTTTTCGGCACATGGCTCTTAGTCTAAAAAGTTTACCGATCCCTGCACTAAAAGTACAGCGGTGGACGTATTTAGGCTTATTTACATAATGATTAAATAGTGTTCTAATCTGGGTTGTCCAGCAAGTAAGTTCTCATCTGTAGATATAGTCTATCGGTAACAGTACCTGCGACGTCGTCGAGTGCATCTTGACTCGAGCTTCATCAGCTAACTCGTCCTCCATCGTCGCTTCGTGAATAAGGATAGTGGAGTTTTGGCCTGAAATCAAGGACGGATTAAAATGTCACGTTAAAGGACTGTGTGTTTTCCGCTACTATGTAGGCTAACTCAAGCGGCTCATATTTAATTAATTTACGCGGAATTTATATACGACTCTTCTCAAGCGGCTTTGTGAGGATCAAGACAGAGAATCTATGTTCTGTAGTTAAGCAAGTCTTACTTATATGGTAGTGCGGCACGAGGCACGTGCGGACCTCGTCCAGCCCGATCCGGGCTAGCGCTGCTGACGTCACGTCTGAGCCTAGCCGTGACGTCACTCACCTATCTGCACCAGGTTCGGGGTGGGTAGTGTGTCGCCGCTGTACGTGATCTTGTGTCCGGCGGCGGTGATGGCGACGCCGAACGCGTTGGGGCAGTGCGGCACGAGGCAAGTGCGGACCTCGTCCAGCCCGATCCGGGCTAGCGCTGCTGACGTCATGTCTGAGTGTAGCTGTGACGTCACTCACCTATCTGCACCAGGTTCGGGGTGGGTAGTGTGTCGCCGCTGTACGTGATCTTGTGTCCGGCGGCGGTGATGGCGACGCCGAACGCGTTGGGGCAGTGCGGCACGAGGCACGTGCGGACCTCGTCCAGCCCGATCCGGGCTAGCGCTGCTGACGTCACGTCTGAGCATAGCTGTGACGTCACTCACCTATCTGCACCAGGTTCGGGGTGGGGAGTGTGTCGCCGCTGTACGTGATCTTGTGTCCGGCGGCGGTGATGGCGACGCCGAACGCGTTGGGGCAGTGCGGCACGAGGCAAGTGCGGACCTCGTCCAGCCCGATCCGGGCTAGCGCTGCTGACGTCACGTCCGAGCCTAGCTGTGACGTCACTCACCTATCTGCACCAGGTTCGGGGTGGGTAGTGTGTCGCCGCTGTACGTGATCTTGTGTCCGGCGGCGGTGATGGCGACGCCGAACGCGTTGGGGCAGTGCGGCACGAGGCAGGTGCGGACCTCGTCCAGCCCGATCCGGGCTAGCGCTGCTGACGTCACGTCCGAGCCTAGCTGTGACGTCACTCACCTATCTGCACCAGGTTCGGGGTGGGTAGTGTGTCGCCGCTGTACGTGATCTTGTGTCCGGCGGCGGTGATGGCGACGCCGAACGCGTTGGGGCAGTGCGGCACGAGGCACGTGCGGACCTCGTCCAACCCGATCCGGGCTAGCGCTGCTGACGTCATTTCTGAATCTTTCGCGTCTTCCATCTGGAAACAACGGGTTTTTTGATATAGGCGACATTCTTTAGTTTTACAAACATTGCTTCCACAACGGAGGAATCACGACTCTCAGGAATAAACGACTAAATAAAGACGGAATGGATACGACCTTTTTTGAGTGCTGTTATCATATTCATATTCATATTCATATTCGTTTATTCATAATAATTAATTATTACATGTCAATAAATTTTTTTTAGAAGTAATATTAATTTATAAACTGTATATAATGTAAAATTGTTGTATAATTAAAATAAATAATAAAATAAATTAGCTAGTATTACATTGACGATTAACAGTTAGAAATTCTTCATAACTATAAAATGTGTGCTCGAGAAGCCAATGTTTTAACCTTATTTTAAATGACTGCAAGGATGAAGCCGAGGTCACAGATTGAGGTAGCCTGTTATACACAGTAGGACCCATCGCGTGAGTCAATTTTCCGGTTTTTGCAAGTCTATGTTTAAAAGGGAGCAGCCTATTTGGATCGCGCAGTAGGCGGGTGGTGTTATCTGTGCGTTTTTTGTAGTCGCACAGATGGACGTGTGCGTATGTTGCTACTTGGAATATTGCTATGGATGGCAGTGTCAATATACCCAGTTCTTTAAAGTATGGCCTGGCTGACTGCTCTTGTGTTACTTGTACTATGCATCGCACAGCTCGTTTTTGTTGCCGAAAAGCGCGATGCCAGTCTGCCGCGCGCGCCCATATTTCCGTGCCGTACTGTAGCAAAGAGTGGATGGTGGCGAAGTAGCAACTTCGCACTACATTGCGCGGCACGAGTCGAGCGAGGCGGCGCAGCGCAAAGCATGCACTACCTAATCGGCAACATAATTTATCTATGTGGGATGCCCAAGTAAGTTTCTGGTCGATTTCGAAACCCAAAAATGTACTGGTTACCACCTGCGATATTTTTAAGCCTCCCGTTTCAACATTTAGTGCCCTTGGTGTGCGGTTCCCCAGATAGAAGTGGAGAAAGTGGGTTTTAGCCAGGTTTAGCGCCAGGCCGTTTGAGCTGAACCATCCAGATAACTGGGTGGCAGCATCATTCAGTCGGGTCTCCAAACTGTCTACATCTGGAGCAGATACAACGCCTGCGACGTCATCAGCGTACATCAAAATTTCGGCTGATGTGATCGCTTCTGGTAGGTCGTTTAGCAACAATGAAAAGATGATATTTGACACTGACGATCCCTGAGCTACACCCATTGAAGTAGACAACGGGTCCGATTTGGTTTGTCCTCCGTTGCCCACCACTACCTGCGAGCGGCCGCGTAGGATATCCGACAAGAAAAGATGCGCTTTACCACGTATGCCATAGTGAACTAGTTTTGCCGCTATTACTCTATGATCCGCCACATCAAACGCCTTGGAGAGGTCACAGCAGAGAATCGCAACTTGTTGCCTTCCCTCCAGGGCTTCAATGACTTTACGCATAGCGTCGCGCACAAGGTCTGTGGTGCAGCGGCCGGGTCTGTAGGCATATTGGCGATCGGACAAAGCGTTTGTCGAGTTTAGAAACGCAGTTAGCCTAGAACACAATCCATTTTCCAGGACCTTAGCTATGCAGGGTATAACAGCTACCGGTCTGTACCCGTCAATATTTTCTCTTTTCCCTTTCCCTTTAAAAAGGGGAGAGATTTTACTTAACTTTAGTGGCGTGGGGAATATTCCTTCCTTAAGACACATATTAAACAAATGTTTTAACACAGGTGACATCGAGTAAGCGATCGTATTCAATAGATCCATGGATATATTATAAATATCTCTGGTTATTTTATGTGGAATACGAGCCGCGATGATGGTGAATACTTCATCTTGAGTAAACGAGGCGAGTCGTATGGAGCGGTCGGCCGGCGCGCGCGCCGCGGCCAGCTGCGCGAGCGCGATCTCAAGGTCGGCGCGCGGCGCGCCACACGCCGCTGCTGCGCCTACAAATCTACTATTCATGGCATCAGCGACGTCTTTCTTCGTACAGTACTTAACGCCGTCTGTTGTTTCCACAATATCTGTGAAATCTATACAAGATCTGGCGCCCTTTCCTATTTCCCTGTTTATGACATTCCATATAGCTTTACTGGGGTTTTGCGACATCGTTACCTGTTTTGAGTAATATTGTGCTTTATGCTGCTGTAACGCATGATTGTATTTAACATTTAGGCTATCGATCCAATTTTTTAATACATCGTTAGATGGAAAAGAGTTACCTAGTCTAATACATTCAGATAAAAGTGATTTCAAATTTATAATGTCCTCCGTTATCCACGAGTCGTTTTTTTTCGCTATAGACTTATTTTTTAAAGGATAGCAAATTTCAAACTTATTTGATAGTATATTGATTAAACGAGTTGCTAATGTTTCAGACGATCGGCCACTGTGCGCCACAACGGTCGCCCAATCCGTGCTCTCTATCGCGAGAACGAAGTTGGCGCGATTCGTTTCTGAGTAGCTTCTGCTTAACCGGGTATTTAGATCGGGCATCTTGCGGTTGCCAGTCAGTTCGACACGCACCGCGTGATGATCGCTTAGGTTGGTGACGACGGGGGACACAATTATCGATCCCACCTCCACATTGGTGTATGCGTGGTCAAGTGCGGTAGATGAGTTCGAGTTGACCCGGGTAGGAAACTTTACTTCATTTCTACAGTAATTGGAGAAAAGTAATTCTTCTAATTTTTTTAATTCTACGGTTTTATCCCCTATGCAGTCTATATTCATGTCTCCGACTACTATGAAATTCTGATCAAATTCATTTACTTTTTCGAGCACACATTCGAGATGAAACAAAAAATCTTTAGCGCAAATCAAATTTGTTCTGTATATACAAATAATAATCAAATTAAAATCTATTAAATTAATTGCCGACACTTCACATATTAATTCTTTCGACATTTCGACGATTTCGGGTACGTTAACTGCTTTGATGCTGTCTTTCACGTATAAACATGACCCGCCGTGTAACGATATTTTGCGACAAAAAGATGACATTAGAATGTAGTTGTCTAAACTTACACACTTTAACTTTCCTTCGCAGAGCCAATGTTCGGTAACGGCTAATACGTCACAGTTTAAGTCGGTACTCAGTAATACTTCCAGCTTGTCATTGCCATATTAACCTTTCCTGACCACTGACGCATATTTAGGTCGTCAGCGGTGGTACAAAACGTAGGTACGCGGCGCGGAGGCCCGGTAGACGAAAGTTTAATCTGTCTTATGCTGCACTCACCAAGCTCTGGTTCGGTATCAGGGTGTATTCGGTGTCGATCTTCTCAAACCGCTTGTCGTACATGGTCAGCCAAGTCACTATCTGTCCAGGCGCCATGAGCAGTACTGGAATGTTCTTGTCGGGTGTATCCGCGAAGGCAGCCGCGCGTGCTTGTAGCACTCCTATTAAACCTGGAAGGAATTTTGTACATTTTGGAGATGACGCCGTCGTTGGGCTATTGTTCCCGCACTATTGTGCCTAGCTTGTCCTGAAGAAATACAAGATTCACCTACTTTCCCGGGTTATTTAAGAAAAGTACTTTTGCTTGGAGGACTTGCAATTTCAATAACCTTACTAGCTACTTTATAAGATTACCCCATATTATAATACCATACCGCAGCTATGGATACGCATGAGCATAGTATGGGCGGTATTAATTTAGTTGCATAGCCCACACATTTATCTGCTTAGCGCAATAGTTGACTTCTAGAGAATGCCCTATGGCATTAATTTCGCTTTTGTACGATAAGTTATTTCTTTTGTGCAATAAAGATTAAATAAATAAAGTCTACTAACTACTAACCTATGTGGTGATCGGCGTGGAGATGAGATATGTAAATGGCTTTCAGCGTCCTGAGCATCTCATCCACATTCCTTGGACCGTAGAACCGCACCAGCTGGCCGAAGGTGCCTTCGCCGCAATCCAGGAGGATAGTGGTTTGGTCACTGTGCGACAGAGATAACGTTTTAACGGACAGGTTACCACGTAATAAGCCTTAGATGCATACGGTATCCAAACAGATTCTGCATTTTATTTCTGTAATGACTTTTAAATAAAAAGCGGCCACGTGCGACTCGGACTCACGCACTGAGGTTTCCGTACTGACACTTATCCTATCTTAACTGGCCGGGTTAAGTTATTTTGCACCAACTTACAACAACCGATCACGTTTGTTGTATTGAAGACCCCTTAAATATTTATTTTATTCTGTTTTTTAGTATTTTTTATTATAGCGGCAACGGAAATACATCATCTGTGAAAATTTCAACTGTCTAACTATCACGGTTCATGAGCTACAGCCTAGTGATGGTGATAGGCGGACAGACAGACAGACAGGCGGACAGCGGAGTCTTAGTAATAGGGTCCCGTTTATTTATCCTTTGGGTACGGAACCGTAAAAATCAAATCCTCGACAACTGAGATTTTATGATTATGACACTTTATATTCTTGCGGTTTGGACACATAATTGACACAAATAATAACAGGCCTATCGCAATATTCCTTATTTACCCTCATAATGTAACGTTCCGGCGTGGTCGCACAAGCCGTGATCCCATATGTCATCATATCATATCATTTATCCATGAACAATTTACATTGTGTTTGAATTTTAAAATCACACAGTACATAATAATTGATAAAAGTAATAGTAAAAAATAATATTAGTTTAAGTTTTCAAATTAAATGTCAAGGCAGTTTATAAACATGCATTATAATAATTGATAATTAAAATTGGAATATATTGGAATAAAACTGGTGAATCAACGAGTTGTTACTAGAGCTGTCAGCCAAATGTCGCACTACCCGACGAAATTGTCTATGTTGGGTAGGAAGATAAGTATTCGACTACCACTCATTTGTCTACTCATTAATTGTCACAATAACTCTCACAACATCCACGCAATGATTCGAAGTTCCTGCGGCTTAAACCTTTTAATCACTGAACCCCAAGTGCGCGATAAATTAAAATGCTTCCGTGTATCTTTGAAGGTATGTTTAGTGGTGTCAATGGCATAAACAATTTTCACTATAATCAAATACCGTATTATGGGTCAAGCAACTTTTTTCTGTTGCTTGTTGCCATGGTGATGTCCTCGTTAAAACTAAACAAGGTTACTCTTTAAAACTACGATTTTCAGCGGCAATATTCAACAAAAATGTTGTAATTGTAATTGCAGCAGTTATAAGCCCATTCTTATTTAGAATATCTCTTGAAAATACCAATCTTATAAATTATCAACACTTCTAAGACATTTAATCACCATTATCTCCTGGGTGACGGGACAGAATAACAACAAGAAAAAGTTGATCCACCCTTATAATACTTGCTTGAGTTAGTTGCACCGCCCACATTTTATCTGCTTTGCCCAAAGGTTGACTGGTAGAGAATGCCTCATGGCATTAAGTCCGCCTTTTGTAAGTTTTCTTTTTTTTTTTTTTCTCGTCGTGACGGAAACCTAAAAGGCTGCATCCGTAAATCTTTAGATGGCTGGGGGCGGGGCTAACCCGCCTCGCCTGCCCGGTTGAGATAAGTATTCTTTTGTGCAATAAAGATTAAATAAATAATCACGGTTGGAATAAGCAACTCACTCGACATGCACGACGATGCCGCTGGTGTTCCTAGTCTTGCTGGGGATGCAGCTGCCCGTGCCCAGGAACACGACCTTCGGATACTCCTTGGCGAGCGGACTCTTCGCGAAGCGCACGTCGTGCACCAGCGCGTGGAACTTCTCCAAGCTGGCCGCGAAGCCGTCCACGTCCATGGTCTCCTGGTAGTAGTCTTGGATGCGGAGTTTCGGTTCTAATGATCTGAAATTGTATTTAAAACTGTTATACTGTGTCTCACACCCCACAATTCTTTGGGTTCCGTACCCAAAGGGTAAAAACGGGATCCTATTACTGAGACTTCGCTGTCTGTCCGTCCGTCCGTCTAACACCAGGCTGTATCTCAAGAACGGTGATAGCTAGACAGTTGAAATTTTCACAGATCATGTATTTCTATTGCCGCTATAACAACAAATACTAAAAATAAAATAAAATAAATATTTAAGGGGCGCTCCCATACAACAAACTTGTTATAGATTATGGTACGGAACCCTTCATGCGCGAGACGGACTCGCACTTGCCCAATTTTTTTTTTATATTAAACCATTGATACAAAGATCAAAGCTTAAAGAAAAAATCAAATGAGTTACCTGATGGAAGAAACCGGGAATCGAACCCGGTACCTCTGGATTGCCGGTTCAGCGCGTTAACCATTTCGCCACCCTAACTCCCAAGCAAGTGTCGATCTTTACATTTTTTTATTTGAAAGGCTTTATACCTTAGCGACCTCTGTGAATACGTTAATATTCCCATCTGTTATGATGTTAACAAGCACACGGCTTGACTTTGTGAAGGTGCTGATAGATAGGAAGGTGCCACGAACTCAGTCTAGCGGGCAGGTAGCGCGGCGCGCGCTACATGTGATGTGTCTCGCTTACTCGTATGGCCGCCGCGCTCGGATCTCTCGCTCAACCGCTAAAGCGCTTTTAACCTTTGGCTCTGGTTTCCTAGGATAGCGGTACCGTCATAGAGCGGCAGCAATTGGAGAGAGCGAGGCACTGCGCGGATCTCCCACTCCCACCGGCGCTCGCCGCTGAGGGCACTGCTATCCTAGGCAACCAGAGCTTTACCGTGAACCTTTAAGCACGAAGTAAGCACTACCTTGCGACGTCAATTCGCTCTTCGCACGCAGTAGCCAAGATCCAAAATACCTTGGACGCTCTACCAGCTTGGCTATCCAAATGGCGCCTCTCTGTGAATATCGCCAAAACACAGACACTACTAACAGGTTACTCTCACCCTCCACAGGCTCCAACGCTCTACGGTCAGCCCCTTGTCTGGTCACGCACAGTGAAATACCTGGGCGTCACTATAGACAGAGGGCTGACCATGCGTCAACACGCCGAGAGCACCATCAGCAGAGCAGCAGCAGCGCGCGCCAAGCTCCGTCCTGTCTTCGCCAGCGGGCTCCCCCGGCACACCAAGCTGGGGCTCTACAAGGCCTACGTCCGGTCGCGGCTCACGTACGCCGCGCCGGCGTGGTACGCCTTGCTAAAGAAGACCAACAGGACGAAGCTGCGGACTCAGGAGACGCGTACGTTGCGCACTATCGTGCGCGCCCAACGATACGTGCGCAACGACACCATCATGCGGGACCTCAAGTGGCACCCCCTGGAGAAGTTCATCGGCAGGCTCGCGCGGTCAATGTTTGGCCGCGCGGACCGCTCACGCCATGAGCATCTCCAGGGGATCGCCCCTCACTACACGAGGCCCCCGGACAGCAGAGCTCGGGCATTGCCCAGAGAGCTGTTGACCGACTCCTGAAGTCCCCTACGATACCCGCCGCCGCTGGGAGCAGCCGCTCGCGGCGGCAAGAAGAAGCAGATGACTCAAACCGTGCCACCGCTGAGCTCTGCTCGCGGTGGTAAGAAGAAGACGGCCCGGCCCACTCACCCCGCCGCTCGAGCACCATATTACCAGCTCGCGGCGGAGAAGAGGATAATTCAAGCCGCACCACCGCTGAGCCCCGCTCGCGGTGGTAAGAAAAAGACGGCCCACTCTCACCGCCGCTCGAGCACCATTACAGCTCGCGGCGGAGAAGAGGACTTTGTCAAGCCGCCTCGCGGTGGCAAGAAAAAGATGGCCCACTCACACCGCCGCTCGAGCGCCATTACAGCTCGCGGCGGAGAAGAGAAGAGGACCATATCAAGCCGCGCCACCGCTGAGCTTCGCTCGCGGTGGCAAGAAAAAGACGTCCCACACCCACCGCCGCTCGAGCACTACTATAGCTCGCGGCGGAGAAGAGGATTTATTCATCTCAAGCCGTGCCACCGCTGAGCTCCGCTCGCGGTGGCAAGAAAAAGACGGCCCAGCATCACCGCCGCTCGAGCACCCTTACAGCTCGCGGCGGAGAAGCACATACCCAAACCATCCACAAAATGATGGACCGAAGACCGGGTGCGTTGTCGCGCGCCCGCGACCCCGATACTGCATTCAAGGGCCTCATCGCCCGCCGCAATGCCCGCAAGTCTCCGGCGAAGCTATGCTAGCCGGGGATCTTAGCAACTTCGACGACCGAAGTAAGCAAGTTTCCGATTGAGACATGAGACTCTTACCTGAGTGAGAATTTTTTGATGTAGCGAATTATGAATCTTTCGGTGCGTCTGGACCAAAATAACAAAACGCTAGAAGAGCTAGAGCCAAAGAGATTTTGGTTCAAAGGGGTTCTCGGCCTTGATGATGTTCAGGAACTGGGCCAGAACAATCTAGAACCTTCAATGACGTCACACAGTGAGATACACTCACCTGTCAATCTGCCCTTGGACTAGCGCAGAGGTGGATGGCTACGTCTTAAACGAGAACTCCAGTTTGGTGCGGTTCTTAACGTCGATGAATTTTAGGCACTTACCCAGCACAATCTAGAAGAGGTTTTATTGACGCACACAAGGTAACATACATTAGTGACGTCACACTGC
Source organism: Apotomis betuletana (assembly GCA_932273695.1). Lineage (NCBI taxonomy): Eukaryota > Metazoa > Arthropoda > Insecta > Lepidoptera > Tortricidae > Apotomis > Apotomis betuletana. Next base: position 23,486,459 of record OW026307.1, read on the forward strand.
GACACACAACTCACCTGTCAATCTGCCTCTTCGGTCTGAGATGGAACATAGTAAGTGTCCTCGAAGAGTACACCTGCAATTTGGGGATGGCGAACGATTCCAGGACCGAGTTTCCTTTGGCGGGGCTCTCGGCGTTGATGATGTTCTGGAACTGTGCCATCGCAATCTAGAAGATGTTTAGTGACGTCACAACATGCAAGCAAAGCGACAAAGCAAAAGGGACAGATGGGAAGGCACATGCGAGGGAAAGGGGAATAAATAGTACCTATAGTAAAGTTAATTAATTAATGGCGCGGAAAGGGATAATGGTCACATACTAAGGGTTCTTTACTATGAGAAATAGCATTGACGGTCTTCAATAGCGTATGAATGGAATTGATTATGCATCAAACGTACAGTCCGTGAGCTCTGATTGCGGTTTGGGTGAAAGATGAGAGTGTATGTACCTTTTTTATTTAACCTTCAATTTCAATGTCAGGTGGAAAGTGTGGGATAGTTGCCCTTTACTTCTTCTTATAATTTTACAAAACTACTATTAATACAATGAATTTATCTGCTTAGCCCAATGGTTTACTGGTAGAGAATGCCCTATGGCATTAAGTCCGCCTTTTGTACGATAAGTTCTTTCTTTGTGCAATAAAGATTAAATAAATAAATAAATTGCGGATTGGAATTGGTACTATGAATGGATGCCATGCGCGCCAAGCTTAAGCAGCCGATACCAATTACTTTCCTAACGTCGCATTTCGCTATAATTCTATTTTCATACTGTAGTTTAATTCTGCATGTTACTTATTTTGATTTGAAGCATGCGATGTTAAGAATGTAACCCTTCACTAATCACAGTAGTGTAGTATAGAATTAAGCTTACAATTAACAGTTCTCATACAAATACTATAAATATTCTGTCCTTTTAGATATTTCAAATAATATTAAGACCGTTGCCGTCCTGGTTTCCCTATACTACCAAAGGACTACGGTAGTCCCCTTTTTTCTTCTGAAATGAGTCTAGATCAAACGTTTTTGTTGTATATAAAACCTAGGCTGACACTACTGTCAGTTGTTTTAACTTATTTTCGACTGCACGCAATGAAAGCATGAAATCGCTATGTTATTTTCTAGAACTCAGGGAAAAGTATCAGTCATAATCAGGGTTCGGAAATTTGGATCGATACTTATCTAAAGTTTGGTGGCGGCTTTGTTATTCGGTTGTTGGTATAGGCGGCTTTGTTTGACGTATGAGTGAGATAGAAATAGGATTTTGTAAACTTTAGGTAAATATCGATCCAAATTTCCGAACTCTGGTCATAATATGAAAAATAAATGTTTTAAGCGGAATAAGGCCTCTTAAAGCAATTTCATGTATTTGAGGTATAATATTGGATATCGCTTTGATAATATAACGGCTGAACCCGCTGAATGAATTAGTGTCTGGTGACACGTATTACGTGGTATTACGCTTCTCTCTATCATCTGTACTACTCACCCTATTCTTGAGCTCCTCGAACCGCTTGAGCTTGACGGGGCTGTTGGACTTGGGGATGGGCGGGCTGGTGGCCCACTCGGCGGGGATGCTGGGGTCCTTCAGCAGCGGGAACACCTCGGGGTCCAGCAGGTGCAGCTTGTGCTGCGTGCGGTGCACGGCCTCCGAGCCCAGGCACGAGTTCTGCGAGTTGAGGATCAGGTGCCGCGTGCTGGGGCCGAACTTGGATATGAAGGCTTGGTAACTGTGGGCACGGAGATAGCTAACATGTAGAGGAAGTATCGAGGGTTTTCCCGGGGGTTACAGCATGCGGTTCTTTAAGAGAGGAGTAAATAAGTTCTTAAAGCGTCGGCAACGCGCTGGCGTGGCAAGACGTATTCAATAAGTAATATATAGTAAGACGGGCCGCGCGATGGTTTGCCACCGTAGAAGTATTAAAAGAAAAGTATGATATTGCTGGATTAAATAAAGTAAACATACATTTAATTCGTGCTTACAAATTTATATGTAGCAGTAACAGACTGATATTTCTTATCCCATGGTTAAATGTTGCCTACAAAGTTGGTGCCGTTGTCAGAATGGATAATGCTACTTGTATACCTATAATACATAATGACGTCTCAATTAGGTGGCCATTTGTACACGAATGTCGAACTTTGATGGTCATTTCTGACTTTTAGAGCAGTCTAAGTGTTGTTAGCCTCATTTGATCCCAATAAAAAATAAAATCGTCTTGCCTATTTCGAGTATCTGACGTGCGTAGCAACTTCCGCTGCCGTCCATACAAGTACACGGCACATGCCGTCAATGGAAACATCTAGAACACTCACGACTTATCATGGAACACCTCGGGCGGCGACAAGTGCGCGATGACGGCGGGGACGCTCTCCGGAGGGTTGGAGCCGTTGTCGAAGTGCGCGGCGAACTCCACCTCGCTCAGGTAGCTTATGTGCGGCAGTTCTAGAACTAGATACACGAAAATAACGTTAAACCATTGCATTGATCGGTTTTTGGTCCATATTGGGTTAACAATACGTTAAGGCTGATTTAGACGAAGACAATTTTGAGACGCCTAAATTACGGCGCCTCAAAAAGGCACCGTATAAACACTTTCCGCGCCATTTTTTCGCGGCATGCCAGCGCTGGCGCGGAATAGAACACGGGCCTATTTTTTGGCGCCAGTGACCCCCCCTCCGCGTCTCTCGCTGTCACTAATGACTGGTACTGAAAAAAAGCACTGTGTAAACACGGCTTGCTGGTCACTGGCGGCGAGATTTAGGCGTCTGAAAATAGTCATTGTCTAAACGGTCGGAGGTGTGCTGTGCGGTAATCACTGGCGCCGTCATTTAGGCGTCTCAAAATTGTCTTCGTCTAAATCAGCCTTTACAGAGATAGAGGATCCCTGCGATTTTGCCCTACGAACGTGGCGATACAAAAAAAATATACGATATCAGTAGCGATATGTCATCAATCAAATTCATAACATTGTTTACCGGAATGCTGCTCAATTCTTCGTTCATCTTCTGAAATAAATACTGTAACGTATTGAAAAGAACTAGACTCTCATCACTGTGGACAGTTCAGGCTTTATTATGCGAAAATTACTTGTAATTTGCGGAATATTTAGTAATGTTCTTCTTTGGTTACATCACTGACATTCACTGACTTTCAACGTCAGTTACCAAAACAACAGTAAAATAAATTAGTACCACTACAAATCCGCAATATGGCGTGGGCTAAAAATCAACTATTTGGGCTATAATAAACGGGGTTTCCTATGTACAATAAGTTAGTTAGAACTCATTTGAAGCAGTATCCGATTAACAGGTGAAGTCAAAGTCAAACGCGAGTCGTAGGTGTCAGAATGTCTCATTTCTCAATCGCATTTGAATGTCTTTGTTGCTTCAAAGCCCTGTGACGGAACGTGAATGACTTTGTATGTGTATTCGCTTGTTTGTGCGTCAACCCTATATAAGGTTTTCTCGTGTTATTTCAAATGTTGTTATATTTCGAAAATTATTAACATCAAAGCTACTAAACGCGGCAACATTATTTGCGCTAGCAACACATCCTTAGATTTGTCAAACGAGCATCCGCGGAAGTGTTTCTAGCGCAAATAATGTCAAGTTTAGTAGATGGGTAAATCAACTTTTTTCTGTTGCTTGTTGCCATGGTGATGTCCCCTGGGTTACTCTTTAAACCTACGATTTTCAGCGGCAATATTCAACAAAAATGTTGTAATTGCAGCAGTTATAAGCCCATTCTTATTTAGAATATCTCTTGAAAATACCAATATTATAAATTATCAACACTTTTCTAAGAAGTTTAATCACCATTGTCTCCTGGGTGACGGGACAGATCAAACCAGATATTATTAATATTCGGAATATCCCGACAATCGAAATTACCTAAGTACAGTCGAGTTCATTTACATCTACACACTTACGAGAACAAAAATATCTGAACACGACTTTATACTCCTGACAATAGGGTCGTGTTCAGATATTTTTGTTCTCGTAAGCGTGTAGAAGTAAATGAACTCGACTGTACATGTGCACTCGGGTACCTTACCTATTTTAATACAAATCCCTTACCTATAAACACCGGGCCTGGGTCGTCCGGAGTCTTCACGTCTTTAGACAACACAATGGATCCGTCCGACAGCACGACGTCCTGTCCGCACTTCAGCTGCCCCAGAAGTGGTCCTGGTGGGACTCCCTTATCCACACACTTGGCCAAGTCTAGCGTACCGAGACGTTTCTGAGAAAATACTTGCGTTTAAGTATGGGTTAACAAACAAAATGAACACGACAGAGAGTAACGGGGGTTACCAGTTAATTGCGTAGTTTTTTTTTATTAAGACGCAAATTTAAAAAGTGACGATTTTTCTGTGATAAAAAGGTACAGATAAAATTAATACTTTAATTTGCACCATTTATAGAACAACTCGCAATGAGACGGTAACTAGCATTACACTTTCGTCGAATTGACTCATTCCAGGAGAGCGTTTTTAGTGGTGAGAAATGTATTTTCTTTTTCTTTATTTGAGAAAATAATATAAAATTCTAGATTTGTATTGAAAATCTGTTTTCTATGGAGAGGAGCCATCATTTCAGGAAAAATCTGAATAGTGTGATGCAGGATCGTCTTTTGTTTTGTATGGGCGCGCACCGCCATGCCCGTCTGGCCCCATCCAATATTGGTCATCATTTCCTTTGTCCTTTCATCAGGCCGAAACGGCTGGACGAATTTTATCCATTTGTGGACATCTAAAGATGGTTATAGAATACATACTTTTCTATGGTAAAGAAAAAAATACGCGGACGAAGTTCCGGGCACCAACTAGTAAAAAAATATAGTTCTAGAAATTACTCAGCACGTTTTTTTTTACTTACATAAAATAACAGAAAGTCATTGATTTATTTAGTACAAGGCTGCCTGTCCAAAGAAGCGAAGCAGACGTGTGTAAAATCACATTCTTCAAATTTAAATATATATATACATAAATAAATATTAAGGGACAATCTTACACAAATCAAACTAGTCCCAAACTAAGCAAAGCTTGTACTGTGGGTACTACGACGATACTTATATACTTACATAATATATACGATAGATAACATCCATGACTTAGGTACAAATGTTCGAGTTCATCGCACAAATATTTGCCCTGGCCAGGATTCGCTCCCAGGACCGCCGAGTAAGTAGGCAAGTGCACTACAAACTGCGCCAACCGCGTCGTCAAATGCACTTCTTTGGGCTTCACAAGCAGCCTGATTAGTTCATCATCTCCGCTCCGCTTCAGTGAACTAGCGGCCTAAGATGAATCAATTTGTATATTTACCTTCAATGTACAAATGTAAGCAACGGAACAGGTCATGTGCAAGTTCAAGTCGAGTTTCTTCTCATTCTTCGTTTTGTCCACACGATCTGCTTATGAAATAACAATAATTAGTACACAATCTTCAAATCCTCCTGGTTAGAGATGCGGGGACTCGCTGGATGCGGGTCGCCGCTATCCGGCCCATGTGGAAGTCTATTGAGGAGGCCTGTGTCCAGAAGTGGACGTCCTATAGCTAAAATGAGAATGATTATGGTGATGAATCATCTATTGTGTACCCAAGATTTAATTCAAGGACAGTTTTGATACGTAAAACGTCTACAATACGGTATTAGAGCGAACGGAATGACATCAGAAAGTGTCTCTGTCTATCATATGGCGATGTCTCGCCTGCTTTCATCCTTCCGTCCTGAAACCGGACCGGAATTCCGACTGGATGTGGCCGGCCTATCAGTACGTCAAGTACGTGGGTGTCCGAGGATGTAGCAACTTCAGCTTCTTAGCGTCGGCCTGGTATGACCACATGGCTTCCATCCATCACACTAATATTATAAAGGCGAAAGTTTGTGTGTTTATGTGTATCTTTGTTACTTCTTCAAGCTCAAATGGCTGCACCTATTTTGATAAACTTTGGTATGAAGGTAGCTGATACCCTGGATTAAGACTGAGCCGAGCGTTAGCGACTGAACCATAGAGCGCGGGCAATGCGTATTTAGATCGGCCCGCAGCCGTAAAAAATTATGGAGAAAGAGCACTTTTTGATAAATCTGGACCTTTAATACCAAACAATAAATATTTGATGCAGACAAATTGTAATGTAAACATTCATCTTTTTTTTAAACTGAAAATCAGAATAGATTTCCATTGTTAAAGTATAAAAAAAAACTTAACGCCTGCTTACGATTTTACAGTTTTCGTCCAACTTCACTTAGTTTTCTATTTTTTTTTTAATAATCTTATATTGTTTCCATGGAGAAGTTGTTAACACATTCTTCGTAGTGCTAAATATATAGTTTAGAAATGGATTAAACAACTAGTGTTGACGTTGTCTACTTAACGGCAAGCAGTCTTAACACATAGGCTACTTTTTATCCTTAAAAAAAATGAAGTGTTCCCGTGTGGTGAGCGGGGTGTTACCCGCGGGGCAGGGCTAGTAAATTCATAAATGTTTCCTGAAAAATATAACTTGGATATCTTCAAGTCGAGAGTGAATAGGCATCTTCTAGCCAAGCATGCTCCATCTTAGGCCTTATTGTCACTTAACATCAGGTGCAATCGAGGTTAAATGCATGGCTATTTTGAATAAAAAAAAAAAAGAAATGATTTTTTTTTTCTTGTGTGTAGTAATAGTTAGATACCTGGACTCCGCGGGTGTCGCGGCTTGCGCTTGTCGGCGTCGCCCGCCGGTATGCCGCGGGTGTAGTAGTCGGTGTCGTCGTGGGTGAACTGGTCGTACACGGGGCTCGGCACTTCTTCGAGCCGGGCCCGCTTGCTGGGCTTCGGTGGCTCTAGCAGCATACTCATTTTTGGCCTCCTGGAGAAAAGGAAAACTTTTACTGTTAATAACTTTATACTTAATTTTGTTATTCTTAAATTGTAATGAAAAGTAGACTTATAAGCATAACGGACTTTTTTTTTATATCGCCCTCAATTTCCTCATTTATTTAAATGAAGCAATTCAACGAATTATGTCCCAAACAGATTCTAGGGTCACGGACAAGATCGGGAACGTTCAATTAAGAATAATTAATGCCCTTGCCCTTTTCTTTACAGAAACAGATCACAGGTCATTTTAGTTATATTTAAAAGTTATATTACGGAAATAATGTCATGTCATAATTTTTTTTAAAGTAGTATTTTTTTTTTTTACTCAATAAAAAAAAAAACTTTCTAGTTCCAATCATGTATATATTTTTTAGGATGAAAAACAACCAATATCTTACAAGTACTATAAATAATAGAGAAAAATAACAAATACAATATGTGCGGACTTACAGATGTACATATCTCACGTCCATGACACTGTCCTCGTAGTAATTGGTCGGGCTGGACGGCGCCATCGTCACTTGCATTTCCTTCATTATGACGAACCTCTTTGTTGCATTGTACAGTTCGTCCTGAAAAACATTGGTAAAGTTGTTGGTAAGAATTGAACAGATATTATGGCATTGTATAGCGACAAATGACGTGGCGTCTGGTCGCATCTTTACGTCGACGTGATTTGCCGTCTTTGGCGCTCAAAAAGTTGCAAAATGCACAATTATCTTCATTTAGGCGCATTTTAGCTAGAAATGAGCTTGAGCAATGTTGTAAAGAATTAGATTTACCATAATTTACATTTTAAATTTTGTTTCAAGGACATTTAGTTATGTAGATATGCACATTTTAAAAACTGTAAAACTTGAGTTTTCCGGAAATTTTTCAAAGTTCTGGCTTGAGAACGCTGTAATTCAGTTACGGAATAGTCTAGGAAAACAAGTATCAAAATAAAAAATGTAGGATATTTAATTGCTTATAAAACGCATTTCCGGAAAATGGGACTTTATTTCTTACATATCTGCGTAATTATCTGTCCTAGAAACAAAATTTGAAATGTAAATTATAGTAAATTTAATTATCTACGTCATTGCCTCAGCTTTTTTCTAAAGTTGAATTTTTAATAAGCCAAAGTGATTTGACAGATGTCGTAATATATATTTTCGTTATTCAGAAATTAGTTCTTCAAACAATGGATCAGAAAACACGTAATTGCTCATATTAGATTGACTTTTATTGATAATAAGTTATGTTGAAACCAAATTAAACTTAATCAAATTGCGCTCGTAATTTTTTTTGCGTCAGTTTACTCCGTCTAATAAAAATCCGACTTTAACTAAAATGCTCCTAAACAAAGATATTAGCCAGAAGTTTGATACATTTCTGGAAATTGCGATTTTTTACATTGTTTCAAATGTGCATATCTCCATAATTATCTGTCCCTGAAACAGAATTTAAAATGTAAATCATAGTAAATTTAATTATCTACAACATTGTCTAAGCTCTTTTCTAGCTAAAATGCTCCTAAAGGAAGGTATAAGCAAAAATCTGCTGAAATTGCCGGTTTTTTCAATATGGCGGCGGGCGCGGAGGAGGGAATTGTGCATATTGCATTGTAAACACTCACTAACCATCCTAAACCACATATCAGAAATTCAAAACTACCGGACTGTTTGTAAGGTAAAACCCCTTTATTCACTGGATTACAAGTCATAGACAATAAAATTATATTCATACCAATCCGTTAGGCCCATGTAGTGTGATCTTTGGAACTCCAACATCTTGGAGTGTCAACGAGAGCCCCGGGAGACCTCCGATGTTCTTCCAGGATTTGCTTGTGATGAATATGTGCTCCAATCTTGATAACTTCACTTTATGCTCATGTGCCAGCCTTTGTGTGCATTCTCCACAGTTAAATAGGTACCTTAATTGAAAATTAAATAATTATGATCATATCATTAGCTTAGGAAAATGTCATAGAATGCAACACTACTCTCTATGAAATTGAGTCACTCTCTATGAATGTTAGATTCAAGTAGAATAATTTGAGACTAAGTAATAAGGTAGTCTGGGAGTTTTCAGGTTTTTCTACAGATTCAAGTTACACTCAGCAGAACACTGGGGCCCTATCAAGCCTCTCCTAGGGATACACAGTAATAATAACCTGAGAACTAAGCAGAGCTATTTAATGTTAAGTTATCTCTCAAATTAAGCTATACTAAGTTTGTGTTTTCGGTATAAGAGCTTTGCAAAGTATAAGCAATTAGGCAGAACATTGTTAAGCCATACATTTTGCTTGTAAGCACTTAATATATATGCAAGCATAACATTTATGATGCAATCCCAGAGACATATTTTGTAATAACTAAAATGTATTGTTAAAAAAAAACTTTGTGCTTACTCAAAAGATTCAAGATAATAAACAACATTTGTATCTAGTTGACTTATATTGAAAAAAAAAAATACATTGTATAACTTATTTAATATTGTAATCTGAATCTGACAGAATACTGCTGTATTACTCTTTTTACATTGTAATAATTATGCAATAATGAGTTTGGTTAAAGTTTGCATCAGGATAAAAGAGAGCTAACACAAGAAAATGACATCCTCGGTAAGAAGAAAACTTGGGGACCATGCAGTCTACTGCAAGTAAAAAGTATGATTTCGTGTACTCACCGTTTTTGATCAGTGAACAGGTATAGCGTGTTGGGGACGCCACGAGCGCCAGATCCAAGCACCTGCAAATACACAGTACTGGCCCCATACTTCTCGCCCTTCTTCGAGATGGTCTGACGCTGCTGTTGTGCCTCCGTTATTCGCTTAGTATTAGCTTTCGGCATGTCAACTAGAAATTCCAACAATTTCTTTGTACTACCGTTCTTATAATAACGAACGCTACTAAATCTAGTGAATCTAAGGACACTTGTACCGTACATGTGTTTTAAGGTTATATTTGTCCTAGGACAATATTTACAAGCATTAAAGATGAACTATTTATGAAACTGGTTTCGGCGTATGTACATTGTATGTGATTTTAGTAGGAAATATAGAACATTTAGAACATTATTATGATAATTTTGGACGTATTCTTCTTTTATTTTGCTGTCGTTTTGACAGATTCAAACCAAATCCACCAAATACCAATAGTACCAATACCAATACAAGAACGTCAAGAACATCTGCGATTCTGCGAGGCGAGTGCGACAGTTGTTTAAATTCGATTAAGGGGTTAACAATGATTTGATTTGATTAATCGGATCGTTTATAGAATCTTATCACTTATCACTCATATCAGATGCAGGGCCAATAAGGAGTTAAAATCTAGCAGGTAATTTAGTAATTATTTCTTATATTTGTAATTATTTCCTTATTCCCATTCCTGCTTTTATTTGGTATTCGATTTATTATGTATCAGATATCGAGCCCAATCGTTTAATCGATCTGACTAGATCAGGTAATTATGACCATGTGTATAATACACTTTATTATATGATTTTATTTTCCTGTCTGGCAAGTTTGCCTTAACATTGCCACGAGTAAAAATATACTTCAATAATCGTAGGAATTTAATGAATGTAGCTTGGCAACATCGAATTAGAAAAATGGCGTTTGGTACAGCTGTAGGTTGCGCAATTTTTATGTAAATGTGCATGAAATTTATAAGAAATCTGAAGTTTGAAGTGCAACAAATACTCGAGAGACTATAAATGAAAGTTTTATATAGTTTACACAGTGAATATTGCATGATAAATAAGTGTTTTTCCATAAGCTGGAATCTGTGATGGACTGTGTATTTTTTGTGTTGTGGTGATGTTCGGAAAAGATAAATAATGAAACGAAAAATAATGCGGCTGTGCAAATAATGTAACAATGATGGAAAAGTTATGGGTGGTGTTGTTAGTGGCCTTGACCGGCGCACACTTCGGGCAGGGATTGCCGCTGCGTTCGACGCCGCAAAGCTACCCGCACAGTAAGTCAATTTACACCCGATATTATCATGTTTTTGCTAAATTACTAGCTAAAACTCCACGTCCATACGCTAAATACACTTGCAGACCGAATGGCAATGGTTTACAAACGGATATCACAATATCATAACGAAATTTTGCTGTTATTTAGATTCCAAAGTGGTTTATTTCTCTGCAGGCGGTAGGTAGTATAACGTATCGTAGGTAATGCTTTGTGATACGAATATTTAAATACTGTGATACCTGATTAAAACTAAGGAATACCCTCATTATTAGATAACTTTCTTATTGGAACTTGTTATAATTTCATCATCAGAAAAAGAGCTTTTATGGTTATCAGGTCCACACCATATCAACTCAGGTCTAACTAAAAGAAAAAATACAATAAAAAAACCTTAGACTAATCCATACCTAACTAAAAAAAGGATTATGTATAGTAGATACTGTGATGATAAACATATTTACAATATTACAATAATGTCATTGACACTATGGCATTATAACTACTGTTATTTACTCTATTACTTAATATTTACAACTCTGTTCATAATCAGTTTTAGATTATAATAATAAATTTGCCCATAAACAGTGGAACTTTTAGGAGTGATGATGTGATCTCCTATGTTGTGTTATCCCTTAATAATTGTATTCTACTTAACCCTTCGTATGCCGCCGTCCCGGATCCGTACCTATACAGGTATAGGTAACGGATTTGGGGAGGCGGCATATGAAGGGTTAATGCCACATAACTTTGAAATCAAAGGCAAATATTTGACATATAACCAGAGATTGGACGAATGGGTGTTACTATACAACAACAATACTTTATTGCACACCAATAAAAGTTTACAAAAGGAAACATGACAAATACAATTTATAAATAATGGTAGACAACAGGCGGTCTTATCGCTAAAAAGCTAAAAATCTTTGGGTAGTGAAATTGATGAAAAACTACTACTATACATGGTGTCCTGTGTTTACCTTGTAACCTCTTCTTTGTATTAATGGTTTAACCTTCTAACCTTCCCCCATATTACATATATCCGCTTTAGAAAGGTACAGAATTTAGTTCTTTTTTTCTTGATTATAAGTCACATGATTTTTGTGGTAACCGGACTATCTACAAACAGAGGGATATATTTTTTCATACTGCTTGTTGTTAAATATTCTTTAATAGTGATTACTACCCTGTTTTAGAACTTTATAGTAGATACAACATTTTTTTACTAGGTCTTAATTGATGAAATCCGTTTATGTCTAAAAATATTATAATGTTTAATCCCCTGCAGCATAAAAAAATAATTTAAATTATCAGGTGTTAGAAGGTTGTACATTAAATACAGGACACCGTGTATAATGTCGCCCATCTGTTTGTTCTCTGCAGATAACAGAAGTGAATAGAATAGACTTCTTCGAATACTACGCTTGTATTTGAAAGGTACATGGAATGAAAATGTCTAGTCACCTTAGCAACTTATGAGTTAGAGTTAAATTGTGACTTGGAAGTTTGGAACAATGTAATTATCCATATAATTTTCGTATACATATTTTTTTAGTGATAAAAACAATATAGCAAATGAATTTCTTATAACTGGTGATCATTATCTGATAATTATCAGGAAGCATATTTATCTTAATTGAAATTTTGTTTTAAAAAAAGTGACTAGACATATTCTTTTAGTTTATCTTTAATTTATCTTTTATTTATATGTTAATTATAGTGCTTCACAAGGGGTAAAATCATGTTCTAATAAACAAAAAAATAATGCTATATAAAAAAACTAATTCTAGTCCAGATAATGATGAATTGATGAGATCTTTTACTACTAGGCGGTAGATAAATACTTATTGAGTATAGATTTCATTAACACTTTCACAACAAGACAAAAACACTACTCCAGATGTTGACAGAACCCGCCAGGCGAGTTTGTTCATAGTTACAGGTCGCTCAGCGTTCCAGGCTGGTATAACTGACCAAAAATTACGAGCCCCAACTAGGTGGGTTGTTGGTCGGGAAAATTTTAAATGTATAATCATTTTGATAATGACACTCTTGGATTGTGAGGGCTGTACAGAAAATGTGATATAATTCATATGTCAGCTACTAGCTGCATCTTAAATAATTCAAATTCCTCCACACCTCTGACACTTATAATAAAAGGTCTATGATATTTCTTATTTACCCTCATTAGCTGATGTTTTTGCAAATATAGTTGATAAAATTTTATTATGCTCATCACAACCGCAAAAGGATAAATTCATTTTTTGACTATAGTGAAAATCATCAAAAATACATGGAACCAAATAAACTAATGCTAACTTTTGGATGTTATATTATTTTAATTCAACTAAAACTAAAAAGAAGACATGTTTTGACTACTGATTATTATGTTATGACATCACAAACCAGTATCTTCATAAAAAACTTCATACTAACAGATTGTTATTGTTATTTCATTAAGAGGAGCTGATTTGAGCTGTCATCAAATACCATATTGTTGGATTTTGTTAACAAATAGGTATTCAAATTGATTGTCTATTTTGATATAGCATGATGATAAATTGAACTCTCCCTCCTAGGTTTTTAATTTGTGTTCCCTTCAACCTCCTATGCATGTTGATAATTATAAAAATATATATATATTTTTAAAGTTGCATATTTCAAAAAGAAAAATCAAAACCTTTGTAGGATCCCTTGTACCCTTTGTTGTCCGTCCATCCATGGGATTCCTTTACCTTGGGAATGCATGGAAAAATCAAGTTGAAATTAAAACCATATACTCAGGTCTACAGTCCCTTGAAGCTGTTAAAAAAATCAAACTTCTAAGTTAACGTAAAAAAAGGTTCCGGCCGTTTATGCCGCAAAAAATGTATATTTCGACATTGTCATATTTTAATAATCCTATCAGTTAGTCTACTTTCAGCATATTTGTAAGAGTGCTGGTGATCATGTTGATGATGATGTGATTGTTCCAGACACAAATGGACCAACCCTAGCGGGATGGCCGGAAGGCAGCCTGTACGCGGCGGTGCCGGCGCTGGCGCTCATCGTGACGGCAGTAGGGCTCCTGTTCGGGTGCACCTGGTGCTACAGACATAAGGACTGCAAGGTAAGCTCATCTGTACCGTAAAGTCATCTTAGAATATGATATTTACTGTGACTAAAATGTCTGACACCAATGACATTTTCGCTTATCTCACCCTCCCTCGCTTATCCGTCATAGACACGCGCCGATTTGCAATGTTCATCGTGGAAAATATTCCCACACGTACCACAAGTTTGGCAATTTCTTCCATCTGCCGAACTATTAAAAAATTAAACTCTTTGCCGGCTCATTTGTTTCCTCCTTCTTATAACACGGGACCCTTCAAACGAAGCGTGAAGAAGCACCTCTCGGGCTAGCATGGAGGTGTCAACTGACATGGCACCGTTGGTTTCTTGTCAGTTGCCATTGCGACTTGGTCTTCCCTTTTTGCTTACCATCAGGCGAAGTGGAGCCACTATGTTGTGCCGTTATAAAAAAAAGACATTGACAGTGTTAAAATGAAAATATTGTTACATTCCAACTGTGTAGCATTCACACACAAAATGCGATGTCATTTAACAATAATACGTAATAACGACCAAAACATTGACTAATTTATTTGATGAGATAATAGCAAACGGAAGTTACAATTCATATTTATCTTGATGATAAGTGTTACGAGTAAAAACTTTACTTTGTTTTTCATTATGTCACACGGCAATTACTAAAAAACTACAAAACTGACGCAGTAATTTTCAATTAATTAGGAGACTATCATACTTGACATGAATATGTGTTGCGGGGACGTAAATTAATTTCATAATGTTTGCGTAAGCGTACTTTCTAGTGCATTTCGAATCATATTACCTACTGCTGTAACGAGATACAGTTGTTTTTTATTAAAGCAGTAACGTCTGCTAACGTAAACTAAATGTTTACAAATGAAGCGAAAATTGAAAAATTTAATGATTCGGACAGGATTCGAACCTGCCGACGATAAAGTCTAAATCTTTACGGTAGATGGCGCTACGATGCCACCCTAAGGCATGTCGAAGCAACTGGTTGAAAAATTCAATGACTCTGACATCTGATTCGGTGGTCCAATTGGGAGGACGCCAGTGTTGGCCCGGAAAGCCGTTGGAAACGCAGGTTTGAATCCTGTCCGAATCATTAAATTTTTCAATTTTCGCTTCATTTGTAAACATTGAGATACAGTTGTTTTCCTAATGTGACGTCATGTGAAACTGTCAAGTTGCAGAAAGATTCTTAGCGTTTTGGATTCGGTAGCCAATTGTGGCGAAACGTTAGTATTCCTCCCGACCTCTTGTCTGTGAGTATAACACAGCTAATGAAAGCTATCGCGCTTGAATTTGCCGATAGAAGCGCTAGTGTCGAGTTTTTCGCGACGTTCACTAACTGACTCTGATCATCGTAAGTATTGTCCATATAAATACAGAAAAATTAAGAAATGTATTTGTTGTGTCTTCTAAAAAAAAATTTTATTTATTGAAAATATGTCTGACTCGACAGTGGCGACAACTAGCTGTTGAGCACAAAACCGGTACCGTTTATTTGTGCGTGCTCTCTTTAGTTCTTGAGCCTTGTACTTAACTAAAGGATAACAAAGCTCATTGCAAACTCTAGCATAACTATCCCTGATTTCGCTTGTCGAGTCAACATATCGCTACCAGGGTCTTTCAGACCGTACGAAATGAAAAAGGACGGTTAACATTGTACCCACGTTTCTTTGTCGTGCGACAAACAATGTCTGTCTCTTTCAGTACAATACCGAAATATTTCTATTAATATTTCTATATATTTCTATAAATATTTCTATTCTCCCTTTTTTATCAAAAATTGCTGAAGCGGTGGCTCACAAGCAACTTTCTAGCTTTATACACTCTTTCAAACTGTTGAGCCCCTTTCAGTCTGGTTTTCGTCCCAGCCATAGTACTTGTACTGCACTTCTCAAAGTGACTGAAGATGTTAGGCGGGGCATGGAGGATCAATTGGTCACAGTACTTGTTCTCATTGACTTTTCTAACGCTTTCAATACTGTTGACCATGAGATCCTTCTTGCCTTGCTCGGCCATCTTAATGTGTCTTCTTCTGCTCTTGGCTGGTTTGCTTCATATCTTTGTGGGCGCCAGCAGGCAGTCCGTGTAGATCGGGCTTTGTCTGATTGGTGCGACCTTGCCACTGGTGTACCTCAAGGAGGAATTCTCTCTCCTTTATTATTTTCTCTTTTTGTAAACTTTATCACCCCTGGTCTTCGCTGTTCTTACCATCTGTATGCTGACGATTTGCAACTTTACGACCAATGTAAAGTGGATGATATTACTGATACAATTAACAAATTAAACCTGGATCTCTTACACATCCAACAATGGTCTGAGAAATTTGGTCTGTTTGTAAACCCCTCAAAGTGTCAGGCTATTATCATTGGCAGCTCTCGTCAGCTTGCTAAACTTGACCGGGATTCTGTAATTCCTGTAAATTTCAACGGAACGCCTATTCCTTTTAGTTCTAGTGTTAAGGATTTAGGTGTTCACTTAGATAGCACACTGAGCTGGAGGGTGCAGGTAGGTGAAATTAGCCGGAAAGTCATTGGCTCGCTTCATGCTCTCAACAAACTGAAAAATTTCTTGCCTATCAAAACTAAGGTATTGCTTGTAAATACACTATTACTACCCATAATTGATTATGGTGATGTTTGTTATCCGGACTTAAATGAGGATCTTCTTGATAAGTTGGATCGACTTCTTAATAATTGTATTCGCTTTATTTTCTGTCTCCGTAAATATGATCACGTTTCTTCTTACCGCTCTCAGCTTGGCTGGTTTCCCATCCGTCAACGACGCAATATTCGTATGCTCTGCACTCTCTTTTCAATACTCAATGATCCACAAGCTCCTGAATACCTGAAAACCTTTTTCTGCTATGTTGAATCCACTCGTAACCGTAATTTTCGCTCTTCCGGCAATCTTGCCCTTTCTATTCCTCTTCACCGTACTGGTTTCATGTCTAATTCTTTCTCCTTGCAAGTGGCTCGCCTCTGGAACGGTCTTCCTCTCACAATCAAACAGGCTCCGAGTAAGTTGGCATTTAAAAGGGCCGTGCGAAGTTTCTTTGCTGGCAGAACTAAAATCTCATAGTATATCTGCTTGGTTTGTTTCATCGTCGTATATATTTATGTATGTATCTATTTATATATATCTGCTTGGTTTGTTTCATCGTCGTATATATTTATGTATGTATCTATTTATATATATGTATTGCAAGTGGCTCGCCTCTGGAACGGTCTTCCTCTCACAATCAAACAGGCTCCGAGTAAGTTGGCATTTAAAAGGGCCGTGCGAAGTTTCTTTGCTGGCAGAACTAAAATCTCATAGTATATCTGCTTGGTTTGTTTCATCGTCGTATATATTTATGTATGTATCTATTTATATATATGTATGTTTATTATCTATATGTATTTAGCTATAATAGTATGAGTATTTTAATTATGTGTAATTATGTTGTTTGATGCACCGCCTACAATTTCTCTGCTTTGCCCTAAGGTTGACTGGTAGAGAATGCCGCATGGCATTAAGTTCGCCTTTTGTACGTTAAGTTTTTCTTTTGTGCAATAAAGTTTAAATAAATAAATAAATAAATAAATACCGTGCTACTAAAGAACTAAAAGGGTGACACTGAGTCGCGTGACAAACGAAGTCTCGCCAAGATCCTGCTTTGCTAGTCTTGAGACAGCAGATACGCCGCTACAGAAAAAAATCCTAAGTTTAACAGGAATTGCCTTAGTTTTTTCCTAAAAGCACTAGGATTAAGTGCTTTAAAAGCATGCCTTTTAACGGCGTCTAGGGACGCCTTTCTGCGGCGTAATCAGTGGTCGCCTGGTCGGGGTCGACGGACCGGCGCGCCCTGACTTATCACGCGTATGACCCATTTACTATCCCGGCACTTGAATGCATAACATACTAATATGTTACACATATACATGCATAGAAGCGGTCAGTTTTGATTGACTATTAACTCAATTAACGAATATTTACGAGAAACAAAACGTAGCCGGTGAAGTATCAATGTTTATTATCACCCAGGTAGCAAACAGGCTGAATAAGAGCTTTTACAGCCATTATTGTATTAAGCGGTTTACACTCACGTTTATCAGTGGTAAAATTTCCGTGACGGTGTACGGGTAGCAGTCCCTGATGAAGAGCTCCATACGAGTTCGAAACGTGTCGGGCCGTTCCTGACAATTTCACGTGACTGTAAACCGCTTAATACAATAATTAAATAAGTCATTATAACTCTAATTTAAGCTGTATAAAGGCTGTATAAGTGCTTACGTAGGCTCTGTGCTACTTGGGCAGGCAGGATCCGACAATTCGCACCACGTTCGTTCTCAGACGTTAGCAGTTCAACATCCTCCCGGTCTCACTCAAATGACAGGAATGGCCCAACACATAACCCTGTAGAAAATCACATAGGTACATGTCCCTAAAAATTAACTCCGTACGAATTCAAAACATATCGGGCCGTTCCTGACACAACCATGAGTGTCGTTTTCAATATTAATTTTAAGTATTAGTAATTCTTCGCACGAAGCGATTTGCTTCATCATTTCTAATGCGAACCGCTAAGGAATGGAACTCTCTCCCATGGTATGTATTTCCAGAAAATTATTATTTGGGTATTTTCAAGGTAAGAGTGAATTGGCTATTACTGAATGCGCGAAGCTACATTCTCGTCCCCATAGCCATCAGGTGATACTGAGGTCAATCACCGGTCAGTCTGTAAATAAAGAAAAAAATAGTCTCAATAGGGTTTTAACGCAGTTAATTGTCTACACTCTAATCAAAGTACGCACGGAAGCATACTACTACTTTTCCTTATTATCCGCATCCCGGTAATGAGTCATTAACGGCAGATGGGACAGCCCGAGACGAATTACTCACAGCATCTGATACTTGGCAGCAATTGACGTTCTATTCTTCGCGGTGATCTGTCAGGCGACGTCAGCGGACGTCGATTTTACTAGATGACTTGGCTTTATTTTTGAGCTTGTAAAAGTACCATTAAGATGCTCCTCACATGAAATGCTCGTGATTTGCCAGTAATGTTAATGTAACAAAAAACAAATGAGGTTTTCATATGATTTTTTTGCTACATTGCAGGCGAATGAATATTCGCGGTGAGAGGGCACCCTAAAGCTCTGGGTTTCCTAGGATAGCGGTGCCGTCATATATTATACCGGGTGATCAATCCAAATGGGTCAGTAGGGAGATAACGAAAACTATAAGAGATAGGGAAATCTGTTCTTAGGAACCATGGCGTCAATGTTAGATTTAATTAAAACTGCATTATTATTTTTTATAAATCTCATACATAATTTAATACATAACTCTGTCAAAACTGCTGTAAAGAATGTTACAATACGACATGCGATTACTTACAGAATTTTAACCAGGTTCAATTCCCGGTAATAAATGAGATTTATAAAAAAAAAAATGCAGTTTTTATTAAATCTAAAATCTATGTCATGGTTCCTGTGACGTCCAGGGTTTCAGGGCGGGAATAGATTCAATGAAACACGTAAACGGGTTTACCGTCGACACGATCTGCCCGCTCCCGTTGACGTCTGTCTTAGTAATGGCGGCAGCGAGCAGGTGGTGGCAACACTTTATTTCATAAAGGTGTCTATACACCACACCATCCTCTTTTGATAAATTTGAAATAGTTTTATTGATAGCTTACTTATTTACTTATTGCTAGTTATTAATATTTCATATCGAGATTGCATTACATGTACATTTTATTTATTCCCGGAATCTAGACTGATTTATATTATCAGTAATTACAACCCTTAGCGGATTCGCTCACTGCTCCGTCCGAGTGAATTGAACTAAATTCGGGGCCTACATCCAGACGCCCCACACCAGCCAACCACGCCAAACACCAAGGCGCGAAGCATTTGCTCAGACTCAGGGTTCAGCTGAGCACGGTTATTGTGGCGCATCGCGTACATCCAGCACCTTCGCTGAGACAGCGAAGATGATAATTCCACTATTAATATGGATTGATTTCGCGTCGGCGCAGTGAGCAAACCAGCCAACAATATTTCAAAGTAACGGGTATGCGCAACAATAGCACAACCCCGGTCACTAGACTGTAGTTAAAAATGTAATATTTTCTAATTTAATTCTCAATCATGAATTTGAATGTACATTGAAATATAACAATAGTTTAATCTTATCAACAACTGTTTTGTAAGTTTGTAATAAATGTGTCATAAAGAATTATGTTTTTGTTTTGTTACTATTCACTTTATTCTCCGTTTGAGACAAGGCTTTTAATCATAAATCTATGCATAGGTATAAAAAGTTAATTTTAGTGAGGACTTATACTTGTTTTTTTAGTAGTTTCAAGTTCAATAAGTTGTCTTCACTTTTACATCACTAAACAACTCTCACGTTTCCGTTTTCTTCTCTTTTCATTTGTTTTTTTTTTTTTTCATAATCATGGTGCACTAAGAAAATATTGTCAATTACTTGTTATTAATCGGAGGACGCAATGGATTAATGCGATTATTAAATATTTTGTATTTGGTATTGTGTCACAGTTATTATTATTTTAATTCCCTTGGCAACCATAACATTAAGTTATATTTATTTACTCGTGAATTAATCTACTGTAGAGCAATTATTTTCTAAAATTTAGGAATCTACCAGCGCTTCCAACTAAGGCCTCCGTGAGAAAGAAGCGCCGCAAGAAAACTCACAGTTTGCCTTTTCAATGAAATATACATTTTCCAATTTTTGGTATGAATTTAAAAATCTTCTCATGAAATGTAATTATTTCAGAATACTAAACCGGCGTTGATTAGTCAGCGTTTGAAATGAAAAATGTCTTTTTTTTTTTCTTTATAAATTTTATTGATTGGTATATCGACCATAATTTCAAATACCGTAGTAACTTTACAAGAAATCACGAATTCCTGCTGCATTATTGAAATTTACATTGAGAGTTCCAAATGAGTATACCTCAAGGAGAATAGATAGGTAGGTATATACACTGCCTACGTCTCTTATGAGGGCTCATGCATATTATAAACGCTGCATATCTTAATGTAAAACAAAGTCTTCAATTTGGAAAACCCTCGTCTAACCCGAAGTTTATTTCACTTTACCATTTGATTCAGGGACAACACCGTTTTAATGCATGTATGATTAATGATTATGAAGACGCGTTTATCATAAATAGAGGTACTACTCACATTCGGCGCGACGTCTTACTGTTAGTGGTGCCAATTAACGTAAAAAATCAGTTTATTGCGATATTCGTTAACTTTTTATTGTATATCAGTTGAGTACCAATTCCTTGTTTGTAACTGTATTTTAATATAATTATTTTTTAAGTATCATCTGAATGTGCACATTCCAAGTACTACTGAAACATATATGTGTATATATATATATATATATATGCTACGCAGTTTACTTCTGGTTTTTTTAGTGCCTGTCATCACAGACTTACTACAAAATTTCAATAGAATAGTCTATTGTTTTGCTCGACGTTAGTACCAGTCTTTCCAGACTTACTACTTTTGTCGTTGTTAGTACCAGTCTTTCCAGACTTACTACTTTTGTCGTTGTTAGTACGTCTTCACAGACTTACTAATTGTTAGTACCAGTCTTCACAGACTTTCTAATTGTTAGTACCAGTCTTCACAGACTTACTACTTGTTAGTACCAGTCTTCACAGACTTACTACTTTTCTCGTTGTTAGTACCAGTCTTCAGAGACTTACTACTTAGCCCATTAGAGTAGATCTTTTATTTACTTGTTGTTAGTACCAGTCAATTTCGACTTAGGTACTACTCGGTCCATTAAGAAATAGATGTGATTATCTGTACCTACACCTAGGTATTGTTTAACGTAGTGTTGACGTGTCTACTACACTACCCAGCGAACACTACGAGTATCTAGAACAAATGCATGGCATATATGCATATACTAATACGACGTTATATTAATATAGATACAATCCCATAGAAATGCATGCCATTTATAATGCGAGTAGATTTTAGTTTGTAAAACCTGTTTGAAATTGGTGTACGAGGGGCAAACCGAAATGATCGGGAATTTAAAAAACTATGTGCACTATATACATAAATTATATTTTATTGTTTTTCGAAGTATTCTCCGTTACATTCAATGCACTTTTGCATTCTTTTAAACCAGTCATTAAAACAATAATTCCAGTTTGAAGTAGGCATTGCCAAAATGGCCGATTTATAGGCTTCCACAGCGGCTTCTGGGTTCTCAAACCGCTGACCACGCAATAAATCTTTAATTCTAGGGAACGTAAAAAAATCATTTGGACTCAGGTCAGGGCTGTATGGAGGATGGGACATCAACTCAACGTTTTCGTCGTTCAAAAATTTAGTTGTTTTGTGGGCGGTGTGGGAGCTCGCATTGTCGTGGTGTAAGATGACGCGGCGTCTCGGGTTCCCTTGGCGAAGTTCGGCCAGCACCTCCGGCAAACAAACTGTGATATACCAATCAGCGGTAACGGTTCTTTGTTCTTCTAGAGGAATTGTGGCAACATGCCCCTTTTTCGAGACGAACGAAGCCACCATCTTCTTCGACACGCTTCGAGAACGCACAACTTTCGTTGGTTTGACCTCGTCATCGAAGACCCATACTGCCGACTGGTGCTTTCTTTCAGGCTCATAAGAATAAATCCAGGATTCGTCACCCGAGACCATATTATAAACGGCTTTTGACTTTCCTCCATTGTAGCATTTCAGAATAGATCGGCACCAATCAACACGAGCCGCCTTTTGCTCTTCAGACAAATTATGGGGTACCCATCGGGAAATCAATTTTCTGACACCCAATTCACCATGCAAAATAGTGTGAATTGCAGTCATTCCAATGCCTATGGTTGCCCGAATCTGCTCGTATGTCACATGTCTATCTTCTTTTAGTAGTTTTTCCACAGCCGCGATGTTTTCAGGCGAAACCGCCGTTTTCGGCCGACCTGATGAAGGTACGGTGCCAAGAGAGGCACGACCCCGTCGAAACTCAGCATACCACCGATATATTGTCGTCTGACTAGGTGCTTCAATGTCGTATATAGTAACAAGCTCATTGCGACATTCATCTGGAGATAAGCCACGACGAAAGTTATGGTAAATAATTGCACGAAAATTTTCACGCGTCAGCTCCATTTTGTTCATCGAGTTGTCAATTTAAAAATGGAATTAAAAAAATATATCGTTCTTTTTTTAAATTGTAAAAACGGCATCGTGATTGTAAGTCGCCAGTATGCATGTGACAAAAAAGGATTTAATGTAACTCAGTTTAAAGTACTCTATTCCCGATCATTTCGGTGTGCCCCTCGTAGTTAAAAACCCTTTTTTTTAACATACAAAGGATACATACAATTTCGCGCATGTGAAGTCCAAGTGTGACTCGAACACACGACCTCTGTTTAACCGGAACATTGCTCTAATGCACACTCAGCGTTTGTATCTCACGCAATGTGTTCCCGTGACATCCCAAAAATCATTCATATTGCGCTTTTTTTTTTTAATATTGGTTTTCCTTTTTAGTTCTCACTTAATCTTTTACCGAATAATGATCTTCTCACTATGCAATATGTTCGATTAAACTATAAATTATCGTAATTTGGAATTTCAGCCACCAGGTTGATGATTTAAATTTAACATGGAATTTACGTCGTACTTATGTATTATAAATATATTTTCTTTTAGTATTTATTAAACTATTTTCTTATAATTTAGGAACATATCAGTATTATTTTATTACACAGGAAACGTTTACTGAAGTCTACTATTTTCTCGTTTTAACGCGTAATACTTTATATCATCCAGTCCAGACAATACCGTGCGTTTTCCGTGGCTGTACAAGTTGCCCTGTAGCGCATTTGGTTCTCTATGCAAGGTTAAATGTTACTTTTGTTTTTACATTGCTTCTAACCCTGCAAAATCAAACCAAAATGGAAATTCACTTTCAACCCGCAATTAAGATAAACAATTGACCAACTTTCAGAATATGAGAAATTAAGAGGGTTGTCATTATATTTAATATTCAGTTATAGCATTAAATGCCTAAAAGACAAGAACAACACTCTACTTAAAGGTTGTCTGAAAGATATCGCTCTTTAGCTATTAGACTGCATGTTGTTTACCTCCATTGTAATTCTAATTTTACTTGTTATCCTTGTTTATGTGTGCAATAAAGAATATTCAATCTATTCTATCAACTGGCAAAATGCTTTTATCAATTGCTCATAGAATAGAATTACCTATACTCATACTAGTTAATTCACAATGCGTAATAAATGTCGAATTATTCACAATTACTAGTATAATTTACCTATTCCAGAGAACTATGACAATCAGGTCAAATCGACTCAATTTCTAAGCGAAGATTTGCTTTAAACGCCACAAACTGGACAATTCGTTTTAAAATGTCATTACCATAATACTCATGTTTTACTCGTAATCGTTTATTTATAATGCACGAATACTTTAAATGACAAATAAGTCGTTATTTCTAGTATATATATTCTTTTGTTATATACTTTATTCTATAGTGAACTCAAATCAGTCAAATCGTTTCAACTTCTAGACAACGATTTATTTAATAGAGTATAATATATATAACACTTATTGTCGATTTAGTTCCAATGCAGATAAATCAATACCATGTTTTATTTGTTACATATCCAATCAATTTCGCGATAATCCCTCTACGACATGAATTACTGTAGTATCATTCGACTTTCGAATTTGACACGGTGTCACTTAAAGTCATACAATTATAACGGCCATAAATGGCTTCATGTGCAGTAAAGGGTGAAGAGATGTCATCTGCGCAACACTCACTTGACAGTCCAGCCTCTCGAATGAGACCTCCAGTAAATAGGGTCTAATGCGCTTGTCATAGTTTGAGGGCATATTTTATTACTCGCACCCCCTTTACGGCCATTTATCAGTCATACAATTTAAAATTTAGAAAACTATTTTCTCGGCCTGTCATTGCCAACGCACGACAGCTTGTTTGGTAGTTAATTTCCGTACCTTTACGGGCTACTCTAAGGGCTGATACGAGATCTTTCCGCCTGTCATTGCCAACCAATGACAGCTTGTTTTGTAGTTGTTCACCGCTGATACAGCTGAACCGATTCTATTTTGATACCCTAATAGGGTTTTGTTTTCCTCAAATCCTGTTGGTTTTGCCTCCCATATCCCTATATTTTAATTACGTTCCCACTTTCCCAGTTCCTTTATTTGCTACTAGGTATCCAAATGTTAGGGTAGTTTATTTAAACTAATTGCATTACAAATATTTGAATTTCCGATGCTTTGCAGCATCTACATGGCTAGCACAATATTTTGCCGCGACCCCACCCGTGGCGCAACTCAACACCACCCGTCTAGCTCGCACGGCATTGAAATGAAAGTGACAGACACCCTGTACTCAAGGAGTAAACAGTTGACGGGCTAGTTAAAATATAATTCTATTTAGGTGCCAATACGGTATTTGATGACAGCTCAAAATCAGCTATTCTTAATGAAATGTCAAAACGGTATGTTAGTACGAGGAACCGATTAATGCACATTACTCTCGATGTCACTACTTCATAAATATATTGGCAATTAGTTACGTTAATTTTGTTCATTCAATTTGTTACTTTACTACCAAACATCGGTCGATACTTCGGTTGGCTTGGCCAAAGGAAACGTACGAGTACTTGTATGGGGGCAAAACGAACAGTACCAGGATTAGACCTTTATTTGCATTTTTTGTTACCCGGATTATTCATTTACAAAGAAACCCGAAGAGTTTTCTTGATTGCTACATAACACAAAATACAAATAATTGCATATTATTATTTCCAAACACAAGAAGTGAGAAACTCGGTGAGCTTACGCTCTTTTGTGTTTGTTATGTTATATTCGCAATACTTAGTAGTTATTGCATACACTTTAGTCACACTTAGGTAATAATGAAATAATGCACTTTATTCTGCAAGTAGGCAAAGGGCAAACCTTTACATGCCCGAGTCTACCGGCATTTCAGGTATATGTATTATACTCATACATAAATATTGATTACGTCTTCGGTACGGTTATACGAGCTGTACGACTAGGTAAGTACATACATCTTCTGTGTTATAAAGTGATTACGACGCCAATTACCATATAGCATATACAATGTGTTACCGCCAAGTAGGCTCTTCTTAAAGCAGAGTAAAGTAACATAGATCTTTAACGTATCCATGACCTTAATTTAATTAATCAACTTAAATCCAGGCTTTATTAACTTTCTAACAAAACTTTAATTGCCAGTAATGTACAGTGAATAAATTGACAAGTGAGTGTTAAATGACAGCGTGATATGAGTAACGACAGTTACGCTGTACACCCACTACATTGAATGTGCGGATTTAAGAAATTTAATTGTGCAGTTAATCACATAAGTATACTGAGTAATTATGACCTAGTTGGTAAGATTTTTCTAGTAACTAAGCCAATCCAAAAATATTAAATAAATGTTTGCTACGCCCTGACAGGGCCTTGTACCTAGCTTTAAGTACTTGGTCGCAATAAATTATTATTGTTATTATTTAGATGGCTATATTTGACAACGAAAATGTATTAACCCATTCATTGCCGACGCCTCATATTTTTACTCATCACGCAGTGCCGCCTTCCAAGCGACGACGCAAATTCGCGTCCGCGGCATTAGGTTAACCCATTTCAAGGACGCGAATTCGCGTCCGCGGCATTACGTTGTCAGGGACGCGAATTCGCGTCCGCGGCATTACGTTGTCACGGACGCAATTTCGCGTTTTCGGCATTACGATTACACATACATGGGACGCGAATTCGCGTCTTCGGCATCCGAGATAAGAATTATGAAAATTACAAATGCACGTAATCCAAAAACCAGCAACAGTATAGTATTACCCTTCATAAATAAAGTAACATTTTGTTATCAGCATTTAAGTACACTTGTTTTCTAGCAAAAAAAAAACAAATAACTCGAGGACGCGAAATCGCGTCCTCGGCATTACGATTACACATATTCATTGCCGACGCCTCATATTTTTACTCATCACGCAGTGCCGCCTTCCAAGCAACGACGCGAATTCGCGTCCGCGGCATTAGGTT
This sequence comes from Apotomis betuletana, assembly GCA_932273695.1. NCBI lineage: Eukaryota > Metazoa > Arthropoda > Insecta > Lepidoptera > Tortricidae > Apotomis > Apotomis betuletana. The sequence goes on from OW026307.1 coordinate 23,513,526, forward strand.
AACCCATTTCAAGGACGCGAATTCGCGTCCGCGGCATTACGTTGTCAAGGACGCGAATTCGCGTCCGCGGCATTACGTTGTCAAGGACGCAATTTCGTGTTTTCGGCATTACGATTACACATACATGGGACGCGAATTCGCGTCTTCGGCATCCGAGATAAGAATTATGAAAATTACAAATGCACGGAATCCAAAAACCAGCAACAGTATAATTATTATCCTTCATAAATAAAGTAACATTTTGGTATCAGCATTTAAGTACACTTGTTTTCTAGAAAAAAAAAACAAATAACTCGAGGACGCGAAGTCGCGTCCTCGGCATTACGATTGCACATACATGGGACGCGAATTCGCGTCCTCGGCAATGAATGGGTTAATGAAAAACATAGACGATATACCCGATATAGTCGGTTAAGTTACATTGTCTCACCTGTGTTAGTAGGCCAAGTGACCGTCAAATATATTAAAATCTGTTGTTCTTACAATTACATGTTTTGACCGTGTCACAATTTATAGGTAAATAAAACCGATTATACCGGGGCTAGATTGTCTAGCTTGATAAATAATAGTTATCACTTATGTTTTGACACCTTTGTTGATGATATCAACATCCATTTCCAATAAGTAGATACTCTTACTACGGCTAATTCCTCTGCTTATTTTTTGACATAAGTGCACAAAGTACTGGTCAGAATGTTATGCGACTTTTGTTGTAGGTACTTTAATATTCTAAACCACTATACCCACTTTTTCCTTTTCTTTTCCTTTTACAGAAATTAATTAAAAGGATTCCACTGATTATTATTATCGGTTATTTGTACACTTCCTTGTTTCGTTTTAATCCTCGTCGACATTGTGACGTCCAGGGTTTCAGGGCGGGAATAGATTCAATGAAACACGTAAACGGGTTTACCGTCGACACGATCTGCCCGCCCCCGTTGACGTCTGTCTTAGTAATGGCGGCAGCGGGCAGGTGGTGGCAACACTTTATTTCATAAAGGTGTCTATACACCACAGTTCCTAAGAACAGATTTCCCTATCTCTTATTGTTTTCGTTTTCTCCCTACTGACCCATTTGGATTGATCACTCTGTATAGCGGGGCCGCTATGTGACGGCCTTTGCAAGTGGGGCGCAGAGATGATGGAAGGATTGAACCGCCAAAGTTTTCTGATAGTGTTATCTTATTTTCATGTGCCTGTGCGATTTTCATTTCAACTTTCATTCTCTGTTTTATTTCCTTTAGATGCTCAAGTGTTTAATTATTAAATCGTAATTTCCCACCAATTTAAGCAGAGCTCTATTGTTAACTGATATTACGAACAGTCTATTACTGCCTACTCGACTAGTAAGCCACATTGATATACAAAGGATACATGGAAAGAGTATCACCACTTACAACTGCGTCCTACGCTTGCCGAGGCTTGGCCAAGCGTGCGGACGCAGCAAAACCTTTTGAGATAATGCAATTTGTAAGTTTAGAACGATGTCATTATCCATATAAATTTCGAATACATATTACATAATAGTAGTTTATGTGACTGTACATAATGAAGGGTATTAAACACGAGTGTGGGTTTATGAAACGCGCCGAAGGCAAGTTTCATAATAATATCACACGAGTGTTTTAATGCCTAATTATGTACAGTTATATACACTACTTTATCTAGCCACATATTATAAGCCTCCATGATTCATTCAGGACCCGGTAATGGCGGTAATGAAATTTTCTGGCAGCTGTCATAGTTGTTTTTAATTCAAAGACAAACTAAAGTCGACCCCAACTATCATATCGTTCGATATCTTACTTACGTGCGACATTTGTCAAATTTGATAGCAAATTGTCAATTTATTTCGAACTAAACGTCATCTCGAGTGATATTAGAATAGAGGTCAAATCAAATTTCTTTGTTTTTCAGAGATGTTCGAAATTTGAATAAATAATACCATCGAAATCGATGTTATTATTTAGCAATAATATCATTTTTACAGATAAGAAATTTGTTCTAACAAAACAGTCTATTTTTATGTTGGTCATAATGTGCGGTTCTTGAACGCATCATGGAGAGTTTATGATATTTGGATAGATAAAAATATGTATCTGTAACCCAGTAGAAAGTTATAGTCCATATTTTCAGATTGAAATCTAATATTTAAGAAAAAGTAAGCATCTATCATCATGTGTAACAAACGGTCATACATATCTCTTATATAAAGTCGGTTAAAATAATCATACGAAAAATAATCTCAGACAGTACCCATTGCAGTGAAATTACGCATATATGATAGGAATACCGGCTATAATTTGTCTTATACTAACCTATCTAGTCCATTGCGTACTCTATATTATCCAATATTCAAGAAAAAGCAAATATCGTCATGTGTAACAAACAGTCATATTTCTTATATAAAGTCGGTTAAAATAATCACATGAAAAGGAACCTTAGACAGTACCCATTGCAGTGAAATTACGTATTTATGATAGGAATATCGGCCGTAATCTTTTACAAGCCTACCACCTATAAGCGGATAGGAATCGTTAAACGTGAGAATCGATTATTTTGTCACTCCCTATTGTCTCGAGCAAGTTGTGCACGACGACTAACTGTTTATGCCACCCGATAGACTTACACAATTGCGCATTGCTCAATAAACTTGTGAGTAGGATGACATATTGGCATTATTACTCGTTATTCGAGAACTAGTAATAAATACGTAGCTGTATTGCAGATAACACGTAATAAGTTTGATGTTAGAAGGGTAAAAATTAAATTACTATAATAATGGTATTTAATATAGGGACGTAGATCACTATGAGCCAAAGATTTATTTTACGGGCTCATCTAGTCAGTCGCCATTTTTTTTTAAATATCTGTGATGTCATTGATCCTGGGCACTCTTCCATTTCCAGATCTAGTCCAATCAGGGCGATTGACTTATAAGATATCAGGGATTATTTTTTTATTAGGTTTGTTCCAATTATTGTAGTACTTGGAATAATGTATTGGGTCTTAATAAGACCATCAGTCGACAGTTAAGGCCGACCCCCGCGTTTTTTTTTCAAAGACAAACATTGAACTTCTTGATTGATGATGATTGCGAAGATCGCTGAAAGCTGCTGAATGAGGGCCCTTTGGTTCTTATTTCAGTAGAGGGCGTCTTCAGTCGAAACTACTTGAAAGGGGTGTTGTCTGATATTCCTAAAAGGCTCGTCAAGCACATACGAAGTCAACTAGGCGTGTATCGTTAACGTTACAAGCGCTGCTCCGCACTAAGCCATAACATAACGTGCAGTATGCTCCATTTCTCAGTGGGCCCATTTTGGCAGTCGGCTCGCCTCATTGCTCTGGTAGTGTCGAGATGGAACTGGGACGAAACTTGTTCGTTACTGTATTCATGACCTGCACTTTGAACCCTTGACGCAGTACTGCTTTTTTCATTAATAGGGACGTTGGTTATGGAGGTTGGTAGGCGATACATAATGAAATCTAGCAAACTTCAGAAGTAGCTCAGAAGTCAGAACATGTTGTTATTGATGACTTCTTAGGAACATAATCAAATGTATTTTTACACAAACACGACATTGTTATTTGTGTGTCATGTGTGAAGTATGTGTCTAAATACAAACAAACAGCAATCGCGCATAAACTGCTAATGATTAAGATGATTGTCAATGAATTGTTATTATATTCAAGTCTTCTTATTTCTTTGTCTAGTTTTTTAAATAGATTCTAACGTATCCGGTCCTGTCTCGTCTCCGTTTGGATTTGTCAGAATACCCCACCTACCCTTTTTTACACCTTGTCAAAAGATACAAAAATCAAAACATTTGTTACCAGCACGTCTAGCACAACTGTTCGCGACTTGACATAGCATCACCCGTCGCTTTTTCACGATACTGTACAGAAAGGGATAGGTACCATATCTAGCGCGAGAAAGAGTCGCGTATCAAAGTAAACCGTCCGTAACTAATTATTTGAGCACAACGACAACGACACCGCTCCACACCCCGCTTGCTCTCGCCACTTACGGATGCCTAGGTCCATGAAATCCTTTCTGGACTTCGTCTCTCCAGCGATGTCTAGGACGTCCTACGAGTTTGCGACCAGTCGCTCCTCCCGGCGCCCAGATAAGCTGATTTCCCGGCACGACCCTCTCCCATTCTCCCAACGTGCCCGAACCAGCGGAGTCTGGACGACTTATAATATTATTACCACTCTCTCCTATACCTAATGTTATTACGCTCGCCCACTATCCAAGCAGCACACAGGATTCATAAACGCTTACATACAGCCCATATACAGCTAATTTAAACTGTATAAGAGTTGTATTAGCGGTTGTTCAGCCTGTGTGCTAGTTGGGTAGATCTTCGATCTCCGTATTCTCCAGCTTCCATCCTCTATTTGGGTCAGTCCTAGAATCCGTCAGGAAGATGATTAATATTGTATACCTACTTCACAATAGCCCTTTCCGTTGTAGGCAAAGAAAATTTTTCCACGCAGGCCAGGGAAGCTACTGTTTTATAATTGGCTATTGAGAACTAAAGAGCAATCGTGTATGAATAGCCACATGCATCAGGAATATTAATAACTGTGGCATTGGCCGAGCCTAAATTACTCAGTTATTAATGTCTGTAAAAGCCAATAAATACGCACATTGTGTCGTAGATAAGGTCGCAAATCATGAAGTATATGGTTGATTTTACGACAGTCTGTCTAGTTATTTGTTTGTATGCTCGGCTGGACAGACCAATTTCGGTACAGAAATAGCGGTATATCCAAACATAGTTATATTAGGATACTTTTAAATGTAAATTAATGTTTTACGCGAACGAAGTTGCGGGCACCTTCTCGTAATATTATAATAGCAACTATAATATTATAATGAAGATAATTCTTTACTAGCGGTCTTCTGAAGGGATTGTTGAGCGTGCCTAGCAATATTTCTCCGTACACAGAGCATAGCATTTGCGAAGCTGTAACAGCGCACAGTTTTGTTTATTACAAACGTTAACCGGGCTCGTTATCAAGTGGCTTGGCTCTCGAACACGACTCGTAAAACCTCAATGAACTGCATAAATGGCATTAAACACTTAAGATTTATTGGTGGAACAACAACCCTATCGGATTAAATTGGACCTTAAAGCGGAGACTTGCTCTCCACTGAAGCGGAGGGAAGTGGAGATGTGTAAAATAGACCAATTACATTACTCAGATTTAAATGCACTTCTTTTGGGCTTCACAAAGTCGCAGCCTGATTGGTTAATAATTTACTCCGCTGCAGTTCAGTTAACCGGCAGCCTTAAAGTACTGAAAGTAAAACCTACGCTTACGATATTTTTTATTGTGATTACAATTTTGCTACGTCGGGTTCGGTCTTCCAGATGTGATTTCCGGTGTTTCTAAATTCAGAAGCCAGATTTGTTTTTCAGCAATCCACGATGAAAGTTCAACCTTTCAGTGACGTATAGGAAACTTTAAAGTTCCAGTATTTTTACGTTGTCCTTGACAGATTCGAATACAAAACAGTAACATTTTCCGAATTATTGACCGAGCGAGCGCAGCGTCTCCGTTTTAGCTTGGCCTAGCTTGGAATTCGTGTGTCCGGAATCCAGGATGTCCGGATCGCATTTCTTAACTGATTCTCATAAACTTTTGCGAGTAGGTTCGATAAGTATATCATATTTCATTTGCACTGAAAAATAAAAGATTTGAGCTGCTGACAAACTGAGGGCTACTAGTAACCAAAATAAGTTGTGTAAAATTAGCTTAGTTTTGGTTACAGTAAGCACAATTTGGCTATTTCTCAAGTAGTTAATAGTGAGCTATTACATTTTTCAGTATGTCTATTCAGTTTTTTTTTTTCAACATGGCGGACATATGAAAACTTGCGAGGGGTCAGCTCACAGAGCCACAAGTGTTTTTCCGCACAAGAGCGCGAACATGTTTATCAGCGAGCAACAAAAGCTCATCCTTGCCTAAATAGGGCGAGTGCTCTCGCGTCGAACGGAGCGAGCATGCTTGGCGTCGAGCCCCCATTGTGTCGGGGCTCCGTGTGTTCCGCTGTCGGGGGATGAAGTGGCATGACCTGCTTTGGAGCAATCCCTTGCGAATATGTAATGACGTCGTCATACGACGATGAGTTAAATAAATTCGTGTCGTGGAATGTTTTTTTCTGTATGAAAGTAGGTACTACATACATTCTACAAACATTCCATAGTGAACTTATAGCTATTATTTATTTATTTATTTATTTCAAACAATTACCTATAATTTACTAGTACATCACATACCTAGGGCGGTGAAGCGGGCGGTCGTGAATATACCAGAGCGCAGGTGTTTGTGATTTTGTTTGTCTATAAAGTTTTACACCTTCACTTTGGCCAGAAAGTGACATTTTCTTCTTTCTTCAGGGCAGAGAATCCCACTTACGGCCTAGGGTATCGTAAACATGTATTATCAATATATGATGATAATCGTCTATCATAGGTTTTTGATCGATATTGTCGGATTTTCCCCGCCTTCACACGCAAATTGCAAACAACTCCGACTCAATCATGTCTCCTGCGTAAACGACAGCCCATTACGGCAGCGGTTCTCAAACTTTCATTTCACAGTGCACTTATACAGGTTCAGTGTTTCGTCGCCGATACAAATACTCTAGCCAGTCGAAATAGCTTAGTTGAGTTTCGGAAGAATGTAAAATGGAGCTAGGAGCTAGGGGAGAACCGAAAGGCAGAGTCTGTTCCTAATTTGATCACGGTATTAGACTTGATCTTCTGCTGTGGTAAAAAATATGTGAAACTGACAATATCGTCTGTTGTCAACCAAAACTCACTAAGTAACGAAGGCTCATATTTCAGTATCAATCTACAAACTAGATACGAGATTTTGAAGAGTAGTGACAGAAGTTTTAGTGAGTTTTGGTTGTCACTAGGCGATGTGTGATTTATTCGGGAACAGAACATAATTTTTAATTTTGTTTTGTTCCCGAATAAATCACACATATTTTTAATGGTTTTCTTTATTTCTTGACGACAATGGCACTAGAAACACGTGCTTAAAACGACGTGGTTCACGCAGTGGTAGTGCAGCTAGCTGCCTACTCCGAGCCGTAGGTCTTGGGTTTTGTCTTTGGGTCATGGATGTTCTGCGCATTTAAGTATACCGGGTGATTGGTCAGTAGGGAGAAGTCGCACACTATAAGAGATAGGGAAATCTGTTCTTAGGAACCATAACGTCGATTTAAGATTTAATATAAACTGCATTATTATATTATTATACATCTCATACATAATTGCATACATAACCCGGTCAAAACCGCTGTAAAGAATGTTACAAATACGACATGCGATTACTTACAGAATTTTAATCAGGGCCAATTCCGTTATGTATGAGATTTATAAAAAAAAACTGAATGCTGTTTCATGGTTTCAAAGAGCTGATTTCCCTATCTCTGAGTTTTCGTTTTTTCCCTACTGACCCATTTGGATTGATCATCCTGTATATTTATCTATATAAGTACATTAAGTACGTATACCAGCCCGCGACCCCAGGTTTGGGAACCTTGGCATTGCGGGGTGCCGAAGGGTCGTCGCGACCCTCGCCTTTCTTCACTCAAAGACGAAAACCAAATATCAAGTACGAAAATAGCCTATAATAAATATAGGATTTGGTTATTTGCATTGGAACAATGATTGACCGGGCTATTTGATCTGGCAAACTTTAGAAAATTGCTTAACTCTATTGATAATTTTGAATAGCGCATTTTGGATGATAATCTATAGTGTGTAGGTAATTCTGCATAAATGATTATATGACTATCTAGCGTCAAATGTTTAAAATGTACTTACTACTAGATTTCTTTAAACCTTTATAGCAAGCTTTAGTCCAAGCTTTATGTGATAATAATCACATGAAATGGGTAACATTCGACATAAATTCCGCTATAACGTAAGACAAAGCAAACTCAATTACACTTATTATGCCGGGATCACAGGCTTTCCAAGCCTCGGCAAGCCGACAGGACGCCGTTATATGTAAGAGTGAGACGGAACTACATAGTGGTCACTGGTCACTCCCGGCATAACACAATGCTAATTCATCAAAACTGGCAGCAATAGGTATCTATCTACATCCTTTATTCAACCACCTTATTAATCGCTGTGTCCGTTTGTGAGAAGTATGTTTCTCAGAAATCAATTTTATCTAATTACTTAGAAATAAATACCAACAATACCAACATCGATATTAGTAATTTAATTTAAGCAGACATTATCACCTCGCACAAGTTTATCATCAATAAACAGTTTTGTCACGAAACCAACCCACTTACTATTATGACGTCAGCAAAACAATATCCAAACGCAAAGGCTAACTACCTCTCACTTGTTTTCTGCCTTATAAATTAATCGAATGAATGAGTTGGGGTCAAAGCGCTCACTATCTTGGTACTTACTGTAATTATCTTAGCACTTACTGCAATTAACTGCCGCTTTGTTCTCAAGTAGGCGATTGGGTGGCGGTTCGTTGGTGCGTCTGTCGCGCGATTAACGCGTGCGATTGGAAATATTCGTATATCATAGTCATATGCTTGTAGGAAAATTAGCTAACACCGTTGGGGATTTAAAATGAGAAGACTAGAAGCGTTTGGTCTGCCTCAGACGATTCATGTAATTATGATTAAAGTATCATCTTAACAAGCAATAGGTATCTACTTTAACCCCCGACAAAAAAAACGGTTATTGTATTAAGCGGTTTACACTCACGTGAAATTGCCAGGAACGGCCTGACATGTTTAAAAACTCGTATGGAGCTCTTCATCAGGGACTGCTACTCGTACACCGTCGCGGCAATTTTGACACCGATTCTTTGATCGAAACTCCGCTCTAATAGCGCGCGCCGACGCGTAAACCGCTTAATACTATAATTAAATATGTCTCACGAAAGTTTTAATAAGATTAAAAAATATGGTTGTTACAAGTTTGATGTTTGGTTGAATTGGGGGTTTTTTAAATTATGACTTTAGGTTTTATAGCTAAGTATTGGCTTACATCTTCATTCATAACACCTCTAAACTCCCCGATTATTGCACTACGAGATTAGCTTTACCCAGCATATTATCCGATTCATAAAATGCATTTAATATCGCATACAACTCGTCATATGGGCGTGCGTTGGTCGCTGAATGGAACCGCCAACTACTATCACAATATCATACTAGCCAGAATAAAATAATAAACTACCTAGTTAATAAAGCATTTTAGTACTTTAACTTTATTTGAAACTTTCCTGCCATATGCGAAAAACAAACTACCTTTATAAAGTTTATTACGTCACCATCATTTATTAGAATATATTAATGATAAATGATACTTGTAACTGGTCCCAGTATCTCTTCACATAATTCGCTCTCGAGTTCTAACAACGATGTTTACAAACGGTAATGTTGCAACAACGAACGGGTTGTATACATTGATAAGGCCTGGTGTGTGTTGAGTCATTCCTCGTAATCGCATCTATTCAGTGATAGCCGCCATTCATCATTAGGTATACGTATGATTTGACACCTACTCGCCTAGTTTTTTTTTTTAAATGATCCTTTGCAGGTGGGCTTTCGCCTTTCGTGTATACGGCCCGTAACTGCATACGTGAATTGAGTCCCTTACCTCTGAGAAGTAGAGACTAAGATTTACTAGAGATTTGCCAGCCATCTAAGGGATGGACTGGTCTTTGGTTAACTCTCAGAGATTACATTAAGCAATTCTACTTGAGATGTGGGAGCAGCCCTCTGAGAGGTTGATAAACTGAGTAGAGTGATAATCTGAGTAGTGTCGGCCTACTGTTAAGTCATTCGCGCACCGAAAACCCCGTGGTATGATAATCACTGTCGATTAACACTTAACACTAAAAAAATTCGTGGAATAACTTAATTACGAGTTTTAGTCTAACTAGTCTAATGTACATAAGAAATTAAGCAACTGGTTGAAAAATCTAATGGCTTGCCGATCGGTTCGGTGTTCTAATAGGTAGACGCCGAGTTTGGCACGGAAAGGCGTTGGAAACGCGGGATCGAACCCCGCCCCAACCATTTTTTTTTTCGCTTCAATGTTTACATTTAATTTTTATTCTACAGATAAATAGCTAGTAAATATAAAATTACCTCAGAACTGGTAATTCATGTGTGGATCTTTTTGACGTATAGCGTACAATGTAGATGCTGCTGCTGCCTATGAGTGTACAACTGTACAATACACATGCATATTGACTAATTGCCGTGTAATTGCGTCGAATTGCAGTCCATTCACAAGTCTAATTGGTGTAATGTAAAACAAGAAAAAACATCAGCGTATGAGTCAGCCCCGCCCACCTGCGCGATGAGACAAGCGCAAGCGCTGTACGCGTGGGCACGAAACTGCAAGCGTGTTGCACTGTTTTCGCTGTACCAATAAACAGTATTGTGACTACAGTATCTCAAAATGATTTACAGTAATCGATGTGATCTCCCGTGAGTCTCAGGCATATCAAAATACATACGAAACGGGTTTACTCACGTCGTAGAAGTCGGATATCGCTCGACATGTTTCGAATCGGTACGCGATTCATATCGATCGTAGCTCCTGATGATGAATCGCGTACCGATTCTAAACATGTTCGATATACGTGAGCGAACCCGTTTCGTATTTATTTTAATAGATGATTTAGATGTATTTATTTCATAATATAAAATGACAGTATAAATTACGCTAAGACAATTTACATGCATTTATACTATGATGGTCATAAAGATAAAAATGAGATAATATAATAATAGTAAAAACATAACAATTGATTGTAACAAAAGATATTTACATTTCATAATCATAATGCAGTTAAATGTGGTTATAATATAAGAATATCTCCTTAAGGGATTGTCAAAGCTCTAAAAATACCAACTACCAACAATATTTATACACGGTGCGAAATACAACAATTATTATATTGTGACTTCAGAAATGCCGAAAAATTTCCTAGCTTAATTTCTTTGTAGCTTTTATACGACATTCAGACTTCCACTGGCGTAATGTTACCTACTAAAATGTCTATTCCTTGGGGAAGGGGACTGTACATACTGTGGCGGACATATGAAAACTTGCGAGGGGTCAGCTCACAGAGCCACAAGTGTTTTTCCGCACAAGAGCGCGAACATGTTTATCAGCGAGCAACAAAAGCTCATCCTTGCCTAAATAGGGCGAGTGCTCTCGCGTCGAACGGAGCGAGCATGCTTGGCGTCGAGCCCCCATTGTGTCGGGGCTCCGTGTGTTCCGCTGTCGGGGGATGAAGTGGCATGACCTGCTTTGGAGCAATCCCTTGCGAATATGTAATGACGTCGTCATACGACGATGAGTTAAATAAATTCGTGTCGTGGAATGTTTTTTTCTGTATGAAAGTAGGTACTACATACATTCTACAAACATTCCATAGTGAACTTATAGCTATTATTTATTTATTTATTTATTTCAAACAATTACCTATAATTTACTAGTACATCACATACCTAGGGCGGTGAAGCGGGCGGTCGTGAATATACCAGAGCGCAGGTGTTTGTGATTTTGTTTGTCTATAAAGTTTTACACCTTCACTTTGGCCAGAAAGTGACATTTTCTTCTTTCTTCAGGGCAGAGAATCCCACTTACGGCCTAGGGTATCGTAAACATGTATTATCAATATATGATGATAATCGTCTATCATAGGTTTTTGATCGATATTGTCGGATTTTCCCCGCCTTCACACGCAAATTGCAAACAACTCCGACTCAATCATGTCTCCTGCGTAAACGACAGCCCATTACGGCAGCGGTTCTCAAACTTTCATTTCACAGTGCACTTATACAGGTTCAGTGTTTCGTCGCCGATACAAATACTCTAGCCAGTCGAAATAGCTTAGTTGAGTTTCGGAAGAATGTAAAATGGAGCTAGGAGCTAGGGGAGAACCGAAAGGCAGAGTCTGTTCCTAATTTGATCACGGTATTAGACTTGATCTTCTGCTGTGGTAATAAATATGTGAAACTGACAATATCGTCTGTTGTCAACCAAAACTCACTAAGTAACGAAGGCTCATATTTCAGTATCAATCTACAAACTAGATACGAGATTTTGAAGAGTAGTGACAGAAGTTTTAGTGAGTTTTGGTTGTCACTAGGCGATGTGTGATTTATTCGGGAACAGAACATAATTTTTAATTTTGTTTTGTTCCCGAATAAATCACACATATTTTTAATGGTTTTCTTTATTTCTTGACGACAATGGCACTAGAAACACGTGCTTAAAACGACGTGGTTCACGCAGTGGTAGTGCAGCTAGCTGCCTACTCCGAGCCGTAGGTCTTGGGTTTTGTCTTTGGGTCATGGATGTTCTGCGCATTTAAGTATACCGGGTGATTGGTCAGTAGGGAGAAGTCGCACACTATAAGAGATAGGGAAATCTGTTCTTAGGAACCATAACGTCGATTTAAGATTTAATATAAACTGCATTATTATATTATTATAAATCTCATACATAATTGCATACATAACCCGGTCAAAACCGCTGTAAAGAATGTTACAAATACGACATGCGATTACTTACAGAATTTTAATCAGGGCCAATTCCGTTATGTATGAGATTTATAAAAAAAAACTGAATGCTGTTTCATGGTTTCAAAGAGCTGATTTCCCTATCTCTGAGTTTTCGTTTTTTCCCTACTGACCCATTTGGATTGATCATCCTGTATATTTATCTATATAAGTACATTAAGTACGTATACCAGCCCGCGACCCCAGGTTTGGGAACCTTGGCATTGCGGGGTGCCGAAGGGTCGTCGCGACCCTCGCCTTTCTTCACTCAAAGACGAAAACCAAATATCAAGTACGAAAATAGCCTATAATAAATATAGGATTTGGTTATTTGCATTGGAACAATGATTGACCGGGCTATTTGATCTGGCAAACTTTAGAAAATTGCTTAACTCTATTGATAATTTTGAATAGCGCATTTTGGATGATAATCTATAGTGTGTAGGTAATTCTGCATAAATGATTATATGACTATCTAGCGTCAAATGTTTAAAATGTACTTACTACTAGATTTCTTTAAACCTTTATAGCAAGCTTTAGTCCAAGCTTTATGTGATAATAATCACATGAAATGGGTAACATTCGACATAAATTCCGCTATAACGTAAGACAAAGCAAACTCAATTACACTTATTATGCCGGGATCACAGGCTTTCCAAGCCTCGGCAAGCCGACAGGACGCCGTTATATGTAAGAGTGAGACGGAACTACATAGTGGTCACTGGTCACTCCCGGCATAACACAATGCTAATTCATCAAAACTGGCAGCAATAGGTATCTATCTACATCCTTTATTCAACCACCTTATTAATCGCTGTGTCCGTTTGTGAGAAGTATGTTTCTCAGAAATCAATTTTATCTAATTACTTAGAAATAAATACCAACAATACCAACATCGATATTAGTAATTTAATTTAAGCAGACATTATCACCTCGCACAAGTTTATCATCAATAAACTGTTTTGTCACGAAACCAACCCACTTACTATTATGACGTCAGCAAAACAATATCCAAACGCAAAGGCTAACTACCTCTCACTTGTTTTCTGCCTTATAAATTAATCGAATGAATGAGTTGGGGTCAAAGCGCTCACTATCTTGGTACTTACTGTAATTATCTTAGCACTTACTGCAATTAACTGCCGCTTTGTTCTCAAGTAGGCGATTGGGTGGCGGTTCGTTGGTGCGTCTGTCGCGCGATTAACGCGTGCGATTGGAAATATTCGTATATCATAGTCATATGCTTGTAGGAAAATTAGCTAACACCGTTGGGGATTTAAAATGAGAAGACTAGAAGCGTTTGGTCTGCCTCAGACGATTCATGTAATTATGATTAAAGTATCATCTTAACAAGCAATAGGTATCTACTTTAACCCCCGACAAAAAAAACGGTTATTGTATTAAGCGGTTTACACTCACGTGAAATTGCCAGGAACGGCCTGACATGTTTAAAAACTCGTATGGAGCTCTTCATCAGGGACTGCTACTCGTACACCGTCGCGGCAATTTTGACACTGATTCTTTGATCGAAACTCCGCTCTAATAGCGCGCGCCGACGCGTAAACCGCTTAATACTATAATTAAATATGTCTCACGAAAGTTTTAATAAGATTAAAAAATATGGTTGTTACAAGTTTGATGTTTGGTTGAATTGGGGGTTTTTTAAATTATGACTTTAGGTTTTATAGCTAAGTATTGGCTTACATCTTCATTCATAACACCTCTAAACTCCCCGATTATTGCACTACGAGATTAGCTTTACCCAGCATATTATCCGATTCATAAAATGCATTTAATATCGCATACAACTCGTCATATGGGCGTGCGTTGGTCGCTGAATGGAACCGCCAACTACTATCACAATATCATACTAGCCAGAATAAAATAATAAACTACCTAGTTAATAAAGCATTTTAGTACTTTAACTTTATTTGAAACTTTCCTGCCATATGCGAAAAACAAACTACCTTTTTAAAGTTTATTACGTCACCATCATTTATTAGAATATATTAATGATAAATGATACTTGTAACTGGTCCCAGTATCTCTTCACATAATTCGCTCTCGAGTTCTAACAACGATGTTTACAAACGGTAATGTTGCAACAACGAACGGGTTGTATACATTGATAAGGCCTGGTGTGTGTTGAGTCATTCCTCGTAATCGCATCTATTCAGTGATAGCCGCCATTCATCATTAGGTATACGTATGATTTGACACCTACTCGCCTAGTTTTTTTTTTTTAAATGATCCTTTGCAGGTGGGCTTTCGCCTTTCGTGTATACGGCCCGTAACTGCATACGTGAATTGAGTCCCTTACCTCTGAGAAGTAGAGACTAAGATTTACTAGAGATTTGCCAGCCATCTAAGGGATGGACTGGTCTTTGGTTAACTCTCAGAGATTACATTAAGCAATTCTACTTGAGATGTGGGAGCAGCCCTCTGAGAGGTTGATAAACTGAGTAGAGTGATAATCTGAGTAGTGTCGGCCTACTGTTAAGTCATTCGCGCACCGAAAACCCCGTGGTATGATAATCACTGTCGATTAACACTTAACACTAAAAAAATTCGTGGAATAACTTAATTACGAGTTTTAGTCTAACTAGTCTAATGTACATAAGAAATTAAGCAACTGGTTGAAAAATCTAATGGCTTGCCGATCGGTTCGGTGTTCTAATAGGTAGACGCCGAGTTTGGCACGGAAAGGCGTTGGAAACGCGGGATCGAACCCCGCCCGAACCATTTTTTTTTTCGCTTCAATGTTTACATTTAATTTTTATTCTACAGATAAATAGCTAGTAAATATAAAATTACCTCAGAACTGGTAATTCATGTGTGGATCTTTTTGACGTATAGCGTACAATGTAGATGCTGCTGCTGCCTATGAGTGTACAACTGTACAATACACATGCATATTGACTAATTGCCGTGTAATTGCGTCGAATTGCAGTCCATTCACAAGTCTAATTGGTGTAATGTAAAACAAGAAAAAACATCAGCGTATGAGTCAGCCCCGCCCACCTGCGCGATGAGACAAGCGCAAGCGCTGTACGCGTGGGCACGAAACTGCAAGCGTGTTGCACTGTTTTCGCTGTACCAATAAACAGTATTGTGACTACAGTATCTCAAAATGATTTACAGTAATCGATGTGATCTCCCGTGAGTCTCAGGCATATCAAAATACATACGAAACGGGTTTACTCACGTCGTAGAAGTCGGATATCGCTCGACATGTTTCGAATCGGTACGCGATTCATATCGATCGTAGCTCCTGATGATGAATCGCGTACCGATTCTAAACATGTTCGATATACGTGAGCGAACCCGTTTCGTATTTATTTTAATAGATGATTTAGATGTATTTATTTCATAATATAAAATGACAGTATAAATTACGCTAAGACAATTTACATGCATTTATACTATGATGGTCATAAAGATAAAAATGAGATAATATAATAATAGTAAAAACATAACAATTGATTGTAACAAAAGATATTTACATTTCATAATCATAATGCAGTTAAATGTGGTTATAATATAAGAATATCTCCTTAAGGGATTGTCAAAGCTCTAAAAATACCAACTACCAACAATATTTATACACGGTGCGAAATACAACAATTATTATATTGTGACTTCAGAAATGCCGAAAAATTTCCTAGCTTAATTTCTTTGTAGCTTTTATACGACATTCAGACTTCCACTGGCGTAATGTTACCTACTAAAATGTCTATTCCTTGGGGAAGGGGACTGTACATACTGTGGCGGACATATGAAAACTTGCGAGGGGTCAGCTCACAGAGCCACAAGTGTTTTTCCGCACAAGAGCGCGAACATGTTTATCAGCGAGCAACAAAAGCTCATCCTTGCCTAAATAGGGCGAGTGCTCTCGCGTCGAACGGAGCGAGCATGCTTGGCGTCGAGCCCCCATTGTGTCGGGGCTCCGTGTGTTCCGCTGTCGGGGGATGAAGTGGCATGACCTGCTTTGGAGCAATCCCTTGCGAATATGTAATGACGTCGTCATACGACGATGAGTTAAATAAATTCGTGTCGTGGAATGTTTTTTTCTGTATGAAAGTAGGTACTACATACATTCTACAAACATTCCATAGTGAACTTATAGCTATTATTTATTTATTTATTTATTTCAAACAATTACCTATAATTTACTAGTACATCACATACCTAGGGCGGTGAAGCGGGCGGTCGTGAATATACCAGAGCGCAGGTGTTTGTGATTTTGTTTGTCTATAAAGTTTTACACCTTCACTTTGGCCAGAAAGTGACATTTTCTTCTTTCTTCAGGGCAGAGAATCCCACTTACGGCCTAGGGTATCGTAAACATGTATTATCAATATATGATGATAATCGTCTATCATAGGTTTTTGATCGATATTGTCGGATTTTCCCCGCCTTCACACGCAAATTGCAAACAACTCCGACTCAATCATGTCTCCTGCGTAAACGACAGCCCATTACGGCAGCGGTTCTCAAACTTTCATTTCACAGTGCACTTATACAGGTTCAGTGTTTCGTCGCCGATACAAATACTCTAGCCAGTCGAAATAGCTTAGTTGAGTTTCGGAAGAATGTAAAATGGAGCTAGGAGCTAGGGGAGAACCGAAAGGCAGAGTCTGTTCCTAATTTGATCACGGTATTAGACTTGATCTTCTGCTGTGGTAATAAATATGTGAAACTGACAATATCGTCTGTTGTCAACCAAAACTCACTAAGTAACGAAGGCTCATATTTCAGTATCAATCTACAAACTAGATACGAGATTTTGAAGAGTAGTGACAGAAGTTTTAGTGAGTTTTGGTTGTCACTAGGCGATGTGTGATTTATTCGGGAACAGAACATAATTTTTAATTTTGTTTTGTTCCCGAATAAATCACACATATTTTTAATGGTTTTCTTTATTTCTTGACGACAATGGCACTAGAAACACGTGCTTAAAACGACGTGGTTCACGCAGTGGTAGTGCAGCTAGCTGCCTACTCCGAGCCGTAGGTCTTGGGTTTTGTCTTTGGGTCATGGATGTTCTGCGCATTTAAGTATACCGGGTGATTGGTCAGTAGGGAGAAGTCGCACACTATAAGAGATAGGGAAATCTGTTCTTAGGAACCATAACGTCGATTTAAGATTTAATATAAACTGCATTATTATATTATTATAAATCTCATACATAATTGCATACATAACCCGGTCAAAACCGCTGTAAAGAATGTTACAAATACGACATGCGATTACTTACAGAATTTTAATCAGGGCCAATTCCGTTATGTATGAGATTTATAAAAAAAAACTGAATGCTGTTTCATGGTTTCAAAGAGCTGATTTCCCTATCTCTGAGTTTTCGTTTTTTCCCTACTGACCCATTTGGATTGATCATCCTGTATATTTATCTATATAAGTACATTAAGTACGTATACCAGCCCGCGACCCCAGGTTTGGGAACCTTGGCATTGCGGGGTGCCGAAGGGTCGTCGCGACCCTCGCCTTTCTTCACTCAAAGACGAAAACCAAATATCAAGTACGAAAATAGCCTATAATAAATATAGGATTTGGTTATTTGCATTGGAACAATGATTGACCGGGCTATTTGATCTGGCAAACTTTAGAAAATTGCTTAACTCTATTGATAATTTTGAATAGCGCATTTTGGATGATAATCTATAGTGTGTAGGTAATTCTGCATAAATGATTATATGACTATCTAGCGTCAAATGTTTAAAATGTACTTACTACTAGATTTCTTTAAACCTTTATAGCAAGCTTTAGTCCAAGCTTTATGTGATAATAATCACATGAAATGGGTAACATTCGACATAAATTCCGCTATAACGTAAGACAAAGCAAACTCAATTACACTTATTATGCCGGGATCACAGGCTTTCCAAGCCTCGGCAAGCCGACAGGACGCCGTTATATGTAAGAGTGAGACGGAACTACATAGTGGTCACTGGTCACTCCCGGCATAACACAATGCTAATTCATCAAAACTGGCAGCAATAGGTATCTATCTACATCCTTTATTCAACCACCTTATTAATCGCTGTGTCCGTTTGTGAGAAGTATGTTTCTCAGAAATCAATTTTATCTAATTACTTAGAAATAAATACCAACAATACCAACATCGATATTAGTAATTTAATTTAAGCAGACATTATCACCTCGCACAAGTTTATCATCAATAAACTGTTTTGTCACGAAACCAACCCACTTACTATTATGACGTCAGCAAAACAATATCCAAACGCAAAGGCTAACTACCTCTCACTTGTTTTCTGCCTTATAAATTAATCGAATGAATGAGTTGGGGTCAAAGCGCTCACTATCTTGGTACTTACTGTAATTATCTTAGCACTTACTGCAATTAACTGCCGCTTTGTTCTCAAGTAGGCGATTGGGTGGCGGTTCGTTGGTGCGTCTGTCGCGCGATTAACGCGTGCGATTGGAAATATTCGTATATCATAGTCATATGCTTGTAGGAAAATTAGCTAACACCGTTGGGGATTTAAAATGAGAAGACTAGAAGCGTTTGGTCTGCCTCAGACGATTCATGTAATTATGATTAAAGTATCATCTTAACAAGCAATAGGTATCTACTTTAACCCCCGACAAAAAAAACGGTTATTGTATTAAGCGGTTTACACTCACGTGAAATTGCCAGGAACGGCCTGACATGTTTAAAAACTCGTATGGAGCTCTTCATCAGGGACTGCTACTCGTACACCGTCGCGGCAATTTTGACACTGATTCTTTGATCGAAACTCCGCTCTAATAGCGCGCGCCGACGCGTAAACCGCTTAATACTATAATTAAATATGTCTCACGAAAGTTTTAATAAGATTAAAAAATATGGTTGTTACAAGTTTGATGTTTGGTTGAATTGGGGGTTTTTTAAATTATGACTTTAGGTTTTATAGCTAAGTATTGGCTTACATCTTCATTCATAACACCTCTAAACTCCCCGATTATTGCACTACGAGATTAGCTTTACCCAGCATATTATCCGATTCATAAAATGCATTTAATATCGCATACAACTCGTCATATGGGCGTGCGTTGGTCGCTGAATGGAACCGCCAACTACTATCACAATATCATACTAGCCAGAATAAAATAATAAACTACCTAGTTAATAAAGCATTTTAGTACTTTAACTTTATTTGAAACTTTCCTGCCATATGCGAAAAACAAACTACCTTTTTAAAGTTTATTACGTCACCATCATTTATTAGAATATATTAATGATAAATGATACTTGTAACTGGTCCCAGTATCTCTTCACATAATTCGCTCTCGAGTTCTAACAACGATGTTTACAAACGGTAATGTTGCAACAACGAACGGGTTGTATACATTGATAAGGCCTGGTGTGTGTTGAGTCATTCCTCGTAATCGCATCTATTCAGTGATAGCCGCCATTCATCATTAGGTATACGTATGATTTGACACCTACTCGCCTAGTTTTTTTTTTTTAAATGATCCTTTGCAGGTGGGCTTTCGCCTTTCGTGTATACGGCCCGTAACTGCATACGTGAATTGAGTCCCTTACCTCTGAGAAGTAGAGACTAAGATTTACTAGAGATTTGCCAGCCATCTAAGGGATGGACTGGTCTTTGGTTAACTCTCAGAGATTACATTAAGCAATTCTACTTGAGATGTGGGAGCAGCCCTCTGAGAGGTTGATAAACTGAGTAGAGTGATAATCTGAGTAGTGTCGGCCTACTGTTAAGTCATTCGCGCACCGAAAAACTGTCGATTAACACTTAACACTAAAAAAATTCGTGGAATAACTTAATTACGAGTTTTAGTCTAACTAGTCTAATGTACATAAGAAATTAAGCAACTGGTTGAAAAATCTAATGGCTTGCCGATCGGTTCGGTGTTCTAATAGGTAGACGCCGAGGTTGGCACGGAAAGGCGTTGGAAACGCGGGATCGAACCCCGCCCGAACCATTTTTTATTTCGCTTCAATGTTTACATTTAATTTTTATTCTACAGATAAATAGCTAGTAAATATAAAATTACCTCAGAACTGGTAATTCATGTGTGGATCTTTTTGACGTATAGCGTACAATGTAGATGCTGCTGCTGCCTATGCGTGTACAACTGTACAATACACATGCATATTGACTAATTGACGTGTAATTGCGTCGAATTGCAGTCCATTCACAAGTCTAATTGGTGTAATGTAAAACAAGAAAAAATATCAGCGTATGAGTCAGCCCCGCCCACCTGCGCGATGAGACAAGCGCAAGCGCTGTACGCGTGGGCACGAAACTGCAAGCGTGTTGCACTGTTTTCGCTGTACCAATAAACAGTATTGTGACTACAGTATCTCAAAATGATTTACAGTAATCGATGTGATCTCCCGTGAGTCTCAGGCATATCAAAATACATACGAAACGGGTTTACTCACGTCGTAGAAGTCGGATATCGGTCGACATGTTTCGAATCGGTACGCGATTCATATCGATCGTAGCTCCTGATGATGAATCGCGTACCGATTCTAAATATGTTCGATATACGTGAGCGAACCCGTTTCGTATTTATTTTAATAGATGATTTAGATGTAATTATTTCATAATATAAAATGACAGTATAAATTACGCTAAGACAATTTACATGCATTTATACTATGATGGTCATAAAGATAAAAATATAATAATAGTAAAAAACATAACAATTGATTGTAGCAAAAGATATTTACATTTCATAATCATAATGCAGTTAAATGTGGTTATAATATAAGAATATCTCCTTAAGGGATTGTCAAAGCTCTAAAAATACCAACTACCAACAATATTTATACACGGTGCGAAATACAACAATTATTATATTGTGACTTCAGAAATGCCGAAAAATTTCCTAGCTTAATTTCTTTGTAGCTTTTATACGACATTCAGACTTCCACTGGCGTAATGTTACCTACTAAAATGTCTATTCCTTGGGGAAGGGGACTGTACGTAGGTATACGGTTTAGCTCGACATGACGCTAGCCATTAAACGAAAATAATGCAGCCAATGAATTATAAATTTCTGCTACGTTTTGCGGCACAGCCACGATGACGACGCCGGCGGTCATACGAGAGAGCGAGAGACGACGCTCGGACCTTCCGCTCCCGCCTACGGCCCCCGCATACCGCTGATGATGATGTTTAAGGCCGTTCCCTGAGCCAGAACCCCGAGCCCCTCCTCAGGCCACCCGTCCCTGTCACATCACAGTCACATTTCAAAAGAGTGACGGAGACAGAGCTTGCGGGTCGTAAGGCGATATCTTTTTTCGTAAGAATTTGTCGATGATTATTTATTTTAAAAATATTGGCTTCAATTATTGAAATTCGGAAGCTGTAAAATTACTATTTTAGTTATGATTGATTTTTCTCCTTTTTTTGTTTCATAGTGTCACGTAGAAAAAAAACAAGTAAAGTTGGAGTAAAAATTCGAATTGGAGGTTACTTTGGGAATTAATTGTATCGAGCGAAGTGTTATGAATCGTGTATCGAATGCTGTGTTATTAAAGATAATATAATCAAGAATGATATATATTTTTCCCTCGTTTACTAATATCAACGTTTCGTAGAAAAATAGGATAATTTTTGGGGTATTTTTGCAAATCTGGCTCAGGGAACGGCCTTAATTACTTTTCACGCTCGTCGTGTAAATCGCGGTCATGGGTGCGGACTGTGATTATCATATTCAGTTAACGTACTGTTGCTATTATTTTTACCGTGCATACACTCCGAAAAATAGTCCTAAGTTGTGTCTGTGTACGTATACTAGTTACTAGTACATGCTAAGTCAGTTCTCGTCTTACTTGGTTGCTTAAGCAGAATTTCATCAAGTTTTTCATTCGTAGATATGTTGAGTGTGACCCGTAGCGATTTTCTGATCTCACGATATAAATATTTTGATTATTTCTATGATGCTGAGGACTGAAGAGAGTTAGGTAAATTAATACCTTATTTTAAGGGTACAAGTTAAAACTTTTCGGTTTAGTTGCTTAAGGTAACTGTCACTGTTCTTTATTTTCTGGCCTGGCCCCTTATTGTAAATGTACCTATACACCAAACGCGCAAAGCTATTGCAGAGTAATAACTAACCTAACAGATATGTGATGCGTAATATTCTATCTAAGATTATATTAATTTATTTAAACTTTGCACAATCCAATAATAAGTACAAATGGCTGACTTAATGCTTTAAGGCATTATCTACCAGTCAACCACTGGGTTAAACGGAAATAAATGTACCTAGTTGAAACAAGAGTATGTATTTAGTAGATTATAATAATAGGTAGGTACATATACATATAATATACACAATAGATCTAAACAGATCGATCTAGTTGCTTTGTTGGCAGCGGATAAGATTGTTTAAACTGAATCATCAATATGTAGCCGTGAATACCAGACGGTAAACTCGACATGTGAGTCTCACCTCCATACAATCCTAACTCATCACTCATTCCTCAGGCACTTAAGCCATTTATGATATGAACAGTCAAGTTGGAGACTTCAGGACTGTTTAATTCTGAAACGGCGTAAGTGTGTATTAGTGTAGATAGATTCATAAGCCGTTTTCGAGATCGTTTAATGAAGCCTTCGTACTGCCTGTTAATAAGTTTATTCTAATCTTAATTAGTCGTATAATTGATGTCAGGTCTGATGTGTGGCTGATTCAATGTAATTACTAGTCCTGTCACTACTGATTCTGAATTATTAATGTGAATGACGTTTTATGTTCCTTCTTTAACGCAGCAATGAATTGGTACTATCTTCTACGTAGAAATTCATAACAGAGTATGGACTGGAGTGTGACATAAGTAGGGTACTCTTTATTCTGTTAAGATGGACAGTTTTCGAGATACACAAAAGGCAAAATATTTTTCTTTATTATCTAACAAAAGTGTAAACAGTGCTAATTTCACGTTTTATGGCTTTTCATTTAGTCTGACAAAGCAGTTGCTACAATTTCAGTAAGGTAGCCTGGAAGTATACAATACAGATACAAGTGTATCTCACAATTGTATATGACAAATAGAATTACAATGTCAAGGTCAAGTAAATTTTCCTCACAATAACAACATATTGTAACTCAATACTGCGTCATATTCTCGCGAAATCTCACCGCAAAGGACGCTAGTCTAAAAATACATTAGTTCCCACGATACAGGCACAATTCCGCGCGAATTCCTTGCGAGGTGGACTTTGAGATGCTTCACATTAAAAACCCTAGACTACGCCCGAGACATTCACACTACGTGACAAAAACTTTACTTCTACACATCGCAAACTCAAAAACTCACCTTCGTTCCTTGGGATTATGGATTAGCTGGCCGCAAAAGTATTTATGTCGACGGGAGATGCAGTGGCGCTTCAACTTGGCATAAAGCCCAGCCCCTTCCTCACCGCACCCCCGCGCCGCACCTCTCACATTGCCGCTTTTATTCATGCAGCGGAGGAATGACGAGATATTGACCCAGCAATGTATATAGACATCATGACTCGCATATAACACATTGCTCTATTGATTTTATAGAGTAATCCTATAAACTGAACGTGGTTATAGGAATTATACGGAAATGCAATTTGCATGTTATTAATCATTAACAATGTTACGAGAAAACTTTACCACTTTAATTTAGAAATTTAAATATGTTTACATAGAATAGGGTCAAATGAAGAAAGGAAGGGGAGGCCTTTTCCCAGCAGTAGGACACTTAAAAAGGGTTTAAAAAAATAATAATATGAGCAATCCCAAGTGAACTTTTGTATACTGAACGTATACGAAGTTTATTTACGTGGTATAATGAGAACTGTCGCGTTACCATAATATATCTTTTATCGCATCTTTTGTTATTGTTGGATACCACATCGCAGAGGCGTATTATTTATAGTCTCCAAAATAAGCTATTGTAAGACTATGAATCTTTTTAATTAGCTCAATAAGGAGGAGCATCATAACGCCATTTTTAGGGTTCCGTACCCAAACCAAAGGGTAAAAACGGGACCCTATTACTGAGACATCGCTGTCCGTCCGTCCGTCCGTTCGTCTGTCACCAGGCTGTATCTCAACAACGGTGATAGCTAGACAGTTCAAATTTTCACAGATGATGTATTTCTATTGCCGCTATAACAACAAATACTAAAAATAAAATAAAATAAATATTTAAGGGGGGCTCTCATACAACAAACTTGTTATAGATTATATATATATGTATAGGTACGGAACCCTTCATGCGCGAGTCGGGCTCGCACTTGCCCAATTTTTATTATATAAAGCTAGTGCATAGGTAAGCAAAAAAAGGTAAAGGAAAAAATTGGGCCACATATCAGTTTGAGGCTTACCTCAGGCCAAGGACCCCATTAGTTTAGCCAGGGGCCCTTCTGAGCTTGGGGCCCTAGGGCATAAAATTCAATTTATTTATTTATCTCAGTCATCAAAGTCACAGAGATAAATACCTTACAATCTAACATACATCACACTACTATTATAAAGGCGAAAGTTTATGAGTATGTTTATGTGTATGTTTGTTACTTGTTGACGCTCATATTGCTGGACCAATTTTGATTGATTTTACGAGGGGCACACCGAAATGATCGGGAATAGAGTACTTTAAACTGAGTTACATTAAATCCTTTTTTGTCACATGCATACTGGCGACTTACAATCACGATGCCGTTTTTACAATTTAAAAAAAGAACGATATATTTTTTTAATTCCATTTTTAAATTGACAACTCGATGAACAAAATGGAGCTGACGCGTGAAAATTTTCGTGCAATTATTTACCATAACTTTCGTCGTGGCTTATCTCCAGATGAATGTCGCAATGAGCTTGTTACTATATACGACATTGAAGCACCTAGTCAGACGACAATATATCGGTGGTATGCTGAGTTTCGACGGGTTCGTGCCTCTCTTGGCACCGTACCTTCATCAGGTCGGCCGAAAACGGCGGTTTCGCCTTAGTCCTATTTGTTATGAAAAAAAGCTGCACTCTGTGATGGAAGCAAGCCGTTTTGCACAGTGATAATATAGACCAAAATAAACGATTTCACTCGAGGCGAAATTAGTTTCACCCCTTAGGAACAGAGATGGCGCCACTTATTCAAAAAAAGTTTAAAAAATTCTAAATCCTGA
The DNA here is from genome assembly GCA_932273695.1 of Apotomis betuletana. Lineage (NCBI taxonomy): Eukaryota > Metazoa > Arthropoda > Insecta > Lepidoptera > Tortricidae > Apotomis > Apotomis betuletana. Next base: position 23,539,272 of record OW026307.1, read on the forward strand.
ACGGATACTCCGATTTTGACGTAAGAGGTGCCAATCAGCAGATAATTACCCAATTTAACATGAAAAAAATTTAAATCACGTCGAAAATAATTTTGGATACCTAAGAAATAATATTTTCTGAAAAAAATATTTAAAATTTGTGATTTTTGGAATTTTACTCGTAAAAATGTATGTACATGGTACTTTTTTTATTTATTTATATTAATACACAACTAATTTTACATTTACAAAAAAAACCGCATATCATTAGCTCGTATAATTCCAAAGTTATTGAAGAATACAGACATGGCGCCGCTGGGTCAAAAAATCTTACAAAAAATCTAAAACCTCAACGGATATTCCGATTTTGATAATTAAGGTGGTAATCGACAGATAATTACTTAAATTAGTTTAAAAAAATAAAATAAATATTCAAATAGGCAAAAAGTAATAATATTTCCAAAAAAAAACATACATTTTGAAAAAAAATATTTTTTTTTGTGGCTTTTATGTAATTTCATATAAAAAAAATATGAATATGGCTTTATTTTACTTATGTATATTATAACACTATTAGGTAATTGATCGTTTAATAAAAAACCGCATATCGAGAACTTGTACAGTTCCAACGGTATTGAAGATTTTACTATAGGGTGCCGGTGCGATGTTGCCGCCGCACGTGCAACTTATGTACATGTATATAGAAAAGTATTCTCCCGTTTCAAAGGTACTGATTACCCTGAAAATATAACCACAATTGAAAGTACAAATAATAATCATCCCAAGTAGCACACAACACACTTATATCCCTTGTACAGCTTAAATTAGAGTTTTAACGGGTGAATAGGCTCCTATACAACCTGTTTGCTAATATCACAAGTATATTAGATGCTAAATAGCATTTCTGAATCAACATTGTACTTACTTTACGTTTTATTTTCACTTTAGTCTTTGCAGGCTTTGCATTGTAACGTGCAAGTTAGGCCGTCGCATCATAAAAAAAACAACAACGCATTATGCCACAGCCCAATTCGTATCCATAATGTTCAAGGAGTTTCCAAATTGAACTAACCTTCAACTATTGTGGACCCCACCTACCTTTGATGCCGTTTCATTCCCAAAAAGAAGGACTTGGGACTCGATATTTCCAAATTAAACCGTGAACCCACATTTGGTTTGCATGAAACGGTATTCAATGGCAGCTGAAATAGATGGAAGGTATCTCACAAGCTTGTTTAGTTTAGTGTTTTTTAGTTTAAACAGATCTTTTCGAATCGCATTAACAGTAATAATATATGCTCTGTTGGAGCATCGTATAGCCTGCATGTGAATCTGGGACCAACAACGTTACGATTAATTGAGAACCAATTAATGACATTAATATAGTGATTGAATCTTACACGATTTTCACACATTATATTAAAATAATAAAACGGGACTTAATTGCGGTAAATAAACATTTTTGAACTCGGTTAAATCCCGTTTTGTTATAATAATGAATGACATTAATTATGTAAACACACCCTAAAAAAAAAAAAATGGCCCTAAGTAATCGTTTCACATGAGCCGTTACGTATCGAGAGAGAATTTCTATAGAGCGATGTTACTTGCAAAAGCAGTAGTTATTTCAGGGTATAACATGCAAGTTTTAAAACAGTTCTCTTTTCTTATTGTATTAAAATTAGACGTCTTGTCGTACTCTGTGAAAGCCTTGAAGTGCAGTCATCATTTCATTACTTAAAGTAATAACTGTTTTGTAAACTGCTACTAGTATACCGTTGCACTGACGACTGCAATTTGAATGCTTCGATGCTTTCACAGAGCTGGCGACAAGCCTTTCGCCGACTACTTCAGCTGTCTTTGAACAACATGTTCTGCGTGTAGCGTTTCAAGCGAGCCAAATGTGAAATAAACGTCTTAATTTGGATATATCCTGTCCCAAGTCCTTTCTTTTTGGGAATGGAATGGTGTTGGAAGCAGGTTGCAGGTGCGATCCACAATAGAACAGTTAGTATGGGTGCAAATCGAGCTATGGAAAAATGCGTTGTTGCAGCCGATGTGACGGCCTAACATGCACGTTACAATACACAGTTTAGTGAAAATAGGCAGAATATACTTGTGATATTAGCAAACTGGTTGTATAAGAGCCTATTCACCCGTTAAAACTCTAATTTAAGCTGTACAAGGAATATAAGTGTGTTGTGTGCTACTTGGGATGATTATGATTTGTACTTTCAATTGTGGTTATATTTTCAGGGTAATCAGTACCTTCGAAACGGGAGAATACTTTTCTATATACATGTACATAAGTTGCACGTGCGGCGGCAACATCGCACCGGCACCCTATAGTAAAATCTTCAATACCGTTGGAACTGTACAAGTTCTCGATATGCGGTTTTTTATTAAACGATCAATTACCTAATAGTGTTATAATATACATAAGTAAAATAAAGCCATATTTAAATAAAACAATTTAAACGGATTATATCGCGCATATTAATTATTTGAGCCTCCCTGACGTTTCAGTACCTTTATAGATACCGTTGTCAAAGGTTGACTGAGAAAAACACAAGTGTGTTGTGTGACAGTCGCGGAAACCGAAGAAAATATTAAAGCCATATTCATAATTTTTTTTATATGAAATTACATTAAAGCCCCAAAAAAAATATATTTTTTTAAAATGTATGTTTTTTTTTGGAAATATTATTACTTTTTGCCTATTTGAATTTTTATTTTATTTTTTTAAACTAATTTAATTAATTATCTGTCGATTACCACCTTAATTATCAAAATCGGAATATCCGTTGAGGTTTTAGATTTTTTGTAAGATTTTTTGACCCAGCGGCGCCATGTCTGTATTCTTCAATAACTTTGGAATTATACAAGCTAATGATATGCGGTTTTTTTTTGTAAATGTAAAATTAGTTGTGTATTAATATAAATAAATAAAAAAAGTACCATGTACATACATTTTTACGAGTAAAATTCCAAAAATCACAAATTTTAAATTATATTTTTTTCAGAAAATATTATTTCTTAGGTATCCAAAATTATTTTCGACGTGATTTAAATTTTTTTCATGTTAAATTGGGTAATTATCTGCCGATTGGCACCTCTTACGTCAAAATCGGAGTATCCGTTCAGGATTTAGAATTTTTTAAACTTTTTTGGAATAAGTGGCGCCATCTCTGTTCCTAAGGGGTGAAACTAATTTCGCCTCGAGTGAAATCGTTTATTTTGGTCTATATTATCACTGTGCAAAACGGCTTGCTTCCATCACAAAGTGCAGCTTCCAGGCCAAAACCGTCCATAACAAGTAATACTACCTGAAAACATCGCGGCTGTGGAAAAACTACTAAAAGAAGATAGACATGTGACATACGAGCAGATTCGGGCAACCATAGGCATTGGAATGACTGCAATTCACACTATTTTGCATGGTGAATTGGGTGTCAGAAAATTGATTTCCCGATGGGTACCCCATAATTTGTCTGAAGAGCAAAAGGCGGCTCGTGTTGATTGGTGCCTATCTATTCTGAAATGCTACAATGGAGGAAAGTCAAAAGCCGTTTATAATATGGTCTCGGGTGACGAATCCTGGATTTATTCTTATGAGCCTGAAAGAAAGCACCAGTCGGCAGTATGGGTGTTCGATGACGAGGTCAAACCAACGAAAGTTGTGCGTTCTCGAAGCGTGTCGAAGAAGATGGTGGCTTCGTTCGTCTCAAAAAAGGGGCATGTTGCCACAATTCCTCTAGAAGAACAAAGAACCGTTACCGCTGATTGGTATATCACAGTTTGTTTGCCGGAGGTGCTGGCCGAACTTCGCCAAGGGAACCCGAGACGCCGCGTCATCTTACACCACGACAATGCGAGCTCCCACACCGCCCACAAAACAACTAAATTTTTGAACGACGAAAACGTTGAGTTGATGTCCCATCCTCCATACAGCCCTGACCTGAGTCCAAATGATTTTTTTACGTTCCCTAGAATTAAAGATTTATTGCGTGGTCAGCGGTTTGAGAACCCAGAAGCCGCTGTGGAAGCCTATAAATCGGCCATTTTGGCAATGCCTACTTCAAACTGGAATTATTGTTTTAATGACTGGTTTAAAAGAATGCAAAAGTGCATTGAATGTAACGGAGAATACTTCGAAAAACAATAAAATATAATTTATGTATATAGTGCACATAGTTTTTTAAATTCCCGATCATTTCGGTTTGCCCCTCGTAGTATTAAGGTAGCTGACACCCTGGATTAACACGTAGGCTACTTTTTATTCCGCAAAAATGTAGTGTTCCCGTGGGATGAGCGGGTAACACCGCGCGGCGCAGCCACAGTATTAAATATAACAACAAAATAAACTTGAAAACTAGATCACATTATTACTGCGATGTGTTTCAGCTGTTTGTGGTATCAGGTAACCGACCGCGGATGCGCCGGAACATGACACCTTTCGGCCAAAACTCTTCTTCGGTGAAGGCCGCTAGCTCGTCAGTTGGAACTCTCACCACATACGAATTAAAGCATTAGGAGGCCTTGTTCCTTTTAAAATTCTTATTTTTATATTAATAATTTCAACCAATTTTTTGGAGTGAATAATACTTTTCCTGAGTTATAGAAAGTAACATAGCTATTAGTAAAAAACTAGTTTTCAGCGCGAAATTTCAAATTCAATTAGTTATTGAAACAAAAATTATCAATGAAAAATTCAAACTGTAGGTTTATTTATTTATTTAAACTTTATTGCACAAAACAAAAGTCAGTACAAATGGCGGACTTAATGCCAAATGGCATTCTCTACCAGTCAACCATAGGGCCAAACAGAGATACTAGAAGTGGGTGCAAATCAGAAATCTGATGGTAGGTACAGAGAGGATCTAGAGTACAAGTAAATACAAAATATTATATCACTGTTTATACAAAAATACATATACCTACATTTACACACTATAATATGATATATATATACAGATATATACCTAATATAATATATATATATATATATATATATATATAAATATATACGAAAGTCTACAACATGGGATGATGGATGAACTATTCGAGCTCTTGTTCCAGCAGATGCTTACGCAGCATACACTTGAAAGCTATCTTGCTTGGGGCTTGTAGTTCGTTTTCTATTGGGAAACAGTATGACACTTTGGAGTACAGCAATGCCATTTGGCACGGGTATTATACACGTCTACCTGAGCCCAAAACACCCGGTAGCCAGACTGTACACCGCGTCAGAAGGGGGGAGGGGGGGTTCAAAATACAGTGCTCCCGTCGTTCAGAAAAAAAAATCTGGCGGATTAGTTTGGACCTTTAAGTCAAGTTTAGTGGCGTTATCCGGTAATTAGATGATGCCCGATTCATTACCTGTGCCAGTTTTTTAGGGTCCCGTAGCAAAATATGACGCAATCCTTAAAATAACAAACTTTCAGTACTAACAAAATGTAAACAAACCCTTATATTTTCATACTTTTTGTATTAAACTTGGTATATAAAAAATACTATCCAAAAGCCAATTTTATACAAATTCTAAAAACATTAACAATAAATATAAATTTGTCTATTTTCAATGAAAAATAAAATATTGAAAATACTGCAACGTTCGTCAGCGCAGCGTAGGGAACGGCAAAAAGACCCGAATACTAAAGTAAAATAAGTATTACTAACAAAAAAACCCAGTCAAGTGCGAGTCGAACTCGCGCATCGAGCGTTCCCTACAAATTTTAACCTTTCTCATCCCATCTTAACTGGTAGGACCCGGTTAAGTTAAGTTTGCACCTAGTACGTATGTCCCTGCATACAAATGAGGTGTAAACTTAATCCAAACGGGTAGTCCTCATATAACTTTTGAAAGCACATTTTTTTATGTTTTAATTAGAAATGTATAGTTTTCAGATAATTACCTGTACTGGTGGTATAAGACGACATTAGTTGCTAAATTTCATAGTTCTAGGTCAACGGAAAGTACCCTATATACTTTGATTCTCTTGAGAGTGGCGAAATATAAATATACGGCCGTATCTTTTTTTTTTATTAATTTAGAAATTGATTTTTTCATGACTTCAAGGGATTGTAGACTTGAGTATATGGTTTAAATTTCAACTTGATATCTCAACGCGTTCCCGAGATACAAAAACGGAAACCTTATATAATTACTTTGTTTTCCTTCGGTCCGTACGTGTGTCAAAACCCTTATCTCGGGAACGCGTCGAGATATCAAGTTGAAATTTAAACCATATACTCAAGTCTACAATCCCTTGAAGTCATGAAAAAATCAATTTTCTAAATTAATAAAAAAAAAAGATACGGTCGTATATTTATATTTCGCCACTCTCAAGAGAATCAAAGTATATAGGGTACTTTCCGTTGACCTAGAACTATGAAATTTAGCAACTAATGTCGTCTTATACCACCAGTACAGGTAATTATCTGAAAACTATACATTTCTAATTAAAACATAAAAAAATGTGCTTTCAAAAGTTATATGAGGACTACCCGTTTGGATTAAGTTTACACCTCATTTGTATGCAGGGCCATACGTACCAGGTGCAAACTTAACTTAACCGGGTCCTACCAGTTAAGATGGGATGAGAAAGGTTAAAATTTGTAGGGAACGCTCGATGCGCGAGTTCGACTCGCACTTGACTGGGTTTTTTTGTTAGTAATACTTATTTTACTTTAGTATTCGGGTCTTTTTGCCGTTCCCTACGCTGCGCTGACGAACGTTGCAGTATTTTCAATATTTTATTTTTCATTGAAAATAGACAAATTTATATTTATTGTTAATGTTTTTAGAATTTGTATAAAATTGGCTTTTGAATAGTATTTTTTATATACCAAGTTTAATACAAAAAATATGAAAATATAAGGGTTTGTTTACATTTTGTTAGTACTGAAAGTTTGTTATTTTAAGGATTGCGTCATATCTTGCTACGGGACCCTAAAAAACTGGCACAGGTAATGAATCGGGCATCATTTAATTACCGGATAACGCCACCAAACTTGACTTAAAGGTTTAAACTAATCCGCCAGATTTTTTTTTCTGAACGACGGGAGCACTGTATTTTGAACCCCCCCTCCCCCCTTCTGACGCGGTGTACAGTCTGGTTACCGGGTGTTTTGGGCTCAGGTAGACGTGTATAATACCCGTGTCAAATGGCATTGCTGTACTTAAAATTGTATACCTCTCCATACAAGCATTCCCAATAGAAAACGGACTATTGTCTGATAGAGAGAGGGAGTGAATTCCAGAGACGGCATGCCTGAACAGCGAACGAATTAGACATGAAACCAGTATGGTGCGAAGGAATGGAAAGTTTGAGAGTTCGAGAGGAACGAAGTTCACAGCCTGGACGGGGAGTTTGAAAAAGGTTTCAAATATATACAAATAAATCGCAATGGCCCTGTTCTAAGTAGTAACATTGATAATATGTTAAGAAACATGTTTGACTATAGAGAAAAATGTCTAGAACAATCAGCATTTTTGAACCTTAGGCATTCCACGCCTAACGACGTAGCTGCGTCACTGTACGTACGAGTAGGTACCTACCTAGTGAATTTTTTTGCAACTTATTTTTCTCGTATATACTATCCGCCAACATTTGAGACTGACTGACATGTTTTCAGTATAGATGTACCTGCGGAATTGCTTCAATTAACCTTCAGTTTATTTACTCAGTTCTCTGCGGGTGTTTCCATCTCGTTAATCATCGTTACTGCTATTTTATCACATACCGTGTTTTTTACACATCATGCAACAATTTGGTCGGAAATGCCCGGGCATTGCCACGGTTTGGGTTAAGAGAAAATCTATCAGGAAATAAACAACAATGAAAATGTTGCAGAAACGGATCTTTATACTTTCTGTTTTTATTGGGGGAATCCGTAATTACAACAATACAGTACAATACAAATCCTCTTTATTGCACACCTCGAATACATGGGGATACTAAACATGAGATATACAGTAAAATAATAAACATAGGTAAAATAAGAATAATTAATTCAATTTAGACTTAATTCAGCCTGCTTATGTTGATGATGTTCGATTTGTACAAATAAAAAATATCTATCTATCTAAACAACGGACGATCTTATCGCTAAATACCGATATTTTTTAGACAATCTTCAGGTAGCGAAGTTATTCACTTTAAACGTCTTCAAAACGTGTCCAGTAACACGATTTATGTTACCAAGTAAAGGATAACATGCAAATTTCCTTAATTGCAATTACATTTTGGAAAATTAAAAGGGAAACTTCTCAATCATTTTATTTTGTCTTGACTTGGCGGTTTACGTGTTTTTATTTATATACAACTGTAAAAGTTTCTGCTGTAAAATAATTATCACAAGCGTTGTTTTCGTTGTTCAAAGAATTTTAATCAAGCCATAATCTACCCAATGCAATAATTTTAGTAAAGGAAAAACAGTACCATTGTAATGGTGTAATGTTGACAGCCACTTCATTTATTTAACGTATTTACCGAGTTTTATCACCTGACGATATATTTCACTCACACCGACATCAAAGATATAAAATAAGATGCATTTGTAGCTGGCCGAGATACCCGTACTTACCTCACGATTGAAATATCGTATGTCTCATCGGAACTAAAAAATGTTACGCCCTTACGAAACTGTTGTCTATATAAAAATGCCTCGCACGTATAAAATGGGGGAGCCCTTTGTTTCCTAAAAACTTTTGTCGAATGCTTCATTTCGCAGAATTTTAATTTCTCTGTAGTCATACATTTTTCATAATTCTTGCGAATGTCGTCCTATTGATTAGGTTAGGTTAGGTTTGTTTTATAGCGATCTCGAATAGTTAACGGTTGCAAAGGAAATGATTTTTCGGCGAAATGAAATATTCACTCTTACAGTTGAATAAAATAGCTTAACTGTCTGGGAACCCTTACTACGATAGAGCCTTTGGTATATTCCCATATCTATCAACTTAGGTACCTTGTCGCGTTAGCTCCTGTGATAATTTCGTACGGAAGCTCATCAGTAACGTTAAACCGACAAGGTACTACCGTACTTATATGACGGCTATAGACCCGGTGCCAAGATAACACAGATAGCACATTGTGCGCGAATCATCGGTGAGTCACGTATGCGCTAATTACAATGTACTTCCAACACGTGTTCGCCTTGAAGTGAGCTTTAGCAACATTATAGAAACGAAAACGCAATAAGTATACTAACTTATCTATACATACGGCATTATTCCATCCATTGGAGCATAGAAACTCCGTAATTGGTTACGTTGTACAGTACAAGTTCTTGTGCATGTTTAGATTTCGTCTATAGTAGAGCCAAAATCAACGTACAGATAGTGTCATAAATCATAAACACGGCCCTCTCGCTCGCACTCGTTGCTTCTTCCATACAGCGAATGAGACGTCTGGCCTAATATTTACGACTCCATCGGCACTTTCATTTTGGCACGACAATAGTTGTTGCGAGCTTGCTAGTCTGTTGACGGGCTAAAAAAATTACTTGTCATCACCAGGTGCTAATTTGACTTTCCTGGTTTAACTAAAGCTAATCAAAACCAATATATTAGGAAATTCTTGCCAGATCGTTGAATCAATTTATTTATTTATTCAAACTTTATTGCACAAAACAAAAGTCAGTACAAATGGCGGACTTAATGCCAAATGGCATTCTCTACCAGGCAACCATAGGGCCAAACAGAGATACTATATAGAAGTGGGTGCAAATCAGAAATCAATCAATTCATTCAATGATCAGGTGAAGAAGTAGGTCTTCCTTCAGAAGGATTCTTTCTGCAGCCCTTGCCACCGATCGATAGCTGGCACTTTTACCCTGCGCTATATTGTTTTTGTATTAAACCTAATCGAAGAGTTAAAATTAAAGACATTCATATCTAAAGTTTCCTCTCTTATTTATTAGCGACTAGTTCACGGGCGTAATCAGCATACCCCTGGGTTTTCGGTGTACCAATGATTTAACACTAAGCCGACAATAAATAAATAAATATCAGACAACCTCACACAAATCGATCTAGTCCCAAATTAAGCTCAAGAAGTCTAGTGCTATGGGTACTGAACGACGATATAGATAAATATTTACTTAAATAGAACAACCATGACCCAAGCACAAATATTCGAGTTCATCACACAAATATTTGCCCTGGCCGGGATTCAAACCCGGGACCATAGACACCGACCGTGGGGACAAGGGATCGGGATAGTAGGCGTCAACATTCGTGCACCGGAAACCACGGGGAATGAATCAGGCATTACGAACTGACAAACCTATGTTGACATGCTAAATGAAACCATATCGTATACGCATGTATTAAAAGATTCCATACTTTTGATTAGACTCCGACTCTTCAAGGACGCCCATAAATCTTCCGTCTAAATAGACTTTTTTTCAATAAAGAATGTCATTGCCCACACCGATATTCCAATTATTTGGCAGCACGTTCACATCATACATTTCCAATCTATTTTCGCCCGGAATTCCCAGCGTACGTCAAAATGCGAAAGAAAGTTCGGTGAAATTACAAGCCATGAGTTGACATTTCTATCTCCAGCGCGTTCGTAATATCTGCGAAATTAGGCCCCTGTCACTTTAAGAGACCTTATTTCTTATAAATTTTATTTTTCATATAGCTATTTTATACTTTCGTTGTATGCAGGCGAAAATATTTGAAAAAAAATAATAGTTTTCTGTGTGAATTTTGTAAATTGCGAGTAGTTTAAGAAACAAAAATTATCAATGAAAATTTCAAACTGTAGCGTTCAAATATATACCAATAAATCTCAATAGCCCTGTTCTAAGTCTAAGTAGTAACATTGATAATATAATATGTTAAGAAACATGTTTGGTCATAGAGAAACCTGACTAAAACAATCAGCATTTTTGAACGGGTAACAATTTGGTATGACTTTATTGAGAAATCATATGCCAAGGTTCTAAATATGCTGATATTTATGACGTTGAATGTAAGTGAGACGTCACGCGATGGTGTCCAGGGGTATGGAAATTAATGCCCCGAGAACATGTTAAATTTATGAATCATAAAAGCAAACTGAACTAGTCATTTTGCGACGTTTACTTAGCTTGATTAGGTTTCGATGAAAAAAACGATGGCATGATTTGTTTATTACACCGCACCGTGTTAGACCGAAAAGGTCGTTGAGGCGAATGGATCCATTGAAGGATAAACGTTAACAGACTTTCTTATTTTCGACAATTCTCATTGGTTAAAATATACCTACAATATAAATTTGAGAACTTAGTTTCTTGAGAAAAAGTAAAATGAAGTTGTTTCGTTTTATTGGGAAACGTGACCTCACTGCTAACATACTTAGTTGATCGCCTGAGGATTATTTTGATGTGACATTCAAAACGACGTCCACGACGTGTCACGCATTCTTGATACATATATGAAACGTCTACAAAGTTTATAATTGACCGAACGAGCCACACTCACAGAGCCACTATTTTTAATTTATTTATTTGTTTGACAACGCGGTTGGCGCAGTTTGTAGTTCATCTGCCTACTGAGCCGGCGGTTCTGGATTCGAATCCCAGCCGGGGCAAATATTTGTGTGATGGATTCGTTTTTTTTTATTGCATGCAGGACTTAACCCTAAGACAATAGCGTAACGCAGTGCCTAATGTATAATGATGATAAATAATAATATATCTGCGTTTGTATTGTCTACCTTATTATCTGTGTTTGTGTGTACTTGACACACATTTAATCTCGTTATTGTCAAACATTTCCGTTGGCTTATTTTGTTATTTGATCACAGCACAGGTTAAAAATTCCGTGAAATAGCTGATTCAATCTATTTACTGCGAAATTTACTAAGAAACATATCTTTACTCCGTGTCCAGCGAAATACGTCTTTTCCTCAAGTTACTTGTGACTCATGAACGCAAACAGGGTAGAAAACGGAGCCATGAAGAAAAAAATCAACAAAAGGGCGTAGTCGGTTCTCTATAGTAAATTGGCCCTTGCATTAAATAGGCTGGTTGTTTTTGGGTGTCTACCTCATGTGGACGTATCTATGCAAAAGGGAACCAACCCACATTAAATGTATGTTTGTACTTTATGCTATAGTTACAGGGTTCAATGTAAACGGTTTTGATATGTGGACTGGTTCCCTTTTTCATAAATACATCCATTTTGGGAGGAATGTTTATGCTGCGTATCATATCATCAACACTATTAACATGCTAATTGTGTAGAAAACTCACTTGAGTGTCAGATATATTAATATACATACGTAACGGATTTACTCACGTCGTAGAAGTCGAATATCGCTCAAACACGAGTTCGATTGGCCACTGCCGCGACTGATCGTAGCTCCTGATTATGAATCGCGTACCGATTCGAAACACGTCGCGCGATAATCGATTTTTACGACTTGATTCCGTTCCGTTTCGTATGTATTTTAATATCTTAATTGTGACAGTGTTTGACTTATGGGGCTTCTAAACGAGCCATATTTTGCTGCAATTTGGTGCCGGCATCTATGGCCGTCCTTCTCTGACACCCTACGCTAGAGCAAGAAGCAAATAATTGCCGGCCACAAATTGCAGCAAAACATGGTCCGTTTAGAAGTCCCTTTACGATTTTAAAAGCTTTTTTATGTAGTTTATCGGGATATACCAACCGATTGGTTTAATATTTTAAAATAATGTTCTATGAATGATTACCGCCACCACCAAAAACACCGATACTAGTACAAAAACGGAAATAAAAGAAGGAATAATAAACTGAATACTTTTTATGTACTTAGTTGTGAAGTAGTCATACCGCCGGATCTTAATCACAGAATATAGACCATGAGTCATAGTCAGATTTAGGTTCGAAACTTTCCTATGGACAAAACGAAATTATTCCAAGGCCTTATTTTCTGATAAAACTCGTATGAGAATAAAGAATGTTCCCTCTTCTTTAATCCGGGGTAATAGCAATATAGCTCTTAACTTTTGACCATCGGAGGGACGACTTGTTTTTTGAACTGACTATGACCCATATTCATCCTATTACACACCAGAACACCAACATTCTCCAGGCGGTATATCCTATAAGGAATCTGCAATATGTGTCGGCAGTCGGCAAGCACTGCATTCAACGGGTGTTTTTCAAAGGATAGACTCTATGCTACCCAAAAGCAGAGATACGGGTTTCACCCGCGCAACTCAAGACATGGTCAAATCAATGGTATAAAAAATATCGGCCAAGTGCGAGTGGGACTCGCGCACGAAGGGTTCCGTACCATTATCTGTAAGTTTGCTGTATGGGAGCCCTATAGGAGTTAAATATTTATTTTATTTTATTTTTAGTATTTGTTGTTATAGCGGCAATAGAAATAAAACATCTGTGAAAATTTTAACAGTCTAGCTATCCAATGTTCTTGAGATACAGTCTGGTGACAGATGGACGGACGGACGGACGGACAGCGAAGTCTCAGTAATAGGGTCCCGTTTTTACCCTTTGGGTACGGAACCCTAAAAACAAGGTAAGCTACTCTTCTACCACGTAATCACAGGTTGGTTCTGTCAATCCGTTTCTGTGTTGCCAGTGGTGTATCATAATAATCTCGTAAAATCGTCAGATTTTTTACGACTGCCGTTAATTTTTTTCCTTATAATTATTTTGTTGGCATAAATCAGTGACGTAGAAAATCTCGCTAGCCAGAGTGTCATACCTTGTCTTCTTATACCATAGTCAAATCCATATTCATATAAATGTCCACTAAACAGATGCATTTAGTAACAGAAATATGATTGCCAAATCAAAACACCACTTGCGTCATATGCCGTCACACTGCGTCATGTGACGACCATTAGACCATTGCCTTTCACTGCTCGTAAACATAGCGACAACTAGTGTCGTTTGGTAAACATAGCGACAATGTAAACGTTTCTTTTCCTGATTGCCTCTAATTAGAACCATTACAGATGTATTGTCGGAAAAGTTTGTTTTAAAGTCGAAAAGCATGTTTTCTCTATCAACTTTGGTGGTAAAGTTGAGATGAAAATATTAACATTCACTACATCTGTGCTTTACTTAGCGACGGATTTATTTCAGGAGTTATCTGTGATTTCTAGGTTAGTCCTGTGTTATTCTAATTTTCAGATTTACGATCTTTTCTATTGTCACACACACGGTTTTATAGCTATCTTTCATAAAGCAAAATAAAACATATATATTAAATCATTTTAACCGTTGTAACGCCGTGTTATGTTGCTAGAGCGACATACCTAATACGTTAAGCAAATACGCACATTCGTACAAATGTTCAAAGTTTAATACTTTTAATTTATTTTTGTGTTTTGTGACCTTAATATACCTGATAAATCATTTTAAATCACTTCATAAAACGTATTTAATGTATTAAGGAGATGCCACGACTTTGCGCGACCAGCGGCGCGGCGACCGGCTGAGCGAGAGATCCGAACGCGGCGACCATACGAGTGAACGAGACAGTCGTACCGCGCTCCGCTTCCGCGCAAAGTCGTAGCATCTTCGTTATAGAAGTCAAAAGCCACTTGTTGTCTCCGTACATAATCAATACATTTGTTGACTAGATCCACACTTACAGGTAGCACCTAGCGCCTGTGCGTGCCGGATGTAATGATTAGTTATGTGAATATGAACACGCCGATAATATCGTTACGATGATTCTCATCGCATCATCAATTCACACGTTGCAGTAACAACGTGCTAATAACACAATATACTTGCTATTGACAGCATATTAGTTTTGGAAAACGTACAGTGTATATATTTTTTACTATTCATATTACCTGCCTTCACGCAATCATCTACAAGGAAGCTGCAAAGCTACCTAAACGCCTAGGAAGCTGGGTACTCATATAAATAAATACGTGATATAATTTGCTTAAATTGTTTAATTTTAAATGTATGACAATCACGTAAACCTTATAGAATAATATTACATTCGTATACTTAGTCGTTATAAATACGTATAATATGTATTAGGTATCCTAGTTAAAGAGGTCTCTAAACGGGCCATGTTTTGCGGCAATTTGTGGCCGGCATCTACCGTCGTTCTCTGACACCCTACGCTAGAGCAAGATGCAAATAATGGCCGGGCCACAAATTGCAGCAAAACATGGCCCATCTAGAAACCCATATAGTTATGTTGAGTATATCTAAGTTCCGCCTTTATTTATAAATTAAAAGGACAATTTGATTCAATTATATACTACCCTCACCACGCATTACCCGTAAGTAATCGAGGTTAAATGCATGGCTATTTTGAAAAAAAGAAATAAATAATAAAATAACTTTATTCATTAAACAAGTACTTACAAATTAACATCTCTTTCTCTTTCCGATCTTTAAATTTTGTAAAAATGATAAATTCCCGCCCACATTATAACACCAACCACACCACATACCTACTCTTTGTACCGTATATATTGTGTTAATGACAGTCACGAGTATAGTTGCTATTGCTACTTCGTGATAAATATCTTGATCTCTAATGGGATAATCATTGTTTGAAGGCAAATCATGCAGTGATCGATGATGACGATGATGTATTGTCCTCTATATTAGCATCGAGATATCATCTGCAAATTAAACCTGATTTAATCGT
This sequence comes from Apotomis betuletana, assembly GCA_932273695.1. Lineage (NCBI taxonomy): Eukaryota > Metazoa > Arthropoda > Insecta > Lepidoptera > Tortricidae > Apotomis > Apotomis betuletana. The sequence continues at coordinate 23,554,883 of OW026307.1, forward strand.
TTAGCTAGAACGCTATTGTATTAACATAATTTGTTATGAGTCTTTAGTAGTTAGGTCTGTATTTTTGTCGTCATTATAATTGCAGAGATAAAGATGAAACTGGTGAAAATAGATTCTCTCAATGACTTCTACAGCCGTCGATATCAATATGATCGGCCAGAAGGTCAAAAACATGCAACAACACTGAAAATAATGTATGTATGTAAACACTTTATTGTACACGACAACAATATAAAAATTTTAGGCATCTCTTCCAAGTAAACCTTTGAGCAATTGAAAGAACAGGTATTCGTAGAAAATATGCAAACTATTCCTCCAAAAAAAACGAGTTATTCCCCAATTGAATAATACTTGCCCCAATAAAATATCCATACCCATGGAAGGAAATATTCGAACTCATTACACTAATATTTGCTGAGATCGAACCCAGAACCGCAGCGGTTCGACGACTAGCGTCGTAGGCATCTACCACGAACTTAACCGCATCTTCATAGACTTTTTATATAATTTACCCACGGGCTAGCTGTCGGCCGTGACGCCCTTTCCCGTTAACCGTCGACGGACGTCGGTCCACGCACACTTCCTCCAATTCTTTCCTTTAAGTGCGACCGTTTCCACTGACGGTGCTTTCTATAAACAACTGTCGCTTTTAGATTTGGTGCACGCGAGACTTGTTGCTACAGTTGGGAGACCAGAGTCCTTTACTCCCAACTTCCAAACTTGGGAGCACGGTCATGTAGACAAATATTTGAGTGATAGATTTTAACTCATTTATTACGGGTGAAAATAACTGTATACATTTGCATTAGCGTCAAAGATATAAGTATTCACATCACGATCGTCAAGCATTATAAACGTGAAGATTTATGTACGTATGTATATATTTTGTCTTTTTGATCGAAAGGGATGCGAGAGTAAGCAGGTTCGCTCCCAATTAAGCCATGGGTTTACAGACTTGTAGACGTTAGAGACATTTTTGTAGTGTCCTATTTCAAAATGGTTCTCTCGTCGATTTCCAATCATCCCGGTTCGTAGCAAACTCTTGCCAGCTCTTAAGAAACATGCCCAGGTCGTCCCAGCATCTTCTCCCGGTTTACTATTGGAAGGCATAAAATCATTAATACTAATATGAAAAAGTTCAATATTCATATAGTTCGGCAGATGAATTCCTCCAAACTTCTTGGTACGTGAGAGAATATTTTCCACGGTGAAGCGATGACATCGCAAACCGGCACGTTTGGTCATATTATGACGGAAATGGGAGGGTGGGATAAGAGAAAATGCTCTTCAGAGCACACTCGCCGTGGTTTCGTTGTGGTCAGTAAAATTTCGTACAGGTAGATTCCACTGGAGCTTTATGGGTCATTGAAGGCCTTAGTAGTAAATCAACCGCGTCGTCAAGATGAATAGACACATACTTCCATTCATGCCGTATACAACGGACCTAAAGCGTTCACTTTTCTTCGGCTCATCACAGAAATCACGCATCGCGTTTATTGGAAGAGTTGTAAAATTTTACGGCTTCATTGTTCGATTGATTGTCGTGTTTTGTCGCCTATTGTTGGAAATCCGTAATCTGACAATGTTAGAAAGCAGCATGTATCAAAGCGATTCATACGCACATACTACTCTTTAAGTTAGCAAGGTAACTGTCAACGGTTTCCGTGAATCTTGAGTCGGGTGTTGAGGTTTGAAAGGGAAGCATTTGCATTGTTGATGGGGCTACCTATAATGCCTCGACATCTGAATGCCACCTTAACTACGGTAAATAATAATATTTAATGCAAATAATTTCCTTCATATGCAAAGTTTCATCAGTCATCACTCAAGTCATGCGTAAAAGCTGTTTGCCATCATTGAAACATCGGGCAACCACCCAAATAAAAAAAAATTCGGGGTTTCACATATAAAGTTCTTATTTGACGAATATATTAAAACCTAATATGAGAACACGTAAAACAGGTGAAGTGAATCTAGTATTTTACGCTTCCTATGTTTTTCCTATCAGCTGCATCAAATCAATGTTTTTCAATATTAAATAAACCGAGGAACATTACGAAAGCTTTCTAAATTCAGCGACAAGCAAAATATATCCAGTCGTTTTTATTCTCTCGTAAAGTTTTCCGAGAAATTTGCGTGAATATTCTGCTAAAGTCTAACCGAACTCACAAAGACCTCTTTGCCACTTTGTACCGTGTTCCCTACGCTCACTAATTAATTACAACTCTGCATTGTGCTTATTTTGTATGCGACGCGGATAACGTGAATTCTTATTCGGTACAAGTTAACTGACTGTTGTGTATGTTCAGCCCTCAAGTCAGGAATAACAATTTAATTTGACTGCATAGTCGTAGCGCTACAGGTTATCTTATAGTGACGTAGAAACTTACTTTGTGTACTTAATGTAAAAATTATCGATGTGTCTAAGTGACGCGGAACTAAATCAATATAAAGCCAACTTTATATTGGTCTAAGAGCCTTAGCACACTGGTGATTTGCGGGCTACTTGAATGCAAGGCGAGCGCAACGATTTCGCAGCGAGCGCGCAAACGATTCCGAAGCGATCGCGTGGCGAGCAAATCGAACGTGTGCGGTGTGAAAAAAAAACAATAAGTTTTTAACCGTACGCAACTCTCTACGGCGAATATTTTTAATTTGCACGACGTAATTTTCAATTGAAGACGTTGCTACGTTATACGCTGTCGCAACGTTCTATGTCGCGATGTCGTAGCGTGTGTTAACCGTGTTTCGTGTGCAAACATAAGTCATTCTATCATAATCATCGGAATAATACACGCATCCGAAATGGACTGCCTAGCCATACATGTTAAACTATTGGGATGCTTCTATCTCATTATATTTCAAAGGTTGTCATCATTAACACAATCATTATTCCTCGCAAGCATACCAAGCTGCAAGCTTGCATCGTTGAATCATGACCTTTGTGATGGATGTGATAGCATTTTTGGAAGTAGTGTTTTTAACCAAATACCCAAACGTTTGTTAAAAAAATAATAATGTACTCATATTGGTTAATATGTACCATCGTTTGACATGAACTGTACCGTTTTTTGTGTATAAGTTGCATTCCATTAGAGAATAAAATTGCTAATTATAAAAACGGTTTAAACTAACGTAAAAATTGTCAGGAACGGCCCGACATGTTATGTTGCGTAGCCGTACGGATAGCTGTCCCGAATGAAGAACTCCATATGAGTTCGAAACACACGATATTTTTAATAATAAAATTGCTAGAGAGAGTCATAGTTCATGACTTTTTGCTTGTCACACGTATTGCGAACCGGGTAAAAGCCTTACTGGACAACCATTCATCTTTATTCAAATAGCATAAATGAAGAATGATGCTTCTCACACACACCCACCGTTTTCAATCGGCTGATTCGCATCCGCTTGTCTTGTCATACAGTTACGTCATCGTACATAAGCCACAGTAGACTTCAGCTGCACCTAAACTATGGGTGCGTACTGATACTTTACAGCAAAAGGCCTTAAGAACCTTCAAGTTTCATACAAGTGTAGGCTTTTTGCTTGTGGGCATGTATGTAGTACATTATGTTCTGTGGACGTCCTCGTTCACACGACGATTGCATGGCGACACTATTGTTGTTGTTACAACATGTTATTAAAAGAAACTAATTGTTTATTTCACTGTTGATGTTGATATAGTAACATTAATAAACCATGAATCAATATTTGACATTGTTTGATGGATTGTTCCTTATTAGTTTCTTGGATTGTTTTTGTACGCGACAACGGTGGAACGAGTCGGGGTGATTTGTAAAGAGATAGAATATGGGTCATATTCTTAGATTACTTTTCCCACCGTATATCTAATGCTAATTTTCATAAGGAAGATAAGTTTATCACCCTGCACCTCTGGCATAACTGTCACACGCGTCTCTTTGTCGCGCGACAGATACTACCTGTCACTTTCCTTTCAATACTGTGCGAGCGTGATGGGTAATGGTGAGTCGCATGACAAGCATAGTCGTGGCAAGATAATGCTAGCCCTGCAGGAGAAGCCGCGGGAAGAAGGAAATAGATATGGGTTCCCGAACTGTGCACCGCGCCCGGCACCTCTATAGCACAACTGTTACATGTAACTCTTTCTGGCGCCAGCTTCATTATCTATCTCTTTCTATGCAATACTGTGAGAGAGTGAGGGGCGTTTTGAAATCGCGCAACAAGAGTCGCGACGCGTTCTTGTGCTAGACGTGGGCGTTGTGGCTACCTAGAGAGTAAAGAAGGGGCACCGCAAGGCACATGGTAAACCAAGAAAACGTCTTACCTATCCGAGAAATAAGCTACGGTATTTCACCTAAGCAGGGCGCCAATCCACAGTTACACCCAACGTTACACCCGACTCAACGTGACAATCGGCCGTAAAACCGATTGTATATTCAATCTACCGTTCCACCAAACGGAAGCTGAGCGAGTCGACCACGGCGAGGATGTACTGCTGATTATTCCTCGGCTGTGCTTTGACCTTCATTGGAATTCCATTCACGGACTGAATGGTGACCGGCGAAGGAATTCTATGGACGAGCGGCTAATCCGTCACTAAGTGACAGACTTGAATGATCACGTTTTAATGCTATAAAAGTTTCTCATAAAAGTACCAATATGGCGCCGTATTATCCATTCATATCCTTTTCTTTCTATGTTATAATAAACGTCGACAGATACCTACTTCTCCGTCAAAAGCGGACACCATTTAAATTTTTGTCTTTTTAGGTGTTTTGTTTTTGGTAGAACTGGCAAAACATAATGCTGCACCTCTAGCACAACTGTGACACACGATTCTTTCTCACTCGAGAAATATTTCCCATCTCTTTCTTCGCAGTACTGTGAGAGAGTGACGGGATGCTATGACGAGCAACAAGAGTTGTGAAGCATAGTTGTGCTTGTGCTAGACGGGCAGCACGCTCAGTATCTGTATACAAATAAGTTTGACGTTACGAAAGCATCAGGATTTTTTTATTTAAGTTTGCTATATACATATATATAGTTCTATTTATATGTTATAGTATTAAAGTTTGTACAGGGTTGTGAGCACTCGTTGTGTGTACATTGCGTTCTAGTTCAGAATTCTGCGCAACTTGTGCTCACTTTGTTTTATTACTCCCTAGGTACCGTTATTTACATAACTGTACAGTACGATTAAAATCAGTTAACACTTCGGCTTCTCTCGGGTATCATCGCCTAAATCCGGAGACGGAAATGACACGAAATACATTACCGCGATTTCTTTTAGGTAGCATTTAATTTGAAGTATCATAAACGCAATGTATAGCACCTGCCAAGATGACATTACTAACCGGTAGACCTAAGAAATTTATTATGCAGAAGCGACATGGATTTTAACATTCTTGTAGGTATACAATATATGTATAAAAAAATATATATATAAGTCAATATTTTACTGTTTGATGTAAGTAGTACCTACGATATTACGTCGGATTAATAATTAATAATAATCACCAAATAAAAAATTTAAAAAACCGATTTCAACCGATTTTTGTTGATATTTCATAAACTGCTTGACCGATTTTGATAAAATTTACATGGGACCATCTCGGAAGTATACCCTATCAAATACGAAAAGAATTTTGTAAATCGGTCATATCTGTAAACTAGCATTAACCCGCGGCTTCGCCCGCGTTCCTATACAATAAACATTATCCTACGGGAACGATGCTCTTTTTTTCAGGATAAAAAGTGGGCTATTTGTTAAAGGTAGGGTATAATCTGCTTATCCCTCATGCATATCCGTCTAGCCGTTTGATTGTTGAAAAGTTTGAAAGCATTTATTACGGCTGCAGGAGGTTTCCCGATGACTACTCCAGTCTCGCCGCGCCACCCGCACTGGCCTTGACGACAATCTAAATGGCACCAAATACAAATTAGGATAACGGGACTCATTCCATACCTCAAAAGCAAAAATAAATCCCTTATAGGATCACTTGTAGCTGTCTGAGTCCGTCTGTTACAACCGATTTGCTGCAAAACTACTGCACCGATTGAATTGCAATTAGGCACAAATGCTTTCAAGAATTTTCATGTCCACAAATGTCCAAAAAAAACATGAAAATGACACCCATATTCATATCACCCACAATCATAACGCCATCGCACCGCCACAGGGGAATGGTATTTCACGTCCGCTACGTTGAGTTTTAAAATAATTGTTGTACCCGTAATCAGCGACCTGATAAATAATAAAAATAATACCCATGTTGATTTTCAGACTTTGTCAACACATTTCCCCCTTTTAGGGGTTCAATTCTTGAAAGGCCTGAAAAGCGTGTTTACTCATATTCTTAGAAATACTCCTGTGAAGTTTCGAATAAAATAGTCTAAACTTTGGATCTCTATTTCATCCCCTTTAGAAAAATCGTTTATTAGTGCGCCCCTAAGATACCCTATAAGGAACCTACGTTCTAAATTTAGACTCTTTAGAATCAGCGGTTTGGGCTGTGCGTTTAAAAACGACACCCATTATGTTTAGACATATTTAGACATTTGTACCCCATCGCACCCTAAAATGAGAGATGGTATTACACGTCCGCCATGTTGAATTTTAAAATCGTTCTTTTTTTAGTAATCAGCGACCCGATAATCCATAGAAACCAACTCTTCCCTCTTCCCCTTCCGGGATACAGGGTACCAAGTTATCTAATCTTGTTTCCCCATACAAACTTTGGACCCCCATTTCTCCCCTTTAAGGGGTGAATTTTGAAAAATTCTTTCTTAGTGCACCCCTACACCTTATAAGGAACCTACGTGCCAAATTTGGACTCTCTAGAACCAGCGGTTTATTATTTAGACATTTCAACCCCATTTCACCCCAACAGGGGAGATGGTAATTCACGTCCGCCACGTTGGATTTTAAAATCGTTGCGGTTTTCGTAATCAGCGACCCGATAAACCATAAAAACAATACCCATATTGATTTTCAGACTTTGTCACCACATTTCTCCCTTTTAGGGGTTGAATTTTCAAAAAACCTGAAACACGTGTTTACTCATTTATCGTTAGAAATACCCCTGTGAAGTTTCAAATAAAATAATAATAACCAATCTTATTTCCCCATACAAACTTTGGAACCCCATTTCACCCCTTTAGGGGGTGAGTTTTGAAAAATCCTTTCTTAGCGGATGCCTACGTCATAACATCTACCTGCATGCCAAATTTCAGCCCGATCCGTCCAGTGGTTTGGGCTGTGCGTTGATAGATCACTATGTCAGTCAGTCAGTCAGTCACCTTTGAGTTTTATATATATAGATTGATAACTCTATGTGAGAGATGAGGGATTCACGACAATTACCGAGGTTGGCCGAAGTGTTAACTGATTTTAATCGTACTGTACCTCTGCAGGACTTAGCTTATTTACTAATTGTACTTTTAGCTCCGCAGATCCATTTGAAAAATTGTCAAGATAATATTACCAGGCTGTGTCAAAGACACGTCACGAACAAATCTATAACGAACTTTCTCTTACTATTTAACACGCATGACATTACTAGTTTCATTCCTAATAACTCTACGTACATACCAATTTGTAAAACAGCATATATTACGGCAGCATACATGTACGCAGTAAGATATACAATAAGGGCATACGGTACCTTTATCTATATACTAGCAAAACAGGCTTTATTCCCTACTCTTTAGGATTTAGTTTGTGGCCATGATCGATTCTCGTAATGGTAATTGGTGCAATTTGCGAAGCTAGAGAAATCGGGTCAGCTAATTTTAAAGAGATAATTTGTGGAATCCACTTCGCGCGTGAACACTGCAATCCATTGGTCCTTATCCTTAGTCCCTACTAATTTATCTACGATTTTACGATACGTGAGACGTGACCATCGGAACAAACATACTACTAAAAGTATCCTGCGGCTTTGTTTAGGTGAAAAAATTTGATCATTTTTTTGCATTGCATATTTTCTACTATTTCAGGTCCTTAAATGCCTAAATCTATAAATATGCTTAAACTATTTTGACGTTATAGGAAGACAAACTTATTTAAAGACGCTACTGTTTAAAATTATTCGTCCACATATAGCTGATGAATAATGAATGTAAATTCACTACTATACTAATATGGAAATAAACCACATACTGAATGAATATATTTATATGTGACAGTGTTTAGTAAAAGGTCCATTGTTCGGGTTTCCATAAGGACGCATATACAGGTTATTGGTATAAAGATACAAACAGTGTCAAATTTTTTGACCCTCATGTGAGGTTCCAGGAGGCAGTAGAGGGACAAAAATTGGCATGAAGTATTTTCTCCTCACGGGGCATCATCTGGTAATAGTTTTCAAACTCTCAGCTTTGTGGATAATTTTTAAATCGCTATCCTGCTTCTTGCTACACCCTTTCGTCTCCATAGAAACCGCAACTTTTACTAAACACTCACATATGTATTTTTAAATGTATATCGAAGTTAACATAGCCATATTACGATTCTCACTACTTATGCACATTTCTGCTGTGCAAATACTAAATGACGTAACTTGGTGTATAATTCTTAGCAGTTACTATTTTCATACCACGAAGGACACGTTTGTAATTGTAGATAATTAACGTATTGTTTTCTCTTGTCTGCAGCAAAACGAAGGAGCGGACAATCAGGTAGAATTCAGAGAATTTGTGTTTTGTGTACGTTTGGTTAATTGTGTTGTTTTTAGTGCAGTTGACATTTATGTTGGTAGTGGTATTACTTATGGTATTATAGATTATTTGAGTATAGTACGCGATAATACGAGTGGTGAAGCGTCCATGGAACTTGGTTTCCACCGGTACAGCTAATCACAGAAATTTGGGTACCAATTCCAGTACCATTTATGTGAAAAAAGACCTCCGGTCTTACTTTTACCTCAAAAATAGATACAAATATGGGACGCTTCACCTCTGCATCTTACCCACCTTGGTTTTTGTTTGTTCCATTTTTCATATTCCCTTTAGCAGATCCCACTTTCAGTTATTTATTTGAGGTAGTAAGTACCTAAGATCTCATAGATATCTACACAAACAGGGCCACGACTTCGATCTCAGCGACGAGCGGCGTGGTGTGGGAACAAATTGATCAAGCAACGGCGGTGACTCTATATACATCACTATGCTTTTGTTTTTACCGCTGCCGCTGGTCGCGCGTAGTCGTGGCCAGGCCGATACCCTTCCAATGTTGAATGCCACATGTAGATTTTCCGTTTATCCCCTGTATAGATCAGTCGCTGACACCAAGAAGTACTTACATTTCATGTGGTTCAATCTATTTGTCACCCGGACCAACCCTATAAGGTTTGCGGTGAGCGTACTACTCTACTCGTATTCAAGACATGCATACCGCGTCGACCTATCTCACTGAAACGTACCTAACTAACTTTATGAAAGCATGCACTTGATTCTTCACTTATCATATTGAAATTAGTTCTCTTTAATATGATAGTAGATAATTAAGACGAGATTTTACAGTTATATTTTTGGCTATTTGAGTCTAAACATCTGGTGACTATCTTTCTAGCTCCTTTGTGGTTTTGGTGAAAATGTGTTCGGGTTTTTTTTTACTAATTTATATGGTGACTGGACATGCACGTTGCAAAAATTAACTATCTATATTTATTGATGAACTTGCATGTCGTAACGGTGCCTCAGCTGATTGAATCTGTCCGTCTAGCACAACTTCGCGACTTTTATCGCGCGGCATAGCGTCACCTGTCACTCTCTCACAGTACGGCACAGAAAGAAATAGGTAATGCCTCGCGCCAGAAAGAGTCGCGTATCACAGTTGTGCCAGAGGTGCCTTTCATTAATTTCTTTGAAGCGAAATCCTTAATTCATTAGAGTCGGCGAACTCGTAAATCTTTAATAAGCGCCCGTTCAGGTTTTACTCGGCTCCACCTTGCTACTTAGCCTGAAGCTTATTAACCGAAACACGCGATAGAATACGTAGTGATTACTCTCCTTGTTGTAGTATTCGACCATTAACTTCTACAAATTCCCTTTTTACGAGAACATCTACTTTGTACGGGTGCGTTACGGCTTTCTTAAAGTGTAGAAAATCCAAGAATTCACTATCAATACAAAAGCCAAGTAAAAAAATATTGATACAATAAAACACTTTGTTAGAAGTAAGTACCTATGAAAAAAATGGCGTCACGCGCCGATCTGCTTGAATGCCCGCTGATTTCTAAAGAGAAGTATTGACTACCATCCCTTAATATTTTTTGTCTCCAATATTGATGTTGAATAACTTTTATACCATTTAACCTTAGACAAACATCTGATCCCAAATTTCTCGGGAATCATAACAATCATCGCCTTTTTTCACTGCAAAATCGGCACTTATGATATAATTATATTTATACTTATGTGCATAAATGTTTGAGTTTCATGTTTCGTTTTGGAAGCTTGTAGTGCGGTGTAAGAGAAGTGTGAACAAGAAACTAATTAAATTAGAATGTCTTTTCAGAGGCGTCTCAAAGAGAGAACGTGACATCTGTCGTGTACTAAAAATATTGACGACTAAACCTGCCTGTAAATAGAACAAAAGTCTAGAGAAAATCTGCTCTATCGATACTATCAATTACGTATATACATTTCTTCATTTCCCTTTATATTATATTGTACAAGGCAAGGTTTATCACCGTATAAACACAATGAAACTTAAGACAGAGTACGCAAACTTGAAATTCGGAACCCTCTGTTCTAAGAACATGACCAGTCCACACTACACGTATGAATAATTTGGTATTTCGAACAGCTGTTCACAGCGAGCGCGACACACCTGCACGAGCGCCGCTCGCACCCGCCCGACTCCGGCTTCTCCGAGCCCGCCAACAACAACATCAGCGAGGACAACAACAATGGCCCCATATCGCTGCGGGAGATGCAGAACATCGCCAACAACAATGCGGCAGCTTACATTGTCAGCGAGAACGAGGAGAGGAACAGAGTCAGCCGGGAATCAGTTGTTGAGTTCGAGCCGCTGCCCACTGGTATCAGAGTCGCTGATCCTTTGGAGAGATGCGTCGATTGGTTCGGTGAGTAGCTAACCTGTTACCTTATAGCTCAATTCAAGATGCAGCAGTCATTTATACTGCGCAGGAAAGTCGCCAGCGTTTTACGTGAATTAAGTTATACTTAGACATTATTTTGCTGCCATTAAATATTAACTAAATAAAGGCTAAAACGGTAAATTAAAAAATATTTTAAAAAGTGGGCCCCTTTAGCAAGGTCCCAAAGACGCTGGCAGCATTTCCTCGCCGAATAGCAACGCTAATACGTTGAGCAAGGAAGCTGCCAGCTCTTCGGTCCCCCGTGGTGTAGACCGTCTCTTTGCAATTTCCTTTTAGAGCTGGCGAGCACTGGGCCCCCACGGACGGAGTGTCCCAACTCCGAACGGTATAAAATCGTATATTACGGAGCTGATATATACCACTGTTGTTATACTTGAGGTGACTTTGTATCATATCGGTGTCGGTAGTGTCGGAGAGCACTTGAGGAGTGTCTTTTCAAAAGGGTTTATTTTTGTATGAGTTTCATAGAGAAATAAGCCCTTTTGAAAAGACACTCCTCACTTCTACTTAATAACGACACGCGTCATGACAATGAGGAGTGGAGCAGTTTTACGCCAGTGGAGAAGTTCCATCAGCCTTCATTGGAATCACAGCCATGGGTACGTGAAAATGCTTCAAGTAGTTATAGTAATTTTGGTAAGAAGCATCGCACCTCTACCGAAACAGACCAAGACTTGTTTAGCGTAAATTAGGTGTAGTTCGAAATATTTGCCTTCCTAAGTGTGTTATTCTGTTAAAATTCCTACATCTATTCCGTCCTAGAAACACGCTGTTATCGTACAGTGTTTAATACAATCAACAGAATAAAGGCTCCACTATTGTAGTGTAAAAACTCATCTATATTTCTTTCACTTCAGGAGACGAGGATTTTCCTCGGAGCCGCCTGCAATATCTGCGGGAGATCGGGCGCGGGTGGTTCGGCCGGGTGAGTCAATAACAACAGGCGATTCGTTTAATTCTTGCTCCCCTATTGACACGAGGGCCACGAGGCTACATCAGGAGTTATTGTAGCAAGCTCGTGGCGCTTGCGTTTATTGGTGATTTCAATTTAAATTGAACGAGAGGTTGTGTTTGACAGTGGATATTGGAACGTTGCAGGTTTGGTTTTAGATAGCAAATATATATATATGGCATAGAGTTGAGTTACCTAGTTGGTTTTGTATGATTTTTAGACGCAAGCTTTGTGATGGTCTATGACGCGGAAGCAAAAAAAGTTTGAGTCACAACGTTTCTTAATAAAATATTTTTATAGATTCGATTAATGTAGAAATACGACATTTTTATTTTTATTGATAATGATAGCACAGTTGGGAGAGCACTACGCCGGAAACGTAAGGTCGCAGGTTCGAGTCCTGCTTACATTACAGATCACATAACATTTTTCTTTCATATTATTATTATAGTACCCATGGCTTTTTTTTTCAGTTAAAAGTTTGTACATATGACAAACACAAAACAAAGAAACGGAGCTCTCTACAGTTGAATGTCTAGATTTGATAGCCATTCCCTGGCATCCTTAGTCAGCGCGTGCAGGTCGCCTAGCTCCCCAGTAAAGTGTCTTACAGGGCATTCCTCCACAATATGAGCAGTTGTTTGTTCAGGAGCACCACAGTCGCAGCTCGGAGAGCTCTTTCTTTCATAATTTACCTTTGTGTCAATATTTATAAAGTCGTCACAAATAACTATAACAAAATAATTGATTATGTTGAGTTGCGTCGATATAATAATCGCAGATGAACCGTCTCTAAGAAGCATCGTTTATATAAAATTTAGATCTTGACAGCAAGCTTCCTCATTTTATAGGTAGTGGAAGGTGAAATCGAAGATGAAGGCACGACAACGACGGTGGCAGTCAAGATACTGAACCAGAACGCGAGCCTGGAAGACAAGGCGCGGTTCCTGGTCGAAGCGCGCCTCTACCGGGACGCGAGCCACGAGAATGTGCTGGCGTTTGTGGCGAGCTGTCTGCAAGAAGACCCCTGGATACTCATATTTGAGCTGTGCTCCACAGTAAGTATTATATCGCCTGGTGATGACCAAAATTCAGTAAAACTTCTGTCCACTGCTCTTCGAAACCTCGCATCGTGTTTCTAGATTGGTACTGAGATACGAGCTTTATTTTAAGTAGGTATTTGTTACTTAGTGAGTTTTGGTCGTCAATAGACTCATTATCAGTTGTCTTAACTGGTAGCAGTGGTTTAGAATCCAAATAAATAAATTTCCATTGATCTCTCTATTTTAGAGCTTTAGAGCACCCTTGTTACTATTGTAGGAAACAAGTGAGTTAAATTATACTTGGCGAAGTAGTTCTTTGAAACCATGCACTATCAAGTTGCTTTTCCCCATCGAGGCGTATCTACCGGGATGGAAGCCATGACAATTCTTCATATTTTTGTACGTTATTAAATCTGAAACTTGTATTGTCCAGGACCTCCAAACATATTTGGCAGCAAACCGTCCAAAGATGGCAGCACTGAACGATAGTGGTGTTCCGCTGCGACTCGTGTGTGACGTAACTTCCGCCCTTTCTTACCTGCACTCCAGGGGAGAAACCTATGGGTAAGTAATTTTCTGTAAGTTAAATCTGGTAAACTTGTCGTATAGGGATAAGATGGAATGCTCCGAGTTCCATCGTACGTGTGCCCTACAATTTCCTCTTATTTATTAATACATTAAGGTAAACGTCCCTGTGCTCGACACGCTAATGCCTAATAGTCGACACCATGCTGTCACCTCTATTGCTAGATATATATATTTTTTATTTTTTTTTTATTTTTTTTTTTCTATAATCAATAACTTAAATCTATCATTACAGGCAGCCCCAATGCGATAGATAAGCTAAATAGGCATTAAACACAAATTTCCAATAATCCACAAAAAATAACACGAAAAGAAAAAAAAAATAAAGTCATTAAATAAAAAAGAGATGCAAATAAAGATTGTTACAAAATTAAAATAATAAATGTCGAGGTTAAAAATATACAATGTCAATATGATCTTATACAACGAAAAACAAAAAATAAAAACTTAATAATACAAAATTAAAACTAGCATAAAAAAACAATGTCAAATAAGTTAATAATCCAGATCAATTTAATTAATAAGAAGATCGATGTCAATTTAATTAATAAGAAATAAAATAACAAAATGACATTTAGTGCAAATCGCTTAGTAATAACATAGTTGCCTTTGTAAATTCGTTCAGGGAGCATGTAAATACATCCAACTGTATCGCGACTTTGTTGATAGTGCGAATAGCCCTCGTTAGCGGTGCCTCCCGCAGCAGCTTCGTGCGAGCGACGGGCTCGGCCAGCAGCGGCGGCCGGCGCCGGCGCCACACGTACCGCTCCGGGACGCACAGCGACAAGGCGCACAGGACCCCGGGGTTGCATAACTTCCCTCTCAACACCTTCCATATATATGAAGCGAGGGCCAGTTCTCGCCTCACCTCTAGTCTGTTATATCCCACCATTCCTAGTACAAATAGCGTGGGATACAACAATGGGTATCCAGGATATACACCATATTGTTTTAAGTAAAGGAGCCTAACATACTTATTTTGGATACGTTCCAACATTAGCTTGTATTTAGCTTCATGTGGACTCCAGATTACTGCGTTACTTTCGAGGTGACTTTTAACTAGAGCTTCGTACACGGTTCGTATCGCCGAGATATTTGTAAAGTCCTTTGCTAGACGCATTACAAAACCAAGATTTCTAAATGCCTTTTTGCAGATCCTACCGATATGCTCACGAAATGACCAATCGGCCTTTATGCCCACACCAAGATCACGTACCTCCGACACTCGCTGCATTGGCTTTCCACCGACATCGTATCGATGATGCACTGGGCTGCGTGCACGGCTGATTGAAACTATACTGCATTTAGACTCATTGAAGTACAGCTTGTTACACACACTCCAGCACACAGCCCTGTCGATATCCTCCTGCAACTTATGGCAATCCGAGACATCATCGATTACTCGGACTAGTTTCAAATCATCAGCAAATAAAAGGCACGTAGAATCCTTCACCACGTCAGGGAGATCGTTGATCATGAGGATGAATCCCAACGGCCCTAAATTACTGCCTTGACTCACTCCGGACCTGACGTAGTATGGTTGAGATTTGCTGCCCGCACAATCCACATACTGCTGCCTATCGCGCAAATAGCTAGCGAAGAATTCTAAAGTGTGTGGCGTGCAACCAGCCCTCGCAAACTTCATCAATAATATGTCGTTGTCCACCGTATCGAATGCCTTTCGGAAGTCAAAGTATGCAACGTCTACTTGTCTACCAGCATCCAAGGCTGGGACAATTAAGGTCGTTAGATGCAGGAGGTTTCCAGTAGTGCTACGCTCTGCTCGGAACCCATATTGCGCATCGGAAAGTTGAGCACTCACCTGAGACTGCAGGGTCTTATGTAAAGCCGACTCGAAGACCTTAGCAGGTGCATTCAATACCGCTACTGGCCTGTAATCACTGGGCACTGGCCCACCGCCACCCTTCGGCACAGGTACCACCCTGGTTACCTTCCACGTCTCAGGATACACCTTAGACGTCAGGCAGACGTTGAATATGTGGCACAGAGGTTCGGCTAGTGTCGAACGGCAGTCCTTCAAGAGGAAAGGTGGTATTCCATCTGGACCAGCAGAACGCTTTGCCGGAAGCCGAGCCAGGGCCTGCTGTATCTCGCTTAAGGCTGATTTAGACGATGCCAATTTTGAGACGCCTAAATTACGGCGCCTCGAAAAAGCACCGTGTAAACACTTTCCGCGCCATTTTTTCGCCGCATGCCAGCGCTGGCGCGGAATAGAACACGAGCCTATTTTTTGGCGCCAGTGACCCCCCCTCCGCGTCTCTCGCTGCCACTAATGACTGGTACTGAAAAAAAGCACCGTGTAAACACAACTGGCGGCGAGATTTAGGCGGCTGAACATAGTCATCGTCTAAACGGTCGGAGGTGTGCTGTGCGGTAATCACTGGCGCCGTAATTTAGGCGTCTCAAAATTGGCATCGTCTAAATCAGCCTTTACGTCCAGACGTTCAATGTGAACTCTTGCACTGCTCTCCCCCGCCGTAGCATCCGCTTTAACCCAGTCTAATTCAGCCGGCACCTGACTAAAGACGGAATAAAAAAACTTTGCGAACTCGTCGGCACATTCCTGTTCCCCTAAAATACGCCCGTCCTTTACCAGCTTCTGAGCAGAGCCACTGGATCTTTTAGATTTTACAAATTGCCAAAAAGACTTTGGATCCAACGCCAATTGTTTTTGGACTCGGTCCTGATAATGGTCATGAGCAGTTGCGATATCAATTTTCAATTGTGCCCGACACCTAGAGAACGCTTCGTAATCCTCATTAGATTTTGTTGCCTTATATTTCTTATGAAGAGCATATTTTATTTTAATGTCGCGAATTATTTGAGCCGTGTACCACTCCGGGTATGAATACTGAGAGCTTACAGCAGGCTTTCGCTTTTTAATGGGAACGCATTCATCTATTATCTGAGTGATTTTGCTATAGAAAAACAATAAAACTAGATTAGCCTCGATAATACTATAAATATCAGTCCAGTCAATACTACTTAATTTTAGATAAAGCGTGTGATAATCGGCTTTGTAAAAATTCCATTCACGCATCTCAAACGATTGTGGGATAACGCGCGGCGATTGGCTACTGTCATTACCAGCTGCGGCGGAGGTCGGTGTAGATACCGTCGCCGACACGCTCACCGCTAATGGAGGATGGTATATGTCAATAGGCTGTACGCTATCGTCATCACAGGCTGCATACACGGATAGCTTACCGTGAACGAGCTCCCCGCTCAACACTAGGTCGAGTTGTCTCCCATCGCAGTTGGGAATTTTATTCTCCTGAACGAAATTACAGTAGGCCATTAAATAATCATAGTTGTTACATATGCTACTATTACAAGAAAACAGATTAAAATCACCCAATACAATTATATTGCCTTTATACTTAATAACAAGTGCTTGTAATAAATTAAACATAATCGTGTATTCATTTTCATCTGTTCGGGGCGGGATATAAACTACACAAAGAGCGAATAAGAATTTGTTATTTAAATTCACCGTTGCACACACAAGTTCAAATGCACGCTCGTCCAGGTTGACGCTATGACTTACACGCCGCAGCTCAAACCGAGGTGTGGCCACTAAAAGTGCGCCGCCGTGTTTGCGGCCATCCGCGCGATCACATCTCAGAACTTGAAAACCAGGCGGTGCAATCTCAGAGTCATGGATAGAATCGTTGAGGCCGGATTCCGTTATAGCAAATAGCTCAAATGCAGAAGCTTGCAAAAGAAACAAAAAGTTTTTAGTTTTCGTTCTGAGCCCCCTTACATTCTGGTATAAAATTCCAAACTGAGTTTTCCTTGTCGAATTATTTATATCGATGGAGCTATTTTGGGTGGTTTGTTCTATTTGTTGTTCTCCGAAACCACACCCACTCGCTGTACTCCACGTTCACTGGCCAGATGGCCGAGTCGCATAACTTATCGTAGCTACACGCCGGAACTCCAATAACGAAGGATGAGTAATCCCTTTCCGTTTTATGCTTTATTTTTTCAATTTTGAATTTTTCCCTTTCTCCCCCACACACACTCTTTACGTATGCTTCCATCGTCTCCACTGTGGTATCTTTATGAAGCCTCCATACATGCAGGTACTTTTTCTTTTCCGCTCCCTGAATGTCAAGAACGTTTGAATTTTCCCCTTTCTTGATTTCAGGCTTTGTAAAAGTACGTCTTTTATTCCTAGAAACCGTAACCCACTCTTCCTTTTTTGCATTTCGGTTATTTACATCCACCTCGCCTGATGTAGTTTCGGCCGCCATACTAATTTCCGTATCGTTAGCCGTTGGCGAGACGCTCGCTGGTTTCGTGGCCACACGCTGTTTACTAACCACCGACGATTGATTCTGCCTTTTTGTTACGTTCGCAAATGATGGTATGGGTTGATCAGCTGTTACCGGTGACATCTCTTGGAAAATCGGTAATTGTCTCGACTTAATAAGTATTTCTAATTCCTCGATTTTGGTGATTTTGCCTTGGATAGCCTGCATACTTTCGCCGAGTGTTTTTATTTGCGACACTGTACTCATAACTGTTTTTTGAAGAGATTTGAAATTATTAGTTTGCTCATCCAGCTGTGACTTCATTTCGAGTCGAAATTCACGTAGTTCGCTGAGTATTATGATGTCACTGTCCGGCGGCGTTGCGTTTCCGTAGGTCCTACAACGGCTCCCTCGTTCGGTGTTTACAAAGTTTCCGGGTGTAAACGTTTGATTCAATACGCTCCCACGAACAGGTGTATCGGTGTTGCCTTTCTTCGGAACCTTACGTGAGCATTCCGGGCAAATCCAAGCACTCTTGTAGTCTTCGTCGAACGTTTCAAACACTTCTTTAGTGAGCGTCAGACACTTTAGATGAAATATGTTTTTGCATTGATTTTGAGAACATTCCATAAACGAGATGTCGAAAATGCCAAGATCACACGCATAACACTTTGTACCCATTTTAATTCAATAAATTGCAAGATATTTTTAAAAGTCCGAAGTAGGTAATGTCACTTGTACGCACTAAACCAATCGTGCGAGACACCGGTCGCCCGGTCCTGCGCCGTAAGCGAGAGGTCAACGTGACTGGTCGGTCCGCCTAAGGCGTCCAATGAAACGAGACACTGGCACTGCGCACAAACACCGTAAGACAGGGGTCTTCCTACACTGGTTTTTATGGTGAACCGAGTGGATGCGTCTAATCTCAACGAAGGGCGCGACGAACATATAACATTCAAGATGGCAACTATTGGGACAGTGTCGAGCACAGGGACGTTTTCCTTATATTATGTCTACATAATTCTACCAAATATTAGTTTCTGGTTGCCGGCTAGAGAATGCCTTATGGCATTCAGTCTTCCATTTATACCTACTGTTTTGTACTTTGCAATAAAGTTTAAATCCCGCTATTATTATAAAGGGGAATGTTTGTGTGTTTATCTGTATGTTTTTCACTTCTTCACGTTTAAACGACTGGAGCAATTTTGATACATTTTGGTATAAAGGTAGCTGACATCCTGGATTAACACATAGGTTACTTTTTATCCCGAAATGCAGTGCTCCCACCGCGGGTAACACCGCGCGGCGCAGCTAGTCAATAAATAAATAATAAGAGAATAGTAGGGAGTTGATAAACAATGATAAATTTGTTCCACAGAGAGCTATGCACCAGGAACGTGATGGTGCGTGGCTCAGAGGACGCAGCGCGCGCTGTGCTCGGACACTACGGCCTGGACCCGCGGCAGCCCGATGATAACTCCCCGCAGCACACGGTAAGCACCACCAACAGCTCTTGTGCCCATTTATTTATTTATTCAATTAGTTGCACAGCATTACAGTAATTAAACTAAAGCACTGTGAACTACAAAATCACTACATAGTATAAAACAAAGTCGCTTTCTCTGTCCCTATGTCCCTTTGTATGCTTAAATCTTTAAAACTACGCAACGGATTTTGATGCGGTTTTAATAGACAGAGTGATTCAAGAGGAAGGTTTATATGTATAATACATGCATAATTTGTTAGCATTTCACCCGTGCGAAGCCGGGGCGGGTCGCTAGTCATACATAAAATAAACTTAAATCTAGTTGGATTTAGGCTATGTCGTAAGTCAGGTTAAACCGGTTTAGGCTACTTCTGCGGTGCCTGTATTTTATACACCCACGGATGGACGGAACACGGATCATATTCCCTTTTGTGGATTTGCACTTTTCCACTACCTGGTACACAGTTATGTATATTCTAATAGAAATCAAACTAATATTATAAAGGCGATAGTTTGTGAGTGTATTAGTTACTTCTTCACGCTCAAACGACTGGACCAATTTTGATAAAATTCGGCATGGAAGTAGCTGAGGCCCTCGATTAACACATAGGCTACTTTTTATCCCGAAAATCATGTAGTTTTCCCGTGGGACGAGCGGGTAATACCGCGGGCCGCAGCTAGTCCTAGTATACAATTTTGATGATGAAAATGTATTAGTATTTAGAGAAGATTCGTGCTTGTAATACAAAAAATATTAATAGAATGGTGTGAGCTGGTTACGTCTGGTATAAGCTCGTAAATCGCCAAAGTAAGGCTTCAATGACTTTAATACACATGTGTGACATGTGTCTTCCATCCACGTGTACATTTTTAAGCTATCGTAGTCTTTTCGGTGACGTAACATTATACAACAAAACAAATATTGCCTTTTTTAGAAGTACCAGGCTTATTACCCCTACGTCTCCGTTCAAAGTTGACGACGCGGTTAGCGTAGTTTGTAGTGTAGTGCCTTCTGAACCGGCGGTTCTGGGTTCGAATCCCGGCCGGGAAAATATTTTTGTGATGAACTCGAATATTTGTTCCTGGGTCATGGATGTTATCTATATATGTATTTTATATTATGTATATCGTTGTCTGGTACCCATAATACAAGTTTTGCCTAGTTTGAGACTAAGTTGATTTATGTAAGATTGCCCCTAATATTTATTTTAATGATTGACTTGAACTGATTATATTCTAAAAACTAAAATTAAAACTTAACATTCATAAAAAATAAAAATACCTATAACCTAATAACAAAAAAGAGAGCTAGGCTAAAAACCGTCCCGCGTTCCTCCTGAAGCAAAGGTGCCCATCACGCTCGCCGCGTTGCCACGTTGAATAGCGATAGACAACCTTTGCATCAAGAAGGACCCGGAACGAGGATCGAGACCTGCTTGTGCCAAGCGCCGCCCCAGCTCCATTAAAAAGGTTTTACCCTCCTCTCCCTATGTTAATGTATATTTGTACATTTGTTTAGTTTTGTCTCAAATTCCCTCACACAATGATCTACCCCAGTGTTCCACAATATTTTGCGTTCAAGATGTACATAGGAAGTCGGTAAATAGTGTATAATAACGGTGTGATGTGTGTGCAGCCCGCGACAGACATAGCGGCGCTGGGCTCGCTGCTGCGCGACGTGTGCTCGTGGGGCGCCGCGCCGCCGCTGCCCGACTGCCCCTATCGAGAACATGTGTAAGTATATACAACCATATGTCTTCCTATTCAACTTGTTAAAAAAGCTGTTTACACTCACGTGAAATTTTCAAGAACGGCCCCACATATTTTGAACCCGTACGGAGCTCTTCATCAGGTACTGGCTACCCGTACAGCGGCGCGGCAACTTCGTCACTAATTCTTTGATCAACTCTCCGCTCTAATAGCTGATGAAGAGCTCTGTACGAGTTCGAAACATGTAAGGCCGTTCCTGACAGTTTCACTTGAGTGTAAACCGCTTGTCTACCTATTTACGAAAACACTCGGTTATTCACAGGGTTAGAAAAAAAAAGCAATGTCACATTCGGGGACATCGATACGATCGAACTTCTTGTATCATTCTTATTTCGCTATCGAGCTTGTAACTCGCCCGATTTCTCTCCAACTTTACTTGATTTAAGGTGACGGGTAATGCGAAACTAGCGCCACTTACGAATTTTTATTATATCTTCCAAACCAGATAAATTTTAAGTAATTGCAAGATATTAGGAGCTGGAAAAACACCTTTAGTGTTTATTGAGTCATTATAAACAATTTCTTGTTCTTTAGTTGTCTCTAAAAACTTGCCCAAAACTATTGTGGCCGCTTTTGACGTGAACGAGTTTTGTAAGGTAATAAAATTGTATGTAGTGATTTAATAAATATTAAAGGTGTTTTGCTAGCTCCTAGACTTCAGCTATTTCTAAAAAAATATCAGATTACTTTATTACTATTAGATTTATATAATCAACTCATCCTCTTCCAATTAGATTACAGTACTGCATAATTTGTATATTCTTCCATAGAAACCAAGTGATACAGCTGTGCTGGAACGCGAACCCCAACGAGCGGCCCACGTCGGCCCAAGTGCATGCGCTCCTCGAACACCTGTACCTGTCCCAGCTGCAGAACCACGATGACGGCCCGCAAGCCAGCACCAGCGACTTCGAGGAGCGCTGGCAGCGCCTCAAGCCCAACACCATCCCCAAGGTCGACGAGCACGTCGCCATCGTCCACGCCCCGTCCACCTCCATGGCCTCCCATTTCACTGGCTCTGAAGAATTCGACGTCCCCACCGTCCGAGACTCGCTCAGCGTCGATATGGACACTGCCGTCTCTCGATCCAGCAGCATCATGTCCGACAAAGACCCATTATCCATCCAAATTAAATCGGAAAGCATGACCAACCTCCACGGCTCGCTGGAGGACGTTCGGAACATATATCTCACGCACAATGAGCAGGCGGTGCTGGAGTGTCATCAGGCCAATCCGATCGAAGACAAGGAGGATCGCTCGGACGCCTCGGTCGATCCGTGGCTGAAGGACATCATTGCGGGCAGTCAGGACGACGTCAGCTATTACAAGGATGTCAGCGATGTCATAAAGAATTTAGATAACATTCTCAATTCGGAGAAGACGTCCAGCTCGGAGTCAAGCCACCAGGCAAGCCCGTCGAGGGACAATTTGAGCTTGGACTGCAAAAAAGATTATCCGATGCAGTCGAGTATGGTCAAATCGCCAGGTATTACTAACTTCCAGAACATTCTAGAGGTCGATTTTGAAGATAAGTCGCCAGAAAAGAAACTAGAAGCGGAAGAAGATAGGGATACTATAGGCACGCTCAGTCACTCCTTCGAACGACATAGCGACACCACCAGTCAACAGACGCTGGAAAACTTGACTCCGGACACTCCCATAAGGGATTTGGAATTACCGTGTGATGACAGAATAAATGCGGAAATGCAAAATAAACTACATACGGTTGAAAAATGTGAAGAAGTCCGAGTCGACGCAGTATTGCCAAAAGAAAATAAAATAGATAATAGTAATAGTGTAGTAACTGATTTATGTATAGCGCCAATGCATAGTGTTAATGATGTTAAGAATGTGTATGTGAATGAAGACTGCCAAACGCCGAGTGATAGTAACTTAACTGATATAGTGAGTGATAAGGAAACAGTGGAAGCTAAGTCAATAAGCGAGGTTAAAGATAATGATCCTGTTTGTGAAAGCGTAGAGGAAGTAATTACTAAGACTGTTCAGAGTATGGAACAAAACGTGCCAGTGAATGTACAAAATAAAGAGATCTTGCCTGTATTCCCTGAGATAGCTGAAAATAATAAAATAGCAGATCTGTTACCCAACGCTCCACTAGAAAATAATCATGCAATTGTCTCAGGACCAGAAACAACTAGCACAAATAGTCAAAAAGAAATAAATAATGATCTCATTACACCTGCAAAAAGTACAACTGATAGTAAAATTACACCAGTAGATATGGTAGCCCTGGAAACTAAAACACCAGCTCCTGAAACTGAACAACTAGACAATGTTAATCATGCGACGTTTGAACGTCCTCCTAGAATAGAAGAATCTAAACAAGGTGACACACCTATACCGACTTTTGACATGAAAGAAGAATCTTGGCCTGAATCAGTACAAAGTGAACCTATCCGTGCCCCTCCCGGCATGAGCGCCATATTTTCTAAAAGCAATATTGAAAACGATATTGTAACAGTTCCTGTGTCAATTACGGAAACAAATGTGGCCGCGTCTAAGAGCCCTGAAGAAAATCTTGCGGGATCTGTAGATAAAGAAATAGTGAAAACTAATATTCTAATCAATGTAACAACACCTACACTGATTTTATCAGAAGTGCAAGATGATATACAAATCTCGACAGATTTTGGAAAGGTTCCTGAAGGGTTTGTTGACAAAATAATAAAAGAAGCTGAGACTGCTGCACTGCATAGCATTGAAATCACTCATACGAAAGCATCAGTACCTGAAGCATTAATTATTCCTAAAATAGACGTATTGAATGTATTTATTGAACATGAAATTAAATCATCTGAAAGATCCGCTGTAAACAAAGATGCTCGTAATTCAAAAGTTGAGCTTGCCTTAAATGAACCAAAACCAGAGTGCGTTGAGCAAGATTCTCCAATTATAATACTCAAGGAAGAGGCAAAAATATCCAACAATAGCAGTTTAGATAATATCACGAAAGAAATCTTGCTTGATGCTTTACAAGATGTACCAAAAGCTATGGAAAAAGCTGACACCGTGGATTTTTTTCAAGGGTTTAAATTAAAGGAGGACCACTTAACTACTGTTACCAATTTAGAAAGTTCTGTAGTGAAATCGCTCGAAGCTGATACGGAAATCCTTGTAACTGAAATAATCCCTGAAATTAGACATAGTGATAGCAAGCAACCGAGTCATGAAGAAAATCGGAATAGCGAGATTGGTAACAAACAACATGTAACGGTAGCACTTGGTCAGGAAATCCATGAAATTAAATCGCTTCCAGAACAAAACGTTACAAACCAACCAAACTATGAAAAGCAACTAAGTAATGAGGTTCTTAGTAAAGACACTGAAACACACGCAGTCATCCCCCAAACGTCACTTGATCTTGAATCGACAGCCAGTGCAGATTCTTCACAGAGTACTTTTCTCATTAAAGATACTGTGAAAGAAGAATCTAAGGCTGCCATACCTGAAAATCACAAAGAGGCTTTACTAGACGAGCCAGTGAAAGAGATAATGGAACCGGAAGTCAATACTGAAGTTACATTCAATACATTTCGTGACTCTGAAAGAGAAGTAGCAGAAAGTCTATCAACTAGGGATACTCAAAAACCTGAAGAACCTAGTCGTAATAAAGAAAATAAACGATCAAATGTTACAGAAGAAATTATCCCTAAAGAAAATATTGACGAACAACATGCTCTTCCAAGATCCGAAAACAAAGAAAATATCAATATGCTTAAATCTAACGACAGCACAGCCTATATGAACTTTGCTGATGGCGTACAATCTGAAATCATAGAAAAAGACCCTATGGCTGAAAATGTTAAAGATACCATTAATTCTTGTTTAGAAACTCCAGGAAACGAAAACTGTTCACTAGTCAAGAACGAATCTACTGTGTACTTAGATCTGCCGACTGTGATACAAAATACTGATGACTTCTTACACGCGGAAAGACAAGTTAGTAGCCAAGTCAATGAGAAAGACCCTCTATGTTCGAGCACACCTAAAAGCGAATTGGATGATATTTCCAACTCAATAGAAGAGAAATCCGATGCGTTTTCCGAAACTAAAGTCCCCAATTATGGCCCCGGAGTAACTCTAACTAAATTAGAACAACAGTGTGTACCAGACTTTCTGAGCCCATTTGATTCGCCCACCAAAAGTCACCCCACCGACACGTACGATGAAAACAGCTCAGTAGTTCTAGGCCCTTTTGAGAACTGCACCATGGAACTATTTAAAGGTCTCAAATCAGGTGCAGACTTAGGTGATATACCTAAAGAGGAGATTTTAGCTTTCTCGTCGAATTTCAGCGAAATTAATCTCGAAACGCCGTCGCCACTACGCGACGGTAACTTTCTAAACGAGGTGCCAGACATTATTCACGATGATATACAATTCGATGACATTTCTAGTGAACCTAAGGATGAAGTAGATCCTAAGACTGACGTTAGCGACCCCACTGATCAGTCTCTCACTGAGAAAAAAGTGTCTCCCTCCACACCGCCCAATTCTCCAGGGTATTTTCTAGCCTCAACATCGCAACAGAAGTATCTAGTCGACATAGATTTGAACCAACCGACCGAGCCTGCTCCTGTTGAGTCAGATTCGGGTTTAAGCTCCTTGCATAAAGAGATCGAACTGAACCAAATAGAGTTGCAAATCACTTCGAAACTTGCGATGGCGGAGAACGAAAATAATTTGAATATAGAATATTCTGGGCCTTTGACCGTTGAAGGTTTAGTGCAGAATGATTTAGTGAGGGAAGAGGAATCGGCCCCTGAGACATTTCTAGCGGGGAACGGAGGGAATATTGACGACGTCCGAGAGATGTTCACGTTAGATGAAGATTGTGTCAATGCGCTGAGGAACGAGTTGGAGCTGAAGCTACCCTTAGCACAGGTGAGTCGTTGTTTAATTTTTACATATTTCTTGAGATACTACAGCGTCTGACCATATATTTCGAGTAGTTTTGGAACTGTTCATTACGCTTCGGAATATACAGTAGAAATAAACAAAATTCATTGAGCCCCTTTTTCTCATACTTTTTCATGCGTGTGGCATTTATATGGTAAAAATTTGTGTGGCATGAATATATTGGTAAAGATCAATCCATGTGTGGGTAACCGACATCTAGTCGCGCTGACCATCGGTGGTCCAGGCTTCAAATGAACCTCGTTTGTAGGTGGCGGCGATAGAGCCGGCGTGCCCGACGGAGAGCCCGGCGGAGAGCGAGGCGTGGAGCGGCGCGCTGCCGCCGCCGCCCGAGCTGGTGCTGAGCTACCCCGGCGCGCTCAGCCCCATCGCCGAGGAGACCGGCCCGCAGCTCTCCGCCTACGAGAACGACGCGCTGTGTGAGTGCCGAGCTGTTCTGTTCACTAATGTTTGACCAAAAAACGTTTGACCAAATGATCACTTGACCAAACAACGTTTCACCAAATAATCATTTGACCAAATGATCATTTAACCAAACGTTATTTCAAGATGAAGATGAGGATGAGGATGAAGACGAAGATGAAGATGAAAAATGTATCTCTATCTTATCTGTATCTTATCTTTATCCTATCTTTATCTTATCTTTATCTTGTCCTGTCCTGTCCTGTCCTGTTCTGTCCTGTCCTGTCCTGTCCTATACTGTCCTGTCCTGTCCTGTCCCGTTCCGTCCCGTCCCGTCCTGTCCTGTCCTGTCCTCTATGGATATAAAAAAAAAACTAACCTAACCTAACCCGGCCGGGTCGGATCTGCTCTGAAAGGTGATTGATTCACCTCAAATTTGGTCAAATGACTCAGTTGCTAAATGATCATTTGGTCAAATGAACCATTTGTAAAATGATCATTTTGCGAAACGTTATTTTGGTGAAACGTTATTTTGGTGAAACGTTGTTTGGTCAAACGTTTTTTGGTCAAACGATAGGACACCGTTCTGTTCTCTCAACCTTTGTCGGGGGTTCCACTCCTCGAAGCCACGTCAGGGCTACTGAAGTTCGGGAGACCTGATGCGTGGATAGAGTGAAGGCAGTGGATAGAGTGGATACCCTCCTGAATTACCGACACCCTCTGCTGCAGCTCGCAACCACATGAATCTAATTGGTTGATTGGTTCGGAGACTTGTAATCTACTAGCACCTCTCCTCTACCACAACTTTGACACGCGACTCTTTCTCGCACGAAATATACTACCTATCCCCTTCTGTACAATATCGTGAGAGAGTGACGGGTGATGCTATGTCGCACGACATGAGTCGCGAACCATAGTTGTGCTAGACGGGCTAATATAATTTCTTACCGTTGTAGGGAACGCATCACAACGCACGGACTCCTCGGAAAGTTATCCGGAGCCATGCAACAATTCTACAGAGGAGCCCACAGAACTGCCCACCGGTCTACCGAGCGGCCACGACACTTACAGCCTGCCCGGCGCCAACCACACCTACACCGTGCAAGCCACCAGCTCCAAGGAGTAAGTAATCCAACGTAATGCCATTTAATTATAAGTTATTACAAGTTCTTACGCAGCTCTCATCGCATTTACTTTTTTGATGATCCCATGTTACTTAGGTTCTTATTGGTTGGCCATACACAAATTCTTCATATATCCGAACCGCTCTCTCAGAATTGTGTCACGAGATACGTAACTAGCCGTAGCTCAGACCACGGTCTTTTTGGGCTGTTACCGCACACTATGTCGTTAAACGCTTGTCGGACCAGTATTTTTTGAATTTATGTAAATAGTGAAATTTAAGTTCTTTTATAATAATAATAATAATAATAAGACATTTATTCATTGTTTTTGTACATTTTTGGTTATGACATGTTATAATAACAGTTGTATAGTATACAAAACAATGAAAAGGTAGATGGCATAAGCATGGATGGCATGGATGGTATAGGCATGTTTGTTATAAATAAAATAAAAATAAATGTCCTCTTGCACTCTTTGGTGACCTAGCCTGAGCCATGCCACAACTTGGTGCCTCAACTTTATGGTATCTGATAACAGAGTCGAAAGAATTTATTTGACTTGATCTGTGGCTAGCAGCCTCGACTTCTCTTACGATTGACACGTCGACAGTAAATGAGTGTGAATGAGTCGCATTTAGCAGTTATTCGCGACTTCATTTCTTCAGGATAGATAGAACGTTGCCATTAGTAATTGTCTTAATTTCTTAGTGTGACTGTTTTCTCGATAATTTTTTTAATTATTATATGCTTGTTTCCAGGATAACGATGAGCGCCGATAGCCTAAACGCCAGCCCGGCGAAAACCAACGCCATCGACGACCGGACGTTCACCAAGGAGGACGACAAGCCCTGCGAGCGACTGTCGCAGGTGTCGCCCTTCGTGCTCAGCCCCACCACCGACAGCTCCGCGCCCGCCTCCCTCGTCACCGGCGTGTCCACGCTGTCCCGCACCACCGTCCCCACCGTCCCCACCGACGCCAACATCTCCAAGCCGGAGGAGACCCAGCTCTCCAAAGCGACGAGCATCGACTCTTGGTGCTCGAACGACACGCTGTACAACGTCGAAGAAGCCTTCGACGATCTGGCGTCCGACCCGGAGCTGCCGGCGGACTTCGACGCCGAGGACGAACTCGACAACAGCGAGAGCAGTCACACGTTAACAGTGAACGACGAGAAGGAGCTCAGCCACGTGTCCACGTACATCGTCCACGACAGCCGCTCCGACGACGACCGCTTCTCGCCCGACTCCATCACTGCCAACGACAACGACAACTACACGTATACGAAAGCGAAGACCGACGCGGTCACGTCGCCTTCAGTGATAACGAAGTCGGAGCCCAACGATTCGAAAACTCAAACGAAGGATCTCGCGTACGGAACGATGGGATCGGGCCCGTCCTACTCTAATTGTACTACTGAAGTGTTGTCAGCTGATAACGGGTGGATGTTTCCGCATCCAGAGCTAGTAAGACGCTCGCCAATCGACCGTGATGTTGAGATTTCGGCTTTGCCACAGTCCAAGGATAAATCGGAGCTTGAAAGCAGTCCGCAGCTGAAGAGCGAACCTTGTGTCAAGAAAATGGACAGCGTCGACATATCCTGCCTGGAAGATGATCTGCTAGCGAACGAGACGAGCCCCAAATACAGTCCCGAACAGGCAGAAGTCCACGAGAGTCCCAACTACCACTACGATATGGCGACCGGAGTCACCAGCACCCCTCTCACGGAGGTTCCGTCGGAGGAGAGCGTCGAGCCGGTCACCATGTCGCTCGTGGAGGAAACCAGGACTCCGGAGAATCTACCCAATACCATACCGAACTTTCACTCGTTCCTGTTCTCCGCCGAGTTGCGACCACAGGAGACGCCCACCGCTGTGGAGGGGAATGCTGAACAAACGGAAGTGGTGTTAGAGGGCGACAGCACGCGGCTCGGCTCCGACATTACCCCGTCTTTCATAGAATTCATGCAAGCCGCCACTTCGAAGCCGCAGGAGACGTCGCGTTTACAATCTAGTCAAAATGGTTCAGATGACTTTGGCCGATTCGAAAACTCCGTAAAGTTCAAGCCTCAGGACCTTTCCGCGAACGCCAGTAATGCTCTGATTTTGGCAGAGACAGAAGCTTCGAGTGTAGCGAACGATTTGATCGGGCCTAGTCAGAGCCGCGAAGCGACAACTCTAGTTTTAAGTCCGCCTAGTATTACGAATTTTAAAGAATCTCACGTAGGTAAGATTGATACGGTTATTATTACCGACTTAGAGGAGGATGAGACGGAGCAGCCTCATTCCATTATTATCGCCGAAGTTTCCAATGAAAAAGAGAGTCCGAACAGGACTTTTGATTCTCACCTTCTGGAACTGAATCATACGTACGACTCGCATTCGAGTAGGAGGCACAAAGATGGCGCACTTAAAGAGTGCAACAGTGACAATTCCAGAGACGTAACAGTCAACGGCGTCAACGATGAAAGTTGTGATTTAGAGAAACAAGCTGAAGCCAAATCTCCTGAAGCGAAAACCGAAGAAACGAAGCAAAATGAACAAACCGTGAACAACGTAGACGCGCCCAAAGATGTCCCAAATGGTTCGGTCGC
The DNA here is from genome assembly GCA_932273695.1 of Apotomis betuletana. NCBI lineage: Eukaryota > Metazoa > Arthropoda > Insecta > Lepidoptera > Tortricidae > Apotomis > Apotomis betuletana. Next base: position 23,585,162 of record OW026307.1, read on the forward strand.
GAATCTAGTTCACATAAACAATGTTGACATCAAATGCAATGGCAACAGCGAAAAGTTCGCCACCGTCAACTTCATAAACGAATCTTTTGAAGAGCTCATGGAAAGCAATGTCGACGATGGCGACCTCAAAGATAGCAAACTCGATGAAGTTCTGGAAGATTCCGGAGAGGATAAAACACTCCCTTTAAAAGATTCTCCGGTTGCACCAGTTCCGGAAGTGAGTCAAGACGTTAATGGAGTAGAAGAGAAAATGGCGGTTGTCACGGAGGATTTTTTACAGAATGAGAAGAAGTTTTGTCAGCTCGACGCCTACCTGCCGCTCCTAAGTGACATTAGATTCACAGGTAAGACTTTTAACGTATATTTTCTTGAGATGTACTTTGACTGAATCTGGTTTATACCCATCCCTTTTATACCCCCGACGAAAAAAGACGGGTGTTATAAGTTTAACATGTGTAACTGTGTGTCTGTGTGTCCGTCTGTGGCATCGTAGCTCCCAAACCGGTGGGCCGATTTGAGGGCGTATTTATCGTAAGCCTGATTTGTCGAGATGGTTCTTAGCTTTGTTTGATAAAAATCGGAGCTCTCGTCTCAAAGATATTCAGCTTTTAGTGAAACAAGGGACCGGCTCTCAGCCAATATTGAAGCTAGGAATTCCAAACTTTGTTTTTATGTTCTGTTTTAGTAGCATTTTCTATATCACTAATTTAAACAGGGTTTCATGATGACCAGCGACTTGTATCGGAGGTGTAATTTATGTTATTACAAGCTTTTATTTAACTTGCAATATATGTATGTAACTATGTTTGTTAAGGTGGAATCTTGCAACTCAATCATGAAGCAGATATCTACAACCGATTGAGCTGAAATTTTGCATACCTTCTTAACTTTGATGAGAATACAATAATACGGCATCATGTGGCTGCTCTGGTCATGGAGCCGGAAGCAGCCCTAGAAACTTTGTGATGGATAAAGCAATCTTACCGAGTTTGGGGCCTTTAGAATCGTCTCAGTGAGCAATTGATGGATGTTCTAAGAAAAGTACAGTCGGTTATAAAAGCGTTTCACAAAAATGTCATTTTTGACAACAACTTTTTGCAGTAAAGATTACATGTATGTGTATATTTCCATATATGTTCCTATTGTTCCTGTTGTTTCTTAGGAACTGGTTAAATGTTTTGATCACAGCAAGATAGCTTATCTACTCATTATCTCAGCGGTTCTGTACCGCTACCGGCCTGATAATTTGCCGAAAAATAACTCGATACTGAGAAACAAATTATGCTATCACTTTATCATTAATAATACTAGCACATGACCTAATCCAAGACGAATACTAGAATCATATCTTTGTAAAAGTTGCTCCGTAACGTCTTGATAACATTATTGATGACAGTCGTGTTCAAAATAAGTATTCAGTATCAGTTTGACTGTCAAAGCATAACCTCTTTTGATATGGGTAATTACGGGTAAATTTAATTTTAAAGTCATGAACATGAGAAACTGCTTCATGAAAACTCACGTGTCATGTTTTTATATTTATAATTTTATACCCCAACATACTATTGGTTTATTTAAATTGTCCTTTTAAAATTAGAGGGTTATTTGTCTGAAGCTGTGATAGATTCAGACTTGTTTCAACAAGTTTAATCTTCGTTCTGTGACCGGATGTTGGCTTTTAGTTTTTATGCAGCTATTACACTTTCCTAAATTAGTCCCTGACGAGAGAGATGCAGCAATACGAAAGAGTGAGATACGAGTTATCTCCATACGTGTCTCACATATTGCTGCATCCCTCTCGTCAGTGACTAATTTAAGAAAGTGTAATAGCCGCATTACATTGCATAATTTACTATATCATAATTATCATATCATCAATGGTTTAAATCATTTAAGGTCGCAAATAGGTGTTTGCTGCCGGGGAAAGGCCGACTATTCATAATATAAGCTTATTATTATGTACCTATTTTTAATTCATCGTATTTTAATATTGACGCCTAGAGTCCCTTAACATCCCTGACAGTATAGGTTAAGAGTATTGTAGTAATGGGACCCTGAGACAGTATACATCTCCCGGTAAAGTGTGCTCAGTGATTTGTCTGTTGCATTAATTTACTATTATATTGTTGTGATGTAATTATAATTGTAATTTTATATAAAATTTTGTTATACAAGGACATAGAATCAGACATGTAAAGGTGCCTTTGAGGCTATCAAAATACTGAGACAATATACATCTCCCGGTAAAGTGTGCTCAGTGATTTGTCTGTTGCATTATTTTACTATTATATCGTTGTGATGTAATTGTAATTTTATATTAATTTTTGTTATACAAGGACATAGAATCAGACATGTAAAAGTGCCCGTGAGGCCTATTTGCGGAATAAAGATAGAAATTTTAAACTCTTGTACTTTGTAGGACCGGGGTCAGAGATAATGAGCACGTCGTTCACGGGCGAGTCGCCGGGCGAGGCGCGCGACTCGCACGACGCCAAGGACTGGGACAGCGACAGCGACTCGCGCTCCACCAACTCGTCCAGCGGGGAGTTCATATGGAAGGTGAGGGACTATGTGATAATATTACTAAGACTAGCGTGAGACGTTTTTGATCATTATAACAACGGTTTAAATTCACGTAAAAATTGTCAGGAACAGCCCGAAGTGTTTTACTCATATAGAGCTCTTCATCAGGGACGCAAGAGCTCCATATGAGTTCGAAACTTGTCGAGCCGCTCCTGACAATTTTCGTATGAATTTAAACTGTTTTTATAATGATTAAAAATATTGTGTGTGGCTTGAACTGAACAGTAAACATGGTAAATGTCTCAACGTTTGACACTCATGTGATTAAATTTTTATTCAATCTTTACAACCGACTTTAAAATAGGGGGGTTTTCATTTCGACTGTATGTTTTTTGTACGTATGTAACGCGATCATTCCGCCAAATATGAATCGATTTTGATTATTTATTTTTGAGAAATCCAACAAAAAACAAAATATATGAAAACAAAGTTTAAATAAATACGGTGTTAAATACTGAGACTACCATGTCAGCTTTTGTTTGTGGAATTCAAGTTTTTTTAACTCCGTTTGCAGTAAGTTCTCTAAAGAGTGACGAACTAATAGAAGCAGATGTCTTTGTAATGATATCAATATAACGTAACGTAGAATATATAATTAAATGTCTACAACCCCATGCTTTATATGACTTCCTTAGTTCCAAGCCAAAATTTAGTTTCTGTTATGTATATGTTAAAAAGTTTGACATCATCCCGTTATTAGTTATAGCCTGACAATTTGGTTGATTACATCGCTGCGGCGCCGCAGCATATACATGCTGTATGTACAGTGATGGATAGTAAAACTCGTACCTTTCTGACCCTTATTGTCACTGGGACAAGTGTGAGAAAAGCACATGTTCTAATTTTCTTGACTGTACATTATAGCCATATGAAAGCTGTTTGAAGCGGCACTACCCCAGGATTAAACCGCAACTTGTCAGGCCATACTTAATTCTGAGCTAAATAAATGGCTTTCCAGATTGAAATTGAAACAGAACTTTGTCTTTATACATATTTTGTTCATCGACATGTCATTTAAGAAACAAAGTAGTGGCCGAATATTAATTCCTCTATACGTATTTATATATTTAGACATGTAACAGCTGTCGGCAATAAATATTAAATACTGGCTGCGCCGCGCGGTATCACACGGAACACTACATTTTCGGGATAAAAAGTAGCCTATGTGTTAATCCAGGGTGTCAGCTACCTCCATACCAATTGTTTTGAAAATTTGTTCAGCCGTTTAAGCGTGAAGAAATAACAAACACACACATGAACACACTATCAAACTTTCGCCTTTATAATATTAGTGTGATTTGCTACTTTTCACTAATCGAGTCACGTCACGTGAGTCACGTGACGTGAGAGACAAAAAGTCACGTTATGCTACCTCCCTAAGTAGCTTGTCTCTTACAAACCACATTAGAATATAATTATTATTTGTCAAACATAGTTACAAATTGCGTGTTACATTATTATGTGAAAGATCACTATTTCTTGCCAGTACAAATGTGAGGGTTATTTGACCCTAATATAAAGGAATCAAAGAAATAAATGAAAATTAAAACAATGTCAGCAGGAAATCAGTGACAAATAATGATAATTTATATTATGTTTGTGTGTGTGTGTGTGTGTGTTTTTCGACCCTAACATTATCAAAATTTTACTATATATATACGCAGCTGTTCATGTCATATAACGCCGTAATGTACTGGTTGTGGTTTGCATGTGTGTGAATAATATTGTATATGTGGACGATAGGGCGGCGACGGGCAAGAGACGTCTGTCGTGCCCACCACGCAATTTGACCATGTAAGTGTTTATATACGTATATACTTATAATGTATGCTACAATTAATAATATATCCTTATAATTATTTATCTAATCAGTGCTCCCGTATCTACCCTTTGATGCCTTTTTAGCTACTAGAACCAATTTGAAAGTAACATCTGTGGCTGCTTTTTTGTCCGAAGACCTAAAATATTCGGTTCAAATGAAATCAACTTTGTATCACACTGATGCTTCATTGTTTCATTACGACGACATATTGACGTAATATCAAATCTAAAATCTATATTTTTCGATCACCTTCAAAAAGCTTATTTCAGATACTTATTACATATAACGCCATCAAGAGGGCGTTCTTTTTGACCTTTCTACTTCAATATTCGTATTTCGCCATCCCGCTTAGGCTCCCAGTCTACTGAAGCGGAACGGAGAAAATGAACCAATCAGGATACGCTCTTGTAAAGCCCAAAATAAGTACATTTAAATCTGAGGAATGTAATATTTCCTTTCGAAGCACAATTGTGTTTTTCGACGTGATTTTATAATGTGGGATTTGTAGGCTCATTATAACAAAGATCAACACGCAAAGTAAAATTAAATTGCGCTCATACGTGGTCCACACCGGGACTCGCCGGCATGTTTGGATTACCGGCCCAAACCTTTCGACCAGAGACGCACTATACGTACGCTTTCAATTTTCCCATCCGTTATGATCCCAGTATATTTACCTTTTTTTGCGGATTACTTCTGCGGAATGTGATTGTTCTATTTTACACAGCTCCGCTACAGTGAACTGCCTTACGCTCCCCAGTTTTCAGTCAGATATTTTTTGACACATTTCGAAATAGAGAATTAATAAGTAACATTTGACAGCGCGGTTCGACCGGCTCCCCGGGCGCGACGCGGGCGGGCGGCTCGTCGTCCGGCTCCGGCTCCGGCTCCGGCTCGGAGGGCGACGAGGTGGAGTTCGTGCCGTCCTCGTGGGACTGCCGCGCCGAGCCCGCCAAGTCCTCGCTGCGGAGTCTGCGCCACGTCTCGCAGGTCAGTGCTCCCTGCTCTTGCAGTTCGTGCCGTCCTCGTGGGACTGCCGCGCCGAGCCCGCCAAGTCCTCGCTGCGGAGTCTGCGCCACGTCTCGCAGGTCAGTGCTCCCTGCTCTTGCAGTTCGTGCCGTCCTCGTGGGACTGCCGCGCCGAGCCCGCCAAGTCCTCGCTGCGGAGTCTGCGCCACGTCTCGCAGGTCAGTGCTCCCTGCTCTTGCAGTTCGTGCCGTCCTCGTGGGACTGCCGCGCCGAGCCCGCCAAGTCCTTGCTGCGGAGTCTGCGCCACGTCTCGCAGGTCAGTGCTCCCTGCTCTTGCAGTTCGTGCCGTCCTCGTGGGACTGCCGCGCCGAGCCCGCCAAGTCCTTGCTGCGGAGTCTGCGCCACGTCTCGCAGGTCAGTGCTCCCTGCTCTTGCAGTTCGTGCCGTCCTCGTGGGACTGCCGCGCCGAGCCCGCCAAGTCCTTGCTGCGGAGTCTGCGCCACGTCTCGCAGGTCAGTGCTCCCTGCTCTTGCAGTTCGTGCCGTCCTCGTGGGACTGCCGCGCCGAGCCCGCCAAGTCCTTGCTGCGGAGTCTGCGCCACGTCTCGCAGGTCAGTGCTCCCTGCTCTTGCAGTTCGTGCCGTCCTCGTGGGACTGCCGCGCCGAGCCCGCCAAGTCCTCGCTGCGGAGTCTGCGCCACGTCTCGCAGGTCAGTGCTCCCTGCTCTTGCAGTTCGTGCCGTCCTCGTGGGACTGCCGCGCCGAGCCCGCCAAGTCCTTGCTGCGGAGTCTGCGCCACGTCTCGCAGGTCAGTGCTCCCTGCTCTTGCAGTTCGTGCCGTCCTCGTGGGACTGCCGCGCCGAGCCCGCCAAGTCCTCGCTGCGGAGTCTGCGCCACGTCTCGCAGGTCAGTGCTCCCTGCTCTTGCAGTTCGTGCCGTCCTCGTGGGACTGCCGCGCCGAGCCCGCCAAGTCCTCGCTGCGGAGTCTGCGCCACGTCTCGCAGGTCAGTGCTCTTTTCACAAACTAAACCGTGGCATATCGAGGTGAAATAAACTGTTCAACGACGATTACCGGCACTCTGACGTCTGCTCGTCTAGCACAACTACGCTTCACGACTCTTGGTGCGCGACATGGCATCGCCCGTCACTCTCTAGCAGTACAGCGAAGAAAGAGAGGGGTAATATTTCTCTCTGTTGTGCTTAGAGGTGCTAGTCTAATAAAATCAATATAAATAAATAATAAATATCAGACAAACTCACAAAAAACGACATAGTCCGAAATTAAGCTTGTATTATGGGTACTAGACGACTATATACATACTATTATATATATAAATATATACTAGAATACATATCCATGATCCAGGCACAAATAGGACTTACCCTTGCCGGCTTGTTTAAAACTTTATTATTTATTCTTATAGAAAATATTAATGCTGAGAGAATATTTTGTTTTTCTTTAGATTTCCAAGAAAACGTTACCATAAAAATCACATTTAAGAAATTAGGTAAATCATTAGAATAAGTAATAGTGCCATGTTAGATATTTAGAACATGTCAATAACTTATTATTATTATATATGTTATACGTATAGTTTACGTTATCTTTTTAATAAACTACTTATAGAAGATGATCTAGGTACATAATGGACAAAATAATTACTGAAAAGAAAACACATTTACGCTATTACTAAATGTATTAAAGTGTAACATTTTTATTAGTCATTTGATTAGTTTTACTTTAAATATCTTCATATCAGAAATTCCAACTGAACTTATCTAGGTTCCAAAGTTTTGGCGGCGGGATATGTAAACAGGCCGCAACATTTATCCGTTGCTTGATTGCATTGGATTTTAGCGTTGCCGCACTGAGTTATTTTAATTTAATGATGATTTATTAGCATTTTATATATTGTAGCTAATTATATAAAATTGTAAACATCCTCCGTACTTTTTCGCATATTGTACACTTTCGCAAAACTTCAACTTTCTTTGTTTTAAGTAGAACAAATAAAATATGAACAAATAAAGTATACAATTTCTCCTCTTGTAAACCTAAAGTATTTTTCCACTGTCAATAAATAAAGTTAAAATTTTACGAAACTATACAATTTACGAATAAATAATTTGCCACAAAATGTATGTAATATTTTATTATTAGTATAAAACTACGAAAGTGCATAAAATGCTAATAAATCTTAATTGCGGTTCGTCACGACTCGCGAAGTAGACCGAAGTTGGGCGAATATGATAGTGTGGACTTCGCTGCGGAAACCCAAACTTCGCGAGTAGTGTAGAGCTAGGGTGAAGAATTAATGTTTTATTGGCATTTATCCTTTGCGCTTCTTTCGGCATATCGTCACCCCGACGAAGACCGGCGTCGTGCCCGCCGGGCAGTGCACCACGCCGCACGTCGCGCACGCCATCACCCCGCCCCACTGCACCTGTCTCGTCAACCGTAATGGTGACAGTAGACTGGGGACTTGTCGGTCCAAAGTAGGTTGTGATTGTAGAGATGTGGCGCGGTGCGGCAGCGCGAGGGCCGCGACCAGCGTCATGGCAAGCAGCAATGCGACGGTCCAGGACATTGTTCACTGAAATGTTACGCAATATTTGAGTTAAATGTATACGCATATTTGATGCTTTTATTTATAACAAAACACAACAGATTATTAACGATTAATAAATTGTACTTGGGTAAAGGTTTAATAACCTTTACCGCATAAGAAAGCCATATATGGCAGATATGAACTTGGACCTTATCAGCACAGGTCAAGGTTCAAATTCAAACAACTATTTTTTTTCTATATGCGGTAAAGGGTTAAACTAAACTATGTCTAAAATGGGCCCCGCGACATTGCACCAAAGATGCACGCTGGCAGCATTAACTCGCTGTATTTATATACGCTGTGCGTGGTACGCTACGTGAAGACGCTGTGCGAGGAAGCTGCCAGCCTTTTGGTTATCAGAGTGATGTCGACGAGACGTTTTGAAAGTTCCTTTAAAAGAACTAGCACTTTGACTTAAATAAATGAACTTTTTAAAGTCGTGGACCGCGTTTTCGTAAAAGAAAATAAAAAACATACCGAACTCTGCATTATAATACGCACCCTGTTGGGTAGCCACATCAGCATTATTGAGTATATGGTTACATTTTAGCTGTATTGAATACTGCCTGAACAAAAAAGACCTGCTCTCATTTAGTTTGATGACCACAAACAAGTTAGTCACTCGGTACTCCGAGGTCCCCGAGTCACTCACCAGTGGTGTGTCATATTTTGTGACCCAGTCATTAGTTCCGAAACAAATTATTACGTGACTAGGTGTTGTTTCCTAGCCGAGTACAATATTGATTCATCTGACCTGAATGCTGGGTAAAATAACACAAACAAATGGGTCATATTCATGTATAGACTGAGAAACCAAATTTTCCCTTGTATTCCGAAAAGTTAAAAGTGGTACTTTGTCTCAAAATATATCCACAGATTTACACTTACACGATTTTCACCTATTATCACCCCTCCCCTCCCATTTCCCAGTCTTATTTGAGTCCCTTCGAGACTATGAACGTAATATCACGTTCGGAACATCGAGGTAAATAAATAAACACATTTTGAATGCGATTAAGTCCCGTTTTGTTATCATATATTTCTAATCAACAGAAACGGAATAATAATCATACTAATGTCAACTAATTAATACCGCTTATTGTTTTAGCAAAGACATATTGTTACGATTTAAAAATGAATGGCTAAATGTAAAACGCATAAATGTCCTTCACATAATTATAGCAGCGGACATTGTTAAGCAAGTAGAGAGGCGAAAATCGTTACACGCAACCAACACCACATGTGTAAATAATATAAGTTGAATCCCTTCAAGTCGATAGTGGATAGGTATTTTCTAGGCAAGCATGTTAATCGAGGCCAAATGCTTGACTATCGTAAATAAATAAAAAATGAACTTATGTGAAGTGTAGCAGAAAATAAACCTATGGGGAGTTCGGGAGTTATGGAAGAGCGGGGCATCCTAACACAGGTTTACTTACCTAAAAGGAAGTCTCAATCACTGCAGACATTGTACTTGTTAAAAAAGGGAAAATAATCAATTTTTCATTTTCATAAATATCGATGATAGCTGATACAAAAATATGAGAAGTAAATGTTACCTGTAGTTAGCTAGGATCACCGCGACGTCTGGTCAGCGGCAGGTCACTCACAACACTGGGAAGCGCCCCAGGAGGCTTCGCAAAAATTCCCCGCGTCTCCAACGAATTATAGTTACGTGTATTTTCCTTATAAAATACACGTAATTTTTAACTGTTACTGTCATGATAAATTGACGTTGAATGCATAATTAAGTAGTCACTCAGTTTCCTTAAAAAATAATAGTCCTAGTTTTATAATGAATGCGTTAATTATTTGGCGGCCATAACTTAGTCAAATACACATTTTGTCCTTAATATTGTTCTTGTGTTTTTGTCAATTGGAGTAGAACAAACTTAACATTATGCGTTGCTAATTTAAACAAAGATGAGTTCTTTATAAACTCCATAAGTCTACATTGTGTTTCTATTACATAATGTTTATTTACGACCTTACGACTATGGCGCATACGTGATGCACATTCAGTAGGTACATAACAATTGCTCAGATTTATATTTAGACGAGGATATTCATAATAATACATAGTGCTATGCTCGGGTCACGTCTCGGAAAAGCTTTTGATGTTACCAACCATCTTACTACGTAACACTATATTTTAATGCGTATTATTATTTATTTATTTGACAACAAACATAACAAATAATCAAAAGGCCTGCGAAACTGTTATGACAGTTTTTCTGCAGGAAGACATTTCAATTTCAACAAATAAATAAATCAGTAACTACTTCTTAAAAATATAACTATGGTAGGTAGCGTATCTTATAAATGCTTTTTAGTTTTCTTTTAAATACTGTTTTTTTTTGTCGAGACGGATGTCTTCGGGTAAGCTGTCATATTAAAATGTGCAGTGTGTGAATTTATTTTATAGAAGTAAAATTATAATTTTTAAAATTATCATAAAAAGTATGTACACAGTTTGCTTACAATTTTTTCTATGCCTCAAGTTTAATATTTCGAAAATGTATGTAACGAAAGTCCTTTCCCGGTCCCAAAATCCTTTCACATACACTTGACTCAGCTGGTCCTGGTCACCCCGGTGACCCAGCATTCACCCACTTCTCCACATTGCGGGTCAGGAGGTCCCCCTGTGACCTCACCCGCACCGTCAGATCGCCTATGTACAGTCAAAAGACTCAGGCCCACAACTCGACAAAAAAAAACATTCAGTTTTGTTCAAATACGCTAGGTACGCTTAGGTACGCGATCCAGTTAAGAACCCCTCAGTTTTCACCTGAACCCAAAATGCAATCTGAGCCCACGACCTGCACTTCCGGTGTGTTATCATTATCAAGTGAATGCAAAGAATTTGCCAATAAAAATATTTTTACTTACTATTTACTAGTTGTTTAGCTATATACAGGACGACCAGTCCTAAAACATAAATTATTTTTAAATTTAATCTGTATGGAATGAAATAAAGCTTTATTATTATTATTATTTACTAGTTTTAGATTTGTATAACAGTATAGATATCAACCATATTTATCCCATAATTGTATGCTTTTTAATTGTAGGACAACAAGAAGCGCGTGGTGTTCAAGCGACAGAAGTACCACTGCGTGTACGAGTACCCGCGCGAGCTGGCCGTGGACGTGGACTCGCCCGCCTACCTGCCCGACCTCTCCACATATACAGGTATGCCAGGATGTGTCCTACTCATGGTATAAGAAAGCTTGTGACACCTTCTACGTCATTAATTATTTGCCCCGTTAAAAAAAAAATTGCAACGTGTCGTACAAAAATAAATAATTATGCATTACAATTGTCATTGTCATGTTCTTTAACTTAATTTTATTTTGTCGTAATAATTGATTTAAAGCCTGACCAGAAATATATGAGGATTGTCAAGAGGGCGTTATTTATAAGATTTATATGGCAACAATTTTGCAACCAATCGCAATCCGCACTCTAATGACATTAGTTTAAATATCTGTCAGTTCCTATGATCATAAAATCATTGCCAGTGTAAGAGATTAGTTCCAGCGAAATTACGCAATATGGCGCATCCTCATATATTTCTGGTCAGGCTTTAACACACTTACGATTTTGTAACAAGGGCATCGGGGAGTATTATGATATTCTACTGACAACACAGAAACGAATTGACGGAACCATCCAACCAATAGCGTGATGATGACGTCTAAAGTGTCGCCTGTCATTCCGGAGTAGCATACCTTGTTTTTTAATACCACGGTCCAACTGTATATTCGACGCTGTACGTAACTTCTTACTTCGGAGGAATCTTTACTCATTTGTGTGTAACTTTTTTTTTAAACTTAAAAACATGATTTGCATTGTGTAAGGGCTGTTTAGCCCTCACTACCAGTGAGTCGGACATTTGTGGGAATATAATATAACCCACTAATGTATGTAAATGCGTAACATACTATTTGAAGGAAGGACCGGCTGTGACATAGCGATGGTTTCAGAATGGGACCCTACGAGCGCGGAGGAGGCGGAGCTGGGCTACGGGCGGCTGTTCGGCGCGCCCTCGCCGCTCGACCTGTACCCGCTGCGCGGCACCGTCGCCTTCGGGGCGGGTATGGCCGACATTATCATAACAACAACAACAAACCCACTTTATTGCACACCTCAAATACACAGGGATACAAAACATGAGAGATATACAGTAAAAAAAATTGACAGAGGTAAACAACAGGCGGTCTTATCGCTAAATAGCGATCTCTTCCAGACAACCCTTAAGTAGCGGAGTAGATCAACAGGAGTTAGAATTGAGTAGGTGATGTACAACAACTTTAAGCCACAAAAACGGAACATAACTAAACGGAATATAATCGCGATCTAAAAGTGTAACTTGTTCAATTATCTCGACGTTTCGAACTTGATGTTCGTGATATGATCAATGCACTAGCCATGCGGCAACCGGTCGTGACTTCCAGTATACAAAGACAGACAAGGAATCATACATTTTTTACTGCAGGCATTTTTTCCGGCATGACTTGAACTGTAACATGCCTGGTTAAACCTAACGGAAACTGAGTTACTTAAAGTGGGAGTACAAAACCGTTACGGCACTGATGGCATCGATTCCATCCCTTCATTAATTCCCTTTTCAATGGTCCTATTTCCCGCCTAGTACCCATAACATGTGCTTTATTGAGGTCAATTTGGGACTGGGTTCATTTGTGTGATATGTATTTATTTAAATCAATTTCCAGATTACGACGAGGACTTCTTCATATCGTCGTCGGCGCGGCCGTTCGAGAGCCTCGGCGTCATGTCCACCACCAGCCAGTTCTTCCCCGGCATGCAGCTCAAGCCGCCGCTCGTCGAGCTGCGCGACACCGACGACGATTTCCCGCCGCCCCCATCGCCCCTCGCCACCACCACCCCCACCCCCACTCCCGCGCTCGCGCACACCGCCACCCCCTCCCTGGACTTCACCACGCCCGACTCGGGCGTCGAGGACATCACCCCCGGCTCCACGTCGACGGACGAAGACTTCAAGACCAAGAAGCTCCCGGATTCTGAGGTCAGTCAGTGGCGGTCCGTGGACAGCGGCAGCTCCAGCGAGTCCGTCAGCCCGAGCTCGCCCGCGGGCGAGGCGCTGGGCGGCCTGCGACACACGCGCGACAAACTCAAGCTGGACCTGCCCCCGAGCCCGCACATACCGTCCCCGAGACACAGCCGAGTGTTCAACTTCGTCCTCGACAAGCCGAAGCGCCGGTCCGCCGAGGAGCGCCCGCCCGAAGCCGGCGCGACGCCGCTCGTCATGACCGACGACACGCCCGTCGTGGCCGGCTCGCTGCCCGTGCCCGAGCACGAGGACGCGCCCGTCCCGGAGCCGACGTTCTCCACGTTCGGCAAGAGCGTGCCGAAGTCGGACCCGGAGCAGAAGATCATCCTCACGGACTCGGCGCCGGAGCCGGAGAAGCCGCCGAGCCCGGGCAAGCCGGCGCGCGCGGACGGCTCCGCGCCGGACAGCGGCGACGAGGACTCCGGCATCGAGAGCAGCTCCAAGGCCACGCTCGAGCGCAAGCCGGCCCCCACGTCTCTTAAGTAGAACCGATGCCAGCGCGCGTTGCCGGTACTCCGGGTCTGTCCACTTTCCCCTGATACATATCGGAAAGAGACCGTAACGTGTCCTAATTCATCTCATGCCATTATGCACCTTCTTCGTTTTTGAATGGCATACGATTATTGGTAATTATGATTGGATTTATAGAGAAGTAATCTAAGGCATGTCATTGATATAATAATGTCAAATGCCAATTACATTAATGCTGTGTAAACTTCTCGATTTGTTTCGGACTAGTCTGGTATGTATTTCTTATTTTTTGTGCGCCGCATTCGTCGTACTCTAACGTAACGGTAACAATATCATGGCCTAATGGTGCAATGAAAGATTGTTTCTCGAATAAACGAATTCATAGTTAGAATACTTATCTCGGCAATAGATAAGAAAACACCACGAGTTCCAAAATATTACGAGTGCGGAACACAATCAATTATGGGTACTACAAATCCGAAAAAGAAAACTGTTTTTCGATACTTTCTATAATTTAGCAAAATCTAAAGCTTCGTCCACTTGCATTATAAACAAATGCAAAATACCAACAATGTATTAGGTTGACAGATGTAAGGTACAAATAGCCGGCAGTATCTAACGCTAACGTAAGTGCTTTGATACATTTTACAGTCCCGTGATGGCGCAGCCTAATTTTTAATACAGTAGTACGATGGCCTATCCATTTTTGTAACGGTTTTAGCCCATCCTTGTACGTGCTAGATTTTTCATACGTAACGTGTTACTCTAATTTTAACTTAGTGTAGAGTTGCGTTTGGGTCTACGCGCTAACTAACGGTACGGTCGGTGTGTGCGTAGTTGAATCCACGACGCGTCTTAAGCCATGTCATTACGTACTAATTTTTAATGTGCCCATAGCGTAGGATATAATGGGACGAATTTTCGTGCATTCACCTATGTATACTTGTAGGGAATCGGGAACGTGACAATATCAGAGTTATTGAGTGAAAGATACTATGTTTAATATTTATAAAGGTAGTTTTCTACAATATAAGCAAGGATGGAGGAATAAGAACTGCCTAATTAATATACTGTCTGTTCACTTGGTCGCGGCTGGAGAAAGAATCTCATTAGAACGTAGAGCGGAGACCCAAACGCCACTAATTATTGGATATCTAAATTATTTTGTTGAACGTGATTTCACCAACGCACAAGTGAATTCGCATCTTCCATCTATCGAACCTCGAAATAATGAAATCTAAATTGAATATATCGGTTTAATATTGAGGTTAAAAAGCCAATTCTTAGTTAAGTGAAAATTTATATTAGATAAGGTAGGGAGTAGATGTAAAGTTGTGGTGATTATTGCGTATTCGGTGCGCGGGCGGGCGGCGCGGCAAACGTACATTATAGTATGCCGAAGACTTATTGTCTCGATCGTTTACTTAAGCCCCGTATCTAGGCAAGTGCTTGATTGGAAAGTACTTCTGTGTAGAGGTTATTATTATTACATACCTGGGCGTTGAATTCCTGAATGGCCCAGATCCCAGGTGTTAGTGACATTAATATGCGATCTGCGGCTTTACGAATTACCACCCGTGGTTTGTCTAAAGTTTTACGTCTTGCCTTGGCCTGGAAGTGAGATTTTCTCGCGTAGCGGGCGGTAAATCTCACTTACGGCGTAGGATGATGTAAAGTGAATGACATCGCTGCAGTCCCTCAGCCGAGCGCCGCTCGCCGCGCGCTGTGCCACTCAACGACATCATATAATATGCAATACGTCCAAGTGTGAACCTAATGTGCAATTCTTCTCATTTCCATAACACGGTGTTTTAGTTGTTTAGTTACTCAATGTAAATATAATTTAATGATCCGAGGGAAAATTTTGAATATGAAATTTTATTGATTATATGTATTGTACAACACGTTTATTGTTCTGAACATTATTTTTACAGTTTTAGAATGTTTTCGTTAATGTACAGTTGTAAATACGGTGAGAGGTCATTTTGTTATGATGTAGTGAAGGCGGGTTCTAGAACCGGTCGCCCGGAACGATGATTCGCTATGAAAGTTTACGTCGAAATCTCGAAACGGATTCCATTATACTACGTCGATGAAACAAGGAATTATTTGAATTGAATGAATTGTCCAATAATTATGGTATTTATTGTTTGTAAGTTGTTATTGATTTGTATGAACTGTCCGCAGTATTTAGTGAATGTGAATGCGTTGGAAGGTTTTCATATTGTGACTTTGTCTTGTCTTTTAAAAGTATTTCTATGGAGAAAAAATAATGAATAAAACTCGTAACTCAATATATGCCTTTTATTTACAACGTTTATAAATATTTTCTTACATACTAGTTGTCAACTTAACTTATTTGTTGTACATATTAATATTAAAGATGAGATTCAATTATAGTCAGGAATGTTTTAATAATTCTGTATCAGGTATTCATTTTCCACGCTTATTATTAAAGTGAATAAATTAAGTACAGTGAATTAATTCCGATTTCTTCTATCAAAGGATTGGCTACATAAACTTGCCGCATTAAGAATGTTCAAAGATAATGTTGAAAGGAGTCATCCCGTGTACTGTTTTCCCATAGACTTATATTTTTCCTATACAGAAGCAATCTTATACTTTCCGATAATATTAACGCATTGGGGAATGCAAACCCGGTTATTTTGCCATAGGTACAAATAAAAGGTTATAACCGGTTTTACTAAGACAAAATAACCGGGTTTATATTCCCCATAACGCATTCACAGCCTGGGGGCGCGGCCTAGGAACAAACTTGTATGACGGTGAACGCATGCCTGGTGGCGAATGCGTTAAGCAAGTGTAATTTCTATGAAATTTTGGTAATAAAAGATGGTGTCAGCCGCGGCGCCAGATGATGACGAGTCCGGAGGCGTCGCTGGTTGCCAGCAGGCTCTCGTCGTAGCTGAAGCTCACGCCCAGCACCGGCGACGCGTGCCCTGGAGATACACACTAACGTTATAATTATAACGGACATGCCACGAGTTATTTTTTCATATTTATTTATTGCATCCATGGTTACATTTCAATCTTACATTATTTATTACATTGGTTTCTCATGAACCCTGGTAGGGTACACTTTCGGCGGCGAGCGGTTGAGCGAGAGTACCGAGCGCGGCGGGTATACGAGAGAGCGAGACACGTACCGCGCACCGATGCCGACCGAAGTCGTAGCCGTAAACATATGTACACTCAAAAAACTTCCAGTGCTACCACAAAGAATTATGTCACAGAAAATGTGAGCATCATCTCAATGAGAGCAAACCCCTTAAGTCCTAATTCTGTCAACCCTACATGATAAAAAAGTAAAGTAAGTTTTCTCGCTCGCTCCTATGGCCGCCGCTCGTCGCTCCGCTGGTTGCGCGATGTCGTGGCCGGGCCGTTTGAACTGCATGAGAGTCTCAGCATTGATTTTGACGTACAACGTTTACGATTAAGTTAACTTAGTATGAAAGTTCTACTATAGCCGATGGATAAATGAATTGTCAGTCAATCACGATTGGTGAGCAGGTGAGTCCTGCGGCTTATTGGCTGTCATGATAGACGGTGGCGTCTTCTCCACCCGTCATCACGCAGATGCCTCGTTGGGAGGACATGATGGGGCAGAATCTAGCCCAGCAGGATGGTTTTCAGCCCATGCCATATTGCGGAATTTTACTGGTACTATTTAATTTGTTTTACTGGCAAGTGGCGACGACAAATTTTTGGTAAGTGACATTGAAAGTCAAAACTATCGACAGTGATGGAAGTGAAGTTTTTTTTAATAAGATTAAGTATTTATTTCGCGTAAAGAACGAAGGATTGAGCAGCATTCCGGTAAACAATGTTATGCATTTGGTTGATGAGGAATCGCTACTGATATTTAATAATGCAAATGAATGACGTACGCACATTATTGCCATATGAAAGTTGTTTGTAGCGCCGCTATCTCTGAGCAAGACAAGAGTCGGTCTATAGCTAACGCAGACGCCCCGTCGGAAGGACATGATAGGGCAGAATGTAGACTTGTACCATGGGCAGAGATAGTTACCCTGTAGCTTGTTGACGACGGGCTGACTAGACGCTCCCTCGATATCCAGGAAGTAGACAGTGGCGTCCTCTCAGCCGGTGACCATGCAAACACCCCGTCGGAAGGACATGATGGGACAGAATGTAGACTTGTACCATGGGCACAGATAGTTACCCTGTAGCTTGTTGACGACGGGCTGACTGGACGCTCCCTCGATGTCCAGGAAGTAGACAGTGGCGTCCTCTCCGCCGGTGACCATGCAAACACCCCGTCGGAAGGACATGATGGGACAGAATGTAGACTTGTACCATGGGCACAGATAGTTACCCTGTAGCTTGTTGACGACGGGCTGACTGGACGCTCCCTCGATGTCCAGGAAGTAGACAGTGGCGTCCTCTCCGCCGGTGACCATGCAAACACCCCGTCGGAAGGACATGATGGGACAGAATGTAGACTTGTACCATGGGCACAGATAGTTACCCTGTAGCTTGTTGACGACGGGCTGACTGGACGCTCCCTCGATGTCCAGGAAGTAGACAGTGGCGTCCTCTCCGCCGGTGACCATGCAAACACCCCGTCGGAAGGACATGATGGGACAGAATGTAGACTTGTACCATGGGCACAGATAGTTACCCTGTAGCTTGTTGACGACGGGCTGACTGGACGCTCCCTCGATATCCAGGAAGTAGACAGTGGCGTCCTCTCCGCCGGTGACCACGCAAACACCCCGGCGGAAGGACATGATGGGACATAATGTAGACTTGTACCATGGGCACAGATAGTTACCCTGTAGCTTGTTGACGACGGGCTGACTGGACGCTCCCTCGATATCCAGGAAGTAGACAGTGGCGTCCTCTCCGCCGGTGACCATGCAAACACCCCGTCGGAAGGACATGATAGGACAGAATGTAGACTTGTACCATGGGCACAGATAGTTACCCTGTAGCTTGTTGACGACGGGCTGACTGGACGCTCCCTCGATATCCAGGAAGTAGACAGTGGCGTCCTCTCCGCCGGTGACCACGCAGACGCCCCGGCGGAAGGACATGATGGGACAGAACGTGGATTTGACGCTGTGCTCGCGGTGCGTAGTCTGAAAGCGTTTTTTGAGTGCCAGGGTGCCGTCGCGGTCCGCGATCCTTGGGACAGAGTTACGTAATCATTTAATACAAGAAACGTTTGTCGATTGGGTATCCAAAAATAAACATCACGATCGTAGGGCGCTCCGCAGACAAACGGGTCACGAGAGCTGCTGGCTGCCAGAGAAGGCAACTTTGGGCAAGCACGACAACCCAAATGTGGACACAATTGTTATAACCACGACTACTAAGTATGCCAAGAGTGATGATTATGTAGGGAGTCTTTTTTAATATTAATTAAAACGCGGACTGTAATTTTACATAGACACTAGATAAATATGTAATCTAACGCGAGAACGCACGGCGTCGTGGTTAGAAAAAGATTTGCTGTAGGTAAAAAACCAAGGGAATGCGTCTTTCTCATGTGACGCTCATAAGATAAGACGCTCGAAATTAAGATCGTATGTGCAAGCGAGTGCGCTTGCCAAGGATCGGCAAGCCTACAGGACGCAGTTATATGTTAGATTAAGTACGATATAGTTTTATCTCTGCAAGCTTGTCAAGGCTTGCCAAACATGTGGCCCCGGCATTGTTGTCAAATATATTCTAGGCTTGAACGTTTCTCTTGTCTCTGTCAGTACCTGAACAGGTAGAGCGAGTCGCGCGCCACGCTCGCCAGCAGCGCGGGATGGCGCGCCAGCCACGGCGACCAGGAGAGGCAGGACACGGCGCCGTCCACGCAGCAGCGCCGCAGCTTGCTCAGCGCGCCGCCCGCGCCCTCCAGCCGGTAGCTCACTGTCACACCCTGTCAGTACCTGAACAGGTAGAGCGAGTCGCGCGCCACGCTCGCCAGCAGCGCGGGATGGCGCGCCAGCCACGGCGACCAGGAGAGGCAGGACACGGCGCCGTCCACGCAGCAGCGCCGCAGCTTGCTCAGCGCGCCGCCCGCGCCCTCCAGCCGGTAGCTCACTGTCACACCCTGTCAGTACCTGAACAGGTAGAGCGAGTCGCGCGCCACGCTCGCCAGCAGCGCGGGATGGCGCGCCAGCCACGGCGACCAGGAGAGGCAGGACACGGCGCCGTCCACGCAGCAGCGCCGCAGCTTGCTCAGCGCGCCGCCCGCGCCCTCCAGCCGGTAGCTCACTGTCACACCCTGTCAGTACCTGAACAGGTAGAGCGAGTCGCGCGCCACGCTCGCCAGCAGCGCGGGATGGCGCGCCAGCCACGGCGACCAGGAGAGGCAGGACACGGCGCCGTCCACGCAGCAGCGCCGCAGCTTGCTCAGCGCGCCGCCCGCGCCCTCCAGCCGGTAGCTCACTGTCACACCCTGTCAGTACCTGAACAGGTAGAGCGAGTCGCGCGCCACGCTCGCCAGCAGCGCGGGATGGCGCGCCAGCCACGGCGACCAGGAGAGGCAGGACACGGCGCCGTCCACGCAGCAGCGCCGCAGCTTGCTCAGCGCGCCGCCCGCGCCCTCCAGCCGGTAGCTCACTGTCACACCCTGTCAGTACCTGAACAGGTAGAGCGAGTCGCGCGCCACGCTCGCCAGCAGCGCGGGATGGCGCGCCAGCCACGGCGACCAGGAGAGGCAGGACACGGCGCCGTCCACGCAGCAGCGCCGCAGCTTGCTCAGCGCGCCGCCCGCGCCCTCCAGCCGGTAGCTCACTGTCACACCCTGTCAGTACCTGAACAGGTAGAGCGAGTCGCGCGCCACGCTCGCCAGCAGCGCGGGATGGCGCGCCAGCCACGGCGACCAGGAGAGGCAGGACACGGCGCCGTCCACGCAGCAGCGCCGCAGCTTGCTCAGCGCGCCGCCCGCGCCCTCCAGCCGGTAGCTCACTGTCACACCCTGTCAGTACCTGAACAGGTAGAGCGAGTCGCGCGCCACGCTCGCCAGCAGCGCGGGATGGCGCGCCAGCCACGGCGACCAGGAGAGGCAGGACACGGCGCCGTCCACGCAGCAGCGCCGCAGCTTGCTCAGCGCGCCGCCCGCGCCCTCCAGCCGGTAGCTCACTGTCACACCCTGTCAGTACCTGAACAGGTAGAGCGAGTCGCGCGCCACGCTCGCCAGCAGCGCGGGATGGCGCGCCAGCCACGGCGACCAGGAGAGGCAGGACACGGCGCCGTCCACGCAGCAGCGCCGCAGCTTGCTCAGCGCGCCGCCCGCGCCCTCCAGCCGGTAGCTCACTGTCACACCCTGTCAGTACCTGAACAGGTAGAGCGAGTCGCGCGCCACGCTCGCCAGCAGCGCGGGATGGCGCGCCAGCCACGGCGACCAGGAGAGGCAGGACACGGCGCCGTCCACGCAGCAGCGCCGCAGCTTGCTCAGCGCGCCGCCCGCGCCCTCCAGCCGGTAGCTCACTGTCACACCCTGTCAGTACCTGAACAGGTAGAGCGAGTCGCGCGCCACGCTCGCCAGCAGCGCGGGATGGCGCGCCAGCCACGGCGACCAGGAGAGGCAGGACACGGCGCCGTCCACGCAGCAGCGCCGCAGCTTGCTCAGCGCGCCGCCCGCGCCCTCCAGCCGGTAGCTCACTGTCACACCCTGTCAGTACCTGAACAGGTAGAGCGAGTCGCGCGCCACGCTCGCCAGCAGCGCGGGATGGCGCGCCAGCCACGGCGACCAGGAGAGGCAGGACACGGCGCCGTCCACGCAGCAGCGCCGCAGCTTGCTCAGCGCGCCGCCCGCGCCCTCCAGCCGGTAGCTCACTGTCACACCCTGTCAGTACCTGAACAGGTAGAGCGAGTCGCGCGCCACGCTCGCCAGCAGCGCGGGATGGCGCGCCAGCCACGGCGACCAGGAGAGGCAGGACACGGCGCCGTCCACGCAGCAGCGCCGCAGCTTGCTCAGCGCGCCGCCCGCGCCCTCCAGCCGGTAGCTCACTGTCACACCCTGTCAGTACCTGAACAGGTAGAGCGAGTCGCGCGCCACGCTCGCCAGCAGCGCGGGATGGCGCGCCAGCCACGGCGACCAGGAGAGGCAGGACACGGCGCCGTCCACGCAGCAGCGCCGCAGCTTGCTCAGCGCGCCGCCCGCGCCCTCCAGCCGGTAGCTCACTGTCACACCCTGTCAGTACCTGAACAGGTAGAGCGAGTCGCGCGCCACGCTCGCCAGCAGCGCGGGATGGCGCGCCAGCCACGGCGACCAGGAGAGGCAGGACACGGCGCCGTCCACGCAGCAGCGCCGCAGCTTGCTCAGCGCGCCGCCCGCGCCCTCCAGCCGGTAGCTCACTGTCACACCCTGTCAGTACCTGAACAGGTAGAGCGAGTCGCGCGCCACGCTCGCCAGCAGCGCGGGATGGCGCGCCAGCCACGGCGACCAGGAGAGGCAGGACACGGCGCCGTCCACGCAGCAGCGCCGCAGCTTGCTCAGCGCGCCGCCCGCGCCCTCCAGCCGGTAGCTCACTATCACGCCCTGGACGGACATCGTCTAGTTACTAACTAACTATAGATAATAAATAATAAATAACAGCGCCCTCTCTCGCTTGATCGTTCAGTGCTGTAAAGTAGTGGTGTAAGATGTGTAGTATGGCGATGGGCCACTATAATCAGCAGTAACACAATGGTTTACTGCAACAAAAACTCATATTGCTTGTACAGCGATAACTAAATGTATAAAAGGATAGGTAATGATTTAATTATCAGATTTGGAGATTACCTGTACTACCAACATAGACTTATTATTTACCCTTCACTACCATCCTATACTACATTAACGTATTCACATTGAGGTCGCTAAGGTGTAAACTTAAAGCTTTCAAATAAACAATGCAAAGATCGACACACGAAAGCATAAGGAAACTTTTGAAAGGTTATCTGGCCTTATGGTAGTGGA
Organism: Apotomis betuletana; assembly: GCA_932273695.1. Taxonomy (NCBI): domain Eukaryota; kingdom Metazoa; phylum Arthropoda; class Insecta; order Lepidoptera; family Tortricidae; genus Apotomis; species Apotomis betuletana. The sequence continues at coordinate 23,607,652 of OW026307.1, forward strand.
GAGGTTGAGGCGGTAATCCAGAGGTACCGGGTTCGATGCTAGGTCTCTTCCGCCAGATTACGCAATTGTCAATTTTTCTTTGTATCAATGGTTTAACTTACTATAACTCAAGTTAAAACCTTCTATACAGGAGTAAAACAATGGCGGTGTGGGGTCATGTTTACAAGATAAGCTCTAGAGTGGAACAAAATTTCAACTATACAAGATGTAGACGTAGTTTGGGTTAAAAACGGAGGCAAGACATAGCATAGCATCTACGATTACATCTCTATACTGCCATAGAATGCTAGCATTCGCAAGGGAGAGGATTAGAAAATACTTTCTCGGTCCTTCTGACCTTACCGTGATTCATATTACAAGTTTCTTTCATAATTTACTTTTGTGTCATTATTTCGAGAAGATACTTACTGACACGAATTTCACTCGCCGTGCCAATGAATAAATAAATATTAAATAAATACCTATCGGACAACCTCACACAATCGATCTAGTCTCAAATTAAGTGCAAGAAGGCTTGTGTTTTGGGTAATAGACGACGATATACGATACGATACACAATCATCGTACTAATGCCTTGTTGAACCTCCGAAGGGTTAGTAACTACTGTATAGACAGCAGCTCGTTAAGACGCCTTATTCCTTTTAAAATTGATTTTTTTGATATTATAACAAATATATTGATAATTTCAACCAACTTATTGAAGTGAATCATACTTTTCCCCGAGTTCTAGGTAGTAACACAGCTATTTCATGCTTTCGTTGCGTACAGTCGAAAATAAGATGAAAAAACTAATTTTCCGCGTGAATTTCGTCAATTTCGAGTAGGTTTTGAAACAAAAATTATCAATGAATAAATCAAACTAGGTTTCAATTTTATTATGTATTCATTTTTAATAAAATATTGTAACGTAGTTAGTGTAAAATATGTGTTGAAGCATAGACAACATAACAAATTTTATACCAATTAATCCCAATAGCCCCGTTTCAGGTACCTATAGTCATAGCTGGGCATTAACTCGCTAATCCGTTAATCGTTAATTAACGAAGCTATACTGATTAACGGATTAACTTTTAAGTTAACTTTTAAAAATGTTAACGGACACGTTAACTTCCGTTAATATGCAGAAGTCCGTTAATTGTTAAACCAATGCCTACTATTTACAGTAGCCGGCAAACAACTTGGCTACGTGCGAGTGAAACAAAAACAAAACTAGATATATGTTGCCGGCGCGTGCGAGTGAGAAAACTGCGAAGAGATTTGTTTCGTTTGATCATTTCATTACTTAGCGCCCGTGCTTAGAGTGACGAGTGTTTTGTTTGTTGTTATTATAAATTACTGTCAGTAATCATTTGCGTGTTGATAAAGAAGAGTGCAGTGTAATTTAGTTAGATAGAAAAAGTGTACCTACTGTGCAGTGTAGTAATTAAAACCATATCATGGAAGACATGGAAACGGATTCCAGCGGTCCTGATGAGAATCCATGGCCACATTTGACTGAGTATGTGGAATTTGTATCCAGATCGGGCCAGCAAATACTTTTTGCGTGTAAGCGTCGTACGTAAGTTCACTAACGCAACGATATAAAAATGCAATTTTACACATATTAACGGATTAACGATTAACGTTAACTTGCGTTAATTCTTCCGAAATGTAACGCTTTAACGTTTAACGAAGCTAACATTTTTTTAAGCGGATAACGATTAACGAAGTTAACTATTTGATTAACGGTGCCCAGCTATGCCTATAGTAACATCAATAATATGTGAAGAAATGTGTGATCATATAAAAAAAATGTCTAAAACAATCAACATTTTAAAAGTAATAAGGCCTCTTAAAGTTGCTAATAAAGGTACAGTTGCCGAGAAACTTCTTGAGCCTAACCTTGACTGCGCAGTAGCCGATTTACGTACAAATATGCATGCGCAGATCCGCCATTTTGGGTCAAGAAGTTTCTCGGCAACTGTACCGTTTTCGACGTCTAGCAGGGATTTGATCAGATATTACCTTGTCGTTAGCAGCCCAGAACATCCGCCCGCTCGACTCGCAGGCGATCGACAGCACCCGCCCGCCTAGGATACTGCTGCCACCTGCAAAATAAATGTATTCGAATCGATAAATCTATATTGATTTAAACTTACACGATTTTCACACATTATTATAACAAAACGGGACAATAATCGTTCAAAAGTCGAACATAGTCTTGACCGGTCTCAAATCGATAAATCAAATAAAAGAAAAAGAAAAAAGTCAGGAAATGTTTATATAAGTTTGGCAAAAAGGGTAAATTAAAGCATTTTGTAGTAAAGATAACGATCATGCTTTACTCACCTCTCGGATATATTCCTGTAGACACGTTTAGTACTTCTACCATGCCTCTCGCGTTTCCAGCCTGATGTCTTCATTAAAGAAATATTTATTTTATTTAATCGTATGTAATTTTTTACCAAGTCAGCTTCTAATTACAAGGAAATACTTAAATAAGTAACACACATTTTCCAAACATTCAATAGTGATGATAACCGATGTTACAATTCTACAAAATCCTGTATAAAAAAAGCTCAACATGTCATGAAATGGAAAAAAAAACAATAAAGTAAAAGAACTTTGAAATATGAGGTAAGGCGATGATTGTTTTAATCCAAACGTATGTTTATACGAGAAGGGTTAGGAGTTGCGAGTGCTGCTACACAGTTTCAACTCGTGAGATATATCTAAAAAAAAAACAAGAGCTAATCGCCCACGCTTACTTGATTGCACCAAAATATTATATTACCTAAGGCAATAAAGAATCTGTCGCAAATATTTTATATTACGCGTGATCCCGTGATTTTAATGGGAATGGCGCCACTTCTTTGTTTCCAATAAAATAAAAAATCAGTATGCGTATAACAAAGGGTGTGCTACTCTGTGGCGGCGCCACCATAATGAAAATCAATGAATTATATGGTGAAATGATGTACCTTGAAGGTAAATAGCACTAGTACATCAATTTCCATAAGAAAATAATAGCTAATGTCATTTCTATCTATGAGTTTTCTGTGGCGCCGCTGCAGAGTATGCTCCCCAGCGGCGCCACAAACAATGTCCATTATTTCGTTCCCTGGTACAGGTACAGCCAAAAACATGATATGTACATGGTGTACCTTCAAGGTACATCATTTCACCATATAATTCATTGATTTTCATTATGGTGGCGCCGCCACAGAGCAGCACACAACAAAGGATACGATGACCATGTTGTTGTTGGCGGGCTGGAAGGCGACGGCGAGCAGCGGCGCGCGCATCTGGTCCTGCACGGCGCGCAGGCGCGCGCGCCGCGTCACGTCCCACACCACGAGCAGCCCGTCCAGCCCCACGCTCACCACCAGCTCGTTCGACGCCGACCAGTCGCAGCCTGTTGTCCATACATATTACATTACATGAGTCTACACAGTAGATGATTTTTTTAATGTAAATTAAATATGTATAATTTTTATTTTGACATGTAATTGAATAATTATCAATAAATGAGTTTATGTTTATGAGTGATAGTCCTTCGGCAGGCGTTGTGTTCGATCACCTTAAGAGGTCTTATTACTATAAAAAAAAAAAACTTTTTCGTATTATGAGAATATCTATACCTACTTATTGAGAATTTCATCCAACTTTTTAAAGTGAATCATACTTTTTCCTGAGGTCTAGAAAGTGACATAGCTATTTCATTGCGTCCATTCGAAAAAAACAGTTTTTTTCGTGAATTTTGACAATATCGACTAGTTTTTGAAACTAAAATTATCAACGAAAAATTCAAACTGTATGCCGGACGAGCTCTGATCTGATCTAAGTAGTAACATTGATAATGATAATATGTTAATCAACACGTTTGATCACAGAGAAAAATGTCTAAAACAACCAGCGTTTTTGAACGGATAAGGAGCCTTAAGGAAAATAATACTGTTGTGTGGTTTTGTACTTCATTATCGTCCGTCACAAAAGAGACGCGTGCATAGATAAGCTGTCATTTCGGTGGATTTTCAGCTCTAATCCCTAAAATTGCTTAATAGAAATGTCGTTGGCATTTGTTCGATTCTCAGGTAGTCTGGTAAACGTATAATTTCTATCAAAGTAATTTTTGCTAGACCCCGTAATAAAAATAAATACTAGTGTTAGAGCCACGTCACCAACAGCATGCCACAGAGCTCACACAATGCCACCTACAAACCAGACTACCATAACCTCGACACTGACTCATCAGTTCCTAACCACAGCGGCCTTTTAATAACAAGTCTAGGTCTACACCGCAGAACATTTAATTAGTCACCAAAAAACTTAAGTAGACTTGAGGAAGATCCATACAGTATTGACCGTGACCCAATTTACGATGGCGCTTACGATGACCAGTGCTTAATAGAAAAAGAAAACTTAAATTGTAATTTTCGACCTAGTGGATTGATACAGAGCGCTGCATAAATCACTCCTCTAGCGTCGGTTGAGTCAGGCACTCACTCCCCTTGCGTTAGTTGAGGCAGCATACCAGGCCCCTCTTTCCCACTGGACACTCAGGACATGTGCGCGAGGCCATAATTGGGAACCCCAAAATGGATACATGGAGCCGTCGTCGTCTCTCTCACTCCCGTTATGTCGGGTGAGACGACATGCTGACCTGTGACGGGCTGCGTGTGGCCCTCGAGCACGAAGCTGACGCGGGGCGGGGACGCGGTGACGTCACAGATGGACACGGACCCGTCGTGGGACGCGCAAGCGAGTTTTGATCGGTCGTTATTCGCGAACTTCACTACGCTTACTTGTTCCGAGTGCTGAAATATACAAATAAGACATAAACCATGAGACAAAAGATAGATCATGACAAATACAATAAGTTACGAATAGGCGTAAACTGCGACCTCATTGCTAAAGAGTGTATATTTTCTATGTTTTGTTAATGGATGATTTAAAAAACAGTCAATTGAGTTATGTTGTATAATAATTTTATGATGATACACACTTGTTTTCTTTTCAAATGTTTCACATCTGTGTCATATGATTGCAAGCAAGAAAGCTGTATTATCATCGGTCCTGCAGTCACTTATGACAGCAAAGTGCTATGACTCTCCATACTGTCAGTTTTTACAAGAAATAAAAAATAACACACACACACAAATACAATTTCCACCCAATGATTACGAGTAGGAATCGTATTTGTGTGTGTATGTCTCTTCTTCTCACCTGATCAAAAATGTGATGCACGCCAGTGAAAGCATAGTTCTCTGATATTGTCATGTCATTCTTCTTCTTGTTGCTGGAACTCTGCGGGAAGTCATCCAAGGCCAGACTTGCCTGGAATTACATTATATAATAAGTTACTGTCAAAAAATTTCATTTTTGTGACAAGTTATTAAAGTCGCCTGCATTTTTCTTTGAACATCCAGACGACTCTAAAGAGCTCAAACTCGGTAGGATTTCTTGCTGAGTTGCAAAATTCCACCAGAACAAACATAGCTACAAAATTTGCAAGTTAAATAAAAGCTTGTAAAAAACTCATTAAAAAAGATATTTTAACCACCAATTTTCGGACTTATTCATTACCAAAGACTATATACCCCCTAGACCGATATTCTTCATACTACGCACCGTACTCCGTTTGTTACTATCGTTCTACATCGCTAGATGCCGCTAAGGGTATCAATTCATTCAAAAGTCGACATTTTTCAATTTCTACTGTACGGTACGCGCAAGCGTGAAGTAACACAGTCGTCAAGCGTTCAACGACATTCCAACTTTCAAGTGACAGTAAAAAGTGAATAGATGACGTTAGGTGCGATGTTTGTTTACTACGTTCCGTTTCGTCTCATTTCACTTTTCGTCTCATTTCACTATTTGTGTATGTTTTATTTAAACATAAAAATTACTTACATCTTAATCCTAATAATATTATAAACGTGAAAGTTTGGATGGATGTATGTATGTACGTTTCACTTAATCTCAAAAAACTACTGGACGTATTATGATGAAACTTTCGAGTTATGTACCTTACCTTACCTGCCTGAAGGTAGAATACGTAACGATTCTGACTTCACGCCTACCATAGTTTAGTTTAGGTGCTGTAATTTTAGCCAATTTGATAATAGGCAAAATAATTCTTAGGGCAATTCATGTTAGGAATATTATGCTTTAGTTAATTAGATTTTAGTTATCAATATTAGGACAAACTTGATTTAGGACTTTAAGAGAGTATGCGCAAAAATTATTAGGACAAACGAGTAGTATGCCATTCAACAGTATGCCAAACTTTCTCGGCCAAACATTTTTAGGACAAAAAACGTTATGCGATACGACAGGCACCCGAAATTTATCTATACAAAAACTAACAGAACTAACGACAGTGATAATTCAATAAAACCACAATTTTATAAACGTTTTTTTATATTACTTTTAACAAAAACAAAACGAACGAATATATTTTCGCAGGCCGCCTGCATGTAGGCAATTTCTAATTGTTCTAGGGTAAATGTCAAACATTTCCGCAAATCGTCCCTTTGGCGTAAAGCCGTTTTGTCGTCGGCGTTGGTCTTGGGCCATGGCAAACGGACGATGCAATGGTTACTTTGCTTTGCAGTAGATCAATAAGGTTTCCTTCAACATTATATCGCCGTACCCAACGTCAAACTGTGTCCCTGCTAGCATTGAGCCGACGCGTGATCTCATAAATCCGTATTCCTTCCTGGTGTAACTCCACTCTTTGAGCTCTTCATTGTTTTCAGTCATTATCATTATCTTTTAATAGTTCATGTTACGATAGTATCTATGGTTGTCATGTACCTATGACATATAGAAATTAACAAGATGTCTATATTCTTGCTCGTCTTACAATAAACGTCTTTAATATCTTTCTTTACTTTCTCTCACCATCTCAAGACCTTAATATGGTGTCAGGTGTATATCGATTGTCGGAAAATTCATCATCACGTTGGTGAATTTCAAATTGTTACTGTTTTAACGAAAAATGTCGGATCCAGCAACTTCTAATGATTCCGCTCCTGTCAAAGAGCCTACAATGTCACCATCGGGAATAAAATCTAAGCAAATGGGTAATGTAAGTAGCCTAGAACCGTTAAATACAAACGGAAATAACATGCCACAAATTTGGAAAAACTTCAAAACGAAATTCCTGATATATTTGCGAGCCTATAATTTGGTAGAAGAGAGCGAACAACGAAAAGTCGCCATATTTTTACATCATGTCGGCAACGAAGCTTTAAACGTATTTTACAGCTTTGACGTAGATATGGATAAAATCACGCTGAGCGAGCTGATGGCACTATTTGAAAATTATTATAGGCCAAAAATAAATATTACGATGGAACGTCATAAATTGTTCAACCGTCGCCAATATCCTGATGAAGATATAGATTCCTATGCGACTGATCTGAAAAATATAGGGCTCTCGTGTAATTTTGACAAGCTACGCGATGAACTTGTCAGAGATATTTTTAGCTGGAACTTAAATCAATCAAACCAGTATATCAAAGAAAAGATACTTCAAGAAGCTCCTAAATCTCTAGATGAAGCAATCAACTTAGCGAAGTCGGTAGAACTGTCCAGGATCCAAGCAAAGGAACTGTCAATCAACGACACTGCGAATTTTTTTTCAGCGGAAAGACACATCAGCAGGAGTCAACATAAGTCACATAGAGCCGCGTCACCACCGAAGTCCAGGAATGCTTCTCCGTACACTGTCTCGTCTCGTTCGGGTACACCGTCTCGTCTCAACAGCCCGTCGTCGTACAGAAGCTCCTCCGACAAGTCACGTTCCGGTACGCCCTCACGGAGATACAGCTCGCCAGGACCATCTTCGTCTTCACAGCGATCATGCGGAAACTGTGGTCAAGTACACCGCTATCGCTGCCCTGCGGGTAATGTCAAATGTCGAATCTGTCAAAGGCAAGGTCATTACAGTAAGTACTGTCGTAGACAAAACATATCAGCGATATTTGCTGAAGATAGTCCCGACAAAGACAATTTTTTGTTCTTCGGATCTATTGAATGCAATAGTATTATCGAAAATAAGCCGTGGACTATAAACCTTTGTATACACGACATCCCATTGACCTTCTTGATCGACTCAGGAGCTGATACAAATATCATGTCTTATTGTGATTTTCAAAAGTTAAGACTGCCGTCGCATATAATAAAGAAAAGTAGTTTCAAATTGTCAACTTTAACCGGTCATGTCATTCCTACAGTGGGTCAATGCGAATTGGAATGTGTATACAATGGTTCAAGTCATAGAATACCATTTTATATCGCGAATATACAATGTCAAAATATAATAGGTAGAGGTACGTCCGAAAAATTACACTTGATAAAACGAGTACATAAGGTAAATTTTGATGATAGCCAAAACCAAATGCCAACGAATTTATTTGATCAGTACAAACATGTTTTTGAAGGTATAGGTTGTATAAAAAATTTTGAATGCCATTTGGTGTTAAAACCCGATGTCGAACCTAGTATTGATGCATGCCGGAAAATACCTTTTAAAATACAACAGAAATTTCAAGAACAACTGTTAAAATTAGAGTCACAAGGCATCATTACCAGGGTTGACGAACCAACTGCATGGGTTAATTCTATTGTTGTAGTCTCAAAACCCGATGGAAGCTTAAGAATATGCTTAGACCCAAGAAAATTAAATAAGGCTATTTTAAGGTCACATTTCGCGTTCCCTAACATCGATGAGATTAAGTCAGATTTGTCTGGTTCACATTTCTTTACCAAATTAGATGCCAGATCTGGTTTCTGGATGTTGAAACTGGATGAAGAGTCGTCTAAACTATGTACATTCATAACGCCTCAGGGAAGATACCGGTTTCTCCGTCTACCATTCGGAATCAACGCTGCACCAGAAATTTTTCATGGTGAAATGGTCAGGAGGTTCGGAGATATCAAGGGCCTAAAGATAATGATGGATGATTTTTTGATTTATGGAAGAACGAAGTCTGAACATGATTTAAGACTGAAACAGGTTCTAGAACGTGCGGATGAAATTGGTCTTAAATTTAATAAGGAAAAGTCGGTTATGTGTGTGTCTGAAGTCAAATATTTAGGGTTCATTTTTAACCAAGATGGAGTATCGGTCGATCCATCTAAAGTCGAAGCTATCTGCAAGATGTCAAGCCCTACCAATGTCACTGAACTGCAGCGCTTTCTAGGGATGATTAATTTCTTAGGCGCCTTTATTGAGAATATGTCGATGAAAACAACACATATTAGAAAGTTGTTGAATAAAAATACGGCATGGTATTGGTCTGACACACACGAGAAAGAGTTCGTTGAGTTAAAAAAATGTATAAGCTCAGCACCCGTTTTGACTTATTTTGACGAAAATAAGCAATTAATAATGTCAGTCGATAGTTCTAAAGATGCAATGGGAGCAGTCATAATTCATGATAGGAATCCCATAGCGTATGCGTCCGCGTCTCTCACTAGTGCTCAACAAAATTATTCACAAATTGAGAAAGAGCTACTTTCAATTTTGTTTGGGTGTACTAAGTTTCACCAGTATGTGTATGGCAATAAAGTGTTAGTCGAGACAGATCATAAACCAATTGTGAATATATTTAACAAGTCGTTATATGATATACCACCGCGCTTGCAAAGAATTATGCTAAGGTTACAGCCATACGATCTTACTGTCACATATAAGCCTGGTAGATATCTATATGTCGCAGATACGTTGTCCCGTGCTGCTTTGCCTGAAAATTCATTGACTGACTTGGATAAGGACATAGATCTTCATGTCAATTTGCTTGTTGCTAATTTGTCCCTTAGTACAAAAAACCAGAAAGAGATAGAAGATGCTACTTCTTCATGTCAGGTCATGAACAAGTTAAAGTCATATTGTGTGAATGGATGGCCTCACAATAATAAAAATATAGAGGCGGAAGTCAAACCTTATTTTCCTGTCAAAGATGATATTCATTGTACCAATGGAATATTGTTCATGTCGAATAGGGTCATTGTACCACAGGTACTGCGCAGAAAGTACTTGTCATTACTTCATGTTGGTCATCAAGGTACAAATTCATGTCAAAGATTAGCTAGAAGTTCAATTTACTGGCCAAATATAAATAACGATATTCAGAATTACGTAGGTAAATGCGAAATTTGTCTTGCGTATAGGAGGAATAACTCAAATGAAAGTCTGTTGCCTCACGAGTTCAAATTCTTGCCGTGGAATAAAGTAGCTATTGATTTCTTTGAGTTTCATAAAACTACATATTTGATTGTAGTTGATTATTTCTCAAAGTATGTAGAAATAGCAAAATGCTCAAGAAATACTAGTGAAGTGGTAATTACACATTTAAAATCAATTTTCGCTCGACACGGTATTCCTGCCACATTAATGTCTGATAATGGCCCTCCTATGAATTCTAAAGCTTTCCAAGATTTCATGGCAGAGTGGAATATAGAGCATAAAACGTCTAGTCCGTATCTAAGTAGGTCAAATGGTCTAGTTGAACGTACAGTTGGCATAATAAAAAACATGCTAAAGAAATGTAAGGCAGATAATTCTGACCCATATTTGGCACTGTTACAATACAGAAACACTGCTAAAGACAGTCAATTCTCTCCAGCTGAATTATTGATGTCCAGATCACTACGTACTAAGCTACCATCTATGGAAAAAGACCTTAAACCAAAAATGTGTGACTATAATGCTTTAAAGAAGTATGATGATTTTAGAGTTGAGAAGATGACTAATTATTTTAATAGAAATGTTAAAGACTTGAAGCAGTTAGACACAGGTACTCCAGTAATGTTTAAGAAACATCCCGATTCAACCTGGATTCCGGGTGTAGTGGATAAAGTGTGTCCGGAACCTAGGTCTTACATAGTTAAGAATTCAGATGGGGCTTATAGACGAAACAGACAGCATATTTTAGAACGGCCTATTTTCATAGACCCATCGTCTGTTTATAGCCCGTCTAATCCTTGTAGTTCTAATAAAAGTACTGATAATGATGTTGTGAATGTTGAACATCGTTCTCAAGAAAATGTGGTGTTTGACCCTCACAAGATATACACGCGTTCAGGTCGTGAGGTTAAGAAACCTAAACGTTTTGATTGTTGCTTACTGGCTAACTACTGTTTTTAATCGATTTTTTTTTATAATTTTAATATTGTTTACAGTCATCCCTTCTTATTTTATGTTCGTTTGAAAAGTAATTTAAGTTTGTTTACATCCATTACTGACGGATGTCATTTATACCTTTGTCAAATATGACAGTGTTTCGTTTTACGTAGGTATCGTAAAGTTTACTGTATAGAGGTTGTAACATAATTTTAAATTAGTGTTTATAATATTGATTTGTATGTAGGTACAGTCGGCGTAGTATTTTCTTTCCTTCGGAGGGAGATGTTACGATAGTATCTATGGTTGTCATGTACCTATGACATATAGAAATTAACAAGATGTCTATATTCTTGCTCGTCTTACAATAAACGTCTTTAATATCTTTCTTTACTTTCTCTCACCATCTCAAGACCTTAATAGTTCACGGTTAGCGGCAAGCATTTTATTTTTCATATTAATAACGTTGCTGAAAATTATTTTACGATTTTCTCGATTGACACTGACATATGTTCCTAATTAGAAATTAAAAGCAAATGATAACCTTTCGCGAGGAGGTTTTTTGTAAAATGAAGTGACAAATAATAATATTGACATTTCAATACTATTATTGAAATATAATTTTCGACCTTAATGCATTGCGAATGTCTAACGACATTTACTCTAAGAAAATTAATAAAATCAGGGGAAATAATTCGTGTAGTTTTGAAAATTGGTACAGTTATACCCTATGGTGTCTAGATGAACATACTAAAAGTCCTCGAGGGTGGGGGCTGTGCTAAGGGAGTAGGGGGGGTTTGAAGGTACCTTTTTTCAGATTTTTGCTCACAACTCGAATATTTGTAGAAATAGCATTATTATTACTTAGGACAAAAGTTTCTACATAAAATTCCCTGCAAATTTAGTCCTATTCATTTTTACTCTACGATCAATACTTTGGGAGCTATGGTGTGTAAGTTAACAAAAATATTAAAAAGTAGTTGTTCAAGAAAACGTAGTTTTTTCGTATTTGTTCATCATAACACTTGTGTTGTGCAGTTGAGAAATTCCCGTTACCGGCTAATTCTCATTTGGGAACATTCCAAGAAAATTCCCATTGTTCCCGGGAATATACGAGCTTGGTGGATCCATTCCTTTGTTATTTAGTTTTAAGCTAATTAATTGAATACAAGCAAACCGTTTTCGCTTTTCGACTCATCCTGAATCACCACTTAAAGTGAATATCATAAAATTTACCTGATGATGGACCCTGGAAGCCCGTAATGGATCGGATCTCAAGATAAGTTCAACGTAGACATGTGCGGTTTTCGAATTTCAACTTATCTTGATGAGCAGTTAGAGCCGGTATCATAAAATAAACCTGGTGATGGATCCTGGAAGCCCGTAATGGATTTCAGGATACGTTCAACGTAGACGAGTGCGGTTTTCGAATTTCAACTCATCTTAATGAGCAATTAGAGCCGGTATCATAAAATAAACCTGATGATATTATATATATTACCTACGGGGTTCCAGGATTCCATCATCAGGTTTATTTTATGACACCGGCTCTAATTGTTCATCAAGGTGAATTGAAATACGAAAACCGCACATGTCTACGTTGAACGTATCCTGAGATCCATTACGGGCTTCTAAGGTCCATCATCAGGTTTATTTAATGATACCGGCTCTAACTGCTCATCAAAATGAATTGAAATGTGAAAACCGCACATGTCTACGTTGAACGTATCTTAAGATCCGATCCATTACGGGCTTCCAGGGTCCATCATCAGGTAAATTTTATGATACTTACTCTAAGTGATGATTCAGGATGAGTCAAAAAGTGAAAACGGTTTGCTTGTATTCAATTAATTAGCTCAAAACGAAATATCAAAGGAATGGGTCCACCGAGCTCGTATATTCCCGGGAACAATGGGGATTTACTTGGAATATTCCCAAATGGGAATTTACCGGTAACGGGAATTTCTCAACTACACAACGTTGCAACACGTTCGCGTGTGATGATGAGCAACTACGAAAAAACTACGTTTTCTTGAACGACCATTTTTTGATATTTCTGTTAACTTAAGCACCCTGTAGCTACCAAAGTATTGATCGTAGAGTAAAAATGAATATGACCAAATTTGTAGGGAATTTTATGTGAAAACTTTTGTCCGAAGTAATCATAATGCTATTTCTACAAATATTTGAGATATGAGCGAAAATCAGAAAAAAGGTACCTTCAACCCCCCCCTACTCCCTTAGCACAGCCCCCACCCTCGAGGACTTTTAGTATGTTCATCTAAACACCATAGGGTATAACTGTACCAATTTTCAAAACTACACGAATTATTTCCCCTGATTGCCCATATTCGGCTTAATTTGCTTGAGCTAATTGTAACGAAATGGGTAGGAAATGAAATTCCTTGACTGTACAAAACTTATCTAACAAATATTACGTTACTGACTGTTTGTTAGTGGGAAATGTCGCATGACAATTCGGGCGTAACTTATTTTGTCCATTACATCAGTGCACCAACGCCATCTAGCTATTTTGTGTAGCAAAAATTGGCGAGCCCGCAAGCAACCTTGAGCTATCCAGAGGTAGTGCCATCTATTTTAATACGATCAAACCACGTTTTTGAAGAGTAAAAAAAATAATCCTTAAAAATTGTGTATTTAAGTTATATTATCGTATTAAAATAAAGCAGTAATGCGTTTGATTTCCAAAAATCAAAAATCACTTAAAAATGTTGGTGAAAAATAACATTTTTGTCACTTCCAGGCTACGAAGCAGCGCCATCTAGTTTTTATACCAAATTTTGAGCTTTTTCAGAGTTACGTTTTTTTGTATGAGAACATATGTCTAGGGGGTATATAGTCTTTGTTCATTACAGAGTATTTGATTAATGACACTTTTATTCAAGATTGAAAAGACGACATAAAACATTATGAAAGAAAAGACTGGCCTGTTATTTGACCTGGATATAATTTTATTTGGTGGTATTCTAAAATGTTAATACTTATTTACATATGCATTACCTTACTGCTAGACCTTTGCCGCGACGAAGCGGAGCTGATGGAGATATTATCCTGCACCCCGTACCGGCGCTGCAGGAGCTGGCTCCGGATGTGCAGGTACTTCTTTATGGTTTCTATGTCCTAAAAAGTGGAAAATAATACACATAATACTGTATATTAGAAGTTTGGCACAAACCAACTACAAGCATACATTTCATTGACTGAGCAAGTGAAGAATCTGTTTCTGATGAATGTGAATGTGTGAATGTTCGGGTTTCCGGCTGTTCCCATCTACAGGCCACATTTGACAACCGATTCTCATGAAATTTCATAAGTAGGCTATTAAGGTATATAGAAGTTTTTAGTCAAATAAATTTTTATTTTTTTTTCAAAATGGTAGTAATGGTAATGGTAGTAATGGTAGGGTTGAACTTATAAATTACATATTTCGTTAAAAACTCTTTCAGTAGAACTTTCGAGACAATGTATATATTTTAAAATAAATTCTTGGCTAAAAAACTAGGCAAATAAACACAACAGAAAATCAATACATAAGAAAGAACTTACTTTGAATTTAGCATTTTCTCTGAGCAATTGGCTTCGACGGCGTATGTATAGAGTTTCTGAAAATAATATTCATGACTAGTTTAAGGAAATCAAAGATACTATGAGCCTGTAAGCTGTCTTAGTCACCAAACAGTGTGTTAAATAAAGTTTACTTACTAAAGTTGGGATTATTCGGGGCCCTGTACGCGTTAAAACGAGCGTCCAAAGCAAATATTTGCTGTTGAAATGCTGCTGCCATCTTCTTTGATTGGTCTACATATATGTCATCGGCAAGCGTTAACCATTTTATGTACTATGATATTAAGTATAGGCTAGTCATTAAAAAACGAACGAATGAAATTAATATTTTAAAATTTTTATCAAATAGGAAAACAAAACAAACGTAAACAGCCAAATGCAGTTGGCGTTCTGACGTTTGATTTTGACAAATGACAGTAGACTGACGATGAAACGTCACTTAGTCACAAGCTACATATGCGGCGTTTTTAAAGGTGTCCTTAATAAACTAAGGCCAATTGCACATAAATTTCACCATGCTTTGTTCTGTATTAGCAGTACATCTGTGAATGTCCAACATTAGATAGGTGCAAGTTCAAGCATGGTGGAGCCCCATAGCATAGACTCTATGGGGCTCCACCATGCTTGAACATAGCATAGAGTATATTGAATGTATTATCGTCCCTCACCTATTAACTTCATCCGCGTCTGTCGTAAAGAAGTAGTAGATACCGGAATGTACTCTTAAACAAACGTTTAAAATGTTTCAGTGTTATTGTTATTCCCATCCCATATTCACACGAAGAAGGCTCTTCGTGGTAAATTAAGGGTCCAAAAACTTTACCAAAAGCCTCATCGCGGCTAAATACTCGACCGAAGTTGGGCTAATATGTGGAGAGGCACTTCGCTGCGGAAATCCATACTTCGGCCAAATTCGGTGAACTTCGCGAGTAGTGTGCAGCCGTAATCTAAAAAATGATCCTTGCCGGATTTGAACCAGCTACTCCACCGCCTTTTGCGCATAAGCCTTAGATTTCAACAAATCCCTATAGTTCTCCTGATACATACTTAAAACTCGAAAACCACTTTTAATCTTGTAAATACCCTTCTAGTTCCAAAGCGCACATCCTCTGCGTTATTCGAGTGCGGTGAGTACCTATACCTACCTACTTCTTCATACGTACATTTGAAGTGTAAAGTTATTCCCAATGTGTCCTGGGATTTTTTACGACGCCACTTCTCGGACACTTTAAATCCCTGATTGAAATCCACCAAACAGTTTTATATTCAGCCCATTTAACCTTCAACATCCCATCGGAGAGTCGTAAACTGGAAGACAATACCGAGAACTTTTCCAATAAAACTCAGTGTCAAAGGTCGCATTAACCATTTCCAGATAACTGCAGCACCTTACATTACGTTACGGCGATCCGTGCAAAAGCCATTTATCATTGGGCCACAAAAAGCGGTCGGCTGTCTCGGTCGCTCCCGCGCCGCGCGAGAGGCCGGCCGTTTCCCGGAATCCTTATTTCCGATTCCGAAACGGCCCGCGCTGTGATACCGAGAAGTTCCGAGGCGTTATGCCGGGACGTAAACCCTAGCGCTGCGTCGTTATAAATAATCAGAATGCGTAAAGAGAAGTCGGTGACCCCCAATTACGACACAATCCGTATTTATCCTACGGGGAAGCGCTTATTTCTGTTTCTTAAGGGACTATTATATTTTTACGGGGAAATGGAATTGTAGATTGAAATTTGTAGCTTGCCTTGGAGGCCGCATCTTGCAAGCTCTCTGTTTTATAGGAAAGACATGGCATGCAACTCGAAGTAGTTGGCCCATTAAAAAAGTTGAACATAATAAATCCTTGTCGATACATAATTTAAAACGTGTAGTTATTTATAATAAATACAAAGTTTCAATAGGTATTGTACAAACATTTTCGTAAGACTACATTTATTTTGACGGAAATTGGATTAAAAAATAGACGACCTAAAGTAGAAATGCACATGTAAGTAACGGGTCGATCAACTTTAATTATAAGCCCATTATTTTACGGACTATTTCCTAAGCAAGTTTTTTTAGAGAGATTCGGTCGCTCTCTTGGACAACGGGACAGAATAACAACTACGAAAAAGTGGTTCTCCAACAAATTAATGTTCTCGTAATATCAGTCTAGTAAAGAAAACAACGTCATTATATTTAGAATCTCATTTTAATTAATGACATACAATACATACATCATAACATTTAAAACCGTTCATACAACGTTTGTATACAACATTATATTAACATAATTGAAACGTTAAAATGGACACCTATCTATTTACAAAATTTAAATAACTACAGACGGATTATAATAACTTACGAGGTTTAAGTTAGGAATTACGTTCTTGAGATAAGTAGGTTTGCTATTTCATTAGACCGTCTAATTGTCTGCCTAGAGGCAGGTGGCGCTTACGATTCAATATTATATTTAATAGCAATTTTATTTTGTTTTACCTGCGTCGTAAGCGCCATCCGCGACAGTGACAGTGCATGAACTACTAAAATTTGCTCGATATAAAATGCTGCACATGACTAACTGGCTCTAGATAGAAGGATCGACCGCGTCGAAACTTAAAATACACTCAAGGTGCCTTTTGGGCATGCTCCCGGTTCTGATTGTGTACGGCGAGAACCGGGAATTCCCGGTTCCGGTACTGGATTTGTATAGAAAATGAGTACCGGGAGCACACCCTAGTGCCTTTATGCCGGGTGTATGTAGTAGACTTGACGCAAACGAAGCATTAGAGCGTATACGCGGAAAAGCGTCGGTCGTGTCGATCCTTAGGGGTGAAGCCAGTCGAGCGTAATTTGAGTAGAGTAATTTCGGTCGCGCCATACATGTGACGTGATCACGTGACATGATGTATGGCGCGACCGAAATTACGCGACTCAAATTACGCTCGTCTGGCTTCACCCTTATTGACGAACAACTTCACAAAGGATGCACATAATTTGGTTCTCTTTTAAATCAAACAAAAATCACTTTGTAAAGTCACTCCTCAATGATTATAAATTATTACTATTTCATGTATATGACTATACCATTGTACATAAATTACTTTAAAACATTGCATTGACTCAAATAGGAAATGCATGTAACCTATTAACTAAGTATTACAATTCATTAAATTAAAACAGTCAATACTTAATTATAACTACGAAGGCAAGTATCCCTAAAATAATAGATCATATCGATACTACATACAAATTATATTTTACAATTTATTTTTATACTTATCGCTAGTTTATATACATAATTTAATATTCAATTCAATATAATATCAACAAGTCTAAAAACTCCAAATATTTATGCACCCTGCATGTATAAGCTCTGTCCAGTGTCGTTTCCGACCTTTTTGATCCAGTATATATCATATTCCTTGCAAAAAAACTATCACCAGTTGCGTCTGAGTCTTCAAGTATCCCTTTCTTATCACATCGTACAGAACCAGATAAACGGAGGGACTAAATCAAGACTTCGATGCATCGCAAGACACTTCCTTTCCAACGTTTCAGAAAATATTTGGAATTCATAGTTTACAAGATCTAGTGAAACTATTTTTATACATCCATACAGAAACACCGAAAGCGGATAAATAATGGAATGGGTCGAGTCGCATTTAAACAACAGATTTAAGAGCGACGCTTTTAACACCTTCGATAATGTGCGTCTCACATTTACATACTTTAGTAGTAGGGATGCATGCTCTAACGATGAAGTCAAATGCTTTCGTGTTCTGTTATAGGACCATGAAAATCTGACTCGTTGAAGACGTTAGACGTTACGCTCGCGCCAAATTCTCATGATCTTGATTTAAAACTATTAAACATCCAGGCAGAGAATATTTAATAACTACTTCTTACATTATTTAGCTAATTATAATCAATGGCATATAAGTTAAGAGCTGCGTTATGTTCTGATCGGTAAAAAATAAGCCGTTAATCCAGAGATTATTTGTAGACTTTCTCAATTTATAAAAATATTCTATGGATCGTCTCCTGTGTCCGACTGTACTCGCTAGCGTCTATCGCAGGATCAGCGTTCCTTCGCACCGGACCGGTTCGAGAAGGACGGTTTGATGGCTACGATAGACAGCATTTACTCATATGTACAAAATGTGTAATTTCACATCGCGACATGTTATTTGCTGTCGTTAGACGGCGCCCTTCGGAGCTCGTAATACCCGTGAAGTAGTTTTATGATGAGGCTCAGCTGCAGGCAAGAGATGGCATGTACTGAGGTACTAGATTTTTTATATATATATACTGACATAACATAGTGGTTCCACTTCGCCTGATGGTAAGAAAAAAAGGGGAGCCCAAGTCGCAATAGCAACTGACAAGAGCCCAACGGTGCCTTGTCAGTTGACACTGCCATGCTACGACAGCTAAAGGAAATTACAATTCACGTGCTAAGTTTTTCTGGATGAAAATATGTATTCATATTTTAATTGCCTGGTGCCAGCAAAACAATTAGTTTCCGACTTATCAAGTTTTGTGTTACAACGCGGTTTTCCTGTTTTTGTTAAGGCACCATACTATATACTTTAGGCATAATTATTTGCATGCTGATATTAGATTTAATTATAAATTTAATCGAAGTAAAATTAGGTTGACGTCTCTATGTACTTAATATTAATCGGGATATTTGAATTCATAACAAGAAAGGAAGGAGTTAATGAAAAATAACGGAAGTAACTAGTTTTGGTATAAGTATATTAGTAACGCAGATTATTCGGTCTCGATTACCATTACTTGTGTCATTCATAGGTGATGGTAATCGCAACAGCGAATGTAACCTACAAATAACTGATGTGGCTAAGCCATGCGGGTCCACAGATCTATTTCGGTCGATGTATTTGATGTAGGTATACTATATATGTTTCAACAATGGGTAATATAACAAAATGTTGTTCTCAAGACTTTGGAATACATATCATGTCTTTATACCATTGCAAAGGCAACATAGGCTTGTTCCCAGCAAGTAAACAGCGCCGCAAATAGCATGTCAATACTGACTATACTGAAATACTCATTACGAGCGGGTGCACGCGACGTTTGGTTTGATATACCATTGCTTTAATGTAACGAATGTAATAATGTCGTTTTAGATAATTTCACACATGAGATATAATGTGTTAGGTGCAAAAGAGCTATAAATCCTTCAAATCACCAATTGTTTGCTAGGATAGGTTCGTTAGGTACCTTGCGTCCTTCAGACCGGAAATAGAAGCTCCGCTAGGCGGGGCTTCGTCGACTTGCTCCCGTTATTTAACATTGTAACAGTAGACCAATTAATAATTAGAGTATAACAAATTATAACAATAAACCGTTATATCAAACGTTACATTATATTAAACGACTTTATGTCAATTTATTGCATATCAAGATTATGTCAGTTTTTCTGAAATTATATGATACATTACGGGCACATGACAAACGCCTGGTTTGCGCCTATAATCGCCGTTTAAAGGGAATGTTACTTAAGTTATTCGTCAAAAGCGAGTGAAGTCTCGAATTCACTCGGCCCTCACGCACAGAATTCGGAATGGACTCTCACGTTACTAATCCTCGTTTCTGTTAAACCCGCGCACAGCTATTTGTCGGAACGTAACTGTCGCTGCGCCGGCGCCGAATACAAATGCGCGAGCGCTGGGCCCAGCACACTGAAGGCACCGCCGATTTGCCTAATGCGCCCATAGCTCGGGCCCATCACGTTTCGGCGTCCTGGCTCTTTAAGCTAAGCCGGTACTAATTGGTATTTCAGAGGGTTTCTGTCAGTTATTATAATAAGCCGGATAAGTATTTAATACGTGGGAAGATGTTTTCCTTTAGCCGCTTTGTTAATAATATAAAAAAGTTACGTTTTTTTCTATTCCTGTAGACAATGAGTTAAAAAACATCAAATAAGTTTATAATATTAATCCATTTGCCTAATGGAGAACCTCCCCCATTTTGTAATTTATTAGTAACAGGCCAGGTCCGAGACCGCTTGGGGCGTTAAAACAACATTTTTTCCCTCTAGGGTGCAACCCGGTGTTATATGACGTTTACCGACGCACGTGTGCTGTGCACTCCGCACATGTCTGTAAACGAAAATATTTTTTTGTGTCCCGTCGTGGCTCGAACTAATTCCAATGTCACGCATTTTTGGAGCAAGCACATTGCTGGGCCGACACATTTAATAATTATAAAACGGTTGAAACTCAAACTTCAATCTCGGAGTTCGAAACATATCGAGCCTTTCATGACAATTTTAACGTGAGTTTAAACCGTTTTTATGATCTAAGAATGTTACATTATAGCGAAAAAAAAAAGAAATGCTTTGAGCGGGATCAACATAATTTGGGACGATGGTGGCGAAAAAGTCAAAATCTTTACGGTAGACGGCGCTACATGGCCACCCACCTAGATATGAACTGAAGCAAGTGGTTGAAAAATTCGATGCTATATCTATTGGCTTTGATAAAACAATTGGCAGTCCACCCGTCTGGCCCGGAAAGCCGTGGAGACGTGGGTTCAAATCCCGTTAAAAGCATTTTTTTGTTTAATTTTTCGCTTGATGAAAAAAATGCTGCTTTAATGAAAGAAATAATGATCACAAATACACACACTAGAGTCGGTAGTGTTGCAGTACATTCTTTGCACAAAGTATGTTCACTGAGATTATAAAAAGGGATAAAAACGTGGTCATCAATTAACCTCGGCCTCGGCGGTTGCATAAAAAATGCGATGCGATTTTAATAACACTATTATTCGTAATTAATTACATGTCATAAATAACACGGTACGAGGAAAACCGCCACGTACTTAATAATAGTAAAGGTACTTTTGTAAATTTATCATTCTTATAGTTAGTAAAATATTTGATTTGTAAAAAAAAAATATTGTTACGATTTAAACGGAACATATCGCGTATATTCATTATTTGATCCTACGTGAATTTTCGGTAACTTTTCAGTTACCGTAGTTAAAGGGTGACTGAGCAAAAAAAAATTAATATGTGACAGTCGCGGAAACCGAAGAAATTATACAATACAATACAATACAACAATACTATATTGCACACCAACAAGAAAAATATTACATGAGAAATCATAAATTAAATAATGGTAGACAATAGGCGGTCTTATCGCTAAAGAGCGATTTTGATTATTAAAATATATTTATATATTTAAATATATTTACTAGCGATTATTAAAATATATTTTGCTTATTGTCGTTTTATGCCCGTGAACGTTGATGTGCGAATATAAAATGGTCGATTTTTGTTGTCATATCTCCCATGTGCATTTGTTTACAATCGAACATAATTCCGTATGTTTTTATGCAAAAAAAAACAGCTATGTAACCAAAAAAGTTTCGTAAATTTAGCTTATTACGATATCTAACATCGATTCTCGGAAACCCACCAGGATGCGTAAGAAACTGTTATTGAACTGGTTCCCCACGGATTCCGAAAACCCACAGCGTCCGTTTTAGCGCTAAATTTCAAACCAGAGTTTACATACGTTCTGACCATAATCTCGTAATTAAAAGAGTCGCTTACATAATTTGATAGCGTCGTGAAGCCTAAAGTAGCGTATAGAATAAAAATAAAACGAATGAGCACTTTGGAACTCGGAATCAGGTCTGTTTAAAAAAAGGCCACGGTTCTGTACAGGTAATTTACATGGTGTTCTAAAACGTGTCAGTAATAAAACTAATTTATTAAGGCAATGTATATACGTATCACGAATAGGAAAAAACATGACGCGTATGGGCCTTTGCGTGTAGCGAAGTAAATAAAATACTAAAGCGATTGATATATGGAAATAAATATAATATGGCCGCATAAATAAGCACGGCAGTCCTAATGCGAACGTATATTTTATAAGTAGAAGCGCAGCGAGGCAGGCGCGCCTATCACATGTCCTACGTAACGACCCATTCTGCAGTCTCGTCCACCCGAGTTATAGCCGCGTGCGGACAAGTGAATAAGCCGATTCAACAGATCTATCTTCATATTCTAAGACTTTTAACATATCCGTATTTACAAATATTACTACTTAAAAAGACGTACTCTTTCGATATTGCCGTATAGAATAAAACGTAATAAAATTAAACGCATAATTAGCAAACACTAATAAAAACAGTTAACAAACATATATTCAGCAAATCACCGCATTCGACACATGCATGTATAAATTATCGTGAATTCTTCAACGCTTCTCAGATCTCCTCGTTAACCTTATACTGGGAATTAGCGTGTAGGCACTTAAAAACATTAATACAAACTATAATCGCGGACAAAATACGTATTGCACGGTATAATAAGGCGAGTTTTTTCAATGGTAATCAGCGGCGATAGTTCGCCGGCAAGCCTTCTCGGAAGTAAAAGCGAGACAGCCCCTTAGTGAGAAATGTGATTATTCTAATACGAGAGACGAGCCTTTTCCGATATCAGTTGGTGAGGTCGATTTATACCCTTGTCTTGCTGCTTCGGAGAAGCAACACCATTATACTACATTACCGTCGAGGGAAAGGCGGTATCGTAATGTGAAACTTACAGGTCGTTACCACGTTTTTCTCTTCGAGCTGGGCGAACCCTAAACGCTTGTTTTATAGGGTTCGGCATAAAAACTGGCGACCAACTGAGCGCGATAATGACTTTTACGGTTTACATTATCGTTGGGAGTTTATTTTAGGTTGATTCGTTTTTTAGCCGTAGAGGGTGAGCGCGCACCGTGTTAATGGGATTAGTCTATGTATCCACGGCATCTGCTCTCATTCAAGTTTGATAATAGTCTATATATTTTTCGGTAAATCGTGATGTTAAGATTCGGTACTTTGAAACCCAGTGTCATTTCGTTTGTGAATGTTACCACTCAACTTTTATAGGCAAATAAACCAGCAAACAATTCAAATATAACCTATAACAGTTCCCAAGCCTTATATTACGTGACAGACGTAATCGAGCCGAGTTCTTGGCAGAAACGTCATTACCGTCGCATGACGCGTGCGTGCATGTTGCACCGGTCGTGACGTAAATCCAGCTCGAATCTGAATGTATTTACACTACGCGGCCACGATATGCCTTTCTCTCGAAATCATAAATATACAAAATATCTTTACTGTTTTCTAAAACCAGAATAAGAACTACGATAGCCTACCGGTCACTGTGTACCTCGCAGGAATGTAATGGTTGATAGCGACGTATTGACGTTACAGACGTGCACAGATACTGTGACCGAATAGTAAGTACAGAACAAACCGACACGCGTTAAAAGTAATCAGAATCAACCTTAAGGAAACAAAACGTATAAACGCCACTATCGGACAGAATGTAAACAACGAGCGTGCACGAGCCGAGCTATCTGTTTGCGCGGCAAACTCGCTGTTGACACGCGTCGTGTAAACAGACGTCATACTGCACCGAAATCTATTGCGGACGTATAGAGCCAACTTTTCTGTGAACTGAAGGGTGTCGCCACTATCTTCACACACAGAGCCCTCGAACGCAGAGACACTGGCAATCGTATGACATTTCAGCGTGACAGTCGTAGCTCCTAATTTCGCCGTTTCACAGATAAGTTGGTCGCACTATAGTTATCAGTGGCGTATTATCTTTCGTAGAATCTGATACCTGTCTACACCTACTTTAACATATTGTAAGGCATTTGAGCAATTTTCAAAGAGGATTAAAGAGCCCAGATGCCATATTATATGTATGTAATTCATCTGATTACATTGTTCTACTAGTATTAATTTTAAAAATTGCGAAGTTAAGCATATTAAACTACGACGCAGCATGCAGGGTAAATGTCTGCTTGAAATTCCCAATGGCCTTAATGGATTATTCCCTGCACACACTTTCGTAGAATATCATCGTAAATACATAGTAACCAATAAACACTCGGGTCAATTCATAATATAATGAACGTTTCTATGAATAAGCGACGATGACGCGGGCGCTGTAAAAATAGATGTTACTTGTCAGTTGTATTGTAATTGTATAGAAATTACCGGTGGCCACGGGCAGTCATATCTCATACATATGTACATAGATATTAAGTAATAAACGAGATAGTTACCGCGTAATTTACAAGTACCTAACTTGAAATTAAATATAGAGGAAAACTCTAGTAGGTACAACTCCCAGCCGTTACGTTTTAAAAGTATTAAGCGAATTGATAAAATATCAATTGTGCGCAGATTCCCACTATATTCAAGCCTTTTGACTTATTACTACCGACGACATCTGAAATTCTTACATTTCTTCCTATTACTTACTACACTTAAGGGTGCGTATTTAAATAAAGACACGGCCGCAGTCAAAAGCTAGTATGTTGTACGTAGGTAAGTACGTCATCGCAACGGAAATGGGAATGTTTACCAAATCGGCCGGCCTCGGAGCTTTTAAGCGAGGTTTTTACGCAAATACAGTCCAGATTCGTTTGTATACAATATTTGCATATGACCGCTATTCTCCGCTAACTATTGCTGCATAAAGATTCGTTATTCATACGCCTGAGTATAAACACGCTTAAAATGTAGTAAAATTGAGCTCTATGTCATAGGTTACCAAGTTCATATTCGGAGAGATATAGGTATGGTAATCAGGCTGAGATTATTCTTTGAAATATACGTCGCGCGTGTTCGGATTGCACATCGTGACTAATGGTACAAATCCCAAAGTACAGTCGCCCCTAATGTTGTTGAACATGTCCCATATACACGTAGAACATTGCCATATTAAAATGCAAAATATCGTTATAAAGTTAAAATGTCCATGACAGTCGTTGGTCATACCGTATTCTAATGTGACAAAGTGCTAAGTGCAACGTTAAACGCCTTTGCGGTAAAATGCGATTTCTGTTCAGATGTACATAGTGCCAATTGATTTAAGATAATACAAAGATGAATAAAAGATGCCATTAACTGACGACTAGCGGGGAAGTAATTAGTAGTACATTTTAGTAAAGCCGCAACAAAGTGTTGGTGCCGTAATGACAGTCTATTACTATCACTCACGCCGGTGAATTGAATCATACACAGGCTGTAGAAATTACCGAACTATTTCGACAACTAAGGGCACTGGAACCTTGGTTGAACTTCTATTACCACGGTGAAATCTGTGTATGGTCCAATCTGCTTGTACGAACGCTACGGTGGTATAGTTGCTCTTATAATGACTCTTAGTCCCTGTCGATGCTGCCGAAAGACTTGCCAGGCTGAGGGATGATGTGATCAAGGACGTATAGTACGGCGCCAAGCTCCATATTCAGTGCATCACTTGTTATCGCAATAAATCTTATGTGTGTTCGAATTAGTTTGTACGAACGTTACGACTGTCATAACTTGCTTTCCTCTCAGTCCCACTCCTCCCCACTGGATGACTGCTGCGGTGAGGACTCCCCAGGCTCGGGGATGACGCTGGCGAGGGTGTGCAGCACGGAGCCGCGCTCAGCGCCGGAGATGCCGCGCCGGCGCATCGACAGCTTCGCGTGGAGGTCCGCCATCAGGTCGCCGCCGGATGACGTCTGCAACAAAATTGTACATTGTAGCTGCTGTTATATCACCTATTTATGTATAAGGGGTGATACTGTCCTGATATTTGGCGTGAATAATGATGGGATATAGTTACAACTTTCACACGGCTTCTTCCACGTTATCGTTACGTCATGTATAGCAAAAGGAAATTGAAACTCATACCCTTGTATCATTAGTGTCATTGTATACGTGTTCCAATTTCATTGACTGTATATACGTTGTGTAAAAGTTCCAAAATTCATATATCTAACTAACAAATACAAATACTCTTTATTGCACACCTCCAACATCAAGGAATATACAACACAACATGAGATACATTCAAATAACAGGCAACTAACATACAATATCTCAGCTTCAAAAACACACACTTATAATATATGAGTATGTGAATATTAGAAAACAAGCTCCTAAAAATCTTCTGTTCTAATCAGTTTCAAATGGAATAACGTAACGATGATGTTTGAAGATGAATGCACATAATTATATCTTGTCTAGTCCTAGTTGTTGCTACACTTGGGCACGTCACGGGTTGACTGAACTGACGACGTCATCTCGGCGACAGCAATGAAGACGACTTACATTCCTCTATTTACAGATTGAATGATTCATCATTATTTCTGTCAAGCGATTCCACAGGATAATTAGGGCGAAATTATCTTTTACAATCTGACAGTACCTATGCTTAAAATTGACACCATGTCCCTATCTTTACCGTTTCGGATGAGTTAGCTTTGCTTTACTATTGGCAGTGGGATCGTACCACTCGAATAAAAAAAAACATCCAATTTTATCGCAAGGCACTGCAGGGCTATTATAACAAGCAGTCTATACAGCCTGTTACCGGCACGCGGGCATTTATTAAAACTGATAATAATATGATCCATTAGTAATTGTTTGCATGTATTTGCTAATCATAATTATGTAAATTAACTGCACAATTAAATTTCTTAAATCCGCACATTCAATGTAGTGGATGTACAGCGTAATTGTCGTTACTCATATCACGCTGTCATTAAACACTCACTTGTCAATTTACTTTACTGTACATTACTGGCAATTAAAATTTTGTTAGTAAGAGCCTTATCACACTTGCGATTTGCGAGCGAATTTTTTATGAAGGCGATCACGCAGCGAGTTCGCCGCGACGCTAATTTGTATAGAAAACTCGCTCGCAAATCGCAAGTGTGATAAGGCCCTTTGTTAATAAAGCCTGAATTTAAGTTAATTAATTAAATTAAGGTCATGGATACGTTAAAGATCTATGTTACTTTACTCTACTTTAAGAAAAGCCTACTTGGCGGTAACACACTGTATAAGGGCGGCACCGGCAGGTACTACTTAAAAAAATACGCGATATAGTCTAAGTTCAAATAGGGTTAATTGTAAGTTAATTGTCACCCTAACTTCTAGATATCCTAAATCTTCTAAATATCACCTAGTTTTTACTCGGCTGCACGGCAGCAAAAACCCATTCGTTTCAGGTTTGTCTTCGTTTCTTCTCCGAAGTAATTAGAGGGGTGCTATCTATAGGATTGTTTAGCCTAATCATAAACCGTCGAGTTGCAGGAAAACCCGCGAAATATACGCAATAAAACCAGTTTTATTAGCATTCCATAAAACGTTTATTTACGACCGTCAAAGGTGAAATCGAGGACCTTTTTCTATAGTTTATATTTGTTTTACCGAGAAGCTAAAACCCGTTTAGAAAGCTCAAGATCCTAACATCAGATTACTGGGAATTATCGAAAACGACCTCTGGCGCAGTTATCGTCTACTAGATAAGAGAACATTTAATTACGCCGTTTTATCGGACAGTCAAAGATCATTGGCATGAGATGACGTTATTTATTTTATTAGCGTTCGCCGGTTCAGTGCGCGGACGCAGCGCTGCGTCCCGACACAACAAACATCTCAAACAGTATTCGCGCTTTATTCATTCTATATTTGACATCCAGCACCTCTAGCACAACTGCTGTGACACGCGAGTCTTTCTCGCACGAGAAATATTACCTATCTCTTTCTTCGCAATACTGTGAGAGAGTGACGGGCGATGCTATGTCGCGCGACAAGAGCCGCGTAAGAGAGCAGGAATAAAGAAGAGAGTTGGGCATAAGTTTGAAACGTATACCTTTAAATTTAGTGTCTGTAAACGTTGTAACAACATCTGTCTATCTTCGGCCAATTTCAATGCGTTATAAACTTTCATTGTCCTTTGCAAGTCTGCCAAATCGAAAATATTTTAATCAAAGAAGAGGCCGAGTATTTTAAGATTCTATTTCACAACTACAGAATCTCCACGAAATCAAGAAGCTAGACCCAACCTGATATCTACTTTTTCCATAACAGTGCCGTACTAGTGCAATCATTAATTGCATATGGGTACTACTGTAATTACTTATTACTTACTGTTGTACTGCTGTAATATATTTTCACTGCGGCCGTAGCCATTCACAACGCGTCTAACGAACGAAAAATGGCGCTCTTATCAAGTGCATAAAGCATTAATATTAAATGTTTATGGTCTGTCGCTGTTAACCAGAAGCCCACCACGGCTCCTCCTACGATCAATTTACTGGAAATTCATGTCACTAGCATTGCATTTGCATCAGCTAATTGCTTCGTCAACGAGGGTTAAAAAGGTTATCTACTTTTTGCTTCGCCATAGTCGGGTAAAAATGTATTCTTGGGGTTTCAACTAGCCATATGTCATAAATACTGGTTTTAAAACGTAGTGTCAGTAGATGAGTACCTACCTTCTTATTCTATATTTAGTTTCTGATGTTTGATCAATTTCACTACTCAAAGGTTGTCTGGAAGAGATTGATCTTTAGCGCGTGTCTATTGTTATTATATTTGCATGTACAGTCAAGGAAATTGAAACACGTAAATTGTTCGCTCTTGTCACAACGACAATAAGAGCGTTATTCGACTTGTACGACGTGAGTAAACCCGTTTAAGTATTTTAATATGACAATAAGGGTCAAAAAGGTCTCGGTTTCCTGTACTGTACCGGTTCTTTCTGTTTGGTGTGCAATAAAGCTTTATTGTACTTTTAGGAATGGATGCTAAATTAGATCACATAATGATTACTACAAGACCAAGAATCTGTTAACAAAAACTCGTAAACAATGCAAATTAAGTATGCAAACCGATTTGAATAATGCAAATGTTCGAGCACCATATACGGAGCGGCGCGGGCCGCTGCGTGTTGTACCGCCAAATTATTCATGTGCTAATCTATCAAATTGATCGTCCTTGGCAAAGTCATGGCTGTTTACTTCGGGCACTCTGTGGTACAATGTGGTAAAGTAGGCATGCTACATGAATAACGACCAACACCTCTAGCACAATTTCGGTAGTACCGCGACTTAAGTTGTCGCGCGAATCGGCGGTACCCATCTTTCTGGTATTGTAAGGAAGGAGATAGACATATGTCGCGCAAGTTACGCGAGGCGCGTTTCATTTCACAGTTGTGCTAGAGACTTAATATCTTTTGGATATCTGGGTCCTTGTCAGATTTAGGTTCGCGTCTTTTCGGTGGACACGTACAATGTTAAGGACGTTTAGGCCTAATTTTCCGATCAAAATTATATTAGCATAAACGACGTTTCCCTTTCTATGGGCTTGCGTGTTAAAAACATAACTTTTATGCACATACGCTGTTAACTATTGGCCACCGAAGAGACAACTTTTGTTTTTTGAACTGACAATGACCCATCTCCGTTTACCAGAGTCTCTCTTTTGGCTGAAAGTTATATTTTCTTATAACCTCTGAAGAACCCCAAAGCTGAAGCTACTGTTCTTAGGTATAACAACACGGTTGTTAATTATGTTATGTATGTATGTAAACACTTTATTGTAAACAAAAACAGAAATACATCAAAACAAAAGAAATACATGTACAAAGGCGAACTTATCCCTTTATGTCTATGTAATGTCAGGATTTTGCGAGACGCGAGGCTACTGCTAATTTTTTGATACAAATCGAGGTTTCATTTTCATTTGTTTCCCCCTCCAAAACTTAACCAATCGTTACGAAATTTTAGTTATGATTTTTGCACTTATTATTATAAATTTTTTGGTGTATTAGGCGTCTGTTTACGGACGAAATTCCGCCGGATCGGACGCCTGGTACCTACACAAATTCTATAATAATTTGCGCAGAAATCGAACCGCTCCTACTTAGAATATACAAAATTGTTACTATTGGTTAAGTTTTGGAGAAGAAAACAGTTGAGAACGACTCCTCGATTTGTCTAACCCGGTTGCGATAATTTTAGACCTCATTTATATCCGACGCGATACCAAGTGCAAACTTAACGTAAACTGCTAGTATGGGAAAACAGTGGTAGACCCGTGGCAGATTTTGAATAACTGTTGGTTATCAAGACGCGTTAGTATTGCTTTATTAGGCAGGCTACATCTGAGAGCAGCCGACTGTGTGCTTTTGTGTTTCTATTTGTCACTTGCGCGACTATTATCCAATCTGGGCCGGATGCTCCAGTCATTTCGCTACCGCCTAAAGCACCCTCGAGATCTGTCCATCGACATTTCCTCCTTACTGTGCTTAAGATAAACGACAAGTATTTTCTAGAAGCATTACCTGTCTACTCTACATGAGTGTAAATTATATACTTCGTCTACTCTCCATG
The DNA here is from genome assembly GCA_932273695.1 of Apotomis betuletana. Classification (NCBI taxonomy): domain Eukaryota; kingdom Metazoa; phylum Arthropoda; class Insecta; order Lepidoptera; family Tortricidae; genus Apotomis; species Apotomis betuletana. Next base: position 23,638,561 of record OW026307.1, read on the forward strand.
AGTATAGATTATAAAGTTGAAAAAGAAAAACATTTCGTGTACAGTCAATCGCGTAACTTTAAGAATGAGACTGCTTCTACATTTGTATCATACCTATAATGTAACTAGTTAATTTCTTGTATATAAAAATAACCTAAATGGGCTTAGGCGGTTGTTACACTGCGACGGAATCCGGACGGACGAGCGGTGCTGCGGATTTTTAGTTTGAGCGGAGATGCGGTGTGAGTGTGTTATACCCTGCGGTTTTTGAGTACAAATCAAGATTCTACAGTACAAAGTTAAAAACCACAGCACTGGACGCCGCTCCGATGTGCGGAGCAGAGTGACAACCACCTTTAAAGTTACATAACTATTTAAACAAAACTTGTAAAGGACGTATGAGCCATAATCTCGACAATCAAAGTATCATGCTTAAACGATCTTACTTATATTTGGCCCTTATCTCACACCTGATTGTGAAAATGCTTACCCGAACGCAATCGTCACCAAATCGTGTCACTTAGAAGGAACTCGTATCGTCACTTGAGCAATGTCAAAAACAGCAAGCGCAAATACCAAGTAACACCATAAAATGAGTTTTTTGTTAACGACGCTTATTGTGTTCGTAAACGCTTTACGCAGAAACGTATTATAAGTACGTAACAAGCGTGATAAGATACAATATCGGTCAAAAGGTACCCTTACCAAGAGTTTACCGTCACCGTACTCGCTCGTGACTGCGTAAATAATTTGTATGGAGAATTGTAGTTCTACAAAGTAACCGCTGGGGGCACTGTACTATTTTCCATACAAACCGTTTGCGCTGTCGCTAGCGAAAACGGTCACGTGAACTCATGGTAAGGGCACTGGATAAAAACCGCTGGTATCTTGAAAGACTTATAATTAGACACGCTCGCTTGATACCCGCTCAAATATATTCCTTATTCGCGTGACAGAAGGTTGAGGGTGCCCATAAATTACTACATTGGCCTGTTAAAATCTTAGAATAAGATCGGTTCGTGACATTGTGGGATTCGCCGCGGTCCCAGACATTACGAGCTAGACACTGTATTACATTTCTTTGTACTAAAAACGTACAAAATGGGAACATTGGAAACAGACAGGGACAGTTGTTGAACCCTTGCCATGTGGGATTCGACATGTACCTAAATAGAAATTGTTGAGTCGCTTAAAATATAAAAACCGCCTTTAAGGTAGATATACCTATACGTTACATACGAACGTTATTGTAACATTTTTCTTGTTGGTGTGCAATAAAGAATTATTGTATTGTATTGTATTGTATTGTTATTTTTTTTCTTTAAGCTATAGCTGAGAAGTAATAAAAATGTATTCTGAATTATCAGGAAAAACGACAAAATTGCAGACTAGTTTTTTATAGTGGTTAAGTTCTTAAAAAATACCGTAAGGAGTTATCAATCGTTTGCCAACTACTGAAGATTTTCTTCATTATCAAGCCACTTTTTAATCAAGCTCTAAATGTATTCATTTAGACAATTAATCTGTATTGTACCTAAATAGAATACCTACTAGCATCGAAATTGCACTGAAACCTTCGCACACAAAGATAGCAGAGCATGGTGGGTGCATAAATTGGATCATTGTTTGAAGATGTTTAATCTAATTGGACAGCGGCCAAGATGTATGAGATCATTGTTTGAAAACGGTTGTTATATGTTTTTAATTCAATTGCTATCATTAAATTCGAAGAGCCGTTTTATCAAGCCCGACAAAGCGTGGTCCGTTCGAAGAAAAGCGCCATTTGGTATAATGAGTCATGATCGTTATATAATTCGAGTATTATCCCGGAACGGCAGCTTCCGTAGAACCGGGACAAAGAGCCAGTGTACCGAAGATCCAGGGTTGCTCCCCACATATTGTATCCTTAGGGTTGCCACCCACAACTTTATTGTATCTCAATGTGCGGCACAAATCCATAATTAGGCGTGACACTGTCTGTGTCTTTGGTTCAATTGTGCTAAAAATGTGTGCTTGTTTGTCTCTTCAACTTCTGTTGAAAATAAGATAAGTTAAACTAGGTAATCGGTATTAGAAATATCGTCCAAATTCGGGATCCGAAATCAGAACCTCTACTTAGTGTTAGTAGCAACATATTAAACGTTTTATGTTTGTCTTATGGCACAAACGCGTTTGCAACGTTATTGGCATATGTACACTAGAGCTGATTAGAATTATTGAGAGTTTAGGTATCTATCTTACCTCTATTATTGCTTGTTGCTGTATTGTTTACCTCTATTGTATTAATGCTAAATGTCATCTGTATTTGTATTTTTTCTTCTTGATGTGCAATAAAGAGTATTCTATTCTATCTTGAAAAAGCTGGAATCCTACCCTTTGAGGTTCCCGTAACATGCCTTCTATAGGTACCTACTAAAACAAAGAGCCTGTCAGTACGCTGTTATCGGAAACTCACATTCAAGTTCAACAGAATCGTAGATTCCAATAACTATGCGGTTAATGAGAAATTCGATATTATACCTATTCATCTCTCTGACAATAGCTGATAATGGGGAATTCAGAAATTGAGCTTGTTTATAATGAGATTATAAAGAACGTATGCTCAGACTGTATATACTGAAAACCAACCAAATATCTACCTACAATATGCGAATATAAACAAATGCTTTTACCTACTTTGAGCTACGCACTTTAAATGTTTTTCTTTACGGTCGTTACGAACTGACCATAAATATTTAAGTGCATTTTTAATTTAAGGTTGAGCACATCGAAATGTAATACAGACATAAAGCTTAATGGCATTCGCTAGACGTCGTAGAACCAAATGGAATCGCTCAAATCAAAATATTTACAACCCGGCTTGGCGCGGGTTCAGAAACTGTGTTTAAGAGAAAATTTTCATTTGTGAGCCAGAATCACCATAACGACGAGACGATTGCAGACATTGCCATTAAACAGGAAGCAACAAGTTATTAACGCCTAGATAATGGAGTACAACGTTTGGCAGCATAGAGACAAAGCTCTGACAAATTTACCCCACTATAATGACAATGACGTAGCGCTACTAAGAGCAAACATAAACATACTAGGCATGATCTCTTGTGAAATGTGTTCTAAAGTCGATGTAGCTTCCTTGTGTTATAGGCATGTTGTATATACCTAGTGATACATAAGTATACTTTATTGTATTATTGCCATGCGTAATGTTCCACTTTATGCCATAATAATGAATTGACCTATGAACTTGCGGAAAGTTTGCATAATCATATAAGCTGGTTTATTAAAGTAGCGAACAAATTTAGCAAAGAAATTAATTTCCACCTGTTTTACAAGTAGTTTTTACACAATGTTAGAAAACTGGTAATGACTAAGTAAGAATGAACACAAAACAATAGAATTAACTCAGCTGATTCATTAAATTATCTACTTTCCATTGAAATTCTTAAATGGTCCTTGACAGATAAATAAGGAAAACGTACGCCGTTATGCAAAACAAAACCATTATTATCTTTCTGTTTACGAATATTTATATACAACTTTCAAAAGGAAATTCCGGCATCTATCGGGTATTTGGGGTCGATCTTGCGTCGTGATTGGATTTTGAATTGTGACATCAAAGATACCATTAGTAGCGCCCGCTGATGGTTAGTTATGATTATTATTATTTAAATTTTCAAAATAGGTACTACTATTTTTTTATGACCCTTTTCTATTGTAATATAGAGTATTTAGAGTAAGGTTTTATATACCTTTTTCTCCTTTCGTTTAATTATTATATACAGTTTACATTACCTTACTTCGATATTATATATTCAATAATAACCAACAAGTAATAAGGATGTTTTATAAAAATTATAAAATAGGTACGGTTGAGCTGATAAAACTATTCCTTATTATAGCTTCTGATTAATAGTTTTATAGATGTAACAATTTTACATCGTAAGCGGTTTCTATTTCTAATTATATCCCTAACAAACAACGTAAACGCCTAATAACAACTTTGTTTACACCAAACATCACCCGTACTAAAAACGGCGTAACAACCATACCTACATTTTCACATAAGCCTTTTCGTTACTTGCGAGATTACGGATATCCACGTGGCCGGCTAGTACAATGAGAATGCTGATACCATTTATCATTGTTACGTTATCAAGGGCTATTATGCCCTTCCTAGAAGCGGCCAATCATCGCAATTTCCTCGGAGCATGTAATTATACACATTGGAGTTACGGGCGAGATGCACGATAGCTAGGATACTTGTGGGAATGCTATTGCTATGTAATTGGGTCTAAGTTGTGCTTTCGCGCAACATCCGATGGTAACACGACTAAATCTGCAGCACTAGCTCTAGTAAGCTACTTTAGGCTGTCCGTCCACAGAAGCGCAGCGGAAAAAGGGAACCAATCAGGCTGCGCCTGTGAGAAGACCAAAAGAAGTGCATTTCAATCTGAGGAATGTGATTGGTCCATTTTACTCCGCCCCGGTCCGCTTCTGTGGACAGGCGGCCTTATTCTGTTAATATGCTACAAAGACGCCTTTACAAGTCTAATGGGAAACCGCTGCTTAGAAGAAACCAAAAGGAATTCAACATTATACAACGTGTCCCAAAATTCAACGATAAGCGGGCACCAGAGGACGGATCTGGTCATGATACCTCGAGAAAAAAAAAGAAAAAAATATATATCTCAATCCCTTTAGAAATTATTAAAAAAAAATGAAATTCTTAAAATATCGACACCCCTAATGGTATTTTTAACGACCATGTCTTTAATTTTTGGAATATTTCAGATATTTTTTTTGTATCGGCAACCTAAGTAGCACTGCTATGCACCGCAGCCTTTAAAAATATCAGAATACATGTAGTTTTAACACAAAAAGTAATCAAGATTATTTTTACCTCAATTCTTTTAAATGTTTTTTTCTTTCAGTCCACTTTCAATCCTCATGGTGCATAAAAAAAGTATTGACACTACTATGGCAAGTGTTTTAAAAAATTGACGCAACTAACCAAGATTCCAAAATGGTAGGATACTCTTGGAAAACTAGCCCCGAAAAAAAACAGCTATTTTTAAACAAGAACCGACATTTTTTAATGTTGATAGTAATCACTTTTACGTGCTACCACTAACCCGTCCCGAACTCAAACTTGAACTATGCTGCTGTAGAGACACGTTGAGGCACCCTCTGGGTGGAAAGGCTAGCCTCCAGGAGCGGGTCACCGGCCCTCTGCTTATCCGCATCCCATCATCGGCCACTTCCGAAGTGAACTAAGACAAAGACTAGCAAAGCAATCTAACCTATGCCCACCCCAAGTGCTTCCCATAACTTGCAAAGTCTGATCTAGGCGAGATGGGTACCGAAGAGTGCACACCAAGACAATGACCGCATCTGCCCTGTCTTCGCGCTCCCGTACCGAGTCCTCTCGCTCCTCAGTATGGCCACTACGACGCTGTCGAGCGAGAGATCCCCCACTCCAAGGGCGCCCACCATAGTACGGCGTTCACCAACCCAGTGAATGCACTCCTTTAGGGTGTGCTGGGCGGTGTCATCCGGGTCGCCGCTCGCGGTACACCGGGCTGGTTTCCCTGCCGATTCGATGCAGGTAATGATCGATACACCCATGTCCGGTCATTACCTGCGCCAGTCGGAAGCCAATGCTCCCATGAACCCTCTCCAACCAGTGGTCGAACGATGGGAGGAGTGCCCCTATGGTGCGGGCTTCATAGGGGGAGTCCTCCAGGTCGTTCCTCCACCGCTCCCTCACCCAGCGCTGCACCTGTTGGCGCTCCTTACGCAGCTCTTCGGAAGCGGGGAACTCATTAAGGGCTCTGCTCTCACCCGCTCCCTGTGCGCCCCCACGAGCCCCTGGGCATCCAGCTCCCAGGGCGTGGTGCCCGCCAAGGCGCCCGCTGCCACAGCACTTTGGGTGGGCATAGGTTAGCCTGCTTTGCTAGTCTTTGTTTTAGTCCACTTTTGTGGCCGATGATGGGATGCGGATATTAGGCAGAGGGCCGGTGAACGGCATTTGGAGGCTAGCCTTTCCACCCAAAGGGTGCCTCAGCGTGTCTCTGCAGCAGCAGAGTTCAAGTCTGAGTTCGGGAGGGGTTAGTGGTAGCACGTAAAAGTGATTACTATCAACATTAAGAAATGTCGGTTCTTGTTTAAAAATAGCTGTTTTTTTTTTCGGCGCTAGTTTTCCTAGAGTATCCTACTATTTTGGAATCTTGGTTAGTTGCGTCAACTTTTTAAAATACTTGCCATAGTAGTGTCAATACTTTTTTTATGTACCATGATGAGTCAAAGTGGACTAAAAGAAATATTCATTCAAAATTTTTGGGGTAAAAATAATTTTGATTATTTTTTGTGTTAAAACTACATGTATTCTGATATTTTTAAGGGCTGTGGTGGCTAGCAGTGCTACTTAGGTTGCCGATACAAAAAAAATATCTGAAATATTCCAAAAATTCTAGACATGGTCGTTAAAAATACCATTAGGGGTGTCGATATTTTAAAAATTTAATTTTTTTTTAATAATTTCTAAGGGGATTGAGATATATTTTTTTTCTTTTTTTTTCTCGAGGTAGCATGACCAGATCCATCCTCTGGTGCCCGCTTATCGTTGAATTTTGGGACACGTTGTATAGGTGTAGGTACAGTAATAAATAAAATAAATATCGGACAACTTCACACAAATCGATCTAGTCCCACAGTAAGCTCTTGATGTAAGTCCCACAGTAAGGATTGTATTATGGACACTAGACAACGACAAACATAGGTACTAAAATGTTTACAAATGAAGCGAAAATTGAGACATTTTAGTTTACGTTAGCAGACGTTACTGCTTTAAAAAAAATAAGTAACATAGGTACTTATATAGATAAATACAAATAACATCCATGCATGACCCAGGCACAAATATTCGAGTTCATGACACAAATATTTGCCCTTGCCGGGATTCGAACCCAGGACCGCCGGCTCAGAAGGTAGGCAGCTGCTAAACCACTGCGTCAACGACGTCGTTAACAATCCATTGCGCCTTTCGCTTGTGGTAGAGACGTAAAATAAAGCGCAGCGAAAAGGTCACTTTACGTGAACGGTCAGTTGAAAATAACAATCTTTCCACCGTAATTTTGTGTATTGTAGGGGTTTATTGTATACCTTTTTAAACTAAACGAACTTAATCTTACTAGCCTCAGAGGGTCCAATTTCGTCTTGTATCACTCGCCGGCTTGGGGCACCTGCCCTGCTAAAAGGGCCTTCTAGGGTCAGAGCAGGTAAGGAACCTTATCATTTGGATGTTAATCTGCTATTTAGCACTAATAGTTTCCGGACCATTAAGCCCATCCATTAAAGATGTGTCAGCGACCCTGTAGGGCCATGATAGCTTTTTTTGTTCAATTTAGTACCTGAGGTCAGGAATAGTCGACGTACGTTATTTTTGGACATTTTGCAATGGAATAAACCGAAAAAAGCTTGCAGAGTGAACAGGTACTGGTGCATTTAATCGCTATGACGTAATTTTGTTCATTCATTGCACAAAAGGTTTATGGGTACAATCGGGGCGATTGCATTGAATGCTTTAAGGCAAATACCATCGACCACATTACAGACCGGTGTTTACGTTAATAATAACATAAAAAAATAAATCGAGTGCACCGAAAATAAATTATTCTTTCCGAGGGAACCGCGTATGTTGCCAAAAAAACCTACGGACAATTGAAGCCTCCTAATGTTGCCATGACAATTGAAATGCGATAAAAGACGGATCTCCTCATTTTTATTAGCACACGTATATGTTGATGTTTTGCATGTAAACTCGTGAATTTTCTTCAAGAACAGGTATTTTTTTGTTCATAATTGTCTATTATTTCAATACCGTTTAGTTTAGTGTTGCCATAGGTAATAAATTATTGCGTTTCAGGTTTATCCCTCGCAGATAAACTAGTCGTAGACTACAGGCCGTTTGTATTAAAACTAGAAATAATCCCGCCACTGTTGCCGGCTATCGCTTCCTGCGCGGGCGCAAGGTGCGGATGCCATTATCGTGGCGATAAATTTTACATGACGGGACTCGGCTGGCCGCTCGCCCGTAGATAAAGACCATTACGCCTCAAAGCAAGCGGACCTCGAGAAAATCCAATCGAGCTCACAGCCAATCCTATACATATAAAAAAAAACTTAGCACCTCTGTTTAATAGTGTGATACATTTTTCATTTTACAGGAATTCAGTTGACCGCTCCACCCTCTCGTAGCGCTGTTGGGATCAAGAAAATCCCGTCAAGCAAACGGTAAATCCTAGGTAAATAGCGTATGTTTTAGGCTAACGTCGAGTGTAAATAAATAACCATTTTATGATTACGCCCACACATACGATTCAGCACAATTAAGAGAATAATATTCCCTAATAAACTTTGCTCGGAATCGAACTCAAAAGTCTTATAAATTTATGAAACATGTAATGTCTCATTTTTTTTAATGTGGGTACACCACAGTCTTACTTTATCAGAAACTAGTTGCACCGCGCGGTGTTACCCGATCATCCCACGGGGATACTACATTATTTCGGGATAAAAAGTAGCCTATGTGTTACTCCAGGGTGTCAGCTACCTCCATACCGAATTTTATCAAAATTGGTCAAGCCGTTTGAGTGTGAAGAACTAACACACATGCACATAAACACACCTACAAACGTTCGCCTTTTAATTAGTGTGATAACGTTCGCTTAAAAAATCCAGTTTGTTTAAAGCTACAATTTGTTTTAATAAGTTAATTAATTCCAACTGTCATTAATATATACAAACACAAAGTTGAGAAAAACATGTTTGCCAAGGCGTTTTTCCTAGTTAACCATATTCTCGGAATATCAGAAAACGTCGCAAGATCGCGCTCGTTATCAAGTTTCAAATAAACACCGAACTCCGTTTCAAGTAATTACACGGCCAGATTAGCATTTACTAGGAAATTTAAGATGGCATCTCCACTTCGTGTTATCTGAAGGTTTTTATTCCAATATGATAATAATTATCTCGTTTATACTTAACTTGTCTACTTGGTATTTGGTAATTATGGAACTGCGATAGGAAATAATCTTATCGCAGTTTTAAGACTGTAATGAAAACAGTGGATTTTGACATCGAAATTATTTATCTTATAATTTTGTGTTAAAAATTATATTAACTACAGTTTAAACTCACGTAATTGTCAGGAATGAAACGACATGTTTCGAACGCGCTTCTGTGTTCCTGTCAATTTTTACGTGAGTTTAAACCGTTTTTATAATTATTAAAGATGTATCACGATCGTTTTGATAATATTATATTAAATGCAGTTAATCGGGGTAACTTTGGCGATTCCGTATAACATTGGCCCGGAGCTACACAATGTAAATTTAATTATCTTATTGCTACATCGCATAAATAATATATTTCAAATAGTAAACATATTTTTTAGCTGTTGAAATATATTAAAACTGGCATTGAGTAAGGGTGGGCCAATGTTATATGGAAGGGCCGAAGTTTGACTATATTGACTATATTCATTCTCCATTTGAAACAATCTCGAATTGGAGTAAAATTTCACTTTTAAAAACTTCCAGTTTCTAATCTGTATGTGTCTTCATCTACTCTACAGAAGCAAACCATCGAATGGACAACCTCTAGTCATCCCGTGTGATGTCAAAACCGGTTAAATGAGTGTGCATAGAACAATACCAAAGCAATGTATGCTAACACAGCCTAAATGGACTGAGCCACCGCATCTGATCCTTTGGTCCAATCCACATGTATCCACGCCATTTTAGAACGTAAGCTTTTAGCAGTTAAGAGCATAATTTTGACCTAAAAATTACGAGCTTGAGCGAGCCTAAAAGTTTGAGGCGACCTACATCGAGTCAGCCTAATTACCTCAATTACTGAACATGTTTCAGCCAATACGTGCAGTATATGCACTGATTGTGAAACCATAAATCAGCATAAAAGTGTACCACCTTTTGATTTAGTAAAGTAGAATCAGATGAATTCTAATGCAAAAACACAAAAATAATAATAAATAGCAACACCGATATTTGGTTTGATAATTTTCATTTGATCGTGATCAACTGATCACTTACGTATAGAAGACCCATGAACAAATATTCGTGATAATGACACAAATTGATCCATCATCAGAAGCTACGATCAGTCGCGGCGGCGGCCAATCGAAAACTTCGTTTCGTGAGTAGGCCCGTTTCGTGTGTATTTTAGTACCTACCAGTACATTCATCAGTAACACGGGCACGTGACGATTACAACGATTATCCGCCATACAATACCACTCGTTAACGACGATCCGAACCCCATTAGCGCTCTATAAAACGTTAATTGCCCGCTGTCATTAATCCCTTCCTCGAAACCGGAGACCTTTAGTAAGATTCACCCATTTCCTTTTTTGCGCGGCTAATTTATCGACTCGGGTCGGTTTTGGCGCGTACACACCGTGCGACATCGTGCCACATCCGAGTTGTAGTGCCACATTTGTCTGGATACATGTTTTCCTAATTGTAGTATCACCAAGAAATATTAGCACCGTTGCTTCATAAAAAAACTAGAGCTATATCTAAATAAAACCTACACTGTTCCCTTCCTTTTTTGTATCTCTGCTGCATGCTGATTATGTCTACCCATCTTCATTTAGTGACTAATATTAAAAAAAACTGTTATTTACTGATTGGCGTTGAACCTTAGACCATCACATGACAAAGATATCAAGCAAACAGCTTGACCCTTCTAACTTCGATTATCAACTGTACGAGAGTACGAGTACATCTTATGGGGCAGGGTTAATTGATAATAAATGTAACTGTCAAAAAAGTTCACTGTACGATAAAACTAAGGACATACATATTTTAATCCACGCTATCTTGCTACTTGCTCCCACCCGAGTACACTGATACTGGTAACTTCTTTTCTGATACTGGTAAAAACTTACGTGGTGAGTAAAAAAATATTTTAGTTGGGTAGAATAAAAACTACAATTTGATAGAAAGTAATAACTTAAGTTTTTCTGTATCAAATAAGCGACAAGCGACAGTGTATCACGGTGTGACCGTGTCGTGACGTAGCATTAGGCATAAGGTAGACGCGTTAGCAGAAAATATCGTTTCCGAGTATTCTTCGTAGCATGTTTGCGTTTCGCAACTTCTTATTTGCGAACATTTTAATGGCGCTTCTTTTATCTAACACGAAACCAAGCTCTCCGTCACATCGATAAACAGAAATGGAATGTTTGAACATAAAAACAGAGTTGTAATGTTTGAATATAAAATCAGATATCTCTGTTTCAGACATTTATTTAGACCTTTGGATCGGGTCACCTTTACGAATTATGGTTCCCTAGGTCATTAGTACGTAAGGGTTGAAGATCGTAAGAAATGTAAGATAAGGCCCTTGCGAGGCGGTGTGGAACAGTGACCGGAAAATATGTGTGGAATGACTTGTCTGTACTAAAGTACCTGTACCTATATTGTGTAAACGTCGCTGTTGGATTGTTCTAATCATTTCCATACCATATTCTCCTGACAATCAAATTCATCAAGAAGACAATTAGTTTGGAGAAAATACTTATCGTGATGTCAAACCTGCTTTCAGTATTTTTACAGTAGCTATAGAAGTATGGAAGTAACTACGTCGGCTTCAGTTCAGTCAGGTGTATAGCATTAATATATGGTGCCACTCTAAGGCACGTAAGAAATGAAGCAACTGGTTGAAAAATTCAATGGCTCGTGCCTTCGCTTCGCTGGCCTAAAAAGATTGCACCCGTGTTGGCCCGGAGAGCCGTTGGAGATGCAAGTTTGATTCGAATACCGATCGAAGTATTTTTTTTAATAATTTTTCGCTCAATATAATTTACAGTACTGAAATTTTATTCAGTGGCTACACGGGATGGGCATGTTATGTGGATTTTCTATGTTTAAATGTACCTATCTGAAGGATCTCCGGTATCTCAAACAACGAGATTTAATAGAGATGTAAATCAGTGATTACATCATTTTATATGTAAAGTATTCTGAGAAGCTGTACTGGGATGGGAATTACTGATGGAACCGCATTAGCATGTTGTTGGAACTACGCTAAGCTATGAGCTAGCAATACTGTACATACATACAATAGAGTCTTACAGCCTTTGCACATTGGCGATTTGCGGGCGAGTTGAAAGCGACGTAAAGCTCGCAGCGAGTTCGTCACGATCACGAGGACTTCATATTAAAGATTCAGCGAACTCGCTGCGTGCTCGCGGCGAAATCGTTGCGTGCTCGCGGCATTTTCGCTGCGCGCTCGCCTTGTGTTCAACTCACTCGCAAATTGCCAGTGTGCTATAGTACACCTAGGGCGGTGAATTCGTGAATGACCCAAATCGCATGTGTTTGTGGCCCGATCCGAAGATGAGGCCCATAAATATGCGATCTGGGGCTTTACGAATTAGCGCCCGTGGCTTGTCTACAGTTTTACGTCTTGGTCTAGGAAGTGAGATTTCCCCCGCGTAGCCATAGCGGGCAGGAAATCCAACTTACGGCCTAGGGTAATGTAAAGACTCTTATACACTAGCAATATTCGACCGTCAGAAACAATTCGAGAAGTGCATAGGCAAATACTTAATACTACTACGAAGACCGTTATGATGTCAAATCTTAAAGCTTAATCGCTTCCGACTCTAGTATACATCAGAATCAAGATATGTAAAATCTGTGGTCAAAATATCATAAACAAGCTGTCAGCCGGGCGACACAACACAACAGAAAGCAACCCAAACGTAACGCGGAAAACAAATCACCAAATGACAGGTTGCTGGTCGATTGGCAACTCTATCCTTTTCATCGACATAGAACTGCACGTATTATATAACGAGAAAAACGAAGAACGAAATCAACACTTGAAAGACATAAACGAAAATCCAGCAGCACAATATACAATTCATAAATTTATGAGCAAAAATTTATACGAAATATGTAAACGCGCATCTATTGTTAATGGCATAGAGACGTGTTTATATTTTTGATACCATTTTTGCTCACAAGTTTAGGCTCGGCTGTACTATCAGCGTAGATAAATGCGATCCCTGTCTCTCTTTTATATTTACTTGTAAAGAAACAAAAGCCTTATCTATAATAATAAACAGGAATATATAATACGGTACTGCGTTTTCGACCCAGCAACCTCCCCACTCCAACAGCAGTCCGCATGGACTGATGATACATATACCACTCATAAGAAACATACCCTCATAAGATCCGTCACGTCAGCTATCGGGGTCCAATCTGGTGCTTTAAGCCGTTGTGCTGCGCGCCCGGTGGAGAAAGGCCCTTACAAAAGTGCAGTACACTTAAAAGTTATGCTTCTGTGAAACCCTTTACTGTCAAGTATGTCCCAATAAGGGAAGGGGTATATCAGCTCTTAGAATCTATTGCTATCGTTCGATCGTATTGCGCTTTAACGGAGATATCAATCTATCTTCGCCTCTGATATACGGCAGTAAAGTTCTGTAAGCGGACGACCGCTTTATGAAGGTACAGTCAAGGAAATTTAAACACGTACTTTTTGGCTCTTGTTGCAATGACAATAAAGGTAAAAAGGAACGCATTACAGTTTCCTTTACTGTACAAGTATATTAATTATAGCGTTGATATGATCCATATGTGGCATTTGGAGATAATTAATAATTAGATAAATGGTTGTGCGTTTGTCAAACGATCTCTTCTCTTACTATTATAAAAATTTAAAGCATGAAAATCTGTTTTTTATCGAGATGGGTCATTATTTCAGTCTTAAATCTTAACAGCGCGATGCAGTTTGAGCACAGGCGTGCGGCGCTAGTCGTACAGCGCCATCTGTAGGTAAACCAATATTTGTCCGCTCATCACGCCGAAACGGCTAGACGAATTTTAACCAATTTTGGTACAGGCATATCCGGACTGCGGTAAACAAAAGTTTCACGCGGACGAAGTTGCATTGATGCTTTATTACGAACCAGAAGGTACGGCGCCACTATCGAACTTGTGTCAAAGGCGACGAGACAATCAGTCTAGTGCGTAAACGAGTGGTACTAGCAATGTGTATGAAGTATAATACACACACACAGTAAAGAGGCTATACGATTCTTACTGTAAGAGAATTGGAAAATTCTTACTCTACATATTTGCATTCATCGGGCTACGTGACCGTACGCAGACATATTGATTGAAATTAGATTTAGTAAGTTATTTAACCGATAACTAATTTATTATTCGGTTATTGGGAACTAAACGAGTTGTATACAGCTAGGCTGTTGCAAACAGCCTTGATAGGAATATCCTCACAATTTATCCGTTATGATTGAATATTGAAATTCTATTCATTAATTTCTTTGTATAAGCTAAACGTCCCTGTGCTCGAGATGCTAATGCCTAATACTGTAACTAATAATGTAACTACCTATTCCAATTTATATTTAATAATTACTTAATGTTTTTTTTTTATAATAATTTGTATTGTGAAATGTAATAGAATTTTTATAATGTATTGACTTGTAAAATGTTGACATTTTATTAATAAATGAGTATGAGTATGAGTATGAATAGTTGACACCATGCTGTCACCTCTATTGCTAATGACATAACATTCAAGATGGCAACTATCGGGACAGTGTCTTTACCTTATATTATCATCTTCTTAAATCGACTGTTTCTTAGTAAGTATCAAATTAAGAGTTACGTTTGGATCAGTAGAATGACAGTGATTTTAATAAACTTTCGATTGGCTTCACAACTAGCCAATCAAGAATACAAACAGCTGCAGTAGATCGAGATTCCTTAAATCGCGAATCAGTGACGCTGAATCAGAAACTGACTGTGACCTATAGGGAACAGTGACTACAGAAAGTGACAGTGACTTTAAAAGACGGGCAACTGCCTGACCCTACCAGGAATGCATAAATCTGCAGTAGATTGAGGTTCTTTAATGACTTACCATAGAGGGTGTGGAAGAGGCGGCGGGGCGGAGCTTGGCGCGCCCCGCGCCTCCTGCTTGCCTGATGGCTGCCATGAGGTTGGAGTGGGCGTCCCCGGCTGGTGGTGGGGCTGCCTCTCTGTTAGACAAGAGAAAAGCTGGTTAGACAATGGTAGCAAGGATCACGCTGCAGAACTGAGCCTTCTAAGCAATACTTAGTAATCAATCTACGTTCGTTCGTATTAATAAACCGTATTTGAATGAACTCTAACGACATATAAATTTGCTGTAAAACGTAAAACAAGCCCCTAAAATGTGTAGGGTTCAAGTGATACTGATAGTGTCCCAAATACTCTCAGTGCAATTTATTTATATATCTTACTGCATCAGCTCCATAACTCACGGCTTGGCTTTTATGGTTGACTGGTTCATAATGCCATTTGAAATTAAGATTGATTTTTGTTTCGTGCAATAAAGTTAAAAAATAAAAGGTTTATGAAATCCGTTTACGATCTATCTAAATAAACTCTAATTCCATTAATTGTTTATTGTTTTATTGCCAGCACTTCATTAGTGCGGCTAAGAAGTTATAAACCTTATAAATTTAATTAGTTGAAGCGTCTTAAAGGCTTATTTATGGCATTTCAACATTTTGAGGAACGTATCTAAAGGTGGGGATATAAGGAGGGGAGTTTCTTATTTATAAGTTCGAAGCCGTAGTAAATGAAGGGAAATCCAGCAGCCTTCCCTTGCGAACAAAGCTTGGGATATACAAGACGTACCTGCGGTCCCGTCTAACGTACGCGGCTCCCGCATGGTACGCTCTTACGTCGGAGAGCAACAAGAAAAGGCTGCGTGCGCAGGAGTCCCAGTCCCTGCGCACCATCGTCTCGGCCCCGCGTTACATGCGGAACGAGACGATCAACCGAGACCTGGAATGGCAAGGGCTGGACGCCTTCATCGGGCAACTGGCAGGAGCCATGTTCCGCCGCGCCGACAACTCCGGACTTCCCAGCCTGGAGGGAATCGCGCCTCTGCATGCTCGTCCACCAGACGGAAGGGGCCGGGCTCTGCCGAGAGAGCTCGTGCCCCCCGATTGAGTCCCCTGGAATTTATCCAGGTTACCACAACGCCAAGATTGGCCAACAGAACGAGAAGCCGCTGAGAGGCCAACGCGCTGACTTCGTCACCTAGAAGCCAGCCACTAGAACCCGAAGATTCATCTGCAGAATCAAACAGCCAGAATACCCGTCCGCAGTTGCGGGCGGAGTCACACGCCGCCACAGAGGGCCCAGCCCTGGTATGGCTACCCCACATGCCCGCGAGGGTACGTGTGAGCGTCCACGAGAGAAATGAAGGGTTATAAGAAGACATATGTGTCGAAATGGACAGTTAAATTGCCGGCCGATGTCAACAAGTTAGGGCATTGTAACTCATTTCCTCGCGGGCCGTATTATGGAGCTCTACTATAGAAGAAAAAGGTAGCCCCAAACCTGAAGTCAGGGGAACGTGGCGACTACGGCATATGACGTGAGTGATGACGAAGAGACTCCCAAAAAATACCAAATTTGGGCTGGTGCAATATTAAAAATGAATGCTAACAAGTGGTCAATTTGTTATGTTATGATATGAACAAGTACGTAGAAATGCTTATAAAAAATTATGACTTATAAATATTAAGATAAAGATTTTGGTAAATGGATTATAAAAGCAATTGTTATATTTATATCTTAATCAAAATACAACGTGACGGTGCTCTAATGGGCTGTCTTTATTATCGAAGAGGTTAAGGTGACATGAAGGAGAAATCGGAATTTAAACCTACTTTGGGAAAACCGCGGCGGCTGTCAAATATTAACTTTGATGTACCCTCTAGCCGGCGCGCACGATACCTATTCAGATCTAATTGATTGACACATTCATGCCATTCATGAATTCTCGATGATTTATATTAGGTACTGTAAATTATATTTGAAATACTGACTGTTCATTAAAATATATTTTGTTGAAAACCCAAGAGCTCCCTTTAACAACTTGTCGCTGTAGCCAAATTACTGATGCATTTCCTGTTGGCACAACTATTCTACGCAACTGTTTCATTTGGTAACTGTGTTATTTCCCCATTCTAAGATTACTAAATTCAATATCAAATATTTTTTTGACAAAAAGAGGTTTTTTTAGACACGCTTTTAACTCCGACTGTACTTTCTTATATGAACATTAATTGCTTATCAAGACCAATCAAATGAGCCGAATCACGATGGATTTATCTTATACGACGACGCGATTGGCGCGGTTTGTAGTGTCCTTGCCTACTGAGTCGACGGTCCTGGGTTCGTATCTCGGCCAGGGCAAATATTTGTGTGATTAATGTTATCTATACATGTATTTATATATTATGTATATCGTCGTCTAGTACCTATAGTATTTACAAGCTTTGCTTAGTTTGGGATTTGTGTAATATTGTCCCTTAATATTTTATTTTATTATACCGTTTAGGAGTTCCTACGGCCAGCTTCCACCTCCATCACCAGATCAGTTCCGATATATATATTTGTAGATATCAAATTCCTATATCTATGCGACTAACTACAATTAGTGCTCTGAGTTTTACTCAGAAATTACAATTAATGGAGTGCACCAACGACAGGCCAATTATTGATATTCTATTTCGGATGCAAATTTTCCCCTTTTAGTTTACATCTCTGCTGCCGACTGTACCACTATTACAATTAGCTGCCCGTTTCAAGTCAAAACAGGAAGCGTTTCCTACCGAGTCCGAAACGCTTCTGAGAAACCAATCGTTTCGCCCACGTGCGCGAATATTACCGCGCGGATCATTCCTCGGGCTAAATTATGCATCCACTCCAAACACGCAATGGGCTAGGAGCTTGTAAATTCGTTGTTTAAATGTAATAGGGTTCTGTATATCAAATGTATGTATTAGGTACTTGCTGCATAATATATAAAATAGTACGCTATTCGTCAGCCCTTTGTAAACTGTAACCTATAGGAGTCAGATTTCGCCTGACTTTTATTTGCTAGAGAGGAGCGTTAGCGCTAGATTGTAAAGGCATGACAATGTGGTGTTAAAAGGCGTAACGCCGCGAGTATCATCGAAGAAAAGCTCAACACACCTCTCGATACTCTTGAATCATCGATGTTGCCCTTATGCGCTATCCACACAGAAAAGACGTAGGGTAGAGCGAGAACGCGAGAAACATCGCGATGCATCCGAGACAGAAAAGACGGGTCGAGGACACGTCGGCGTCGCGCTTTATTATACGATATACTTAGACTCCTTTTCTACTATACATTTAGTATGAACATAAAGTCTTTTCTGTGTGGCTTGGGCCCTAGGCTACCATACCATAATGTGTCGCTATTTCCCACTACTTTCAAAGCCCTTTGACATCATTGTGCCGTGAGCGACTGGGTCATATATGGCAAACTTCATCACTAAAATGTATTTTCTACAGTGTAAACGATAGAATCTTTATTTACAACAATGAGAAATACTTCGTCAGACTTTTCGCTTCGTTTACCTTATCGCCTATCTCCAAATACACATCAGATCGATAAAAGTCGCGTGGGCGATAAGGCTTGCGTAATCGACCTGGAACGGCGGAGCAATTACAGCTGTGTGGCCCGTGTGTGTGTACTCTACACTACACAGTATACTAGCACGAAACTAATTTAGCTGACCTTTGCTATCGATCCGCCGCCGCCGCAGACACGCGACCCAGACAGAGACTATGAGAGGTTTTGCTCACTGGTCTAGGTGGTGCTCCGCGAAACCGTGGGGGTAGTATTGACTTTAAGCTTATAGTAATTTCCATTGTATTTTCAACAATGTTTACTTTTTTTTAGGGAAATGTTTATACTACGCACACAGGTAATATAAACAAAATATTACGCGTGCGGATTCAGTGAATATATGCGTCATAGATATAGGGAAATAGATGGACGTGCGTTCGAAATAGTCATTCACTTTCGCATCTTGCCGTCATCTTGAGGTCACGGCACAATAAAGCACTTCAGAAAGTTCTCCGTTTTGATCTTCGCAAAAGCGACATAAGAATTGTATTTTATTGGTCGCGCGTAAAGCCCCCCAAATGGTTCCAAATAAATTGCCAAGGGGCATGGTCTAGGAACAAACTTACTAGGAAGTCGCTGGCAGTGAATGCGTTAAAAGAATAAAACATTGCATACGAATTTCCCGATAGCTTGACTGAAGGCGCGCTTTACTAATTACATTTACAAGTACACATTTAAATTATGCAATAAAGTAGAAATAAAAACCCGACTCGTTATTCCAACCTTGAAGTCCTGCATGACGCGTTGTCCAAAGTTCTCGGTAACAGTGGCGTCAACTTTCGCTCCCCACAAGCATATGCGACCATCCTTGCACTGCGCCGGGCATAAATGGAGTGCATTTCTTGGGAAGATATAGATAAATCACTCGAGGTATGCAGCTTACTTGTAGCGGTGTAGTCGAGAAATAAAGGAAAGTAATTAAATAAATACGGACGATATATACCTATTCTTGAAAGTATTCAGCACGAAAGTATTAAAAATAATAATTCGATAGCTTTTAGGGTTCCCCGTACCCAAAGGGTAACCGGGACACGCGACTCTATTACCGAGACTCCACTGCCCGTCTATATGTCACCAGGCTGTATCTCATGAACCGTGATCTAGCTAACACATTTGAATTTCTCACAGATGATGTATTTTTGTTGCCGCTATATCAAAAAACAGTCACAGTCCAACAGTCATTACAGTGTTCGTAAAATGCGAGCAGCGTTCATTGAAGTGCCTAGGGTCGTCACTGTTTGTCATACGTCATTTCAATCGAATTTGTTCGCATTTTACAATCACCTCTAGCACAACCGTGACACAAGACTCTTTCCCGCGTGAGAAAAATCACCTGTCTCTTTCTTGGCTGCACTGTGAGAGAGTGTCGTAGTTGTGATAGACGGGCTGGTGACAATCTCAAACTATGTGAGTCACATACATTATGAAAATGTAATTAAGTTCGTTATGCGTGTTTGTATCTCAGTAGCGAATGCAGCCAACTTCGCGTACAACAGAAGACGATCGATACAGATATGAAGCTAGTTCATGATCCTGTTTGCTCTCTTCTATCTGCCGAGGCAACATGCCGGGCCGACTTATTGATTGATGCATGTTGCTTCCAATGATTTTCATATAGCGAAACGAAGAAGCGGTTTTACCTTTTTTTGGTTAATAAAAAAGTCTGTTCTCGTTTCCGACTTTACCGAAATCCGTTTGAAAAATTGTATTATTGCTCGTCTGTTTAAATAACTGCGCGTCGTGAGCCTCTCTTATCAGCTGATGGACAATAACTGTCATGCAATGTTCCTGCCCGTGTACCTATATAGTTTGTGCTTATAAACAAAGTTAGTAACATGAATCACTCTAATTTCAAAATAATCCTATACATAATTCCATAAACTGAGGAAGTGCGGTTTCTTGTTACGCTAAATATTTCTATAATACAAATTGTTGCTCTAAAACGCGCCAAGTTTCCGTCCAAATAACCGAAGCCAACCGTATAAAATAGCAATTAGAAGGAAGGTAATATAAACCCAAAAAACGTACAGTATCGTGCCAAAAGTAAATTTCGCTCGCCAGAATTAAGGCATGATGACAGTGATCGAATTTGAATTCGTTAAAAGTGAACATTTTCTTTCTATGATCCGAATCGTATCGTATATAGAGCCAGCGAATTATAAGATAAGGGCGCAGTTTTACCAGGGATCGTTACCGATTTTAATTAAATTGTAATATCTTTAAAATTCCACGTTATTTCTCTTCTAGTGTTATTTAATAATACAGAACTATGTAATTAGCCCACTAAAATATAATAAGAGTAATATAAAACTAAAAACCGAAATTGAATACCCGTATTTTGGTTGAAATGAATACCAGTAGTCCGGAATTCAGTCCCTGGTTTTCCCTGACACGGAGGGGACTAGGACTAGACCGTGTTCAATTAATAACAGTAACAAACCACTTGGCTCAATCACGGTTGTCTCCGCTCCACTATGACCAGCTCCAAGTCAATGTAGTCGCACCCTTACCGCCAGCAGATGAAAATAAATGTCAAGATCAATGAGATAGCGCGATAAAGATAGTGCGCGTGGGCGTGAGTTTGCGGGAAACCCGAACTGAAATTTCAGCGGCGCATCATTTACGATGTGTTGGGTTTTTCTTGTCATTGGCCATCGTAACATGATTTCAGCGGAATGGCGCCTGGCCTGTACAACGACACTTTGAGGTTCATATCGGTTGTTTATTTATAATCGACTACATTTGCGAGAATAGTCGAGTCACGGGTTTGTATGGATTTTTTAACGATGTTAAAATAGAGGGTGACGACGTTACCGCGCCTCTGTATACGGGTAGCAGTGCCTGATGAAGAGCTCCATACGAATTCGAAACATGTCGGACCGTTCTGTACGATTTCACGTAAACCGCTTAATACAATAATTATAATATGTCTCACGAAACTTTTTATCAGATTAAAAAATAGAGGTGTTATAAGGTTGGTGGAAACTAACGCATCATTAATTAACACAAATTATAACGCGTCTATCGCGATATTACTTATTTACCTTCATAGTTGTACACCCTTCCCGCACCTATAATGTCTCTGTTTGACCTTGTGGTTGACTGGTAGAGAATGCCTCATGGCATTAAGTCCGCCATTTGTACTTTTACTTATGTATTTTGTGCAATAAAGTTTAAATAAATAAATAAATAAATAATCTAATGTTTCGGCGGGGAGTAATATCGCGATAGAACCTAACTTTATAACACCTCTATTATGTACAAACCGCGAGAGTATAAAGTGTCATAACGCATCATCCTTTTCTTTGCCATTGGCTGCCATCACGTACGTACTATCAGCGGCATGGCGCCTGTGGAAGATGACTATTGACTAGATCTAGCATAACTATGACCCGTGACTCTTTAGCTACCTGCCACACTCCTGTCAATACCGCGCGAACACGGCAGGTGACGCTGAGGCCTGGGTCTCCTATTACACGCTATACGCAGCGTACAGCGTCTTTCCATACTAAGCATTGTGTTATTAGTATGGAAAAATGCTGCACGCTGTGTACAGCGTCTAATAGGAGACCAAGGCCTAAGTCGCGCGACATGCGAAGCTGCGGCAAGACAATGGTAGCCCTCTGCTGAGGTTATTATCCGGTGTTTATTTTTAACCCACTTACCTGTGTGAGTCTGAGATTCACACACATAAATAGGTTAAAAATAAAAGAAGATTTTGAGTAAGTCTACACTGAAAACAAAAAATAGCTCATCTAGTTTAACTACTTGAGAAATAGTAACCTTATATTGGTTACTAGTAGCCTTCAGTTTGTCAGCCCTCCGATTTAAGTAACTATCAGCTAGCATTCGGGCTATTACTCAATTTCTTTTTTTGTGTAAGTCTAAGCCTATCGGTCCCAACTTTTTTATTAACTACATGGGTCAATCAACTTTTCTCTGTTGCTTGTATCCATGGTGATGTCCCCTGGGTTACTCTTTAAAACTGCGATTCTCGGCGGCAATATTCAACAAAAATGTTGTAATTGCAGCAGTTAAAAGCCCATTCTTATTTTGAATATCAATTGAAAATACCAATATTATAAATTATCAACACTTTTCTAAGAAGTTTTAATCACCTCTCCTGGGAAACGGGACAGAATAACAAGAAGAAAAAGTTGATCCACCCACAAAACGACGTGTCTCTATATAGGTACTTCATTTCATTAGGGTTGGTGACCAAAGAGTGGAACTCTTTTCCGGCATCATATGTATACCTACACTTCGGTATAAGCCAAATGCGCGCAATACTTGCGTAAAAAAAAGGCAATTGAAACTGCACTCTCCTTTGTCACAGGACTGCTGCCGACCTGCAAGGCGTCCGCGTTTGTCATTTATCGGATGCGTCACGAAACGAGCCATATATGACGTTATTGCGAAGCTCGCCAAAAAGGCCCGACACACTGGGGATTGTTTTATAGTCCTTTACTTAATACATTAGAATTTATAACGTAAGTATGCATTTTATTTGTTAAAGCTAAAGATTATAAAATTATGAATATGAGCGACAGTAGGTATTTAGTATTTGGGTATACCTTAAACATCTTTTGTTTTTGGTCATATCATAATAATTTCTTCTCGTTTTTCCCTATCTCTCTTTATGTTTATGTTATGACACACACATTCACGGTCATGTGAATGTGACACAACAATGCTATACCATGTCCAATTAAGATTCATATTCGTTTTCTGTAGGTGAGAACAGATGCCAGTTTCTTAACCGACTTCAAAAACAATTAGAACGTTTTAAGTTCGAAATTCGAATGTAGGTTATTTTTATTGTTCACCGATTTCTCCCCAATTGTGGACCCATTGTCAATTTACCAGAAGGTATGTTAATATTAAACATTCGTTTGCTCTACTATCCATCATACTCTCGTCAAACAATACAATCGGCTGCATTGTAATATCATGTTGCAACGGTTACAAAGAAACGAAATGAGTTACCGTATTGTTGGTCTGGTCTATTTTAAACATTTCCAGCGTCAAGTTTATAAATACCCGGTACATGCTAAATCGCAAAACACCGCAGAATTCACAATAATCGCCACGTGTTTTATTTTAGTACTTATTCCCATTAGGTGTACCTCTAGATTTACTAAAATTTGTGTCAAATTTAGGAATGAAGCAGGCAGTGTGTTATCAAATTTTTAAAACTACGAGTATAGATAACCATATACTCAGAAAATCGCTGTGCGCTGTGCGCAAGACGCGCGGACCAGCGGAGTTAAAATCAACAGAAATGTCTTTGCCGTTTTATACATTACTAGGGTATATAGTCTTATGAAGATTTTCGTGAGAAACCACCACAGATTGGACAGATGGGTCTCATTATACACGGTGCCCTGTACTTCATGGACAACCTTCTATCCCCCGATTGAGCGCCACAGAATGTTCCAGAAAATAGGCCTCTCCTTTTTAGCTTTAGTAAGTCTTATGGTTATTGAGATCTTTTAAATAGAACAAATTAAACGGATTCTATAATCCGTTTTATTTAAATGTGTGACAGTTGCGGAAACCAAAAAAAAATAATAATCTTTTTTTTTATTAATTTGCTGGGGGTTTTAATAAAAATTGCAATTTGACTTGTGACCTGCAATCGTGTGCAATTAAATATCCTATATATTGGTTGGAACATATGACAATAAAAACGGCGCTTGTCGCGTAAAAATATTCTTATCAAATTACCTTGCGCTGGTTTCATGAAATATTTGCGTAAATCGCACCGGAATGTAAGTCTCATTAGGCAGAAATAACTCAAGACATCAGCAATAATAAATCCTTTAAATAGTGAACGATCAACTATAGCGAATATCCGTCCTGTTTTTCTTTACTGCGATAAAGATTAAATTAACAAATCAATCCGAATTCGACCGACAGGTTAATACCGACGTGCGTTAATTGGATCGGAAAAACAGATATCTGAACGATCTGGGTGATAAGTTAGTAAAACAGTCGATTGGCAACAGCCGAGCCGCAGGCTTTCATTGTTCTGCCGGAGCAAAACAAGCTCGGGTGTATACGCGGTTCGACGAAGTCGCTCGCTTGTTTCCTCAACAGAGGCGTAACTTAGGCAGAATTTCTTTAAGAGCTCACAGTTGTGCTTGAGGTGCTGCTTATTATCAGTGACTGAACTCAATGATTTGAATCTGACAATATTTTTATGGACTATTGTTTAAACCCACACATAGCACAGTCCGGCAGAAGTTGCTACGCACGCTAGTACCCCTAGCGCAACTGTGATACGCGACTCTTTCTCACGGGAGATATTTATCTATCTGTTTCTGTGCAATACTGAGAGAGAGAGTGACGTTATGCCGTTAAATAACTTGCATACGAAGCATAGTTGTGCTGGACGGGCAGGTGCTCAAAATTACAAGCACACAGATTCTATAATCACAGAATAGAATAAGTGTCACAGATCATTGTGAGCGAGTTATAATGTTTAGCTACTTTTGCTGATGACTGTACCTAAGAATTTCATGAATTTGTGACAACACTTATAGTTCTGTAAATAGATTTAAGATAACCTGTATGTTTGTTTAAGCAATTAAATTACTGTTTCTGATTCCGACCCCTCGTATGCTTACACAGGGGTCAGTGCTTTTGAACTAAGCATGCCCAGAAGGATGAACGAAAAAACTGGTACATATTTTCACATGGCAATATATTATGACTAGGTTTACAGGTTTCATTACAATCGTAAAGCCTGGCTTGAAATATATGAGGATTGACTAAGAGGGCGCTCTTTATAAGATTTATATGGCAACAATTTCGCAACCAATCGCAACCCACTATAATGACATTAGTTTAAATACATGTCAGTTCCAGTATGTTAACCTCATAATATCATCTCATCTTTTCCTGACTGTTTTTCGTGTAGTAAACACGTGTACACTTTATTTATAATCTTACGTTCACGACTGTGAATGGTTTTCGGTATTTATTTAATTGATAATTTTAAATATTTGTCTTTTAAAGAAACCAACACGAATCACATTGACAGTGTTGAGTGTTGACAAACCATCATAAAATCATTGCCAGTGCAAGAAATTAGTTCCAGTAAAATTCCGCAATATGGCGCATCCTCATATATTTCTGGTCAGGCAATAAACGCAAAAGCTTTAAAAGTGTTTGGTATGACGTCCGACTGGCTGTTTCTAGGAAGTAAATTATATGATACAGTCTTCACACGAATTAGATGAGCACTCTTTTTTTATTTCACCTTCACAGACGTTAAATATAGAATTAAATATTGTATGGAAGATCAAATGTTGCCTATTGGATGTCGCGTTCAGGAGATAAATGCGAAATCTAATCTGTGCAATCACCGATCACATAAGGAACGAGGAGTGTACTGTATGAATACATCTACAATATCTACATAATTAAATTATATACTCTTGTGTAGAAAAAAAACATGTTTTTTAGACTTTATTTTGGGTGAAACGATCGTTATCAAACATAGGAACACGACAATAAAAATCTAACAAAAACAAACACACAATAACAATACTGTACAAATAGATATTAATTAAACTTACTACCCTCAGACGTCTAGTCTTAAGTATTAAGATGACTTGCAAAGTTCACCCTAAGCATTGTACCAGATGTTCAATTCAATTAATTTTGTGTTTTTAATGGTGTCGAGTAGGAAAACACAATCTGCCTGGGTAAGCGGAGTGCTTTGAGGAGGTTTGACTAAAGGCCCCCATACATGGGAAGGCAAAACTGATCAGGCCGATGTGATTGAATCGCTTCAGTCCATCATCCGGCCGCCGTAAAGCGTGGTGACCTTAAGGCCGTTTCATTCATACACGGTATGGATTTAAGTCCGATCAGATGGGACTGAAGGTAAACCTGGTCATGTATGGGGGCCTTAAGACGGTGTTGCGCCGTCCGGAGCGCTACTGACCATGAATTCACTTTTAGATCGAAGAATTGAATCCGCTCCGCGTTCCGGGTTTGAATCCCGGCCGGGGCAAATATTTGTGTGATGAACTCGGACGAACGTTCTTGGGTCATGGATGTTATCTATATATGTATTTATTATATTATGTATATCGTCGTCTAGTACCCATAGTACAAGCTTTGCTTAGTTTGGGACTAGGTCGATTTGTGTATGATTGTCCCATAAAATTGATTTATAAAAAAATAAATAAACATTATAGAAAAAAAAAACAAATAAATTATACAGCTCAGCTCCGCGTCAGTGTGGATGCACCCTAATAAAAGCTTGTAAAAAAAACATACCTAGCCTACACATTAGGTACTTTGCAGAAACTCGCACTTCATAAAGATAAAAGGATCTAAATGACACAGTTTTGCTAACACATTATGTCTTTTGCGCCATCATGGCAGAGCTGTTTACAATAATGAATGAATGATTCACAGCTAATACCCATTACGCATAAAATTATCCTAGTATTATTTTGTTCGTTAATACCACATCTGTACCGGTGCAATCGGATTTCTCTGTTCATTATCGTATCGACCTTTCGATATCAACATTCAGACATTAAAAGCCTAATGTTATTTATTAAAAACTAGCTGTGCCCCGCGGTGTTACCCGCTCATCCCACGGGAACACTAAATTTATTCGGGATGAAAAGTATCCTATGTCCTTTCCCGGGTCTCAAACTATCTCCATACCAAATTTCATCTAAGTCGGTTCAGCGGTTTAAGCGTGAAGAGGTAACAGACAGACAGACAGACAGACAGACAGACAGACAGACAGACACACTTTCGCATTTATAATATTAAGTATGGATGTAATTCCATAACCATAACATACACAAGTAAAGGCACATGGTTAATGGACATTCAGATTAATTAAATGTTAGTTTGTAACGCAATTCCAACATTCGATTCATAAATTGTGTCTGTTATGTTACATGTTTTTCATTACATTCCGCGACTAAGGTTATCTATTAAATTCCAAGGTTAATTTTCATACGCACCGTAAAGACACGCCTTATTGACTAGCGGAACAATACAAACAATTTGCATTTAACTAATGATTTATTGATGATATGATTGATATGCGAATCGATGTACTCGAAACAGTACATCGATTTAATTATACAAGTACTCGGTCATGACTGCCATGGGATTTCCTATCAGCAATGTCTACTTGCGATCAAGAACAAACGCGATGGAAAAAGTCGCTACTATGAAAACATGCTTTTGTGAAAATTATCTAACAAACCAGTTAAGTATATAATAATAATATGCAGATCGATCCATTGTTATACACAAATATGCTCTAAACTATTGCACACTTACATATGGATAGCCACTTGACGATCCTGATTTACGAGCAATCATCTATCACCGACGTATTCTGAAGCGATCCATACGCGGTACATGTCATAGACGGCAACGATTGACCCTTCGCGGAACCACTCAAGTGCGAATTGACAATATCTAAAACAAACCGGTTCAATTACTGCGTACTAAGAAGCGTTACAGTAGGCTTTATAACGAATCTGGGATAGTTTCGAATATCTAAATAAACAAGAGTAAAGCGAAGTTTAGACTAGGACATAGGACATATCTAACCCCCGAAAAGGGGGGTGTTATAAGTTGAACATGTGTATCTGTCTGTGGCATCGTAGCGCCTATACGAATGGACCGATGCGGTTTTTTTAAATCGAAAGCCTGCTTTGTCGAGATGGTTCTTAGCTTTCTTTGATGAAAATCGGAGCTCTTTTCTCCAAGATATTCAGCTTTTGGTGGAACAAGTGACCGGCTCTCAGCCAATATTAAAGCTAGGATTTCCAAATTTTGTTTTAATGTTCATTTTCTAAATCATTCATTAAAACAGCCAGGTACTTGTCTCGGAGGTGTTTTAAAATTGTAATTTATTGATAATAGGTGTGTATATTCAGACACGTGTAGATGTATGAACGTTAATGTCGGGACGAAAACAAAGTCCATACATTAAAGTCAGACATTTCTACCGCAATTAATGTCTA
This sequence comes from Apotomis betuletana, assembly GCA_932273695.1. NCBI lineage: Eukaryota > Metazoa > Arthropoda > Insecta > Lepidoptera > Tortricidae > Apotomis > Apotomis betuletana. The sequence goes on from OW026307.1 coordinate 23,667,114, forward strand.
CTTAAATAATAAAAAGACAGCGAACAATTAATATTGTTTGATCCATACACATGCGCAAACATAATACTTATCACCGATTCGCTATAAATGACCGCTAAGGACACAAATAACAATAATTCGAGGGAATTCAAGTTTTTCATTGAAATCACTTCGTCGAATAAGGATGGGGAGGTTTAGGTTCGAAACTTTAAACGCATCGATTAAAATGAATGAATGTCGAATCTCGTGTCGCTACCTTGTATGAATACCGGGCCCCATATTGGGAAGAAGTCGAAATGAAACAATAGTTTCGCACGAATAATAAACACCTATTGATATTTTCAACCGTATATCTACCAAGTTACGACAAAATATTGAACGCAGGTTTTCTTGACTTGTTTTTTTTTTTCAGTTGTTGGAAAACGGGTGGCGCTTGTCGCTTGCACTTGTAAACTTTGAACGTGGAAAGAATACAATTTTCCGTGCAAATCGAAAAGGACAACTAAGCCATTGAAAATACACGCAGATAAGCCCTTTTAACGCGACGCACGATATTATCGCGAGCCGTTTCCGTGTCCGATGACACGATAAACGTTTTCAAGAAGGATTCAATGATCTTTGGCATCTGGAAAATCCTACGAAATAATTATATGTTAACGTAATAGTAGGTTTGCGTTACTCGGAATTTATAAGAACTTCCATGTACCGCTGTTAGAAATTTCAATAAAACAGCCGTACGGAGAAAATAGGCAATTTACTAAATGACCTTAATAATGATTAATGCGCTCGGTAATTGTTTCTATATAATAGTGATAGCAACAAGAGATTACGTAAATGTGATTATTTGATAGACTAAGTAATTAATTAAAAAACTAATTCTCGTAACGTAATTATAATTACTGTAGCCAGGTGCGACATAATAGATATTTTATCGCATTATAAGTTGCACGAGTCATTAGCATTATTAAGACACTCTTTGTGACTTTCTGATTGGGCGAAACGAAAAATGTTAGCATACAAATATGCTGCCGTGATAAGGTAAAAGGCGGGCTTTTGCTATGGAGCTCCATACAAAAAGGTCGCCTTTTACCATAGCACGGCAGTATGTTCATAAGAAATTGATAACTTATCAAAAAAAAAAAAACAACTTTTTATTCACCGAATGTCGTTTATACGAAAGGTGTTTTTCTCACTTGAAGGCTACGGGATATTAGGAACATATCATGTCACTCTTTTTAAACGAGATTTCAGCTTAAACACATAACATTATGCTATCAAGAAAATAAATGTCAATCGGTATTGCGACTATACAAAGGCATTTCTGTGTAAACCAGGCATTTAATCCTCCAACATGTGTATAAATCAGGCCTTATTTAGCAGAGGACATAAACTGCAATGGCGACATTTTGTTTTGTCATCGGTTGTTTCTAGTTAACCGGGTACGGCGAACCCCGGTTAGTAAACATATCGACGGCTTCGCAAACAGCGCCTGTTTCCAAGCACTTACGGACATCTGTGATACGCCTGCAGAATCTGCGTTTAGCTTTTGAAGAATACCAGTTCATTTTACACAGAAAACGGTAGAGTCTCAGACATATTAAAATACATAAACGGGTCACGTCGTAGACGTCGAATAACGCTCGACATGTTTATTCAACTTCTATTCTACGACGTGAGTAAACCGTTTATGTATTTTATTAATATCAGTTAAATTTAAGTAAATATGTACAGTAGCGATCAAAAGTATTTTGACAACGGCAAAAGCTTTGATATTATATGCGATATGTTAGTTTTACCAACTTAATTCTTGATAAAGTATTTCATGGCTTAAAAGCTTCTCGAAACAAGTAAAAAGTTTAGTTTCATTGAATTAAAATATAAACATAGCCACAAAAAATATTTATATTCCGGTTCAAAAATATTTTGACAATGTCTTTTTTCCAATTTAACTGAGAAATGGGGCTGCAGAATTTAAATACTTTGTAGGAACTACAACTTGAGGCTTTTCTTAGCATGTCTCGACATAAATAATACCTATTCGGAAGATTTTAAGTAACCCTTTGCGGCTGCATTTAAGAAGGGTAAGTCGCAAGCTGAGATTTCGTGAAGTTTTGGTATATCACGGCAATTCATTAGTGTCTGGAATAAGCAGTTCAAGGTTCGAAACAGCGTCACAAATAAGCCTGAAAACAGTCGTCCTCGAAAAACGACTTGTACAACTGATTGTGTAATAAAAAAGTTAGACGTAGAAACCCCACGGAATAATGCAATACCAATTAAAGATGAGCTAACAAAAAACTACAACACAAATGTTTATATTTTTACTATTAAACGACGCCTAATAGACCATGGATCACATGGTCGACGCCCATTAAAAAAAACTAAAATGTTCAGCAAAGAATAAGGCATCCCGATTAGCATTTGCGATTCGTCACAAATCATGCACAAGTGCCGATTGGTCAAAAATTGTATGGAGTGACGCGAGCAAGTTAAATTTAATCTCGTGGGATGGTATCAAGATGTGCGTCGTCCTCATAATAAAAGACACGATGTCTGATACTTGGTACCCACACTCAAGCATGGTGGCGGCAACGTAATGGTGCGGGGATATTTTCCTCGCCATGGCGTCGGGCCTCTCGTATGAATTGACGGGATAATAGGATCGATATGTGTACGAAAATATACTTTATACACATAGGGTATCGCTATGAAAATAAATAAAGAAAAATATGCCACCTCGTTGGGTTTTTCAGCACCATAATGACCTCAGACACAATTCTAAAAATTTACAGGCTTTCTTAAAGCGTAAAAAAGTCAAGGTTTTTGAGGGGCCTAGTCAAAATGCTGACCTGAATCCTATTGAGCATCTACGAGAAGAGTTGGATCGTCGAGTGAGGTGCAGAAATTACTCCAAGGGGCTTTTTTTCAAGCACTTCAGTCAGAAAGGACGAACATACCTTACGAATGTATATATAGAAGTTAGTGGACTATATGACGGCTCCTTGTACAGCTGTTAGGAAGGGCAGAGGATATGCAACTAAATATTCATGAAACGTCTTATTTAACCCTGTTGCAAGTTCAGCAAAATAATTTTATGTAAGTGTCAAAATACTTTTGACCTACCTGAAGCGTGTATTATCAGTTTTTATTCTAAGTCCATTGTTAAGTTTTAGTTATCTAAGTGGAAACGTAACAAGAAAAGGGCCATAAGATGTTATCGTAACGTAATTATTAAATATATATTCAATTCATCAACATCTTGAAAAAAAACGATTTGTCAAAATACTTTTGATCGCTACTGTATTGTCAGCCCTGGGGTACGGTAAGTGACGTGGGGAACCGCCAGGAGATGGGTGATACGGCAAATAATAAAAAAATGATGACGCTTTTTGAGAGGGTGACAGTCTGATTGTATCTGTATCTATCCTGCACCTTTTGCACAACTGTGACACGCGACTCTTTCTCACGCGAGAAATGTTACCTATCTCTTCCTTCGCAGTACTGTGAGAAAGTGACGGGCGATACTATGTCGAGCGACAAGAGTTGCGAAGCATTGTTGTGCTAGACAGGCTGATTAGAGTATCCAAAGTTACTGTAATGTTTATATGTATATATTATCTGTCTTGATAGAATTGAAACTGGCTGAAACAACTCACCCGCATACATAATGCAAAATCGAAAAAAAACGTCCATTACTAGGTAAAAGAAAGTTCTGTTTTTACAAACAAGATGACCTTTACACGTTATCGGATCTCTACCTGATTTTTTGTAAACAACAATCACTCGCCTCGCCACATGTGTCGAGGTTTTTTATTTCGACGGTCGAACTCTATTGATTCAGCTGACCAACAAACCGAATCTACAGCTCTCTCTTATCTTCATGTAATTTTAAAATAGATGAATACTTAAATTAAATAATGTAAAGGCTTTCCTATTGCCTGAAACACAGGGGGAACCCTAGTTCAGGTTATGCAAATTGTGAATTGATTTGTTTATTAAGTATAGAATTTAACCGTACCTCTCTGTGCGTTATGTTTTATCAATAAATGTATTTGTATTTATTATTTATCTCTCCCGTCTCTTCAGTACGTCTAGCATAACTTAATTTGACACGTGATTCTTTGTCGCGGCAGAAATACTACTTGTCACTCTTCTTTCAATACCGTGCGAGCAAGAAGGAGATGCTTACTCGCGCGACAAGCGAAGTCGCGGCTAGATATGCCAGCCCTGCTGGTGTTTTATTTGAAAAATTACTTAAACTAAAAACGAGAAGAAGATGATTCGAGGAAGAAGGCTGTATGGGAGCGCTGCCCGCACAGTAACCTTTGGCTCCAATTGAGAATTGGGCTGAATGAACGCCCGATCGACAGCCCGCCTGTCTCCAGCCGGGCGTCCCTACGCCAAATCATCATAAACTAAAACGAGTTGGCCACTTATGTGCCGAAGACATAATATATTTTCGATTTAAATACTTGATTGACATCAAGTCAGACGTGGCCTTTTTGCAGAATAACGCATGAAACTCTGAAAATAACATTGTCGAATCGAATGTTCTAGGCACATACGTCGTGAAACTCCAAATATAACGCCTCCTTTATTCCGCTATTATGTGACTAGTGTACAACTTACGTCGACGGAATCCTAATTGGTACAGCCGTGTGTTGGACGGTTTCCTTGAAGTGGTGCGGGATGAGAGTTACGGCCCGCCGGCCGAGGAATATTAATCAGCACAAACGAGGTATAAATCGCCTTAAGTGCCGCCTAGCCCGGCCCGGATGGATTTAAGGGTGTTGACCCACTCGGGGATTGATTTAAGCTCGGGCTGACGTTCCTAGGAGATACTAACTGGATGTACAGGGCTGAGTAACTGGACATATTAGTTATGTGTTAAGTTACAGCGAAACGTAACTTCGCTTTAATGGCTCGTAAATTTGGCGAGATTAGCCTGTAAGCCTTCTGCGGGTCGGATTGTTATGATATGTTAAGTTTATTGAATCGTTAAAATATTGAGTGTTAAGACATTTAGGTATTTATCCCCTTATTTATTTTGCTTTTGAAACAGTAAGGTAAGAAGTAACACTTAATACGCGAAATTGAGATGTTAACTGTAATTATTTTGGTTTATTTTGGACAGCTCGTTTATCGTAATTTACTTAGTTTCCAAATTACAAGAGTCAAAATCCCAACCTTACGGTGTTAATTTACTAAAAGAAAGATCGTTGCCACTGTGTTACTATATAATATGCTCTATAAAGAAGAAAATTTAAGTTCCTGTGAAAAAACAAACTTTCGACGAGGCAATCCAAATCAGCTCGACATGAACTTTTTCGCATAAAATTATATTTTTGTTCGGAGTTCATTGTACTCGGTGTCCCGTTTAATGAAATTAGAAGCCCCGCAAGGCGTTTTGCGCCGGTTTGTGTGGGTCGCCATCGCCATGGCAACGTAGTCGTTGTAAGCTCATTGCGAGCTTTCAAAACAAAACAAATGAAACTTTCATTTGTTTTATATGAAAATTTTAATTAATAATATTATTCAAACTATCGTGAGACATCTTTAATAATTATCAAAACTGTTTAAACTCACGTAAAAAATTGTCAGTGGGGTCGCGAGTCGCGTAGCAGCACGGATAGCTACCCCTGATGAAGAGCCTGAGAATGAGTTCGAAACATGTCGGGCCGTTCCTGACAATTTTTTACGTGAGTTTAAGAGTCCGCAGCAAGCTCGATTCTTCATACAAACGTAGTTACGTCCTTATTTTAATATAACATGTCACATTATCATGAAATTCTCTAAATATAATGAGATAAGATATATCTAGGGCTAAAACTAGTTTTTGACTCTTGAAATGTTAATAGAAAGAAAATAGAGCGAGTACAAGTTTTGCATTTTTAGACCCCAGAAAGTTGTTCAGTTTGGCGGCATACTACGACCAAAATATAGTTTAGATTGAAGTCAAAACCTATTTCCGGTGTCGATTAAACTATGCAGTTTGATAAGAAAAAAGATTTATCAAAATTGATCTCGTAGTTTTAAAATGAGAGCGTAACTACGAAAACCTTAAAATAAATTACAAAAAATTGTTGCGAAACTGCAGCGAATTACTCTAGCGCGGGGAACGGTCCGGGGGGGCGGCGGTAAGCACCGCCCTTATCATAGCTACTCCTAGCCAGCCTCGCGCAACTCTCAAGGTAAAAAACGAACGACAACGGCTATATGAAACGGGGGTGAATTTTTACCTATCTAAGTTTGAAAGAACGTTGAAACCTACAAAGCATTAGATAATTGGCGACAATCGAATTTAGGCGGGTTGTACTTCAGCCGCCATTTTTGTCCGCCATGCCATATTAGTTGACGTTTCTCTTTTGTTGCGTTGTCTGGTTTTGTCAAGGTTCTGCGATCTTTTCAAATAATTCAAATTTCACAAATAATCTAATAATTTGCATTCTTTGGGTGTAGTGGTCGTCTAGAAGGTACACAAGACAATCACAATTGCAAAAATGAGTGGATTGAAAAGGAAAAAGTGCGAAATATGCAGAATGAAAACGTGTCGAATGGACGGTCAAAAAAGACTATTCATGGCAAGATTTCCACCGGACGAAGATCGGTAAGTAAAAAATATAATTAATTACTGCGTGTTATAACCATGTTAATCGTAAGTTTCATTGAAAACTTGGTATTTCGGGTAAAATAATACATACCCTTATACGTATGTAAACAATAGTGTTGTATGTAAGTTTTATCGATAATTTTCATTTGAAGTGAAAAATACCTGGGTAAATACGGAATATCTTTCTTCAAGCAAAAGCCACTACTTTTTATGCCAGTTTGAGTTAGATTATGGTCACAGAAATATTTTACGAAAAATCTTCAATGGACTATGAATGGTACGGTTTCATCTGGACAAACAGATTCATTTTACTCTGTAATTTTCTGTTTACCCAGTATTATTTGTGTTGCAGAACTTCCAACCTGGAGCACAGACTGGAGTGATGAAACGGCTTTTTTCGTCTATGTTTATTTATTTATTTATTTATTTAAACTTTATTGCACAAAACAAAAGTCAGTACAAATGGCGGACTTAATGCCAAATGGCATTAAGTCCGCCATTTGTTTATCAGCAAGCCAAGCAAAGTTTGAACGAAATAAAATTATTTGCACACTTTTGTTTTTTTTTATGAAGTCAGTAACCTAAAGTAAACCAAATGTTTACATTGAAGCGAAATATTTAATGATTTAAATTACCGGAAAGCCGTTGGAGACGCGGGTGCGAATGCGAACCCCGCCTGAACCATTTTTTTTAAATACCGATATCGATATCGATAATTCGATAATTTGTGTAACATATGACATCCCTATTTTGTTCTTGATGTTGGCATTATGTCATGAGTTGACACTGACACTGATATTGTTTGCGGCTTCATATTGGCAGTATGTTTCGTATGGCACTCCCGTCTCTTAAAACGTAGTGATTACATACTCTTTGCTCCTAGCGCGCTCTCGCTTTACTGCTAGCGCCCTGTCTTCCTCTAGGTGAAACAACAACATTTTAAAGCGTAAGCGCGCGATCTCAACGCGGAGTTGAGCGGACCTTGCTGCGGACTCTTAAACCGTTTTTATAATTATAATTTTTTTTATTGTTTGTTGTTACATTGGTACGTTGCATTTAGAGGGTGTTAAACAAGTGTTGAGACCATGCCGTGTTATTTATACTTGAAAACAAACTCCAGCCTTTGTTAATATTTATATCATTCTAGAGTAACCTCTAACAGCACAAAATCGATATGAGATTGAGGTTCTAACACAACGGGCGTTTTTTCTATAAGGTTTCAATTCTACCACGTGCTTGTTTTCAAGATGATCACTGATTAAATCCACGCAGTTTTCGCTAGCTCGTTTCTTATGGTGTAAAGACCAACACAAGAGCGACTCTTAACCGTAGGCCTATTGGGTATATGAATAAAAAGAATTTGCGCATATTGAACAAGCTCAGTTGACGCCTGTTTGCACTCTTACTAACCAGCATTTTGAGCCAAACTTCGGCATAGATTTGAAAAAAAAAACTGACAAATAACAATAACATTTGACTAACCTTTTGCTAGTGGTTTCTATTGGCGTCGGCAGCTCCATCGGCGGCGGCGGCGGCGGCGGTGGCGGAGGCGGCGGCAAGTCCCGCGCGCCCACATCCACCACCGGCAGGTCCGGAACCTCAGGCGTCGCCGCCACGTCTGGCAGGTCATTTATGTCCGGGAGATCCGGTATGTCCGGCAGATCCGTGTAAACCACTGGATCTTCGACTATTTCTTTAACAGGTGCGACTGGGGACGTGACGGCGGAAGGCGCTATAGATCCGTCTTGCGTGTTGGAAAACTGGACGTCCCCAGCGACGCCCGGCAGGTCCGGCAGGTCCATCGGCATTTCCAGCTCCGGAACCTATAATAAACCCGGCTGTATAAGGCGTTTAGTGCAGATGTGGTGCAGATAAGGCGTAGCCCTTATATCGAGCTAGTTAGGCGGGTTCGGCCGCGCCAATGACCGCGATCCTATTCAATATGGCCTCGACTATACAATAAGATAAATTCGATAAAATCAATTTCGAAAAGAGTACCTAATGTTTTTCAAATTCGATATTTAGAAGCATTTCAACGAAACTTTGACGGTGGAAACGAAACTGAGGTAACCGCTTCTGATTTTCACCCATTTTAGAGTGATCATATCATAGCATATAATTGTACATATTTATGATTTAATATTTCTTACCATTCCCATGCCAGGCGCGTACATGTATTCGTCGATTTCTCGCTTCAACACTTCTCTCTTCATGATCGAAGAGGGTGCTTCTTCGAGCAAACTCCTGTTATCCACGGCCACGGCGGGCACATAGGCTGGTGCTTTGGCCTTGCTGCCCAGGTACGGGCTTTCGTCCGTGTTGAAGACCAGCAACTCGCCCACGGTCGATAGGTTGTCGACTACCGTGTTCAAGTCGAAATCTGGTTTGGGCTCTGGGTTCTTAGGCTTGCCCACTTTGACGTGGAAGAAGTGAAGCCTTTCCTGAAAGAAAAACGATGTTTTCAAGATAAGCTATGCTTAACGAGTTAAGTGGAATCAGATTAAGTCTCAGAATGAGGTAATTATACTCTTACCTGTACTAGCTTGTCATTAGCCATCCCCTGAGACTTCTTGCTCAAGATAACCTTTTTAGGTTTATGTTTGTATCCGTTCAGATCGAATATGGACTGGTAGTGGTCATGGGTGATCGAGGCCGGGTACTTGGCGCTCGAGAACACCTTGATCGCCGTCTGAATGCCGGTCAGCTTCTCGACCTTGGCTCTGGAAGATTCCACTCTCTGGGATAGTTTCAACGCCTTTTCCTTGTTCTGCTCTACTCTGAGATTCAGACGCGCGAACACGTCTTCGACTATCCCGTTCAGATTGTCGAGGGTGTCTGCGATTTGCAGTATCGTCTCTTCGGTACTCAGATCGCAAGGTACCAAATTGATCTTATATAAGCCCTCCATTTTAACTGAATAAGCCAACTAAGTTATAATCTGAAACAATGCAAACCGCGATCGTATTACTCTGGCAAACGACGCCTAATTTTTTAATGGAATATGAGACTTTTGCAGTTACTGCTACGATTATACGCAAGCGATCGTTAATACCTATTATAGTTAGGCGTTAATAGCATTACATTAAAGAACTAATGAATTTGTTCTTACCGACTAAAGTAATCTCCTTTTTAAAACTTCTAAAATAAATTAATAAGGCACGACATTTATCACTAAACAGCACAACTAGATTCTTTAAACGGACAATGTTCAATAATCCTATAGCACATTCAAGTTCAAATCTACAGTTCTCACTCAGTCTATTGTTAAATCTGTCACTGCGCGCTCGACTCAGTTCTTCGGGGAGGCCAGAGTCGAGGAGTCGACGAGTAACGAATTGAAGTTGTCGATGGAAGGGTCTTTGCTCCAGGAGAAGCGGCAGTAGGCGTCGGGGCTCATGTCGGGGTCGAGCATGGGCGTGTCGGGCGCGGGCGCGCGCGCCGCCATCATGTTGTTGAGGTGCTTGGTGAGCACGGCGTCGTCCGGGCTCACATAGCCGCTGGCGGCGGGCGTAGGCGCTGGCGCCGACTCCCGCGCGCCCAGCTTCAGGTTCGGCAGGGACTCTAAACACTGCAGCTGTATATAACTACTATCTTCGCCCTTCTTGGGCGAGGGCAAGGTGGGCATTGTCGGCAAGCTCTCCGGCCCGAACAGCTTCGTCGGCGACGGGCCGAGTTTCGGCAGGTTCATGAGCCGCGCCTGCGGGTCGTCCGCGCGGACGTAGCCCGAGGGCGGCGGGTGGCTGATGCCGCTCGGCATGAGGCCCGTCGTGAAGATGGGCTGCGACAGCCCCGCCATCACGTAACTCGTACTAGCGGGTTGTGTCAGCTTGGGCTGGTGCAGAGGGCTCTTGAACGGCGTCGGCGCGGGCGTAGCGTCGTTCGGATTAATGGACTGGACGTAACCACTGGTAGGGTTTTTCTTGAAAACTTGATCATTCAGGTACGGGGAACTCTCGCGCGAACTTTCCGACTCGGTAACGGACGCGTCTTCTTCTTGAACGGTGTTTTCATCGCCTCTCACTTGCTCTATATCTAGTCGCAGTGATGAATCAGAGCCGTTGTCTGAAATCGACGACTGCCTGTCGATAGCGCCCTGAGAATTGTTAGATAGAGCGGTGCTATCGGTGTGATCGCTCGAATCGCAGTTGTCGATGGTGCTTTGTTTCACGCCGGGCGACACGGGCGACACCGTCGATTTACTATTCGGCAAAAGCAACATCTCATCAGACGACGGCTTCTCATCTTTATTGGTTTGATTCCAACCGCCGAAACCGTATTTCGTCAAATCTTTTTCGGGCACACTTAAGCCATTCGGAAACACGGGCTTTATGTCTTCCATTTGTTTCAACTTCTTGTACAGTTTCAGTGATCCGTAGCCGACGCCAACGGTGAGAAATACTCCAAGTATTATAAGCGTCAGGGTGAGACCTCCGGCCTGGCCACAGGGCATGTTATATTTCTGGCTCCATTCGCCTACGTATTCATCGACAGTATCCCCATCTTTCTTAGGTAGCTCTACAAACCGAGGATCCCCCAGTACGCCGTGATAGAGATCGGCGTCATAATTAATGGCTCTTACTTGATATGACATCTCATTGCCTTCACACCTGACTGTTTGGTGTGACAGTTCTGTCGTATTATAAATATCGTATTCCTCTCTATCTTTTAAAATCCTGACTTGATAAAGATCAACTGGGCCAGGAGCGAACCAATTAATAGTTGCAACTGAATTGTTAAACACAGGTGCACTGCTTATGTTTCCAGGAGGACCAATTCTTGTCCTTACAAATACTTCATCTGAGGGATCCACACCTGAGCAGTGACGTTTTTTTACATTGTAGTTACAGGCTTTTACAGTGAATGTGTAATTAGTCAAACTTTTCAGCCCGGTCACCTGATAATTCGTCAGGGTATCCTCAACCTGTATGGAAGGTAAATTGGTTCCATCAGATAACTTAGTATCAATTTTGTACATGATAATTCTACCATTTGTGCGTATTGGTGCGTCCCATGAGATATTAACTGAATTGTATGTGATGTTTCTAATTTTGATATTCATTGGCTTGTCTGGCGTGTCTTCAAAAGTGGTTAACTCTAAAGGAGCAGAGTTATTATGTTGTCTGACTCCAGAAGAGGTATTTAGCGCAATTGTGAATTGGTAAGTTGTGTATGGCAACAAGTCTTCTACTTGGATGCTTTTTTGATCTGGATTATAAATATAAATAGTATCATTTCTGTTATGATAACAGGAAGTAGTAGCAGTAGTAGTAGTTTCAACAACTGGGCAATAAATAATGATATATCCAAGTAAGAATCCAGCAGGGAATGTACACTGAACTTCCCAGGTTAAGTTAACAAAATTGGTATCAACTGCTTCATAATTCAATGTCACTGGGATCTGGTACCACTCCATTCCTTCTCTAGGAATGTCACAATAGGCCCACGTCATGCCACTGCTCTTGATGCCCTTGTTAGCAGAAATGGCAAACTGATACAATGTTGATGTGGGCAAGTTGATGGAGTATTTACTGATGTCTGGTTTCAAAGTACTGAAGTTCATACGACCTGTGCAAGTTTGAGTAGTGTTCAACTCACACCAGAATAGAGTGTAGTTGTCAACTTTATTGTGCGTTATCTTTTTCCAAGATAATTCGTTAGTACCATTACCATGCACTAGCTTTGTAAATGATCTCACACGCAGACTGTTTGTGTCATCTGCAGATGGAATATACAGGCGGCTGTACTCCCGTGAAGTCCCCATGGCGTTTTGTGACCACACCATGACCTGCAAGGCATCCTTGCTCGCATTAACACTTATGTAGCTTAAACTCTTGTTTTCAGGAAATAAAGTTTGCTTAGTTTGTGGCAAGACGACTTTATAAGTGAAATTAGCCCCAGCCTCCTCTATGTCCATCAACTGGGACCAATAGATTCTTAATAAGCGGTGAGATGTGTAAACCTGCTGTTGGAATGAACCTGCAGCTATCCTTGGTGGACGCCGCGGGATTTCATCAGTTGTATTGATCATTTTAAATGCATAGTCAGACCAGTACTGATCTCCTTTAGCTTTCTTAGGCTTAATGTAAATTCTCACCTCATACTGCCAATGAGCATATGGCAAGCTTAACTCATACTTATATGTTTTGTTTTTAGCTGGCAAGTGAGAAGCGTCAACACTGTGAAAGTAAGATGTATTATCAACCTCGGCTATTTGATATTCTATTCGATGGTCCACTCCTCCTTTCAACAAATCCACCATGTTGTTGTGTAGTCTCCATTGTAAAGTGACACTGTGGGAATCATTCTGCAGAACTTCCAAGTCCTTTGGTGGTGCCGGCTTCACTATAGAGAAATGGTCAACGGTGAAGTTCTGTGAGATGCATCCGAAGGCATTGCAGGAGGTCAAGTTGAAGTAGTAGTAATCTAGCTGCTGCCGGTAGAGAGGTGGCGCCAGGTACGAGAATGTGCACCAGCTGTTGACACATGACATATTTTGTGAGGTTTGAACTTTGCATGGGAATGAAGGGTTTCCATTCACCAAGAATGTTAATGAGTAGTTTATCACATGCTCTGTGAACTCACCCACCCATGAACAAGTAAGCTCATCCAGGTTCATGGATAAACACGTGAATATCTTCACTTCTGGTGGTGTAGTGTCCACCACCACCCTGCTGGCACATCTCTTTTTTGATATCTTATTTCTACAATAAAAGGTTGTAGTTTGTTTTTTAGGTAACTCGTCATAATACCTTATAGTAGTGTCATTCACTTTAGTAGTCTTTAGAGATCTATTACCCAACAAAAACTCGAGGTTCTCGGCAAGATATCCATCTTCAGCTATACAGAATAACTCCAAAGGGTCTCCATAAAGTATCCTTCTGTCCCCGGCGGGGTACAAGGACAACGTGATGTTATCCCCGAGACATTCCGAAAATATGCACGGCAAGCAGAAAACTTTGATAAACATACACCATATCCAAGAGCTCAAATGTGGGCCCTTTCGTATACCACTGTTTTTAGTTCTTCTTTCCATCACGAATGTCTTCTTGTCAGACCATAACGATTCACGGCACAGAGTCGTTTGGACTAAATCGAGCCCAGCGATGTACGCATTCCTTGTTTTTTATCTCGCGATAAATGGCGCACTGCCTGCACTCACGGCGCGATGACACAGACTGGTCAGACTGAACACAACTCACTTGACTTGAATGAATGCACAACACAACACTGTCGTGCACCACTCTCACTGTTCTAAAGTTTCACGGCGGAGCATGGCTGTACACTAAACAGATCTGATTTAAGGAGACTAAAATAAAGTTTTTGTACGCCTATTAGTAAGTACTTACATAAAATAGAAAGAAACACTTTAGTATATTCTATTCTCGGAATCGCCAACTTCACTTCGATCTTGGCTGTATGTGTCAAAAAACAAATCAATTGATAATAATGTTGCCATGCCCAAAAATTACTGTAAAATAAAAATGGATTGATTTTAATGCATGATTATTACAGAAGATTTTGGAAATATTGGAATGACGAATTATTCTGTGTGTATGGTATGTGTCATCTTTAACAACGACATTTTGTACTCTTTATTTTTATTCTAAATAGATTACAAAACTTTCATTTGAAGATTTATGTCAATAAGTTCATTACGCACACTCCTATTTCTGAACTAACTACTTTGAAGTTCGTACAGATATCGTTTACGTTCAAATATTAGATAAAGCAATGTTTTGAATTACTGAAATAGTATTCAAGATATAATATTTTGCATTATTTTCGTTACCAAATAGGTATTTTTATTAAATTAGATTTATTTCATACAGCGTTTAATATTTTTCTTATCGAGGGCTATAATAAAAACAAAGCCAAGTTTTTTTTTTCTAAGTTTCAAAACGGAACTTCAGCAGTCAGCTGAGATTTGTATCTTTTCTGTACATATGTATATCAAAATATATTGAACTAAATATTTTAATTAAATTAGGGAAGTCGGTTTAAACCGATAATAAATATGTGATTGTGGTAATATATTTATGTAACATGGATACCCAGCAAACATTGGGGTATTCGACTAAAGCGGCTCTCGTTCAACTTCGAGACGGAATCCGCGGCGTAATCGAAGAGCACAAACAGAAGAATCCGACCGGGTACGTATTTATATAACACTCCGGCTGATTGTTGCTTCTCCCACACTCTCGCGAGTTGTAAACGGAGTGCTAGACCCCGACCCGCGGTGTTCCAGTAGTATATTACATATAATAAGATATATTTAGATTTTAGAGGGCATACAGGCACATGGGCGCTTAAGAGGCCTTATTCCTTTTAAAATTTATTTTTTTCATATTATGATAAATATATTGATAATTTCAACCAACTTTTTGAAGTGAATACTACTTTTCCCCGAGTTCTAGGAAGTAACATAGTTATTTCACGCTTTCATTGCGTACAGTCGAAAATAAGTTAAAAAAACTAATTTTCCGCGTGAATTTTGTCAATTTCGAGTAGTTTTTGAAACAAAAATTATCAATGAAAAATTCAAACTGTAGGTTTCAAATATATACCAATAAATCCCAATAGCCCTGTTCTAGAAAGTAACATCAATAGTATGTTAAGAAACATGTTTGATCATTGAGAAAAATGTCTAAACAATCAGCATTTTAAAAGGAATAAGGCCTCTTAAATTCCAGGCGTGCCCTCTAGGGGGTACAGCTGTGCTGTGTGTCAGGTCATGGATGCCCGAAACATTGTGCATTACAAAACTAGTAATGTTTATCCCACCAACCCTGTACAATAGCTTAGCAATCAATTGTCTTTGTTCTATTTACATTTCTAATAGGTACTCAAATGCATGCAACTTATAGTAGATTAACCCTTAATTGAAGGACATGGAAGTTTAGGTGTATGTAGTCACTGAAACTTGACACTTCCATGAAAATAGACAAACACTTCCTATTAATTTTCAAGTTATAGTAATGCGACCCTGAAATCGAAATCTTTGTAAATCCTTACTTTTGGGTCATTCCAGCGAAACCGACACCATAGGCATAAAAAATAAATAACTTAATTTATACTTAAATCAATATCTAGAGAATAGAACATTATACCTTGTTTTATTAATCAATGAGTTTTTTCCTTTTTATATCATTTTCTTGCATTTTATTCGTTTCTGAAGGTACCCCTAGCGCCAGTTGTCTATGTTAGCCTATTTCTACTCTAAGTTAGCAGCACTATTTCGCGCCTTTTCTGAACATTACGGAGAAAGTGATAAATGTAAAAGAAAATATATTTAACGCAGTTTAAACTAGTGGTAAGTAATTATAAATAAAGTTTCATGGTTAGGATTTATTAGGCATCTACAAAATGCTTAACTCATGTCCTGCCCGTCACAGTAAAACAATGTTTTTTCTTGTTTAAACTAAAAATATCTAACCTCTTGTTGTCTTGCTTTGTGAAAGTAACAATTAGGGTGAGGGCTATTATTTTAGCTAAAAACGCGCTGCATTTGTAAATAAAATTTTTGCTTTTAACGCGTTTCAAAGTATGTCCCACCCGTCACAGTGACGGGTGAACAAAATGGATTATCTGATAAAACTGACTTAGTGAGTATAAAATCGTTGTTTTAACTTTATTTAAAGGTAGCTGGGTTATACTAAAGCAAATTATATGTGTTATATTGCTTAATTTGGTGGTGGTATTCCTTTTTAGAACACGAATTCCAATGAATGAGGAAGATGTCTCTCTCATTAAAACTAGTCAGATTTTAGACATTCTACCAGAACCGCTGATAAAAGTATGTGGTAATAGACTGTATTATCAATTTTTTGAACCTGTTAACATTGAAGAGAAAAAAATTTTTTTTTTGGCTTATTGCCCTAAGAAAACTACTGAAATGATTACTTGTAACATTAAACAATTCATTAAAGAGCTGAATTAAAGTAAATACAAAAGAACTGTGTTTATATTTGTCATACATTTGTATGCCCAAATGTTACTCGTCCCACCCGTCACAAAGTACTGTCCCACCCGTCACAAGCATTGAGAAGCAACATTATTTTTGTTTTACGAGTTATTTGCGTAAATTATACTAATACATAATCTATACAATATCAGGAACTATATAAAAATAGGTTGTTTAACAAAAGTTTCATAGTTTCTTACCAATTGCGAATGGTGTAAGTCAACGCAGAGAGGAGAGGCACTTTGAAGTCCCACCCGTCACACTTCTTATACCATCAATTTCTCATAATAATAGTGACATTTTCATACTTTTTTCGATAGTACACTATGCAATGACTATTCAAGTATGTGATAATGTTTTATTCAATACGTAAATCGTTGCCGTTTGGCAGAAATAAAGCAAAGTGTAGGCAAAAAAGAGTATAAATGTCCCACCCGTCACAATGGAATGACCCTTTTATTTATAGTGGTGTATATGACTTCTTTTATTATTTCAGATATGGATTTCTCAAAAACATCATATCATTTTCTTCAGAGAAGGTTTTGTTGTCCGGAGTGGCCTACACCATCACATTCATTTATATAATCTGCCTTATCTTGACATATTTACTTGGAGATTATGTAAAAGCTGATGCCTATTTACTGTGGGAAGCTCTGTTCCTCTTTGTGATACTGATTATCAACTTTTTGGTTGCGCTGAATGAAGATTATTTATACAGAAATGAAATACCTCATAGAGTTAAAAAAGTTCTAGGTATGTACACACATTTTTTAATTATTAAAAATAACTAACAAATTTTCAATTGTGCTGTAATATTATACAAATGTTTATTTATTGCTTAGCAAAATATATTATTTTGATTAAGTAATGCTAACTAATATTATTAATATGTATTATATTTTACATCAAGCTATGTTACATGCAAGTACATAATCCCTGTTAAGTAAAACAGTGAACTACACAAATTATTATCAATCTGTATGATTGAGTTCAAATTATGTATACAAATTTGAACTATATTGCTAACATAACTAGATCTAACTAAATGTAGATAATAAATATTAGGAAATAGATAAGTTCCTTGTCAAATTATATCAAATATCTTGATCTTAATTGATAACTATGTGTTTCATTATCTGAATACCTACTGAGCCGACGGTCCTGGGTTTGAATCCCAACAAGGGCAAATATTTGTGTGATTATTTATTTATTTATTCAAATTAGTTACACAGCATTACAGTTTTGAACTAAGGCACTGTGAACTACAAAATTACATAAAAAAAAAGTTAAATCTAGTTTGATTTAGGTAACGTAACAGCGTGGCTCCGTTGCGCCATCTGATCTGGCGCAGAATTCGGCAGATCGCCTCAAATTGATGAACTCGAATATTTGTGCCTGGGTCATGGATGTCATTTGTATTTATTTAAGTATGTATTTATCTTTATAAGTATATTTATCGTCGTCTATTGTCCCTAATAGAGCTTACTGTGGGACTAGATTGATTTATGTGAGGTTATCCAATATTAATTTATTTATTATTTATTGAATTACCTGATGTTAAAATTATTGCTATTATAATAATTACAGAAACATTGGATGATGCCATAGATAGATCAATATGGAAGGAAGGGCACTATCCCCACTTGTGCGCTCCGTTTTCACCCTGCGTCATACTGCAGTGGACCTACCGAGATGGTAATCATTATATTGCAATTACACACATATTCAAATCCATATGAAACTGGTTTACTCACGTCGTATAAGTCGAATATTGCTCGACATGTGCTATATGGATTATTATATGTCTAAGGATCGGATATACGGACGGCGTCGGTATTGGTGTTGAGTTGTATGGAGGCAGACCCAATTTATTTTTATAATTGCAATTACCTGTTAATTTTAGTGGTACTGTATCTTTTTTAAGTGTCCGATTTAACAGATTAGCTAATTATATAATTTAAGATAAAATATTTCGTTTTATTTGAATTAATTGCACGTTAATTAAATATCATTCAGCACATCTATGTCATCTATAACTTTAAAGTACCTTCAATTAGTTCGTTTTGTTACTTAAATATGTAGTATGTTTTATTTAATTTTAACCTAATTAGTTAATCTACCAATCCTAGGATTCATTAAATTAATTCGAGTCGTCTCCATACAGCACCAGCAACTTCGGCGCCGACACGAAAATTTGTGTATAAAAGCATCCGAATATCCGATGCCTTTGATATATCCGTGACTCGCGGCAGTTTTATATGAAAAACAATATTGCATGCTCAGCAAATCAAAGATCAATAAGAAGGGTGTTTATGAATATTCTATTTTTATATTCTATTATTACTACAGGGTTTTAGTTTGTCTATTTTCTTCTCAAACTCACTCAATTGCTCAAAAGCTAACTGGAAGAGATTTATAGGGATGAGTTCGCCTTTGTACCTGTGTTATTCAGAAGATGATAGATAGATGTATTTTAAATTGTTTTTAAATACTTAATATTTTGTGTGCGTGTGGATTGAGTGAGCACCCTTCAAAAATGAAAAAAAAATGTGCTGATCATTTAGTAAAAGTTCTAAAACAATTGTAAAACTAATTGATGAATTTGTAAAACGATAAATAAAAAGAATACATTCGTTAACGTATGCTCACTCAGTTCTCACAAACAACCAACGAAATCTGTGAATATGTTAATTTAACATATAATATTTATATCCTAATTTTTAGTAAAAATTATGCTTAAGGTAGGTAATAATTTGTAGATCACCTGGTTACGTATTTAAAGTTTTACAAATTATCTCGTATGCTCACTCAATCCGCACACTTTTGAAAACCCAATTTCTGATAGAAAAACTGCAGATTGAAACTTCTATAGATGTGTATAATTTAGTAAAACTCATAAGGGAATTTGTAAAATACAAAACTAACCGCTAACGTGACAGATTTTTGGATAATAAATGTTTGTAAGTGCTCACTCAGTCCACACATTATTCGTAAGTTAAAAATGTAAATATCATATCATATTCGTTGTCTGCTTTTAAAGATATTCAAATTTCATTTTAAAATACAATCTAAGATACAGTCCACATTTTAGATTGTATTTTAAGAAGTGGAGTGTTATCTAAAATGTGGACTGTATCTTAGATTGTATTTTAAAATGAAATTTGAATATCTTTAAAAGCAGACAACGAATATGACATTTTAGATGGTGGATATTTAGTAAAAAAAAATACTAAAAGTTGAACTACTTAGTACTTTCCTAGATACTAAAAATCTTAAGATATTTACATTTTTAACTTACGAATAATGTGTGGACTGAGTGAGCACTTACAAACATTTATTATCCAAAAATCTGTCACGTTAGCGGTTAGTTTTGTATTTTACAAATTCCCTTATGAGTTTTACTAAATTATACACATATATAGAAGTTTCAATCTGCAGTTTTTCTATCAGAAATTGGGTTTTCAAAAGTGTGCGGATTGAGTGAGCATACGAAATAATTTGTAAAACTTTAAATACGTAACCAGGTGATCTACAAATTATTACCTACCTTAAGCATAATTTTTACAAAAAATTAGGATATAAATATTATATGTTAAATTAACATATTCACAGATTTCGTTGGTTGTTTGTGAGAACTGAGTGAGCATACGTTAACGAATGTATTCTTATTATTTAGCGTTTTACAAATTCATCAATTAGTTTTACAATTGTTTTAGAACTTTTACTAAATGATCAGCACATTTTTTTTCATTTTTGAAGGGTGCTCACTCAATCCACACGCACACAATATTTTTTATACAAGTTACTTATTTGCTGTGTATGCTGTTTACACGAAAACAAATTATTTGATAATGTTATTAATTAGTCGTTCCTTAATATTTATTTTGTATGACTAGTTAACTTACGTTACACAGGACACGAGCGTAGTTTTGTTTTTATTAGGCCTTTAACTATGTTTTTTTTTAAACGACACACTATTTGATCATGAAGATATGATCGTGAACCTCCCGTGGGCGCTGCTGGTGGAGGGCGACGTGGTGGTGCTGCGGCCCGGCCAGGAGGTGCCGGGCCACTGCCGCGGGCTCGATCCTGACCAACCCGAGCTGTTCTTCGGGCAGACCTTCCAGCCGAGCTCACAGGTTCGGTTATACAATATTCACGATATATTAACGAAAATAACTACTACGGAATTAGGAGTTCTCTCGTCGTCTTTGAAATCAGTTTTATTCAGAGGGTCCGAAATTATCAAGATGATTACGCTTCTTGACAATTATCGGATAGTTATCTGAGCATTTCTCAAAAAGTTTGTACACAATTAAGACAGAAAATTCAAGTCATCATGGCTATGTTCGATTATTAAGGTTCTGTTATGCTTATACTTTTTTAATTATACATAGGTAATCTGATACCAATGTATTGGAAATCACAAAGAAAATTGGTAACAAAATAGGAAAATTATATTGGACTTTAATTTTCTGTCTTAATTGTGTACAAACTTTTTGAGAAATGCTCATCTATCAACAGTGTAAGAAATTCATTTGTTATATTGTTTCATAACAAATTCTAACATAGAATCAAATAAAACAATTTTAATATATTTTTTATTGCATTTGTTTATTGTTTGGGGAATCCCCACGGCGCGGCACGTTGACACTTCGTGCGTTCGAATAAATGCAAGTGCGGTAATACGTTAAAAAACTTCGAATAATAGTACATTACTGCAGAGGCCGCGAAATAGGGAATTATTGGCCGAGTAGTAATAGATGGCCGAGTGATAACGAGGCCATCTAGAGATACGAGGCCGATAATCCCTGTTCGCGCCGAGGCTTGTATAGTGCTTTTCTCAAATAAATCCAAGGAAATAATACAAATGTTCAACTTATATATTCATATAAAAACAAATTTATTTCAAATTTAATAAAAAAAAAACAAATTTATTTTTTTAAGCTGTTCGGGTCAATGTTTTTGCCACCAAATGTTAAGATGATTCTATTTATTAAAAAATGACAACACCTTATTAATTAGATATTGTTATATTTTTTAACAATAAACGTGATTCCTTGTTTATTTTATTGAATATCTGATTTAATCGAATTGAATAATCTAGTTAAATAAAAGAAATAAAACGTAAATATACATGCACAAACTAAGTTTTTTTTTATTGGCAGTATGCCATAGATTATCAATAAAAGAAATAAACCCCACTGAAACAAAAGACAATCTCTTTGTTGGCTACGGCCAATAATGTTGTATGAAATTCCTTTATATCGTTCTAATTTGAAATTAGAACGAATCTTCAACAATTGCTATACAAAGACGTATTTCGCGTTCTATTACCACGATCATAAGAACGACATTTCCTTGGATGTTTGAGAAAAGTTCACTTTCACGAGCGCATTTTTTGTTTATTATCCACCAGTTATTATCATGACAACTAGCATGATAATTATCAGTACGAACCCCGCTTATTCACAAAATTGTATTTCTTTTCAGTACAAAGAAAAATTCAGTACTCCACGCGTACGCGAACCGCATCAAAACCGGCCGTACCGCATGTGCGAGACGCCCTTCCTGAAGAACTTGCGGCTGGCGCTCAACCAGGCGACGTCGCGCCCGCTCACTGTGTTTGAGAAACAGAGGTACCTGGTACGTCAGCCTTGTGTCAGTTTCGCTAACTAACTAAAAATTTCAGATCATTTGTGTCTGTGAGAAAAATGCTCCACAAAAAATTGTGTTAGTCTATCACCAGTGTTGTAAATCTCTCAATGCTACTTTTCCACTAGAGCTTCCAGTCTCGGGATTTTTTTGTATGAGTAATCCCGGGATTGTGCATAGAAAATCCGGAAAGGAAGTCCTATTTTCCGCCTAACTAAGAAATTGATGAATTTACGTGTAAAAAAGAATTCTAGATTCGTTGATTCAGTATGTCCACGTCAGATACTCTTAATGTTTTTATGGATATGCTATAAAGTTACGTATTTATTTTATCAGTGCACAGTAAAAATAATGGAGGGCATAGCGCTCCCGCTGGTGATCCTGCTGGTGGTGGTGGCGAGCTTCGTGCGCCACGTGTACCACCTGCCGGGCGTCACGCACTGGACCGAGGTGTACTTCCTGCAGACCATCGCCGCCTCGCTGCCGCTGCTGCAGATCGTGTTCCCCGTCGTCTGGGTGGCGCTCAACTGCTACGGCATGGCGCGGTGAGTACAGTAACATACGGAACACATGGCTCTCCCACTAGTGACCACCTGCGGGCGTCACGCACTGGACCGAGGTGTACTTCCTGCAGACCATCGCCGCCTCGCTGCCGCTGCTGCAGATCGTGTTCCCCGTCGTCTGGGTGGCGCTCAACTGCTACGGCATGGCGCGGTGAGTACAGTAACATACGGAACACATGGCTCTCCCACTAGTGACCACCTGCGGGCGTCACGCACTGGACCGAGGTGTACTTCCTGCAGACCATCGCCGCCTCGCTGCCGCTGCTGCAGATCGTGTTCCCCGTCGTCTGGGTGGCGCTCAACTGCTACGGCATGGCGCGGTGAGTACAGTAACATACGGAACACATGGCTCTCCCACTAGTGACCACCTGCGGGCGTCACGCACTGGACCGAGGTGTACTTCCTGCAGACCATCGCCGCCTCGCTGCCGCTGCTGCAGATCGTGTTCCCCGTCGTCTGGGTGGCGCTCAACTGCTACGGCATGGCGCGGTGAGTACAGTAACATACGGAACACATGGCTCTCCCACTAGTGACCACCTGCGGGCGTCACGCACTGGACCGAGGTGTACTTCCTGCAGACCATCGCCGCCTCGCTGCCGCTGCTGCAGATCGTGTTCCCCGTCGTCTGGGTGGCGCTCAACTGCTACGGCATGGCGCGGTGAGTACAGTAACATACGGAACACATGGCTCTCCCACTAGTGACCACCTGCGGGCGTCACGCACTGGACCGAGGTGTACTTCCTGCAGACCATCGCCGCCTCGCTGCCGCTGCTGCAGATCGTGTTCCCCGTCGTCTGGGTGGCGCTCAACTGCTACGGCATGGCGCGGTGAGTACAGTAACATACGGAACACATGGCTCTCCCACTAGTGACCACCTGCGGGCGTCACGCACTGGACCGAGGTGTACTTCCTGCAGACCATCGCCGCCTCGCTGCCGCTGCTGCAGATCGTGTTCCCCGTCGTCTGGGTGGCGCTCAACTGCTACGGCATGGCGCGGTGAGTACAGTAACATACGGAACACATGGCTCTCCCACTAGTGACCACCTGCGGGCGTCACGCACTGGACCGAGGTGTACTTCCTGCAGACCATCGCCGCCTCGCTGCCGCTGCTGCAGATCGTTTTCCCCGTCGTCTGGGTGGCGCTCAACTGCTACGGCATGGCGCGGTGAGTACAGTAACATACGGAACACATGGCTCTCCCACTAGTGACCACCTGCGGGCGTCACGCACTGGACCGAGGTGTACTTCCTGCAGACCATCGCCGCCTCGCTGCCGCTGCTGCAGATCGTGTTCCCCGTCGTCTGGGTGGCGCTCAACTGCTACGGCATGGCGCGGTGAGTACAGTAACATACGGAACACATGGCTCTCCCACTAGTGACCACCTGCGGGCGTCACGCACTGGACCGAGGTGTACTTCCTGCAGACCATCGCCGCCTCGCTGCCGCTGCTGCAGATCGTGTTCCCCGTCGTCTGGGTGGCGCTCAACTGCTACGGCATGGCGCGGTCAGTATACCACTACACCTAAGAGACTCAGAGCTATGGTATATTCGTCTTCAAGATGCATAATTAAAATTTTCTTCTATTCCAGATTCAAACTACTATCAGAGACGCGACAAAAGTACGTCCGAACGAAATCCTGCTCGATATCAGAGGACGCGAGTGACCCGCTCATCCAAGCGCTGAGCGACTCGAACCTCAGACCCGAAAGCCTGAAGTCGTTGTGGAAAACTTTCTTCAACATTTTGTTGGGGCGCGAGGACATGGTCGCAAGGACGGCTAATATCGTGCATGTGTTAGGCTCTTTATCGGTGAGTATGGTTGATAGTAATATCTGTCGTAGAACCGACGACCACTGGGGCAAAAGAGTTCTGGAGTGGAGGCCACGAATCGGTAAACGTAGAGTAGGGCGCCTGCAACAAGGTGGAGCGACGACATTCGTAGTACAGTGGGTGGTAACTGGAGGAGATGAGCTGAAAATCGAGCTCAGTGGCGTACCATGAGAGAGGCCTATGTCCAGCAATCGACTGATATGGGCTGATGATGGTTGATGACCTTAATGAGTGTCGCACTGTTTGACTAATATTCTCTTACTCTAGATCTCTAAGATAATTATTGAACAGTTGTGAAGGTATTGTGGAGGTATGTGTCTAGTAGTTGCGTGGCATCCATAGAAACCGCTTCCCGCCGGCTTGATCATATTGTTCAAATCTTTGGAAAAAAGTAAGCTAAGTTGGTCCCGGCTTGCCTAAAGATCTTGCTTCTCGTCATCACGCTACGCCACTGCTGTCTAGGGCATTCATCTATTTCTGTTTCTTCTACGCTGTATTGTCTATTAGTTCGTCTATTATACCACCCATTTTTAGGGTTCCGTAGTCAACTAGGAACCCTTATAGTTTCGCCATGTCCGTCAGTCCGTCGGTCCGTCCGCGGCGGCTTAGCTCCGTGATCATTAGTACTAGAAAGCTGAAATTTGGTACGAGTATGTGTATGTATCACGCCGACGAAACGGTAAAATAAAAACAAAAACAAACATTTTTTTTTCGGGTACCTCTCGAACACCTAAAGTGGGGGTGAATTTTTTTTTCGTTTCAACACTAGTGTGTGGTGTGTTGTTGAATACGGCTTTTCAAAATAATAGGGGTCTTTAAACATTATTTTTTCGAAAAGGTCAGCAGTTTTGTAATTAGCTCCGAAAATAGAAAAAATAGCGCCCCCGCCCCCTCTAACTTTTCAACCACAGGTCAAAAAATTATGGAAAAATTCGTGAAAATGAGGCCTTATAAATACTTTCAATGAAAATTATATTGAACAAAATCGGTCGAGCCGTTTTTTAGTTATCGCAAAATGTCATAATTTTCTTAAAATAACGTAAGTAACGTAAGACTTCCAGAAGGTAATGAGTAATTACCGTTACTTTGGCGTTTACGACCAGCTCTTTATAGAGCTTGAAATCTTTCTCGTAACTTAAGTCTATTGTGAAGGAAGAGCAACTTCGGAACCCTACACTGAGCGTGGCTCGACATGCTCTTGACCGGTTTTTTTTTGACACTTACTTGATTGATCCCTCTCTACCCTTCTGCGTCCACACAGCGGACGTAGTCTAGTTAAGTTCCACTTAACGTAACAATTTTTTCTCCAACGCCATGTCACGATCACGACTCACAATTCAACAGACTTACACAAATCATTTGTGTAAGTCGTCTTAAATAATTGCACATGCTCAACAAGTGAGTTAAAGAAAGAAAAGAGAAAAAAAAACCTTACATCGTTTAAGAACTCATTATTGAAGGAAAATGTAATATTTCCAGGCTCTCTGCTGCGTTGACAAGAAAGGCATTTTATCATGGCCCAACCCGACGGCAGAGAAGGTGTTTTTCCTGCGCAACTCCAGTCCTGCGTCCAATGCCTCTAGCAAGACTAGCCTCGCAGATTCCATGCGCCAGAGTCAGACGAACCTCGAACAAGAGGTGAAGCAGAACGAACCGTCAACCATCGTCGAGGTAATTTGTCTGTTGGGTGTACATTGCGTGGAGTGAGGGAGGGTTACACTAGTCCGTGATGATCTAGCAAGATCAGTCTAACAGAGCCTGCGACAGAACCAAACAATACTCAAACAAAAACAAACCCAAAGAAGAACCAGAATCAACCATCATTGAGATTATATTTCTCTCCTCTGTGGAGTTTAGTAGTTGCATATCTTAACTGTTGCTCCAGTTCTGCATTTTGTATACCCATCGAGATTCTTTGTGATACTAAAAATCTCTGTAATAAGAAAGCTAAAGTGAGTTCTATGCTAATGTGAATTTCTTCCTGAAATTCAGTTATATTTATTTACCCATCGATGTGTTCTCAGGTGTTGGACTTGACGCACGACCAGAACGCGCCATTCTCCGTAGAGTTCGACGACCAGCGCTGGCGGCAGCACCTGGCGCGCCTGAAGCCGCTGGGGCTGGCGGCGCTGCTCAACACGTGCGCGCCCGCGCCCCGACACACCTACGCGCACTTCTGTGCGCACCTCACCTGCGAGGCGCAGTACAGGTACATTCTGTGTACAGTTCGACGACCAGCGCTGGCGGCAGCACCTGGCGCGCCTGAAGCCGCTGGGGCTGGCGGCGCTGCTCAACACGTGCGCGCCCGCGCCCCGACACACCTACGCGCACTTCTGTGCGCACCTCACCTGCGAGGCGCAGTACAGGTACATTCTGTGTACAGTTCGACGACCAGCGCTGGCGGCAGCACCTGGCGCGCCTGAAGCCGCTGGGGCTGGCGGCGCTGCTCAACACGTGCGCGCCCGCGCCCCGACACACCTACGCGCACTTCTGTGCGCACCTCACCTGCGAGGCGCAGTACAGGTACATTCTGTGTACAGTTCGACGACCAGCGCTGGCGGCAGCACCTGGCGCGCCTGAAGCCGCTGGGGCTGGCGGCGCTGCTCAACACGTGCGCGCCCGCGCCCCGACACACCTACGCGCACTTCTGTGCGCACCTCACCTGCGAGGCGCAGTACAGGTACATTCTGTGTACAGTTCGACGACCAGCGCTGGCGGCAGCACCTGGCGCGCCTGAAGCCGCTGGGGCTGGCGGCGCTGCTCAACACGTGCGCGCCCGCGCCCCGACACACCTACGCGCACTTCTGTGCGCACCTCACCTGCGAGGCGCAGTACAGGTACATTCTGTGTACAGTTCGACGACCAGCGCTGGCGGCAGCACCTGGCGCGCCTGAAGCCGCTGGGGCTGGCGGCGCTGCTCAACACGTGCGCGCCCGCGCCCCGACACACCTACGCGCACTTCTGTGCGCACCTCACCTGCGAGGCGCAGTACAGGTACATTCTGTGTACAGTTCGACGACCAGCGCTGGCGGCAGCACCTGGCGCGCCTGAAGCCGCTGGGGCTGGCGGCGCTGCTCAACACGTGCGCGCCCGCGCCCCGACACACCTACGCGCACTTCTGTGCGCACCTCACCTGCGAGGCGCAGTACAGGTACATTCTGTGTACAGTTCGACGACCAGCGCTGGCGGCAGCACCTGGCGCGCCTGAAGCCGCTGGGGCTGGCGGCGCTGCTCAACACGTGCGCGCCCGCGCCCCGACACACCTACGCGCACTTCTGTGCGCACCTCACCTGCGAGGCGCAGTACAGGTACATTCTGTGTACAGTTCGACGACCAGCGCTGGCGGCAGCACCTGGCGCGCCTGAAGCCGCTGGGGCTGGCGGCGCTGCTCAACACGTGCGCGCCCGCGCCCCGACACACCTACGCGCACTTCTGTGCGCACCTCACCTGCGAGGCGCAGTACAGGTACATTCTGTGTACAGTTCGACGACCAGCGCTGGCGGCAGCACCTGGCGCGCCTGAAGCCGCTGGGGCTGGCGGCGCTGCTCAACACGTGCGCGCCCGCGCCCCGACACACCTACGCGCACTTCTGTGCGCACCTCACCTGCGAGGCGCAGTACAGGTACATTCTGTGTACAGTTCGACGACCAGCGCTGGCGGCAGCACCTGGCGCGCCTGAAGCCGCTGGGGCTGGCGGCGCTGCTCAACACGTGCGCGCCCGCGCCCCGACACACCTACGCGCACTTCTGTGCGCACCTCACCTGCGAGGCGCAGTACAGGTACATTCTGTGTACAGTTCGACGACCAGCGCTGGCGGCAGCACCTGGCGCGCCTGAAGCCGCTGGGGCTGGCGGCGCTGCTCAACACGTGCGCGCCCGCGCCCCGACACACCTACGCGCACTTCTGTGCGCACCTCACCTGCGAGGCGCAGTACAGGTACATTCTGTGTACAGTTCGACGACCAGCGCTGGCGGCAGCACCTGGCGCGCCTGAAGCCGCTGGGGCTGGCGGCGCTGCTCAACACGTGCGCGCCCGCGCCCCGACACACCTACGCGCACTTCTGTGCGCACCTCACCTGCGAGGCGCAGTACAGGTACATTCTGTGTACAGTTCGACGACCAGCGCTGGCGGCAGCACCTGGCGCGCCTGAAGCCGCTGGGGCTGGCGGCGCTGCTCAACACGTGCGCGCCCGCGCCCCGACACACCTACGCGCACTTCTGTGCGCACCTCACCTGCGAGGCGCAGTACAGGTACATTCTGTGTACAGTTCGACGACCAGCGCTGGCGGCAGCACCTGGCGCGCCTGAAGCCGCTGGGGCTGGCGGCGCTGCTCAACACGTGCGCGCCCGCGCCCCGACACACCTACGCGCACTTCTGTGCGCACCTCACCTGCGAGGCGCAGTACAGGTACATTCTGTGTACAGTTCGACGACCAGCGCTGGCGGCAGCACCTGGCGCGCCTGAAGCCGCTGGGGCTGGCGGCGCTGCTCAACACGTGCGCGCCCGCGCCCCGACACACCTACGCGCACTTCTGTGCGCACCTCACCTGCGAGGCGCAGTACAGGTACATTCTGTGTACAGTTCGACGACCAGCGCTGGCGGCAGCACCTGGCGCGCCTGAAGCCGCTGGGGCTGGCGGCGCTGCTCAACACGTGCGCGCCCGCGCCCCGACACACCTACGCGCACTTCTGTGCGCACCTCACCTGCGAGGCGCAGTATAGGTATGGAATGAATATGAATACACTGTTCAACCAATGTTGGGCCTCAAATGGGCATCTATTCATTGCTTAAATTCCTTGCGTCCGTAGGTGCTTTTGGGGACATACTGGTGAGACGCATGTCCTAAGGCTGTAAACTACACTAAATATGTAAACGATAAATTGCACTTTAAAGACCACCATGTAGAATTTACTACAAATTTCACATTAGCGTTCATCACAGCCATTGTAAACGTAGTAAATCCAAATTAAAATGAACAGTAAAAAAATCTGTTTTATTTAGTGAGGACCTGGTTCCAGTGACGAATCGCCGCTGCCTATGCGAGCTAGCTAAACAAATAGGGTTCACTGAGGCGGTGGAGGATACCTATAATATCCAGGAGTGCTTACCTATCTTCAGGCATTTGGTAAGTTTGTTGTAACGTTATCCTAAGTTATAAATTTCACTAGAGCTTTTGATATGGCATTGAATCTGAATATGTTTAGAAACATTTAACTATAATAAAATGTTTGTTTCAGTTGCCTTTAGTTGGTTTAATACAATTTGATATTAACGTAAAAAATCGAAGGCATTATCAATTCAGCGCTTCGAAGACCCGTAACTCTTGGGTTACCACAGGGATCAATTATTGGTCCCGTTTTGTTTTCGATTAGGGTCAGTGTTTACTGACTAAATAAGGATGTCCGTCGATCTACTGTTATGTAGACGATAACATGCTTCGATGTCATGCTCTTTTAATTTGAATGTTTAACCATATTTTTCAATAAAACTGTTTGTTGCTCGTAGTTTAAGTTGAGTCTTGTGGTGGTATACAAGCATACGTTTATTTTCCGTACTACTAACTCACCCCCTAGATTGGCCACATATCTTCTTTCATGTTTACGTATGCCTCCAGCAAGCGGACACGATACGGCGCGAGACGCGTTTCGTGCGCTCCCTGCACCTGAGCACGCGCGTCAAGGTGCCGCTGCCACACATGCTGGCTGTCGTGGTCAAGGATCAGGCTAACCAGCTGCAGATGCTCACTCAAGTAACTGTTATTTATTTTGGAGTAACTGTGAATTTTTTGTCGATTAAACTTGAATAGAATAGAAAACAGGGAAGCCAAATTACAGGATCTCACGAGTAGAAACGATATAACTAGTCGTAATTAAAGTGTCACACTCAACATTTCACATCATCTTGTAAAGAAGATCCCACCAAAAACATTCTGTAAAAAACTAGCCAAGTCTCGATGGAGCTGTTTGTTTATCTCTAAAAAGTAATGAAATCTAGACAAAGTCGTACCAAGTCTAAGGTTCCTTACTGCGATTTCTTTATTATTATAGTTAATGTTGTGTGACTTGGCCGTTGAAGGGTACACAAGGGTACAAAACCAGGTGCTCCATGACACCATTGCACCAATCTGTTCCCAGAACCACTACAAGTCAATTTTGTTTACACGTAATGTTATGTCTGTTGTAACTACCTATGTTTGTTAAGCGAGATAATAGCCCATACTGGTATTGGTAATTTGACGCTAGTGTCTCATTTTAGGCTATTTTTGATTGTGCAACACATGCATTCAGCATTGACAATGCTGATTTCTGCTCTCTTCTTTTTGGAGCGTCAAATCGACCACCGATCTAACATAAAATAGACGTACAGACGGACTTCTATCAATGATTAGAGGTCCGTCTGTACTAGAAATATTTTTTATACTGTTTGTTTCAGGCTCGCCTATACATAAGTATTATTGAAATACTTACGCAGCTTTATCAAGCCTACAATTGACTGGTTATTGAATCAACGTTTTCCAAGTGGCAATTTTCCATCGTCAACGGGTAGCGGTTCTGGCGACAAATTGGTGCAATGGTGTCATGGAGCACCTGGTTTTGTACCCTTGTGTACCCTTCAACGGCCAAGTCACACAACATTAACTATAATAATAAAGAAATCGCAGTAAGGAACCTTAGACTTGGTACGACTTTGTCTAGATTTCATTACTTTTTAGAGATAAACAAACAGCTCCATCGAGACTTGGCTAGTTTTTTACAGAATGTTTTTGGTGGGATTTCACTTCTTTTTGTAGAAACGTGGGCATAATTATTGTTTTATAACAACCTGCTAATTCACTTTAGCAAACCTCACGAAATAATAAGCGAAATCAACGAAATGCAAATAATCCCTCCTAATCCCTAGCAAACGTTTCCAAGCGCAGTAGAAGAATGTCGTAAACGACTGTAACGCGGCCGGTTGCCACTTCGCCATATAAGATTATCGGAAAAACAAACGTAGGCGCGTTTTAAAATACAGTCAGCGCCATCTAGCGACGGGTATCACCGCCAATCTTAGTCCAGTCCAATGCATTATATTTTGACCAAATTTTGAGCGAAATTAATATTTTGGTGTAATTTGTTTATTTAATTTGTGTAATGTTCGAGTAGAATAAAGTTAATCGTTCGACTATTTTCTTCTTGTAAACTTGTAAGTATAAGTATAAAAGCCGGTCTAGTCTTATCCAGAGTTTTCCTTTAATTTTATTTATATGCGTATTAAAAGCAGAAGGGGAGGCACTCGCCCAGCGGGTACGTATTACCATGCCGAAGTTCAAAATACCGAATTTCATAAGACCTATGGACGGAAGGCTGAAAATTAAAATGTCGAATGTTTATTTGACCGAAAGTTTAAAATCCCGAAAGAACGTTTGATCGAACGGATGAAATACCGAATATTATAATCCCGAAGACTGTAATCCCGAAGAATGTAATCCCGAAGACTGTAATCCCGAAGATTATAATCAAATCTTAATCAAATCGATCTAGTCCCAAATTAAGCTCTAGAAGGCTTGTGTTATGGGTATTAGACGACGATATACATACTTATATAGATAAATATATACTTAAATACATAGAACAACCATGACCCAAGCACAAATATTCGAGTTCATCACACAAATATTTGCCCTGGCCGGGACTCGAACCCGGGACCGCCGGCTCAGTAGGCAGGTCAGTCTACAAACCGAGCCAAACGCGTCGTCAAAATACTTCAGACCTTGGATTTTTGACATCAAATGAAGCGGCCCACCAAGTTGAATATTAAAATACTTAAACGGGTTTACTCACGTCGTAGAAGTCGAATAACGCTCGACAGGTTTCGAATCGGTACGCGATCCATCATCAGGAGAGACGATCAGTCGCGACGGCGGCCAACCGAACACAGCAACAAGTTGAATATTTTTTGTAAAGGCGATATGTCGATCTCTAATAGTTTGGTTGGGCTGTTGTGTTTCTAATCAGAGTACTCCAGATCTTCGATTATCCTAGTTTTTAGGGTTCCGTACCCAAAGGGTAAAAACGAGACCCTATTACTGAGACTTCGCTGTCCGTCCGTCCGTCCGTCTGTCACCAGGCTGTATATCAAGAACGGTGATAGCTAGACAGTTGAAATTTTCACAGATGATCTATTTCTATTGCCGCTATAACAACAAATACTAAAAATAAAATGGTACGGAACCCTTCATGCGCGAGTCGGACTCGCACTTGGCCAATTTTTATAGTTTTCGCTTTATGTGGCCATTAAACCCTAACTCTGTACCAAATTTCAGCTCTCTGAATTTATGGGAAGTACTAGTTCTTTACTGATGATCATGAGTGAGTGAGTGAGTGAGTGTCATAAATGCTAAACTTTGCTTTCGCTTAACTTCGGAACTAAATGACCTACAGACTTGAAATTTTGGATTTTAAGTATGTTATTATAGCTTACTGGATGACGAAAATTTCTGCGTTCTGGTCTTATCCAGAGGTGCTCAAATAGGGGCCTGAAAATGCGGCGAAATGGTTCCAGTAAAGGATGGTACGGCAGTGTTTGCTTCGCGCTCGACTTGGCGGGGGCACTGCCGTGCCCCCCGATAAAATGGTAAACAATATACCACACTATACGAGCTCTAAAAATCTACATGTGTCTTTTAACCTTTTGACTCCAGTCTTCATATCAAGACATTAGCGATTTTTATAACATGCTTGTGCAGTATTGTTATTGTTTATTAGGTAGATACTTAGGTTGTCAGCCCATCAAGGCTCTAAAAGTTAAGGTTTAAAAGTTTAAGTTTATAGATTAACGAATGTTCATAGTTTTTACATATATTTGCTGCAAGTGCGCGTCGGTACATCGATGTGCGCTGTTTACTTAAGTGTATGT
Organism: Apotomis betuletana; assembly: GCA_932273695.1. Classification (NCBI taxonomy): domain Eukaryota; kingdom Metazoa; phylum Arthropoda; class Insecta; order Lepidoptera; family Tortricidae; genus Apotomis; species Apotomis betuletana. Next base: position 23,700,609 of record OW026307.1, read on the forward strand.
TTCATGTACAGCAACTATTTGTGAGTTCCTGTAATTGGCTCTATATTTCTATTTAAGTTTCTATATTCAGTGTATTGGCTGTTGGTAAAATAAATAAATAAAATAAATTAGAAAATTTTGCCACTAACGGAAACGGAAAATTATTCCCACCGCATTTAAAAATGTATATCACCTTGATATGGTTTAAACAGCTTTTTGACGACGCGGTTGGCGCATTTTGTAGTGCACCTGCATACTGGGCCGGTGGTTCTGGGTTCGAATCCCGGCCAGGGCAAATATTTGTGTGATAAATTCGAATATTTGTTCCTGGGCCATGAATGTCATTCAGTTTAGTACCCATAGTCAATGCTTTGCTTAGTCTGGGACTAGGTCGAATTGTGTAAGATTTTCCCTTGATATTTTTTATTTAATTTTTTTGCCACTTATCGAGGGTTAAATATTTTACAAGATTGGGATAGTATCATTTTAAAACTGTAGGGTACCTACTTATGTAGAACACTAGTGTGATCGTTTTTAGGTTTTACAAGATTTCGGGCACCTGATTGGCGTTTGCTCATAAACCCTTTTACTTATTTAATTTACGAATCATAATCACGTTAATTAGTTAGTGGTACATTTAGCTTAGCAGGTTAATGTATACATGATTCTTTAATGAGGTTATAATTTTGGACTTTAACTTTCGAATTAAGCCTATCGAAACCTTATCATAATTTCAATTTCAAACTTATGAGAATTTAATTTTAATATGTTTGATTTATTTATTATTTTACCGGATGATATGATGATTAAATTCCAGGGCACCGCAGACATTATCCTGGACTCGTGCGTGGACTACTGGAACGGACGGGACCTGACACCCATCTCCCCCTCTGACCGGAAGAAGATCATCGACTTCTACCAAAGAAACTCTCTAACCGCGTATTGCACAGCCTTCGCTTACAAGTGAGTCAGTTGTGGCACAAGGGAGAAATAAGTTTCCGTCAAAAATGACATTTTAGTGGCAAGCTTTTATAGCCGACTGTACTTTTCTTTGGATATCCATCAAATGCTTACTGAGACGATTCTAAAGAGCCCAAGCTCGGTAGGATTGCTTTCTCTATTATAGAGTTCCTATGGCCACCTTCCGGCTCCATCATCAGATCAGCCACATGGTACCATATTATTGTATTGTCATCAAAGTTAAGTAAGTATGCAAAATTTCAGCTCAATCGGTTGACGATATCTGCTTCAAAATTGAGTTGCAAGATTGCACCCGAACAAACATACGTTAAACATACAATGCAAGTTAAATAAAATCTTGTAAAATGGTGTAGCTACAGGTTCTATCACCCAATCACGCGTCGTGATTATATATGGTGGCACTGTAATATATGTAATGATTTGGTCGACAAGGGACGTTGAAGGGAGACAAAGTATATGCCGAGCTCTAGATAGAAGTGAACGTTTAATTACTTAAAACATTAGCTTATATACATTTTTACAATAAGGTTAACGCTTATCCAAGCAATATGCATTAGGCTACAGTTATACTGCATGCTATACTAAATGTAGACATTAGCTACATACTACAGCTTCCCCGTAAGATCCCTTCACCCCCGGGGTGCTGGAGAAAAAGAAAAAAAATAATAATGCATGTTACTTGTTTACAATTCGAAATGAAGATGGGGACCACTGTGTAAACTACTTATAATTAAGTTTATACACTTTACAAGAATATATCAAAAATTAGTTGGTCACCCCATAAAAAAAATATCGTCATGTCCCAGTGTCACTGTTTCAAAAGAAATATTTTATAGTGGAGGTTAAAATTATTTTTATTAAAATTCCTGTCTGTTTCAACAAAATAATCAGTATTATTATCAAATAATCTCTCTCAAAATAAAAAAAAATTATAAAAATTTGCCATTAAAGTTGTGTATTAATCACATATAAGGTACTTTGTATTACGGTATCGGTACATTTACCCTATAAAATATATATCTAATGCCGTACCAATGGAGTCTTCGCTCCAAAAATAATTAACGGGAATGGCTACCCAGGGCATGGTCACCCTATATAATATCCTCAATGGGCTACGCGTCCACGCGCACCCTTTACTCAAAACATGGGCATGGTCACCCACATGGCATATCAGGCTACATGTACTATGTGCCTGTAAGTCGGAGTCGCAAATACATTAAGACTTAATAAGCCTCCAACTGTTTTCACGGAGGGCACGATAGTCCAGAACACCATGAGCAAACAAGAAGGACTAGCGCCCAAACTTTATACTTAATCAATACGTATGTACCGTACCTTACCAAGTCCTGAGAGAGTAAAAAAAAAATTGAAATTCAAATTTCGTATTGTAATACTTTATAAAAGAAATATCTACGCAAATATAACTCAATTAACTGTCACTAAATTATTAGGTGATCAATCCAATAACTAGCTAAAGTATAATTGTTCAATAAAATTTCTAAGTGTGAATATCAAATTACATTCACCAATAATTAAAAGTTTATTTGTAGACAGCGAACACGCGTGATCTACTTAAATTTTTTGCTTACGCGCGGACTTCGCGGCGGCGTACCTATGCATTTCCGTGCGGTCGGATATTGCGAAATGTGTAAGTTGTTTACGACATTTGCATCTAAAAAAATTATTAGCGACGATTATTACAATGATTTTAAGTGATGAAATCTGGTTTAAAAAATTAATAATTAGAAATGCTAAGTGACACGGGTAACAATTTCATGTACGAAAGTTATCTAACAATTTATGTATGTAAAAGAAAAAGATTTTGAATGAATTGGGCGTTAACCTGTATAGCTAATTAATTATTATATAAAAAATATTCTCTTAATAATAAAATTCTCTTATATATTCCAACTTAGTATATAAATCTTGCAAATCAGTAGATATAATAAAATTAAATCGTGCGTAAATGTAAAATAATTATAACCGAAAACATAAGTTATACAATAAAATATTCACTTACTTAATTCAACGCTTACGTAGGAGTAATGCCTAACGATATTGAGGTCATCACGTGTCGTCACGTTGCGCGATGCATGGCGGGACGTTGATGCGCTGGCGGCTGGCAGGCACGTGGAGCACGATGCCGTTGCTGATGCGCGATGCGATGACGGGCCGGGCTAACCCTGGACACCTCTTGAGATGGGCCGGGATAACCCTGGACACCTCTTGATTTGCGAGCCGGGATAACCCTGGACAACGCTCTTCTTTTCTTGAGACTTGTTTCTTCTTATGGCTTCTTCCATAATTGTCTTCTTCTTTTTTCAAGTTAATTCAAATCTTCATTCTTGAGACTGCATCGTCAGTCTGGTGGTTGCCGTTGTCGCTGTTGCTGGTGTCCCGGACGGTGCGGTGTCTCGGATGGTGTGGTGTCCCGGACGGTGCGGTGTCCCGCCGCACCGTCCGGTGCGAGGTTCTGAGGTTCTGGCTGGTTCAGAAGTTCGTCTTCGGAACGTTAGTGCAGGGTCGCCATGTAATATATGTAATGATTTGGTCGACAAGGGACGTTGAAGGGAGACAAAGTATATGCCGAGCTCTAGATAGAAGTGAACGTTTAATTACTTAAAACATTAGCTTATATACATTTTTACAATAAGGTTAACGCTTATCCAAGCAATATGCATTAGGCTACAGTTATACTGCATGCTATACTAAATGTAGACATTAGCTACATACTACAGCTTCCCCGTAAGATCCCTTCAGCACTAGCGTCGCTGACTGTGAAATGTTATAGCCTAACAAGCGGCGGTCTTGTGGGATAGTGGCGCTACAAACAGCTATCATATGGCAATATTGTGCATACGTCATATATGTGAATTATTAAACGTCAGTAGCGATTTGTCTCTTTCAGACCTCTGACCCGTGGAATATCGCCTTCCCTGTCGCACATGTACCTGGAGCTGCCGGCCGACAGTCGGCAGCTGTACGCGCCGCTCTCCCAGCAGTGGTCCGATGCGCCCGCTCTACACTTCCATTCTACCGGTGAGTAGTCCGTCTATACTCCGCGCCAGTTGGCATGTCAATAGCGGTCATTGACGCCTCCTACTGAGGAACGTAATTTTCAATAACGACCCATTTATTTGTTTGTCCTAATCCTAATAAGCATTTCCAACAGATCAGCAAAACGCTATATCGTGACATCTAACTGGTAGGAGAGTATGATACTCATTAATAAAAATCATTTTTATTTTTTAGATTCCTTGCTATTCAACGAAGTGACAGATGACGACGTCAGTGATGCTGACGGATATTTCGACATGCAGTGCAATCAGGTAGGCGCCCTATTGTGAATCTATTGCCAAGATAATTTGAATCCGTAATACATCTTTAACATATGTTTATTTGTTTATGATTTTTGTACAATTGTTCTTGATATTTCGATTTTCCAATTAATTACCATAACCTGTATATAGTACCTAATCCTAATAACCTGTATGTTTAATATCACATGACATTTGCCAGGTATTCATAGGCATGGTGACGATGCAGTACCAAGCCCAATCCGACATGGTGGAGTTGATCGAGCGGCTCGAACGGGCCTGCATCCGGTTCGTCCACTTCAGCAAGGAGAACGAGCTGCGGTCCAGGGTCTTCAGCGAGAAGATGGGGCTGGAGTCGGGGTGGAACTGCCACATATCGCTCATCAGCGGGGAAGTGCCGAGGTATGATCTAGAATAAACAAATAGCCCCAAACTAAGATATACTTGTACGTATGGGTACATTGGGTACTATACGACGATTATCATAATATAATTGCATAGACAGATAGGTAACATCCATGGCCCTGGTACAAATATTCGAGCTCATAATCATAACGCAAATATTTGCCCTTGCCGGAATTCAAATCCAGGACCATCGGCTCAGTAGGCTACACTACCACTGCGCCAACCGCGTAGTCACCTTCGCCGGGAAAACATGGAGGCCCTAGAATCTTAATTAGGTTCTTACGTCAACAAGGGGGATGCGCTGTAGTTACGGGTCTTCGACGATAATATGGCCCTAGAAAGAACTGCTATATAATATAGTGCTTATCAGTGGGGATTTACCGAGTTAGACGAGGGTTCTGGGGCATTGGGGTAGGGCCGAGACACAACTGACTTGCGTTAGTCTACATTATCCCGTCTAACACACATGCTACGCGACTTATATATATACATAACGTCGCCCGTCACTCTCTCACAGCACAGCATAGAAAGAGACAGGTAGTATTTCTCGCGCGAAAAAGAGTCTCATGTCACAGTTGTGCTAGAAGTGCAGGATCATTTACTTCAGCAAAGAGAATGAGCTACATTCCTAAGTCTTCAGCAAGATATGCTTGGACTCCGGTAGCAACTTACATATAGCTCTCTCTATCTAGTGGTCTCTATCAGAGGGAAAGTGTTGAAGTAACTGGGATAGAATTATAGGCGACTTTATGTGAAAGAAAGAGAAAACTTGTTTACCAACAACTGAATGCCAGGACCGTGGAATGAAATTTGCATCAGGAGTGGAAATAATCTGGGTCTTAGTAATTTCACCATAATTTTTAGAGGGTTTTAATTGCGATTGGAACTTATTGGATCCTCTTCTTTTATAGAAAAACAATTCACCGAATACTTCATTTCATAGACAAAATTATCCTCGGAAGTCGTACATTTTTCCGAAATCTTGAAACGTCAACCTATAGTTTAGGTTAGGTTTGTATTATAACACTAAAATATTTAATGGTTTCAGAAAGAAATACTTTCGATGAAACGTTAGTCTATAAAACAAGGGTAAACCATTCATTTGCACCACGAGGGATCATCCACTGTAATTTAAATGTCTGCAGCAAAATTATCTAACTATGCCAACTGAACAAGAGAATTATATCAAAATGAAAAAAATGGCCGTTTTATGCTTTAATGTAATGAATGAATTATATTAACTTGTACTCATCGCGTTTGCGCGCTAACAGACATTTTGGGCTTCAATGAATAACTGTCACACCTCATCAACACACAGACAGACAACGTTAGACGTTACCCCTTCTTTCAGTTCAATTTAATAGTTGTACTTTCTAGGTGTGTTATCATTTCAGTGTGTACATTAATCGGTGTTGTTTTATATAATTGATTATATTTGGCTTTGATATTCGACGTCAAAAATGTAGAGCCGTTTGAAATTCTTGGTTTATTTTTTTCGATATACCTAACACGTTCGTCTCCGGCAGCGTTCCAGCCCTCAGCCCTTACGCTTTATTGTGTCACCGGCATAGAACTACATATTCCGTAGACACATATGGTGTGTCACCGGCATAGGAGGACATGTCCTGTGACACATATGGTGTGTCGCCTGCATATGAGTACATGTTCCGTTGACACATGTGGTGTGTCACCGGCATTGGAGTACAAATTCCGTTGAAAAATATCGCGGGCCTAACCTAACCCCGTAAAATTGAGTCAGCGATATGCTGCCGTGCTAAGGTGAAAGGCGCCCTTTTGGTATAGAGCTTTGTATGGACAAAAAGGTTGCCTTTTAGCTGAGCACGGCGGTATGGTGTAGCAACCAAATAAAAGTACATATTCCGTTGACACATCATATGGTGTGTCAGTGGCATGTTCCGTTGACACATATGGCGTGTCACTGACACAGGAGTAAGAATATTTTGAACGCATGTTGTATCACTGGAGACTAACTTGTTATTGGTAATTCCATTAGCATCCTTGAATGATTATATGTATTATTTTTAAGACTAGCCATGAAGAAGTTGGTCAATTAATGATTTTGCTTCTCTTAGTAAGCAAATTAATGTTGCGGCTTTACAGCTGTTTCTACAGTATAAATGAAATTAATATATCAAAGCCAAATAACGATAATAATCTTTTTCTGCAGGTCTGTTAATATCTAATGTTTAGCGACTTGCTTACGTGATGCGGACTAGAATACTTCGAAATATACTTCGACGACTTTTCAGTTTACAGTAAGTTTATATGTACAGACAGCATGATTTTCGGACCAATATATTTTGTAATTAATACTTATATGACCATCATTTATTCTTCGGTGGTATTCATAAGAGGAAACTTAGTGGTTCTGTAGCTTCCGAATCTTCTAATCAAAATAATATGGAGCTTCGTAAGGAATCCGATTTTAGTATTCTTCGGGTTAAACAAAACTATAACCTGGAAATTTTATTAGAAACTTACTCATGCCTCAAATGTATGTATTTCCACCAGATTTTCAAGCTGCGTAATATTTCATTCTTATTTCATTCTAACACGTAGACATAAAAATAGGTACCTCTTTAAATTTCTAAAAACCGTAATACCCCCTACGAAACTAAGATTAGTACAGTCGAGTTCTTAAATTTAAAACTCATTTATGAACTCCACTGTACACCAGTTGTTTTGAACAATTTCAAATTAAGATTTCGCGAAGAACCGACGTTCGAAATTTAAATTTGAATAAAAGAGAAGACTCATGGTCCGTAAATCGTGCCTGATTCTGCACAAGAACTTGACCTGGCCCGCCCCGTGTTCGCAGCCGGGCCGCGTCGCCGCTGTCCTCGCAGACGCTCGCGCGGCCGCGCGCGCTGAATAGGGCCGTCGACACGTGTGACGCGGTCAGGCTCGGCTTTTACAATAGGTTTGTTTTTTTATGGTGACAGTTGACTGCCAATCATCCTTCCGTTCCCTTTTCCTTGCACACCTGTCGTTTGTCGCGCGAGTCAGCGTCACCCATCTTTCTCACACGGTATTGAAAGGAATGAGATAGACAATATAGTCAGGGGGCAGGAATGGCAACCAACTAAGCACGTACTTATAGCTAGTTACCCGAAATGTATGGAACTGCTGACTTTTTCTTTGCGATTTCGTTGCGAGTTGGCCCCTTAGTAAAAGTTGCTAAGTATGAATTTCCCCGGTTACATTCACAACTAAAATATTATCGAATATTTTTTATAAAAAAAAAACAAGAACACTTTTTAATATGTAAACGATTTTCTACATGTTATTAGCTAAATATTATTTATTTTTTATTTTTACTTTCGTTCACGTGATCAAAAGTTTGGTGAGCGGATGGCTCCCGTTTTAGCTTACGATCAGCAAGGGTGTCGGGTAGAGCGACAAACAAAATTACGAATAGGTAATACCCATAACTTAAGTCTAACTTAAGTCAAATCTAACCTAGCCAATTACCGACCGATAACCACCCTGGACCACACCTATAAGCTTTTTACTAAAATTCTTACTTTAAGGCTCACACCTCGCCTAGATGCAGCACAACCTGTAGAGCAAGCAGGGTTCCGCTCGGGCTATTCCACAATAGACCACATATTCACGGTAAGACAGCTGTTTGAGAAATGCTTGGAATACAATCTACCTATATGTGTGGCCTTTATAGACTACGAAAAGGCGTTCGACTCTATAGAGCATTGGGCTGTACTACAATCCTTGAAACGAAGTCTTGTTGACGACAGGTATATACAAATCCTCAAAAACATATACAGCGGGGCCACACTCCAGGTTAAACTTCATGAGCTGACAAGACCAGTGTTTTCCGGACTCTGGACTGGTCCAACAAAGGTATAAATGTAAACGGAGAAAGTCTAACACACCTGAGATTTGCGGACGACATCATTCTTATAGCTGAGTCAGTAGACCAACTCAAAGGCATGCTCGAAGAATTAAACTCAGCTTCTGTGAAAGTAGGCCTAAGGATGAATATGAATAAAACCCAAATCATGTGCCAAGAAGAAGTTGATCACGTCTTGGTGGGCAACAACAAGATCAGCCGTGTTACACACTACATATACCTAGGCCAGGTTCTGAGTCTGAACAGGAACAGCCTGAGCATGGAAATTAATAGGCGCATACAACTAGGTTGGGCTGCCTTTAGAAAGCTGTCCGAAGTGTTTAAAAGCGATATCCCCATGAGCCTGAAAAGGAAGGTCTACGATCAGTGCGTACTCCCTACTATGACCTATGGAGCAGACACTTGGACCTTCACCCGCCAAACCGTGCATCAACTCCAAGTTGCCCAGAGAGCGATGGAGAGAGCGATGCTGGGGATAACACTCAGAGACCGCATTCCAAACAAAGAGATCAGACGGAGAACCCAAGTAACCGACATCGCTAGGAAAGCCGCGACTCTAAAATGAAGATGGGCGGGGCATGTATGTAGGCGAGAAGACGGACGCTGGTCTCAAAAGATACTGGAGTGGCAACCACGAATGGTAAAAAGAAGCGTGGGCAGACCCCCCTCTAGATGGAGAGACGACATAGTTGGGGTCGCAGGAAGAAAGTGGATGCACGCGGCCCGGAATCGCAGTGAATGGAAAATGCACGAGGAGGCCCTAGTCCAGCAGTGGATAGATACGGGCTGATGATGATGATGATGATAACTTAAGTAGCATGCTGAACAGTCTCCGCATTGGAAAATGTAATAGTAAACTTTATAAAATGTTGAATGTTCTTGTCTGTCCCGACGTAACAGAATCACAAACAAAATCTTCTTAATACACTTCAATATTTTGGTATCTACTCGATTTAAGGAGTTTGTCTACAACGTTCTTAAATAGGCTAACCACAGGCGTCTTTTTAGATGCCTGTGGACCTCGTGTAGGTACAAGGACCACCTTTTGGAAATATTTTTATTTTTTTAATTTTAATTTTACACCTCGTGTCGCCGAGGTCACATAAAGGCAACATAAACGGACTGCTTTTCTGGTACAGTTGGGTTGGCAAGAGTGACTAGTGCCAACAACCCTTCAACAAAATAGGCGCATTGTAAGACGTCGAAACAGCCGGCGATAACCTATAGCTATACCTATCCATTACGGAATTTCTCACTATATCATACAATTATCAGATGTGACCCCTACAATCACGCCTTTTCTAGTCCATATACCTACCTTATTCCTTCATCCTGTATTGTGCAGTCAATTCTCAGCATCTTGTCTATCTCTTTCAAATACGTAAGTCGTGTTTATTCCCATCTCAATCGTGGCGAAACACGAAGTCCATAATCATTCATTTTGGTTTATAAACACTACTTATGTACAGTCCGTGTCTCTCAGATTGGGATTCGGGTTTGGGTGAAAACTGAGAGGTTCTTATCAGGATCGCGTTAGAGCGAGCGAGACGCGTATATAACTCGAATCGCATTCTGTCAGCTCACGCACTCTAGTTTTGTGACTTGTGTACGTTTTGTCTCCGTCGATTTGTTGATTGTTTCTTTCTTAGATTTATCGTTTGAGCATTGCCCTTAAACAAATGTAGATTAGAGTTACCCAGTCCTTAAACGCTGGCTGTTTTCCGATGTAAGTAAACCTACCTTACCTCTATACCTTGCCTCTTCGAAGCCTGTCTGCATGGCATGTCCAATTGTCCACCTATTTTAGTTGCCTCTAAATCAAATATAATAAATAAATAAATGACGTTTTCCCCGCAGCTACTTTTTCTTTGATTTATTATTTAATTTATTATTCTGTAATCACAACAATATATTCGTATAGTATTTTAACTCCCCTCTTACGCTATCCCTGTACTATACTTTGTTTAAATTCCCTCTTAAGTAGAACGAAATTAGTCAGACTATTGACGTACCTATACGCAACACCATTGTTTTGCTAAATACTGTGGCACAAACGAGCATTAACGCTATATATAACTTTTATTTCACCCACTTGTCTTTGTGCGTCCTTTAATTTAATGAACGTTTGTGCAACCGTGCATGTATTTGCAACTTTTTAACACAAACTAACAACACGACACTCATAGCGAAAGTAAAGTAACGACTAATTTTGCATTATACACCCCATAATGTAGATAATTAAATCCACTTTCAATATTTATGCATTTTATTTATATATTTAAAAGCGAACCCTAAATAAAAGCAACAAGGCTTGTAGGATAAATAACTTGAAAATAAAAATACTTAATGATGTATGTAATAATTAAATATGATTTTGACCAAAACCGTAAAACTAGTAGCTAAATTTCAATCTTAAAAGTGACTGAGTACTTTTTATCGAATTTTCCGCGTAGGTATCGATAATGTTTATTAAATCTCTTTGTATTTTTTTTAATAAATTCAATCACTTTTGATATTTCAATTTTGCTACGAGGTTCCCGGTCCCTGATCACGACAATGTATACTCATTCGCTCTGAAAAATATTTGAAATATATCCGCTTGTGAGGATGCACTCTTTATTTTTCAACAAATGTCGACGGACTCCGACGTATTAGATAATAAAATCGTATCGGAAATTTTGACAAAAAGATTATAAATTCCATCATACAAAAATTACCTAACCCTTTATCAAGTCAAAACACATAATTAACCTAAGGAATAGACAATATAATTTCAGAGCTTGTGACTGTACTTTTCAGTATTTGTATAATGTGTAATTTGAATGTACTGTCAATATTGGATATAAAAAATAGTAGTCGTTCGCAAATAATATGAAAAAAAAAAGTTATTACGACGTGTACGAGTATGTTATGAATGCTTACCTATACTTGATTCCATTTTATGTCCAACACTGGCTTTAGGGTGCGTCTCCACTGAAGCGAAGCGGAGACGTGCGGAATTGACCAATCACAAAAGTGACGTGGAGCTGAGATATAGACTTCAACTCCGGTGATTGGTCTATTCCGCACATCTACGCTCCGCCTCGCTTCAATTAGACGCACCCTTAGGCTGTCTGGCCACAGTGCGGAGCAGAGAAAAGAACCAATCAGGTTGCGGCTTTGTGAAGCCCAAAAGAAGTGGATTTACATCTGAAGAATGTGATTGGTCCATTTTACACACCTCCGCTCCGCCCCGCTTCTGTTGGCAGGCAGCCTTAAGCACTACTCTTTAATAATGTTATTATTCCTGGGTAAATCAACTTTTTCCTGTTGCTTATTCCCATGGTGATGTCCCCTGGGTTACTCTTTAAAACTACGATTTTCGGCGGCAATATTCAACAAAAATGTTGTAACTGCAGCAGTTATAAGCCCATTCTTATTAAGAATATCTCTTGAAAATACCAATATTATAAATTATAAACACTTTTCAAAGAAGTTTGATCACTATTTCTCCTGGGTGACGGGACAGAATAACAACAAGAAAAACTTATCCACCCTCCTAATATTTAACTCATGTTATTAGCAGTAATATAGCGGCATCTAAAACTCTGTCGATGTCGGCTCCCGGCGCCATTAACCTGGACCACACCACCGTGAAATTCGACAGCGAGATCAAGAAGGCCCGCCATTCCATCACCACCCACACTGGGCTGAAGGTAGGTGGCAAGGAAGTATAAATCGGTCCTCGTTCAATTTATAAGTCTAGTTGCCTTTGAACCCCATATTGCGGATTTTTAGTTGTATATTTTATTGTCAAGGAGTGTTTTCTTTGGTGATTAACTGACGTTGAAAGTCATTGAATGCCACCGATGTAAACAAAGAAAAAACAGAGTACATATTCCACTATACTGCAATTTCATTAAATGTTAAATTACGCAAAATATTATGTATTTTGTGTCGCTGGAAATAATTCGTGAATGACGTATCTTGAGTTATGTAATTATAAAAAGTACGACGACGAGAGGAGCGTGGCGCTACTTTAACTATCGAGTGAACTGCACAGCTTCTGTTACCATTTAACAAGAAATATATTTTTGATATCAATCCATATTAATCCCGTTAATACATGACCATTAAATTATTTCTCACAGTGTTTTTCAAAATATAGGATGTTTATGTAAAAATAATAATTTTGGTATGATGAAGATAAGCGTTGTTATAATCATAGATTACGGTGACTTAAAGGGTCGCCAACAACGTGTAAGTTTAATAGATACGGGGACAAAATTTCATAAGTCATCCCACTTCTGAACCCTTAGACTTGCACTATGGGTACATTGGGTACTAGACCACCATTAGAATCACATTAATATTAGAGTCAGTCATCATTATAGTTAATTTTTTTGAAAAACACTGACCATACCAAACCCCTGCGAATAATCACCATTCCATCACAGTTCCAACGCAGCAGTATAGCGACATCCAACCCATCGGCTGACTCGCTGCTGGACGACGCTGACTCGCCCGCCGACGCGTGCCGGTCATTGTCCTGTCTGACGGATTCCACCGACCACTCGGCGCCCGTCAACTTTGATATGAGCAACCGGGTGAGAACATGTACAGTATAGTGACAGTCCAGTTGGTGACCCACAGTCAACGGTGAAAGACGCACAGTCACCCACCAATGTCTGCCTGACTCCACCAACCAGTCGGCGCCCCTCATCTTCGATATGAGCAAACGGGTGAGAAATATAAACACAAACCTGTTGACAGGTGAACTCCTTGGATGCGGATTCTTTCCTTGACTCTCATGATCTCATGATCTGGCAACTGCGAGCTGGCTATTTCTTCTGTACCACGATCAACTTTGGTGAATAAAAGTATTGGAGTATCTCGATCTAATCTACACCTCTACGAAAATGTATTTTCTATGCTCTGTCCTAAATGTAAGTAAGTAAAAACGCTCTCAACCTTACCGTAGATACGTTAAGCAATGCGAATAGTGCATTTCAAATAGATCTGCAGGCCCATTCGTCTTGTTCATGTGCATACAACACACATAGGCATGGAGTTCCTGAACTCACGCCCCTTTCATGCTGTGTCCTATTGAACGAGTAATTCTTGTCAATATATTCTAGAAAACCACATCACTGATTTTTCCCTTAGAGCACAGTTTGAATCCCTTGTAAATTGTTTCAACCTCAAGCTTTAGAATAAATACGCCTAGAAACCTAGTTAGCACTTGAAAGTGAAGCCATTTTGGTTAGCCACGGGCTAAGTTTCGTCCGTGTGTGCATCTGTCACAACGTCAAAGGCACTAGCAAAAGGTCTATGATTGGTTTGCAGACATGCACACGCACACATAAAACAAAAGCGGCTTCATTTGTGAAAACAAATCTGTGGTATGAAGAGTTCTTGTTCTAGGCGTACTTATTCTAAGCATGAAGCACAAAAACCCAACATTTTTAGATTACCCTCATAAACGTCTTACGATCACTTTTTCTCCGCCGTCAACATTACAACTTTGATACTTTTCACACAGACAAACAAATAATTAAATAATCCGTCATCACATCACAAACGCCCTGAATGCGATTACGAAAACAACCCAACAATAAACAACACATAAGGAACGTATTTGTTACGTGTATCTGTACTTATGTTATCTGTATGACGTATGCTAATGTAGATATCTGTATAGTGAGGTATCTGTGGACCCAAAATAAAAGATGGCGATTTGTAAGCATCGTATTTCATTTATATATTTCAATAACTATACAGTATTTAACTCGTGAGCTCACTTTTTGTTCCAGGCGAAGCTACCCCGCGGCATCGATGCCATCCGGCCACATATCGAACAAGTGGACAACGTGCCGCTGCTCGTGTCGCTGTTCACGGATTGCTCCGCGCGCTCCGTGCACATGATGATACAGATCATGCAGGTACCTACTTATTAGCATTCGAATGTTTATATCGAAAGCAGATTCCTCTTTGCAGCATTGGTTCGCACCCTAGCGACTGCGCCACGTTCGCCACACACCAATACGTTATTTGATGACAGCTCAAATCAGCTAGCTACTCTTTATGTAATATCAATAACGACCGGTTAGGCTGGTTTTAGTGTCACGCGGACCGTCCGCGCGGATCACGTACGATGTATTAAGCTGAAGGGAGCGTATTAGAGTAATGCGGACGGGTCCGCGCGGACGCGCCATACATATTGCTCCGCGCGACGGTCTGCGTGACACTAAAACCCGCCTTAGTATGAAGTTTCTATGATACCGGCTTATGACGTCATAAAAATCAGTAGTAAAAACACGTCTTCTTTTTAATTTTTGTCTTATTAAAAATAATATAAATCTCCAAAAGATCCGTGTATTTTCGAATGAGTGTTTAATGGTTTCAATGATGTAATTTATTTTTATGATAGTCAAATACCGTATTTGAGACCAAGATACCTACATGTCTCATAACATAAATCATGAATCTACCCACAGGAATAAATAACTCGATATTTCCGATGTTTCGTGGAATATTTAGGTATTGTTACATGTACACTTTCTAAACACTCAATATTGGTTACAGGATTACGGCGAAGTGGTCTGCGTAATGGGCTCGGCAGCCAACTGTTTGAACATGGAGATTTTTATGCAGGCAGATGCCAGGTAATCACTTGAATACATTTTAGTCATCAGTAAAATACACAGTGCTACTTATCATAGGTACTCAAAACCTAATACTACAGATTTAGTTGTTCTCTAATTGGCCGATTGGCGATCTAGCCTCTTCTTGGTCAGTTTCACTCTTGGCAGAGTGGTCGTGGTCATCATTTCAGAGGTTGGTGGCAAGCTTCACAACACGCCGCCATTCTTCCCTGATAGCCGCCTTCCTCGTGCATTCGTGTAGTGACGATGAGCCATTTATTAGAGCTTTTATTTGATCTGTGGCCTGGTACCGTCAACCTTTCCCTGGACCACAAGTCGCTGAATAGCCACCTCCCCCGGCATTATTAGCTTTAATTTAATAAAATATTGACGATTGCAGTATAGCCGTTGAGCCTCTGTACCCAGTGCTGTGTCAGAAGATGCCCCCATACCAGGTTCCTGAGGACTGCATCGGGCCCATCGACATGGCGCGTGCGCTTAACTCCGTACCCTGTTCCTTATCGGTAAGTACTTCTTAAGTATACACTTCAATATATTTTTGACCCTAGGCCGTAAGTGCTTCTGCTCGCTACGCGGGGAGAAAAACTCAGTTCCTGCCGTTCCTGGTCCAGGCAAGACGTAAACCTGTAGACAAACAACAGGCGGTTATCCGTGAAGCCCCAGCCGTTCGGTTCGGGCCACAAACAGGAGCTATCTAGGTCATTCACGAATTCACCGCCCTAGAAATATAATGAAAATTACTAAATGACTTTCCGGCATTCTATACCTACCAACATGTCCATTCGCCTCTGCAAGTTTATATGTAACACCTTAGCTTACATTTTTAGTCGGTGGCGCCATCTACAATAAACCACAATGTATTGTAACCTTTAGTTTGCATAACCCCTTGCTAAGCTCCCTGTGAAATATCTGAAGTTTCGTAGATACCTTCCTTAAATTGCAATGACAATGACTTCAAATCTCCACACAAGAACAACATGACTGCCTTCTAGCCAGATTGTTGGCACCAAAATACGGTTAAGACTTCCGCTGTCGGTATTTTTTGTACATGGAATATCGAGATCTTGGTATTTTCCATGCTTAAAAATATTGATAATGGAAAACACGCATACGATTTACCCTAATGTACCTTAAACCGTGTAACCCTAGCCTTGAGATTGCTTTAAAATGTGTCTTATTTTTGCACGCTGCCCCTAAAGTTACTAAACAAATGGCAAAACCAGCCGTTTAACAAGTACTGCAGCAAACAGGTAAGTTTCTATAGCAGCTTGCGTGTTCAATGTTAGCAAAAATGTGTTGGTAGCCTATGTTGTTTGAAATTTATGCTGGTTTATCCAAATTCCGTTTGCTTACAGAAACAGTTATTTTTTTGTTTTATTTAACGTAATGCCTGGTTCGTTTATACCGGATATCTTGTCACTGTTGCACCGTTAGCAGCGGCAAGCGACGGTTACACGGCTTCGCACGACCTGCGGCGTTGAGCGAGAGATCCGAGCGCGACGCCCATACGAGTAAGCGAGACGTGTCAAGTCGTGAACGGTCCGATAGGTGGGAGCGAGAGACTGCGATCTGACCTTTCGCGTTTAGCGATGGCTGCCGCCGCCTGCCGCTACTGTAATAAGGACATTAATTCATTAAATAAACCTTAATGACAGATGACGCGCGACGCCGACGTATCGCTGTTTACACTCATCACGATGTCGCGCCACTTCACTGCAACGTTGTGGAATTCTACGCAGTTCTGGATGTGCGGCGTCTGCTTCATAGCTGTATTACAGGTGATTGTGTACTAAAGCTGAACTGATATAAAGTGCCAATACAGACGGATACTGTTTAAACGGCAACCCATGGCAGCTTCCAAAATGCGCAGTTGGTTTGCAGTTACGTCAACTGAATCAGAACTGCCCTGAAAATGCCAGTATCGGCCCTAAATTAGTGGCCAGGTAGTCAGACGAGGAGGACGAGATGTAGTCTAAGAAAATGGTAGACAGATTTTATTTTTAAGTAAGATTATGAGAAAGATTTATGGGATGAAATTATAAATCACGATATATAATTCAATCTAGTCCTCACACAAATCAATCTAGTTCCACAGTAAGCTCTAGAGAAGGCTTGTGTTATGGACACTAGACGACGATAAACATACTTATATAGATATATTCATACTTAAATACAAATAACACCTATGACCCAGGCCCAAATATTCGAGTTCATGACACAAATATTTGCATTTGCTGGGATGCGAACCGAGGACCGTCGGCTCAGTAGGCAGTTGCATAACCACTGGGCCAACCGCGTCGTCAAAATACATTGTTATGCAAGCAGGAAAGGAAGCAATAAAAAAATCGTCACGGGCATAAGCCGATATTTTTATTGATGATGACGATATTTTTATTGCTACCTTTCCAAAACCCCAAAACCTAGAAAACACAGGTTTTCGAGGGTGTAGATTCCAAGATGGCGATCTTTGTATTGTATAGATGACTTTGTATTTTGTTTCAGGTGGGCTCGCTGTACGCGTTCCTGCCGCTGGTACTGAGCGCGGGCGGCGCAGCGCTCAGCAGCGCGGCGGCGGCGCTACTCGCCACTGCGCTGGCCTTCGCGCCCGTCGACGCGTCTGTCATGCAGCGCGCCGCCACGCGGCCGCAGCTGGGCGCGCACGCGCAGGTATGGTGTGGCGCCGACACGGCCAAACTGCACATTGACTATTTATTGTTTTAATCTTTATTGCACCAAAGAAAACTTATCGTACAAAAGGCGGACTTAATGCCATGGGGCATTCTCTACCAGTCAACCTTAGGGCAAAGCGGAAATATTGTAGGCGGTGCAACTAACTTACACATAAGTAACAAAACATAATTATAAACTTATACATAATTTTGCTATACATGTAAATATATACATACATGTAATATAATATAAACATATATACTATCTGTGTATTATCTAACTAACTAGATATCGCTGTGACTCGTTCTTACGTCCATATCCTTTAATATTATAAAATAAGCCATTGATACCAAGATCAAAGCACAAAGAACGTAACCTAGCGAAAGAGACCGGGAATCGAAACCCAGTACCTCGGGATTACCGGTCCAGCGTGTTAACCTTTCCACCACCTTAACGCTAGATAACCTTTCGAATTTTTCCTTGTGTGCCGATCTTTGCATTGTTTATTTGAAAGGCGTTTATCTTAGCGACTTCTATGTGATGAAGATCGACACACAATGCACAAAGAAAAAAATCGAAAGGGTGAAGGAAAGGTAAATACGCTGAACTAATAATCCAGGGGTACCGGGTTCGATTCCCGGTCTCTTCCAACAGGTTGAAATGTGTACATTTAATTTTTGTGCTTTGGTCTTTGTATCAGTGGTTTAACATAAAATTTTGTTGTGTACCCACACTAAAAATAATGAGACATTATATGTTACATAAATTTATTATAAAATAACTTTCAAAAATATATATATATTACGAACAGGTTGACCACAAAAATAAAATAAATTTTGATTGTCTCGTAACCCTCAATTTAAATCTCACGCGGCTAAGATTTGAACTCAAGGACTAGTTGTTTGAACCCACTTCATCCACAGATGATCCTGTTCGTGTTCTGGTGCTACGCCTGCAAGTTCCTCCCGTCCGCGGTCTCCATCCTGGTGCTGTACGGGTTCACGCTCCGCTCGTTCTGCGAGCAGATCTCCGTCGCCACCAACTCCACGGGCTGCTGGATAGTGTACCCGGTGAACGCGGGCAGCTACTCGGAAGCTCACGACCTGACGCGGAAGAGCTGGCACGGGTGGGGCGACGAGTTCTACGACGGGTTCTATCTGGCGCAGCATATCACGCTTGCGCTGATTACTTTGCATTTAAGTAAGTTATTAAGGCTGGATGGATAGTGTACCCGGTGAACGCGGGCAGCTACTCGGAAGCTCACGACCTGACGCGGAAGAGCTGGCACGGGTGGGGCGACGAGTTCTACGACGGGTTCTATCTGGCGCAGCATATCACGCTTGCGCTGATTACTTTGCATTTAAGTAAGTTATTAAGGCTGGATAGTGTACCCGGTGAACGCGGGCAGCTACTCGGAAGCTCACGACCTGACGCGGAAGAGCTGGCACGGGTGGGGCGACGAGTTCTACGACGGGTTCTATCTGGCGCAGCATATCACGCTTGCGCTGATTACTTTGCATTTAAGTAAGTTATTAAGGCTGGATGGATAGTGTACCCGGTGAACGCGGGCAGCTACTCGGAAGCTCACGACCTGACGCGGAAGAGCTGGCACGGGTGGGGCGACGAGTTCTACGACGGGTTCTATCTGGCGCAGCATATCACGCTTGCGCTGATTACTTTGCATTTAAGTAAGTTATTAAGGCTGGATGGATAGTGTACCCGGTGAACGCGGGCAGCTACTCGGAAGCTCACGACCTGACGCGGAAGAGCTGGCACGGGTGGGGCGACGACTTTTACGACGGGTTCTATCTGGCGCAGCATATCTCGCTTGCGCTGATTACTTTGCATTTAAGTAAGTTATTAAGGCTGGATGGATAGTGTACCCGGTGAACGCGGGCAGCTACTCGGAAGCTCACGACCTGACGCGGAAGAGCTGGCACGGGTGGGGCGACGAGTTCTACGACGGGTTCTATCTGGCGCAGCATATCACGCTTGCGCTGATTACTTTGCATTTAAGTAAGTTATTAAGGCTGGATGGATAGTGTACCCGGTGAACGCGGGCAGCTACTCGGAAGCTCACGACCTGACGCGGAAGAGCTGGCACGGGTGGGGCGACGACTTTTACGACGGGTTCTATCTGGCGCAGCATATCTCGCTTGCGCTGATTACTTTGCATTTAAGTAAGTTATTAAGGCTGGATGGATAGTGTACCCGGTGAACGCGGGCAGCTACTCGGAAGCTCACGACCTGACGCGGAAGAGCTGGCACGGGTGGGGCGACGACTTTTACGACGGGTTCTATCTGGCGCAGCATATCTCGCTTGCGCTGATTACTTTGCATTTAAGTAAGTTATTAAGGCTGGATGGATAGTGTACCCGGTGAACGCGGGCAGCTACTCGGAAGCTCACGACCTGACGCGGAAGAGCTGGCACGGGTGGGGCGACGAGTTCTACGACGGGTTCTATCTGGCGCAGCATATCACGCTTGCGCTGATTACTTTGCATTTAAGTAAGTTATATAGGCGCTGGATGCAGGTCGCTTCCAACCGGTATATATGGAAGTCCAAAGGGGAGGCCTATGTTCAGCAGTGGACGTCTATGGCGAGATGATGATGATGATGAAGTAAGTTATCAATATTGACGAAAAGGTAAATAATAAAAGAATACCGGCCAAGTGCGAGTCGGACTCGCCCACTTGAGGGTTCCGTACAGTCGCCATCAGATATATCGCAGCATATAAGGCGTTCGTAAATATCTGAACATGTACTGTAACGCCCAGTCAATAAGACTCGTGTTCAAATATTTATGACCGCCTTGTATGATGCGATATATTTGGTGGCGACTGTGCAAACACTTATCCCATCTTAACTGGCCGGGTTAAGTTTGCACCTGAAATGTATGGTGCAGGATACAAATGAGGTGCAAAGTCAACCCAAAGCCCTCTTAAATATTTATTTTGTTCTGTTTTTAGTATTTGTTGTTATAGCGGCTACAGAAATACATCATCTGTGAAAATTTCAACTGTCTAGCTATCACGGTTGTCGGTTGATGTGATACAGCCTGGTGACAGACGGACAGACAGACAGACAGACGGACGGACGGATAGCGGCGGCTTAGTGATAGGGTCTCGCTTTTGCCCTTTGGGTACGGAACCCTAAAAATGTAATGTAGATAATCTAAACCTGCAATCGTAAGTTTCCGGTGTAGTTGTCTCCCAACTGAGCTATCACAAAGTTATGCCTATCACGCGAACTCTTTGATCCTATAATTCTACACTCCTAGAGCGCCATCTGCGTTATGTTTTTTAAATGCTTAGCGCATAAGCCATACCCTAGGATGTGCGTTTACACGCACGATCCCGAGTCCCATTTTGCTTTACAGCAAGTGTAGAAACCGCGAGAGATGGCGCTGTACCCAACGTTTTATCGATTCTGTTTTAATGTTGGGAAAACTCAATTTTATAAATAAATTCTGTCAGTTTATTTTCGTAATCAACGTAATTTTTTTTTCTTTGCAGTTGTGATATCTTTGTCGTTCATACATCGACAATCTTCCATTTGGCAGCGTTGCTTCTGGAGCAACAAGGTGTGGTCGGCCGCAGTGCTCGTGCTGTAAGTCTAACTTCTTTTAAAAACGATCGCGATTTAAGGTAAAGAATAAAAAAATATGACTACCTCTCTGTCGAAATACAAAACCCTGTTGTTATATTATTCATGTTAATATTATAATGCTTATGCCATCCTCATCTTTGATGTAACATAAATACTGGTGGTCATGATACCTTTACATAATACTAAATCAATAAAATTATTAAATTATTGCTGTTTTACGATATTTTACAGTACAATATATTTATTACTGACGATCGATTCTCCATGTCTCGATTATTATATTACATATACAGAGTGATCAATCCAAATGGGTCAGTAGGGAGAAAACGAAAACTATAAGAGATAGGGAAATCTGTTCTTAGGAACCATGGCGTCGATTTTAGATTTAATACAAACTGCATTAAAAAATATTATAAATATCATACATAACCGGGAATTGAACCTGGTTAAAATTCTGTAAGTAATCGCATATCGTATGGTAACATTCTTTACAGCAGTTTTGACTGGATTATGTATGAAATTATGTATGCTATTTATACAAAAATAATAATGCAGTCTTTATTAAATTTAAAATCGACGCCATGGTTCCTAAGAACAGATTTCCCTATCTCTTATAATTTGTGACTTCTCCCTACTGACCCATTTGGATTGATCACCCGGTATAGCTCTCTAAATCGGTGAACCTCCAGCTGGCATCACTGCGGCGCCAGATCTATCTGATCCTCCCAAGGCCCGACGTCCGAGCTAGGAATATTTCAAATTCTAATTTCGATCTTAGTCTAAAGCTATGGTTTACAGTGACTATAAGCATAACCTAAATTAAATAATTCATTTAAAACACCCCCGACATAAGTAGCTGGTCATCATGAGACCCTCATTCAACGAGTCATATAGAACATAACTACAAAATTTGGAATTCTTAGCTTCAATATTGGCTCAGATCTTGTCACTTGTTCTAATTAAAGCTGAATGTCTTGGAAACTACTGGAGCTATTTCCACCAAACATAGCTAAGAATCATCTCGACGGACAAGTCTCAATTAAAAAAACCGCACTCAAATCGGTTCATCCGTTTGGGAGCTACGAGGCTATAGAGAGACACAGATAATAGAATAGAATAGAATAGAATATTCTTTATTGCACACCTCAACAGGAAATAAATACAAACAAATTACAAGTAACATTCAAGAGAGGTAAACAACAGGCGGTCTTATCGCTAAAGAGCGAGCGAGATAATATACATGTTAAACTTATAACACCGCTCTTTTTCGTCGGGGTTTAAAAATGTTGCTTGGGCTTTATGAGGCTATGAATTTTGTCACTATTTGTCGGATAAACCGAGAAGGCGGTGTCGTTAGTTAACTTAATTTCGATTTTAGAAACCACTATGGTTTGCTCGCAGAATACTCTTCCAAGCGGCGATAAGCCTGTTTATGCTGCGGCGTAACTACGGGTCCTGCTCTCACTGGGACCTGTGTTCGCTGCGCTACTCCGTGCCGTGGCAGCTGGCGGTGGGCTATGGCGGGTCTCTACTCGCCGTGTTCACACTCAACGAGCTCATCAAGTGGCAGGAGATCAAGTGAGTACTGTTGCTGCGTCACTACGGGTCCTGCTCTCACTGGGACCTGTGTTCGCTGCGCTACTCCGTGCCGTGGCAGCTGGCGGTGGGCTACGGCGGGTCTCTACTCGCCGTGTTCACACTCAACGAGCTCATCAAGTGGCAGGAGATCAAGTGAGTACTGTTGCTGCGTCACTACGGGTCCTGCTCTCACTGGGACCTGTGTTCGCTGCGCTACTCCGTGCCGTGGCAGCTGGCGGTGGGCTACGGCGGGTCTCTACTCGCCGTGTTCACACTCAACGAGCTCATCAAGTGGCAGGAGATCAAGTGAGTACTGTTGCTGCGTCACTACGGGTCCTGCTCTCACTGGGACCTGTGTTCGCTGCGCTACTCCGTGCCGTGGCAGCTGGCGGTGGGCTACGGCGGGTCTCTACTCGCCGTGTTCACACTCAACGAGCTCATCAAGTGGCAGGAGATCAAGTGAGTACTGTTGCTGCGTCACTACGGGTGCGCCTCACTTTGACGTGAGACGCTTAGCTAAAAATGTTGCATCCTTTAGCGCTTTACCGCATTGGACTTTTGGTAGGAGAAGAGAAGCTGCCATGAGTTTCGTGCCTGAGCAACGATAGATTTGCGTTGTTCTCCTAACTTTCTCGAGGATGGCAGAATTGTACGACGATAGTTACTTACTTGTATTAGTCTCGCAAACATCCGAAGCGAAGCTACGATAATTTCTGACAGGCTTAACTTTGTTACTGTTATGTGTCTAAACAGAGTAATAAGTATAATCTATGTTTATTGAGTATACTATATTATATCCTGACAAATACAAGTCGGTGACATTGGAACCGTTTAGAAACAGTGAAAAGAAAATTGTTTTTATTTTTTTAGATCCTGACCGGGTTTTTTCTGGTATATTATGCCATGCCGAGCGATACGCTCTGACAAAATAAGCTACAGAGAGGTGGCTTAAGGTACCGGTTCAAACCTGGCCAAGGTTAAAAAAAACACTGTTTCTATTTTCGTATTTGTAATATACAAGAAATAGTGACTAGTTTCACTTAAAAATTGCGAAAATCATGACAGGTAGGTACCTAACGTGATTTTCGTATGAATAATTGATGTAAACATGTTAAAATGTGTCTTAGCAGTCAGAATGCGATCCGCGTTTTATACCTGACTCGCTCGCTCTCACGCGATCAAGATAGGAACTTCTCAGTTTTCTCCCAAACCCGAACGTCACACACTACTCTCTTTGCAGGGCGGACGTGCGCAACCAGAGACGAGCCCGGCTGGACTTCGGCACGAAACTGGGCATGAACTCGCCCTTCTAGTCAATTATACTAACCTTTTGAGCGTTCATGCGTTTGCTCGGGTCCACGAAGACCGCACCGGTCCGGTGGCCGCCGCTCCCCATGTTCGAGGTGCGCGGTCGGTTCGGACTCGGATCGACGAGGCCCAACGGCCAGAAGTCTAACCATTTTGAGTTAAGGAAAAGTGACATTGTACTTGTAATTATTTATATCATGCTCTATTTTGTACTTACTGTTTTACAGTACTCTGTTTTTGAGAAACATACACAATATTAGAATAAATATTTAATGAATATAACTTTTTTTTCTACCGAGTGTTTTTGGATATTATTATGGAACTTCATCACGTCAGACGTCACGGGGGCTGTTCAAGTATTACGTAAGCAGAATTTTAATAATCTTTAACTACCCGTCATGATTGCAAGAATGACGAAATGGGTTGTCTGAACGGTTGCCTGCCCACTAGAGCCGAGCTGTGTAAAATGGATCAATCACATTCCTCAGATTTAAATGAATTTGGGCTTCACAAAGACGTAGCCTGATTGGTTCATTTTCTGCGCACCGCGTCAGTGGACACGCAGCCTTAAGTACGATTCCCACTGACCGGGCGGAGTCGGCGCGCGCTCAATCGCATCTAAATAGTTGCCCAAGGAATGTAGAGCTTCTGTACAACAGTCAGATCCCATATTCAAACGTTATTGGCGCCGCTGCCGGCCGATCGGGCGCTTGCGGACGCGGACGGAGGTGCTCGGCTGTCGTCGCGCGTAAGCGGCTCCGTTCGGTCGCCGCCGCGCGCCATCGGCTCCGTTCGCTCGTCCGTCGCCCTAGAATTTAATCGCTCGGACGGACGCAGTCGGCTGCCGCCGGGCGCTCCAGCGTCCGCTGGAACGTGGCGGCAGCGGAACCCGCTCGACCTGGTCAGTGGACGCGGTCGGCCGCTGCGGGCTGCCAGAGCGCCCGTTGCGACGCGGCGGCAGCCGACCCGGCCCGGCCCGGTCAATGTAAATCGTACATTATATAAATATTGGGACCGATACTTTAAGGGCCGATTCACACGGAAGGGCATCGGCCGGCAGCGATCGGCAGCGGTCAGCAGCGGTCGGCAGCGGCGGACTCTCGTCGCCGACGGCGGCCGCGCGCCACCCCCCCGACCCTTAGGGCCGGTTCACACCGGAATGGCAGCGACCGTGCGACGGCGGCGAATTTCTTGGCGGCGGCGAAACTAGCAGCGCCACGGGCATCCGCGCGACCTGTTCGAGTTATTCAAGGGGGTGATACCCCCGTTTCCTGGTGGTCATACTAATCTGTCATATCAGTATGACCACGAGGATATACATGTCCTCCTAGTCATACTCACTTTTCTGAACCTCCTGTTGGAAAAACAAATGTCAGTTCATTGAAAATATAAATGTAGAGCTAGAAATAACTAGACAGGACTTTGGAAAATCTTCTATTATTATTACCTTAATATTGGTACTGTTATATACAAATATGAGAATCAGCGTAATTAGTTCAGTGGGGTGTGAAATGATTGTCATAAAAACCATTAGCGAATTTTCATTTTCATCATAATTTTAATGTATAGAAATAATTATTGAATACATATTTTCTACAAATGGTCTGGGGCAGCTGCTGAAAGTTCCGTCCAGAATAGACGTGTGCGCCGCGCCGATCGGCGTGAAATCGGCGTGGCCTTGTGTACTTTGTATTTATGCGCATACAAATAATGCAAATATTCTGCATCAGTCTTCGCCCTTCTTCAGAACAGAATACTATTATTCGACAGTGTGCGTCACAATAGTCCGCTAGAACAAAATTTTCAAAATTCTTAGGAATTGCTACATCACTTCTTTAAAATTAGTTTTTCCTTTTTGTGCATACAAAGATGATTTTACACTCTTCAACGGAGGAAGGTCTGTGACGAAATGGGCACCTTTATTTTTCAAATTCTTCATTCCCAGTTTGTAGATTTGAGAAATTGGGGTGTCTGTGAGTTGGGCCTGTTCCAAGATATTATCAACGGCTATATCGATATCATTTTTGGCAAAGTCGGTTTTACACGTATGGATTACGGATTTCATGATTTGACAACAAAAATGACCTAACAACAAAAATGAATTGATTCAAGTTTAAATAAACCAAGGAACCCAGTATAAATAAAGGGAAACCCTTTATAAGTAACTAGCGACCCGCCCCGGCTTCGCACGGGTGCAATGCTGATAAATTATGCATGTATTATACATATAAACCTTCCTCTTGAATCACTCTATCTATTAAAAAAAACCGCATCAAAATCCGTTGCGTAGTTTTAAAGATTTAAGCATACAAAGGGACATAGGGACAGAGAAAGCGACTTTGTTTTATACTATGTAGTGATATGAGTACAGACGGACTTTGGTTTTAACTATAATTATAATATTTAAATTGACTATTCTGATATATTATTAAGCCAACCGACAGAAAAGTATTTGTACAGACAGGAGGAATGCAAAACCTTTTTTCTAAATGTATGGTGTTACAGTATGACTAGGAAGACATATATATCCTCGTGGTCATACTGATATGACAAATTAGTATGACCACCAGGAAACGGGGAGTGATACTGGTCTTTGTAAGTACATAAAGTTTAAAATTATTTCACATTAAAAGTGCTCGCCGCGTCGGTGCCGGCCGCTGCTATTCCGGTGTGAACCGGCCCTAACAGCAAATTACGCCGGCCCGTGTGACTACCGTCACTATTACAACAACCAAAAGGTTATCAGAATCAGAATCAGATATTTATTGATAAAAAATTCATTTTACACGTCATGGACAGATATACATATAATTATAATATTATTAAAATTATAATTTGTAGAACATGTTAGTTACTTAAAAATTATTCATTTTACAGTGTCATGTTATTGTGTAGGTACTATTCGCAGGCACACGCCTGTATCAAAAAACAACTCATTGAGTGCATGTACCTACACTTTTGTTATTATACATTTTTTACATAATATGTTGGTTATTGGTAAAACAGTAAATTAGTTTGATAAGCATCATGTGTTGGTCAATTTTATTTTCTCAAGGAATTCATCGATGTTGTAACAGGCCATCTCTAATAAAATTCTTTTCAGCTTTTTATGAAATGTTGTATTACTCGGCGAGTTTTTAATTTCTTGTGGGAGAGCGTTGTACAGTATTGGCCCCATTATAGCGAGTGATTTTCGAACCTTGGCTAATCTCCTCAGCGGGACGAGTAACAGGTGCTGGCCGCGCGTGTTCCTGCCGTGCTGCTGCGCACGAGTCGTGTAAAGGTCAAGGTTGTGCCTCACAAATGTGCAAGCCTCTAGAATATACACACTAGGTAAGGTTAGGATTTGGTATTCTTTAAATAGATCTTGTGCAGGGTGATCGTATGGTTTGTTAGCAATAATGCGTATGGCTCGTTTTTGGATCTTAAATACCCTCTCACGATCAGCTGCAGTAGCCCAAAGATTCTTATCTGGGCATTCCTCAGCGGAGATCACTCACTCCACTCAGACCAATGAAATTGCCCTAAATTCGGTTAAATTGTAGTTTGTAGGTCATCATCATCTCAGCCATAGGACGTCCACTGCTGAACATAGGCCTCCCCTTTGGACTTCCATATATACCGGTTGGAAGCGACCTGCATCCAGCGCCTTCCGGCGTCCTTTATAAGGTCATCAGTCCATCTTGTAGGTGGACGTCCTACGCGGTTCTTTCCCACCGTCCACCTCCCGAGACCACCTAGGTGAACCGTTGAAAAATTTTTTTTACTACCGTTCACCCTCATTTATATCGTATAATTTATATTGGTGACCGTCCACCTCTAAAATTTATGCCTTTTTTTTAAGATATCTTCTTTCTATAATTAAATTTATTTCTTGTTATAATGTAATAATAATTTTGTATATAATTAACTATAATATAAACAAATGTAGTGTAAGAAAATGTACATACCTTTACAATAATATTTTCATCTCTCCTGTTTTTCATGAGTAGATAGCCGGGTGGAAAATAGCTTTTCCATCCCTAGGGTGGAAAGTGATTTTTTTTTAATTGCTACGGAGTCAAAGACGTCACATGTCGTGACCAACTTGATTAGGTACAATCTAATGGGCCGTAGTAAGTGGTCATTGAAAAAAGGCCTCCAAAGGTTAGGATATAGGCAAGCCTAATTTATTTATATCTAATTATTAAATACATATTATATTTGTTTATAATACATACATATAATTCTGCCCCACATTTATTAATAGAACACATTTAATAATATATAAAAAACTAAATTTAAACTATTGGTTTTTTTTTTTTACTTTTTAAATGTTGGCGGTACGTATAATTTAACTTTTATTTATCTGTTAAAAAAATGAAAGTTTGGAATAAAAAAAGCGGGATCACGAGATTAAATATAATTACCGAGTCTTTTATTGGTTATTGGTTAAAAATGCTTTCGGAAAGTGATTCCATGACATGGTCATTAACTTAACTTCACTCGTGACATGTGCGTGTAGTATTTTATTTTCCTCGTAGTCGAAATGAAAAGTAGAGTGTTTAACTCGGGTGAAATTACCCATTTTACCCTCGAACTATTGGCGCTCTCACTTCGTTTGAGCGCCAGAAATATCTCGGGTGCAATGGGTCACTTTCTACCCTTGGTTAACAATCTACTATTCGTCTACATTTACTTTTTCTGTACGAGGCACACCGCCATAATTCGGCCTCATTCTTAAAGGATTTCACTTTTTTGTACTGATACCCTTTATGAAGCAATACACTACCACCATTTCTGTTAATAGTAATAAATTTTTCCATGTTTATGTATATACATTTAAATAAGAACCACAAGAAACCGGAATAGTAGTTGTCAATGCCATATTGAAATTATGTCTACAGACAAACTTGAAATCTGAAGAGTTCTGATAATAGTTGGGTACGCCGTATTGATAACAAGTACGGTGGAAATATTTTTTTTCCCATCGTACACCCAGGTGGTCAAAGGTGAACGGTAGTAAAAAAAAATTTCAACGGTTCACCCAGGTGGTCTCGGGAGGTGGACGGTGGGAAAGAACCGGTCCTACGCTGCGCTTGCTGGTCCGAGGTCTCCACTCGAGCACTTTTCGGCCCCATCGGCCATCTGCTCTGCGTGCTATGTGGCCTGCCCATTGCCACTTCAACTTGCTAATCCGGTGAGCTATATCGGTCACTTTAGTTCGTAGGTCGTTTGTAGGTCATTGTAGGTACTAAAGATTGCAGATATGTCACACGCGCAAAGGTATGGCTCAGTTTCATTGGTCGATGGGGCCCGCATATGTAGATTTCCATAACGCATGCCATTATGAGTTTCACTGGTTGTTATACCGTCTGCGAGGACTCCCGTATGCCATATGTTGACCGAGTAATCGACCAATGAAACTGAACCATAATGTGTGCAGTGTTTATGTTCCGCTCCGCCAGTTGAATAGAGTGCACAACCAAGCACAACGTACTTCAGTATGAAATTCAATAAAATATTATGGAGCGCGCACACCGAACGAGTACAGTAGCGAGACAGTGTCTTGTGTGTGACAGGGACGAGAGCACTGTCTCGCCCACTGTCTCGGTAGGTGTGATCAAGGCAGTACTGCTGCTTCTTTTGCTTAGACGGTGTTACAATGCAGTTATATTGCAGTCGTTCCAACTGCAATAAGACTGCTTTACGAACCTTTTATCAGTACCCTTACAAGCTTTCAGTGATTAGTATTGTAGTACTATTGCTACTACTCCATACTGCCACACACAAATAGTTTACGCTGTCTCTAGCAGGGTACGTTCACGTAAACTCATGGTAAGGGTACGGCATGTAAGTGGATATGATATCGCTCTACGCGCTTTAGCGGATAAATCCGTCGTGGGCGTCAAAAAGATTAAAACCTTTGAATAATTACAAAATTACGAACGTACTACTTACCAGTTCATCAGTTCCCTTTTTATTAGGGAAAACTAAGCAAACACTAGAGAATAAGAATACGGAAAAAGGAAAAAAAAACTATATTGCTATTAAACAAAGAACAATGTTTCACACTGCACTAGACGGTATGACAGCCATGTTAGAAGAACCTTCCATTGCTCCACGCGCGCACTTGGAACACCGAAGGACGGGTGGATACACCGCGGCCCATCGCACTACGTAGGATCCATCTTCAGCAAGATCCCGACAGGATCAAACAGGACACCTTCAGTTTGCGAGTCCGATGTCCACATTGATGCAATCCACCCAACTGGCACTTGGGGTCTTCAGCAGCGGTAGCCGCACGGGCCACAACAGGGGCCACAGCAAGGGCCACAGGGGGCACAGCAGGAGTAGCAGGGCCCGCAGCACGGGCTACAGCAAGGGCTACAGCAGGGTCCACACGGCATCTTGGAGATTCTTCGATTTGACTTGCAGAAAGAATGGGAGATTACGATGATTTTACTTATTTTTTTGTTTTTTTTTTTATATATTTTAAAATTTCTGACTGTTGTGAGTTTTTGAAGCGAAAGTTGAATGCTAAACGATTGTTTCTCGTCGCTAAGGAAAACTTTGTGGGTGTTCGACGGATTTGTAATTGTTCTGTTTTCGAAAATACTTCTTAAATTAGCTTGAATGCATTTGATTGTGAAAAGAGGTTCCGATTACTTACAAAGAGATCAACCCGTCCGTTTTTTAGGATATTTTTGAATTCACCGTTGAGGCATTAAGGCACTTACTACACAGTATCTGAAACGACATCGGTGGAGCACACCAGACACAGCATCAGAGCGAGTAGCATGCATCAATATCTCCACACATTCCCGATATATTTATACATATATGTATGTTTACCTATGTAAGTTTATGTACATCTATTTATGTATGTGTATATTTATCCATATACGTACCTACTTGTTTTCTGTTGGTATCTAATTATGTGCTCCCTTCGCCTTCTGCAGCAGCTATTATATATTAAGTTAAATTTTTCTTTAATTTCGCTACCCAAAGGTTGTATTGTGTGGAAGAGGTCGCTTTTTAGCGATAAGACCGCCTGCTGTCTACCGCTATTCAAAAATGGTATTTGTATTGTTTCCTTTTGTAAACTTTTATTGGTGTGCAATAGTTTTGTTACGATTCCACCACGGCGGCGTCATCGCTCTACGAGCTCAGCCACAACGCATACAGGGAGGTCGCACTCAACTATTATTTAATAGGTTTCGCGAACGCAACACGCGGCCACTCATCCAACAGGAACAGGGAAACCGCCCGCGGCTGTTTAGGGCCTTATAATAATAATAATACAATACTTTATTGCACACCAATAAAAGTTTACAAAAGGAAACAAGACAAATACAATTTATAAATAACGGTAGACAACAGGCGGTCTTATCGCTAAAAAGCGATCTCTTCCAGACAACCTTTGGGTAGTGAAATTGATGAAAATTTAATTTATTTTTGCCTTATCAATCACACTTGCGAGTTTCGAATGACTTTTGTATGAAGCCGGTCACGCAGCGAGTTCGCCGCGACTGATAATGTATAGAAAACACGCTCGCAACTCGTAAGTTAGAGACAAAGTAAGCCAAGTCTGCTCAGAATTCCCTGGGGAAGCCCCCAGGGAATTCCTTAACGCCACGCCACTGGTATGTATTGAATAAAATAACCCCATGGAAACAAATACATCGTTTATTTAGACTAAGTAATTTGTGATGTACATTATACACAGCAGTCATCTCAACGCCAATCGGTTTGTTCAGGCCCGGCGGGCCACGTTAACTACCCTACTATTACATGATTAATACAAATCAACACTAGTTACACATACATTTGTTAATAACAATTCTTAATTGCATTCTCCGCTTGCCTACACTAATGTTAGTTACTAAACACTTGTACTTAGAGGTAAGAAAATAAACATTTCGCCAGTACTAGGAGTCTTCTGGCAAGTCTAATATCTCTGTGACGAAGGAGCAGACGTCTGTCTCCTTTTGACTGTGTTCTTGGCAGAACGGGTGGGCGAGCAAGGCGTCGTAGTTGGGCCTCAGCTTGTAGTCCTTCTTCAGGCACTGTGTGATCATGTCCTCGAAGTCTGACGAGAACTGACCGGCTGGAAGACTGGGCGGGTCATCTTTGACCACTTGTTTTAACTGTTCGAAAGGCGTGCCCCAAGTGTTGTACGGGAACTTACCGGTAGCTAGCTCTATCATGGATATACCTAAGGACCAGACATCGCTGCGGATATCATACTGGCCGGGGTTGCCCGTAGGATCAATCCGTTCCGGGGCCATATACGGTTTACACCCAGCATCTATAGTCTTCGCAACAGAATCGACTAGGTACCCCGATATACCGAAATCACACATTTTGACTTCACCCTTCCGGTTGATCAGTATATTGGAGGGTTTAACGTCTCTGTGGATAACTTTAAGCTTGGAGTGGAGGTAGTGCAGCGCGCTGACGACAGAGAAGGAGATCTTTCCTAGGATGTTCTCTGGGATGGTCCGGTTGTTCTTGTAGACTTTAGCGTAGAACTTGTCAAGGCTCATGTCCATGACCTCCATGCAGATCCAAACGTCGCCCTCGCGGAACATGGCGCCGTAGAAGTGCACGGTGTAGGGGCAGGCGCTGGCGCGCATCGACACGTCCAGGTCCATGAGCAGCCGCTTTAGCTCCTGCGACTGTGTGTTGAATGTTGCCGTGATCCTCTGGAATAAAAAATCTTATTACACAATGGTACTTTAGTGTCAAATTAATTACGAGACAATACAAATTAAATATGCTTTATTCCACACTGAAATACAAGTTTCTTTTTTATGTCATAGAGGGCAAACGAGCAAAAAGATCGCCTGATGGAAAGCGATTACCGTCGCGCATAGACCCCTGCAAGACCAGAGGAGTCACAAGTGCGTTTACGGCCTTTTCCACCTGAAAGTGAACACTCTTTTCTTGAAGGTTTGAAGGTTGTATTGTAGAAAAACGCACTGTTCTGGAGTGCCAGCGGTATTAATAGTTGACAAGGGGCTAAAATAAGCCATTGTGACACTCAGAGTATATTTTGTCCTTGTTTGCTTTGGTTGCTTGTCCAAATAATAACTTCGTGGCTTATTTTAGCTCCTTGTGAAACAATCCACTATTAATACCAAGCAAAATATATATGTTTACAATCGCCTAATCAATTGATCAGAAGGTTTTTTAAACAACTAGCTCCAAACATATCTTTGTCGTTTGAACTAGTAATATCCAGATGAGGAACTTGGCTAAAAACAGCCTTCTATTCTATTACAGCACATATTATGAAGATATAATTAATAGTGTTACAAACTTTTTGTTCTAATTGATAATATAAATAAATTGTAATATCTAAATGTAACATAAGGTTATATTTTCAACTAAATTTATCATATAATTTTTGAGTCAAATTTGTAATTAGCAACTATGTGGATTTTAGAACGAGGTATGCTACTAAAACTCTACCCTAATCATCAAATTTAATTTATGATCATTATTCCCATGCCCTTATACTATTATTCGGGGTCACCACAACATGGATATGAAGGGCAACAGCAAACAACTTTCACAGATAGCCAATAAGATTAACTTGTGATAAATATGCATGATTTATATTAGAATTCCTCATTCAATGAATGTGTGTAATACCCTAATCTTATCTCTGTCCTGTACTATAAATGTATGTAAATAGGATTTTTATAGTACTCAGCCTCAACAACTTATATAACTTACATAATGTTTTGTATCGTATTATTATATGTTGCATAGCGTCTATAAAACCCGAGGGAGTTCTCTGATACCACACACCCATACAAGTTTAGTTTTTGTGCATATTTATTATCGCCATCATCATCATAGTTATCATCAATGATTCCTATTACAGAAGGCAAAAAGGTTTCATATCATTTGGTAGGATAGTGTATGCAATTTCAATACAAGGGAAGCCACAGGGAAAATCTAGTGTTAAATATATTCTGGGTGTGACCAAATGTCACATAAGAGGTTTATACAAATTATATCCAAAAATGATTTATCATAAGAATAAACAATTCCCAGATTCTGAAAGAATGAATTACAGTTTGTTAATAATGAATGTTGAAATTAGATAAGAAATTCATACCTAACAAACAAATAAGGAAGAACAAAATGTAATCATTTGTTTGTACATACAGTAAAACAAGTAAGAATAATTTCTAAAATTAGTTAAAACTGGCCACTACTTACTATCAATTAAAAAAAAAGTGGGACAAAAAAAAACATGTGACCTTGGAGCTTTACCTTGACAGCCATAGTGGTGTTGCTGGGCCGGTGCAGCATCTTCTCGACGATACCGTACGCGCCGCGGCCGAGGTCGCAGATCTTGACCAGATCATCGGCGTGCACCGTAAACGTTTTATCATCTACCGTGATGGTCGTCTGCTTGTCCAAATTACGTGGAGGCGTACTAAAAAAGCGTAAACATAACCAAATCAATCTATCAATATCACAATACGCGTAACTGATAAGTCAGAAGTTTATTTCTATACATTTGAGCGGAAATATTCTAAAGATTACTTACACGGGCACTTCCTCCTCTTTCTTAAAGTTGAAGCCAGGTGGTTTTCTTCTGCTCCCAGACATATTGCTTAATATTTTTTAATAGTTTAACTAACGTAAATTAGCTTAAACACGACGAAAATTTACGAGTACACAGCCGAGCGTCCCGTGATGGTAGACGCTTGATCTACCGTATTACGCTAATTATTCCGATATTTACATGTCAATTACAACTCCACTTCATAACTTATACGAGGACTCTGCTAATCTACATGAATTTAAGCAATTTTCATAATCATATAAAAATATCTCAAAATATTCCAGTAGAGCACATACCTACAAATTTGACATTAGAAGGTAATGTTGCTACTTCCCGCCCACTCGTTTACCCATGAATAGCAATAGCAAAGTTACCAGTGTCATTTGTTCAATGACCTTACAAAATTTTACGCCTTCACAAAATCTAAATACTATATAATAACAGGAGCCTTATTTTATAGTACAAAAAAACATTGAAATTAAACATGAACTGATTTGTATATTTGTTTTATTCATACATTTAAATGCAAATTCGAGCAAGATAACACAGTGGACATAAGTCATTTTCAAAAAACATGTACATCGTTAAAGGCTTTAATTAAAATAAAACTTAATTGATTCCTTTGTGTTCCATATATTTTCTATGAGTAACTTTCGTAACACAAAAGAAGCGATCGTAATTTTGTTTTTATAAAGCCTTTAACGCTGTACATGTTTTTTGAAAATGACTCAATTGACTATGACATGAGTAATATAAAA
This sequence comes from Apotomis betuletana, assembly GCA_932273695.1. NCBI lineage: Eukaryota > Metazoa > Arthropoda > Insecta > Lepidoptera > Tortricidae > Apotomis > Apotomis betuletana. Next base: position 23,736,315 of record OW026307.1, read on the forward strand.
ATAGTAAAACAATCAACATTTTCTTAAAATCTAAATTGACATTATTTTGTAGAGAACTTCACAGCTCGAACAGCGCGTTTGGCTTTTCTTGTAGCTTCTTCTTTCAACCTGTGCCTTTTCTCTTTTTCTGCTAAACCTACTACTACATCATGCTGTAATGCATTCTTGACTCCAGCTTTTGCAAACAACTTGCTCAAAACATAATCATCATCATTGCTATGTCTTTCTTTTTCCTTCTTATCTTTTTTCTTCTTGATCTTTTTCACAGCTATCAAGTTCTCTATTTCTGGTTCAGATAAGTCTGAGGAATGTTTTCGTTTGCGTTTTGATTTGTGATGTTTATGTGAACCCTTACTGTTATTTTCACCATCCATATTTTCAGGTACAATTGCTGGTTTCATATTAATAGATGGCTTACTGTTAATTATATTATCTATGTTACTATCAGGTACAATTTCAGGTGTTTTTGAGAATTCTTCTGTTTGTTTTATATCATCAGCATCATTATCAATTTCTGGGTCTTTAGAAGAGTTATTAAGATTGTCAACATTTTGCAAAATGGTTTCATCTTCATCACCAGATATTTCACCCTCCTCTAAATCTGTTTCTTTTTTCTGAAGAGCCTCTTTAAGTAAGTTTTCTTCATAGTCTTTTTTTGAGTGCATGTTAATAATATCCAACTCAGATAATACACTGTCAAAGGGCACATTTGTCACCTTGTCATCAATTAAGTTTATTTCTGGTGCATGCACCACAGGAGGATTTAGAATAAGATCTCTTTGTTTCTTATATTTTTCTCGAGGATCCTCTTTACCTTCAGGGACTTTCGGTTTTATGTTGCTTGATATTCTTCTGCTTATTTCCCTGGCCCTTCTTCTCATTTCTTCCAATTTCTTTTTTGAAACTGATACTCCACCATTGAGTGGCACTTTATTATGGGTATGTTTATTTTTATTCATATTTACTTTAGTATGTTTGAACAGAGCTGCAGTTTCAGTGTCTCCTTCACAATTTGGTTCCTCAAAAGTGAAGAGTCCTTGTAATGTACTAGTTGTTAGAACATTCTTTTGGTTTGGATCTATTAGTATTTTATTACTAAGGAAATGCTTGAATATTTGCCTTTGATATATTTTTTCTTCAATTGTGCCTCCTGATAGAAGTCTGTATACTGTTACACTTCTCTGTTGCCCAATCCTCCAAGCTCTTTCTTTAGCTTGGCTGTCTGTAGCAGGATTCCAGTCTGGATCATATATGATCACCCTATCAGCCCCAGTGAGATTTACTCCCAGACCACCAACTCTAGTTGTTGCAAGGAATACAAGGTACTCTGAATTTTCATTAAAGGTCTTAATTAAATTTTGTCTGATCCCAACACTCACAGTGCCATCCATTTTTAAGTATTTATAGTTCTGATTTTGTAAATACTGTTCCAGTAAGCACAACATTGCTCTAGATTGAGAAAATATCAAAGTTCTGTGTCCCTGCTTCTGCCAGATTTTCAAGAGGGAATGTACTACTGTCATTTTACCAGCCCTTTTCCAAGAACCGAAAGAGTCTTCATCAATTTGTTCACATTCTTCTTGTGCTTCATATAGATATAAATCAGGATGGTTACAGATTTTTCTCAAGGTTGACAGAGCAACTAATACTCTAGCTCTCAGTGGATCTCCATATCTGCTTTCTTTATCAAGAATACTCCGTACAGTTGCACTCATAAGATACCCCATGTACAGATCCCTCTGCTCTTGGCTCAAGGCACAAAATAGTACTTGTTCATTTTTCTCAGGTAGTTTTATATGTTCCTGTACTTCCGCCTTTGTCCTGCGCAACATGTATGGTGTGATCATATTCTTCAAGGCTTTTGCAATTTCAAATGCAGTTGCTTCTTGGAATTCAGTAGCATTAGCATATCCTCCCTGGGTGATTGGTTGAGCGAAATGTTCCATAAATGCATTGTATGTGCCCAGAAGACCAGGTCTCATGAAATCAAATAATGACCAGAGTTCCTGCAAACTGTTTTGCATAGGTGATCCAGTGATAAGTATTTTGTGGGGTGTTTTAAACTGCTTAACCATCTTACTGACTTGGGTGTCCGGATTTCTAATTTTGTGGCCTTCGTCTAATATCATATAATGCCACTTCCTAGCCAGCAAATCTTTGCTGTATCTGACAACACCAGCATATGTTATAAGCAAAATACCATGAGAATCATGAAGATCTCTGATAAGCTTATTATGGTTCCCGGAGTGTGAACCTGAGTGGTGGAGTACAGCAACTCTTAAGTATGGGCACCAGTAGTGGAAATGTGTCACCCATTGGTATATAACAGTGGCCGGTGCCACAATTATAGACGGGCCAAGCCCACCCCAGCTTCCCAACTGTGTATTAGAAAGTCCAGCAAGGAAAGCTATAATTTGCACGGTCTTTCCCAGACCCATCTCATCACCTAGTAAGCCACCAGACTGGACCTGATGCAGCTCCCATAACCACTTGACTCCAATTTTCTGATATTTGTACAGTTGCTTCCATATGTAATTAGGAACACAGAGACCATTTTGAAATTCATGTAGTTGATCCATATCCTTGTTGCCCTCCAAGACATAGTGAACATCTGCCGAACTGGATTCCCCTTCATACTTTCCTGCGCAAGCAACAGCAAGGTTTTTCTTCCAGTTCTCCAACCTTTCATTGTAGAGCTGTGTGTCACCATCATCAATAATTTTCTTAAAGTTTTGCTTTGAGCGCGACGAGGTAGCAACCGCCGGTATGTTAATATTTGGTATCTCTGTGTCGTCTTCATCACCAGAAGGGAGATATTCACTTTCTTCATCAGAGTCCCGAGCTGCAGATGTACTAGGAGTAGAAGCATGGGTTTCTGCTAATTTCTCCTTTGGTTCATGTTTGGAACTAGAACATTTTTTATTTACCAAAAACTTGTCTTGTTTCTTAGATATTAATTCGGCGGCCACCTTACTTCTCTCTGATACCGAAGACTTTTTAGAGATTGTTTTGGTTTCACACCTTTGTTTAGCAAGCGCCAGTTGAGTTTCAAGATATTTATTTATGTCAACCATTCTTACAGGCTAAATAAACCCGCTGAACAACTGCAGTAGCGTATTGTAAATACAAATACATACATCGTGCAAAAACTGCAAATGAATAACAACAAACTGTACTGTACTAACAAGACAAGTTAATGAGTTAATGCAAGTTATATACGATACGGACATGCCTGAATGGTATTTTACTAATTAATTAAGATAATGTATGCAATGTATTGTTTTATCGTGCCATATTTTTCTCTAAACGTCTCTTATCTATATTTCCTTTCCTGTACTTGGAATGTAACAAGGGATGTAATTATTGTTAAAACAATAGGTGAATATTTTGAAAATGTTTTTGCCAAAACTCAAGTACAACACAGAAAAACATATTTCTATAATGTCAAATGGCTCTTTCTACAATTGTGAAATGTTCAACACTTGTTCTGTTAACAATTTTGTTTCACGTTTCCATTTATTGAATACATATGTGTGAAATCAAAGCAGTACACTACATTATCATGATTAAGCGTATGAATTGACTTACATACAGTTAAACTTATTTTATAAAAATGATAAAATCGTAGAAAATGAAGTTAATATACTTCGTAAGTCGAAACGTTTTCTTTGTCATGTCATTGACATTACGAAAGTGAAAATAGACTATCGGTGTATGTTGCTAATACTCGATCCACTCCACATGTGAATTTTATACCTTGTGTTGCTTTTAGTCGTTATAATTAATACATATTAGTTTAGGAGCTGAATCGGCTGAAACAAAGGATTATTTATTTATATCAAGGTAAGATTTCATAAATATAACAGACGTAACCTTTTTTGTAATATTAACCTATAAATATCAATAAACAAACTCATTTTTAGATGCAGAAAATGAAAAGAAAAAGCGGTGAATCCGATTTGACGTCTCCTAAAAAGAAGAAAGTTCAATTTACAGAAAATCTTAAAGAGAAAAAACCGGAAAATACAGAAAAGAAAGTTAAAAAAACACATAATGCAGATGGCAAAAAGACTTTCAAAAACGCTCCCAAAAAAGATTTCAAAACGGGTAAACCAGAGAAAGGTGACAAATTTAATAAATTTGGCAAAGGCAAGGGAAACTTCGCAAAGGGCAACAATAAGTTTGGGAAAGATCAGAATAGCGGTGAAAAGCCCAAGTGGTCAGAGATGAAGAAAGAGAAAAAACAATTGCGGATCGTGCGACGCAAGGCCAAGTCCACCGCCGAAGTGTTTGAGATTGCCAACAAAGCTAAACTTCTCGCTGCACAAATTCAGAGGTTGGTAGTCAATTCTTATCCATATAAAACAACATGTTTGAAGCTATATGTGTGAATTTTATACTCTTCTTTTTCTTGATATCCTATTATAATAATAATAATAAAGCCCTTTATTCTGAAATTAGTAAATTTACAATAAGTTATTAAAATTTCGATTAAACTACAATATATCCCTAATTTCAGTGTGCCTTTTGGCATAGGCCTCCTCCAAGGACTTCCATTGGCTTCTGTCATTTGCAACTCTTCTCCATTTTAATCCCACAGTCAATTTCAAATCATCCTCCCATTTAATTTTTTGTCTTCCTCGCTTTCTTTTTCCATCTCTCGGGAACCACTCTGTTATTTTCCTGCTCCATTTTTCCTTTTTTTCCCGCATCATGTGGCCAACCCATCTCCACTTTTGCTGGTCTATTTTTGTTAGGATATCAGTCAGTTTCGTTCTTGATCTAAGCGTGGTGTTCCTAATCCGGTCTTTGTCTTATTCCCTTTATATCCTATTATTTCACATTTTATTGGGTACTCTCGGCAGGGATTTCTTATTGCTATGATAGATGTGGAATTGGGAACTAGAAGGCATGTGCAACTTAATTCATTTCAGGAAAAAAACATTACTTTTCTAGCAGTACCCTTGAATGAGTTTATTTCATAAAATTTCGTCAAAATATCTTCAGTGCACTGAAATTTCCGTTCTCAATTACTTATTCTAATTACATTTTATAATTTTCAGAAAAGTAGTAAAACCAGATTTCCGTTTAAGTTCCTGTAAGGAACTTCACTCTTTACTTAAAGGGCAGTATAAAGCCATAGCACTTACGCATGACTTAAGCAGAGTCATTCAAGTGCTGCTCAAACACAGCCCAGAAGACATCAGAAATGAAATAACAGAAGAACTGCTTGATCTTATGGTCCCCATGGTCCAGTCGAAGTATGGTCACCATTCCGTGAAACGGATATTGAAATACGGGTCAGATAGCATTCGTCATAAAGTTATTAATAAATTTTTCGGACATATAGTTTCACTTGCCACACACAATATCAGTGCTCCTGTATTGGATTATGCATATGGCGAGTTTGCTTCCAAGAAGGAAAAGACGCACATGCAACAGGAATTTTATGGAGATATATATAAAAATGTAAGTTTGCTGTTATTTTTGTCAGATTTAAAATCAGGATGTTGGTCAGAAAGTGGATGACTCTCTTATCTATCTGGCTTCCAACTGCATAACAGTATGCATAACTTTTTATGGGTATCCTAATTTTATATGAAATAATGAACTTTATTCTGTAAGAAGGCCACAAGGGCACTTTTACATGTCTGAGTCTACCGGCATTTCACAAGAGGAGACCCCTGTTGAGAAGCAATTCCGAGAGAAACTCAACAGTCAGTTATTTTTCCTTCTCAGTCATTTTATGTTTAATGTTACAGCTACATCTTAGTTACTAGTTAATCTGGTTTAAGACTTAGTTATTTTTCTATTTTTACGGTTTGAAACAGTGTATATCATGAATATAATTTAATACTCTTAAATCACCATTTCAGACAAAGGATAATAAGGTGCAGACAATAAGAGATACATACAAAGACAGCCCGGAAATGAAAACAGCCATACTTCAGTCCTGCAAGGCTAACATTCAGAGGATCCTGGACAAGAACTTGCATGATGGAGAGTATGTATTATTCTTTATTATGCTAATTTATCTATTATTATCTTTATAAGTAAAAAAGATTTTTAGATCAATGACACAAAATCTATAAAAATTACATTGAATATTTAATATCGAAGTAACACAAATCAATCTAATTCCACAGTAAGTTCAAGTAAGCTTGTGTTATGGACACTAGAGGATGATCAACATACTTATATATATAAATACATACTTAAATATTAAATACAAGTAAAATCCATGAATATTAGAGTTCATCACACAAATATTTGCTCTTGCTAGGATTTAAAGTCAATGAACTTGATTCGAACCCAGGACAATAGGTTAATTACATTACTGGTTTGATTTAAAGCAGACAGAACTAGTTCTCATATTATATCCGAAGTATATAATTATCTTATATTTGGTGTCGCCTATAGCATTTGTATTTTTCATCAGCTTTTTTCCTCTAGCTCCATCTTTGTATTCTTTGTCCTAGTCCAGTTCAGTTATATTTATAGTGATACAATGTAGTTTCATAGCATAATTTTCGCCGCAGGCTGCTCCACTCAGTCTTGTACGACTACATCCGGGAATGCAGTCCGGAGGAGCGCACCGAGCTGGTCGCGACGCTGGGCCCGCTCATCGTGCCGCTGAGCAACTCGCTGCCCGGCGCCAACACCGCCAGCATGTGCGTGTGGCAGGGCACCAACAAGGACAAGAAGGTAACTTTTTCCTACTATTTGAGACTAAAGAGCTCTGGAACACAGTAAAATCAATAAGGTTTTGTCCAAAATTTAATTTTTGTGAAAAGCTTTTGTAGCCGACTGTACTTTTCTTTGAACATTCATCAAATGCTCACCGAGTCGATTGTAAAGATTCCACACTCGGTAGGATTGCTTTATTCATTACAGAGTTGCCAGGGCTACCTTCCGCTCTATCATCATACTAGCCCCATAGTACCATATTATTGTTTTGTCATCAAAGTTAAGAGGCCTTGTTCCTTTTAAAATGCTGATTGTTTTAGACATTTTTCTCTATGATCAAACATGTTTCTTAACATATTATTGATGTTACTACCTAGAACAGGGCTATTGAGATTTATTGGTATACATATATGTATTTGAAACCTACAATTCGAATTTTTCATTGATAACTTTTGTTTCAAAAAACTACCATTCACCCAAACAAACAGTTAACATTGCAAGTAAATAAAAGCTTGTAAAAAAAAAATAGCTTGCGCCACTGTTCTCCTTCTATTGGGATAATGAGACAATAATGATTAGTGGCCAAATCCTGTCTTGTGATCTGGTGAAATTTTATAGAAGTAATTTTCCAACTACAAGATCTGAAAAGGAATATAGTGATTACGGTTATAGATAGACCCCTCAGCGATTCATAATGTTTTCTTCCGCTTCACAGACAATTCTGAAAGTGGTGAAGGAGCACGCGGTGGCGCTAAGCAAGCACAAGACCGGGTACCGGCTCCTGCTGGCCATCTTCGACTCCGTGGACGACACAGTTCTCGTCCGGAAGGCTATCGTGTCTGCGCTGGAACCGAACATCCGGGATCTGGCCAAAGACCACTGGGGGAACATGGTGAGTAGCTTATTTATTCAAATTCAAATATTTATTGCATATCACATTTTACATTAAAGATGGAACAGTAGGTATAGAACATGTGTATATGAACATTAGTATTCTCAATATTTGTATAGAATCTTTTTATCGATTCATATTTTTTATGTGGTAATACCACATTTTTTTATTATTAGTATTCTCTTCAAAAAAATCACGTAGGGTATAGAAACATTTATTAATGAGAAATATTTTTAATTGTTTTGTAAATATTGTTGTCTTTTCCTGATTCTTTATTGAATTAGGCAGCTTATTATATATTTTAACCATCACGTGGTGAGGGCTAGTCCTTACTATCTTCATTCTGGAGAAGGGTATTTTAAGTTGATTAAGATTTCTATTGTTTCTTCTGATATCTTTTATTGGGGTATAGAGTTCCATGTGATTACGAATTTACTACATTCGAAAATATACATAGAAGTTAGAGTAAGCATTTTAAATTTGATAAAGTGAGGTATTGTAGGTTGTAGACGGTCATGGGCTCGGAAATGAGGTATTCTTGCTAGTAGACTGCAGTGATCGGCCGGAGGGACACGCAGTACTGGTTTTAATAGTTTTTGGAACATGATTAGGGAGGTATATGGGGTAGGTACATGATTGGGAACTTCTGAATGCGTTAATTTCTCTGATAAACTGAGATCGAGTTATGTAGTTGTAGCTGCAACGTAACAGCTCGGATTTACGTAACAAACAAAGTTGAATAACGAACTTAGAAAGAAAAAAAAATCGCTATTTTATTGTTATTGAATGAATCCTTACTTTATTCATATTCCTTGTCCATGACTCACATGTGGGGCTCAGGAAGCCTCTATTACAAAACCATAAGGTTTACAATGCAGATTCAGACTGTGAACGTGTTATAATAATAATAATAATCGGGCGACGAGTTCGCCACAGCGCCCGACATCAGCGAGTCGAGCGACGACGAGCACGGGCCGCCGCCCCCGCCGCCGCGACCACCTGCGCGACGAGGACGGCCACCGCTGCCGGCACGCTTGGGGCCTACGGGGCAACCTGCCCCGACCACGGCTCCCGCTACCGGTGGTATAGTGCGTCGCATGAGATGGTCTCGAGCTATGAACGAGAACGTCATGCGCGCCTATTACGGGGCTACAGAGGGAGGAACCAACCTGTCCGCGTACCGGGACAGGATGCTGCCTCTCTATCTTGCTCTTGATCCGACCATCGCCGTATCTGCGCAACGGCTATCCGATCAAGTGCGCTTCATTCAGCGGCGCAAGCTGCTGGACGACGCGACACTTGATCGACTGCGCCTGGAAGTACTGGCCGCTCGTGCGGCTTCTGCGCCGGCTCGGGACCCGCCTGCTATGTCACCGGTTCCGGCACCAGCGCCCAACCTGGTGCCGGGGGTGCCGCTGACGGATCCCGATGCCGATGAGGAAGGCTGTGCGAGCAGCGTAAGTACCCAGGCCAATGAGCAGCTGAGGAGGGCTTTGGAAGAGGCGATTTCGCGGTATCGATCCGCACCTGAATCTAGGCCACGATTACCACGCTTACCAATGCATAAACGCAACTTAGCGCTGATGGGAGCCCTGGACGCTTTGCTAGACCCGTACCTTCGGGCTAGCGAAGATTTAGCTGATACCCACTCGATCATATACTGCGGGGCCATCGCGGCGTGCCGCGTTGCTCGTGTCAGATTTCCGGACACTGACCGAGCACCGCGGACCGCCGGGGGTGTTCCTGCCTGGCAAGTACGGATCGAGCGGCGTATCAGCTCGTTTAGGACTCTCATTGCCAAGCTAATCTGCTTTAGGGGGGGCAACAACCGCCCCCGTGTGATGCGCTACGTGACCCAAGCCTTCGCGGGGACTGGCACCAGGCCCTGCGATTACATGGCATGTGTCACAGAGCGCATCGACTACCTAAAGCAGAAAGTTTATGCATGGGCAAGCCGTATTCGTCGCTACAGAGAGCGTGTGGATCGATACCAACAGAATCGTCTCTTTCAAAGTGATCAGAGGAAGGTATACCGAAAGTGGGAGGGAACCGACCAATGTGTGACTGACGGGCAACTCCCGGATTCTACTGCCATGATTAATTTCTGGCGTAGTATCTGGTCGGTGCCAGTCGAGCACACCGAGGGCGAATGGATGAATGTTGTCAGACGTGAGTGTGAGCCGATCGAAGTCATGGGGGCTGTGACCATCAGCCCCGATGATGTGAGTTGTGCGGCCCGTACGACCCAGAACTGGAAGAGTCCTGGGCCAGACGGGTTGCACAACTTTTGGATCAAGTGGTTTCGATCCTCACACGAACGTCTGGCAACACAATTTCAAGACGCCCTCGAGCTTGGTTCCCTGCCATCTTTCATGACTACTGGTGTTACCTTCCTGCTCCATAAGTCCGGTAGTACCACGGAAGCGAAAAACTATAGACCCATCACGTGCTTGCCCACCTTATACAAGCTCCTTACGTCCATTCTGAGAACAAAAATTAACACGCACATTGTTGCGAACAACGTTTTGGCCTTTTCTCAGAATGGGTGTAGGGTTGGGTCCCGTGGTACTAAGGAGCTCCTCCTCATTGACACGACCATTTGCCAACAAGTCCGGCGGAACAGGGGGTCCCTCTCGGCCGCTTGGATTGACTATAAGAAGGCCTATGATTCGGTGCCTCATTCATGGCTGGAGAGGATCTTAGAGCTGTATAAAATCGATACAGCTCTAAGATCCCTCTTAGGCGCGTGTATGAGGCAGTGGACCACAGTCCTTCGTCAACCAGGTGGCGGGGATGGCCCCCCTGGCCCGCAGGACTTGATAAGGATTGAGAGAGGTATTTTCCAGGGTGACAGTTTGAGGCCTCTGTGGTTCTGCCTAGCCCTGAATCCGCTCAGCACTCTGCTAAAGGATTCAGGACTAGGTTGCCGGCTTCGAAGAGGAGGTGAGGTCATTTCTCATCTGCTGTACATGGATGATCTTAAGCTGTATGCAACAAAACGCCAGGATCTGGTGGAACTACTGGAAGTAACTGAAACCTTCAGTAGCGCCATCAAAATGGAATTTGGTGTAGACAAGTGTGCGGTCATGCATGTACAGCGGGGGAAAGTCGTAAATTCCGCGAACTTACAACTTTCTGAGACAATGTCCCTCAGGTCTATCTCCGAAGTTGAAACCTACAAGTACCTTGGTATGTCACAGTCATTGGGTATTGCGGACGGAGACATTAGACAGGCGCTGAAGGAGCGTTTCTTTTGTCGTTTGACAAAAGTACTTAACAGTCTTTTGTCCGGTGCCAATAAGGCGCGCGCCTTCAACGCTTGGGTGATGCCTCTGCTCACTTACTCCTTTGGCATACTAAGGTGGACTCAGACTGAGCTGGACGCCCTGGATACGAGGGTCCGTCAGCTGCTCACTACACACCGCATGAGGCATCCACGCTCGTCAGTTATGAGACTGTACATCCCGCGTAAGTGTGGGGGCCGTGGCTTTTTAAACGCCAAGGACCTCCATAACCGCGAGGTGTGCAGTCTTAGGGAGTATTTCCTAAACAACGAGTGTGGGATTCATCGCGATGTAGTAGCAGTTGACAAAGGCCTCACCTCTCTCTCCTTAGCAAACGAGAATTGGCGCAGACCAAAGGTGCTTAGCACCGATGACCGCAGGGCCGTATGGAAGAGCAAGGAGCTACACGGGCGGTTCTACAAGGCCCTTACGGGGCCCGATGTGGATCTGCTCGCGTCGGTGAACTGGCTACGCTTCGGGGATCTCTTCGGGGAAACCGAAGGTTTTGTCTGTGCAATTGCGGACGAAGTAATGATGACGAACAATTACCGGAGATATATCCTGAAGGACGGTACGGTCGACATTTGTCGGGCATGCCGCCGTCCCGGCGAGTCACTCAGGCATATAATCTCCGGTTGTTCTCATCTTGCTAACGGCGAGTACTTGCACAGACATAACCAAGTAGCCAGGATTATTCACCAGCAACTTGCTCTTCGATACGGTCTTGTGGGGTCTGAGGTGCCGTACTATAAGTACGCACCGTTGCCAGTTCTTGAGAATGGTCGTGCCACGCTCTATTGGGATCGATCTATCATCACGGACAGGACTATTGTAGCCAATAAGCCTGATATCGTGTTGGTAGATCGATCCAAGCGCCAGGCAGTGCTCGTCGACATCACCATCCCCCATGACGAGAACCTCGTGAAGGCTGAGAAGGACAAACTCAGCAAGTACCTTGACTTGGCTCACGAGGTGACCGCCATGTGGGATGTTGACTCGACGATCATTGTCCCGATAGTCGTTTCGGCGAACGGTCTTATAGCGAAGAGTCTCGACAAACATCTTAAGAGACTCTCGCTAGATGGCTGGATCAAGGGTCAGATACAGAAGGCGGTACTTCTGGACACGGCGCGCATTGTCAGGAGGTTCCTCTCTCTACAGCCCTAACCACCGGTAGCCTGGGCCCTGCCCCGCTGCCGGCGGCACCCTAGGTTAGGTCTTTTTATAATGTATTTATGTTTTGTAATTACTTTATTGTATTTTACTTTTTATATAAATTTATTGTAAAGAAATCTAACCTAAGAATGCAATTGAATAAAGGAGATAATAATAATAGCCTTTATTCATGCAAATAAACTTGCTACAATTCATTAAATTACAATTAATTATCAATGACATAAAAATCTAAAAATTTTGTAAGTATTAACTATGATAATTATAACATGTCATATCAGGTTGAATCTATATCTAATCCTACGTTGTGTGAATGCGTGGCGCCTTGTGCGCAAAAGGCCTCCCCCAACCTTTCCCATTCTTTCCTATCTTGGGCCGATCTCCACCAATATTTATCAAATTTTTTCAGTTCATCCGTCCATCTAAGTCTAGGTCTGCCTCTCTTTCTTACTTTGTCTCTTGGCTGCCATTCTGTTGTTATTTTTGTCCACCTGTCATTGGGCAGTCTACATACATGTCCTGCCCAGGCCCATTTGATCTTCTTAGCTGTATAAATAACATCTTTTATGCCAGTTTTCTCACGTATTGTTATGTTTCTTATTCTGTCCTTTCTAGTAATGTTTAGCATCGATCTTTCCATGGCTCTTTGGCATACTCTTAGTTTGTCGCTCTGTTTCTTTGTAAGGCTCCATGTCTGTGAACCATATGTTAGCGTAGGTAGGATAGCTGTGTTGAAAGTAGCTTGTTTTATTTTCATGGAAAGGTCGCTTTTCATAATAAATTTTAATGCCCAATATTTTTTCCAGGCTTTGCTTATTCTTTGATCCAGTTCTTTGTCTAGGCTAAACTTAAAAGATACCAGTTGCCCGAGGTAAGTGAAGTCTTCAACATATTCGATTACGTTGTGTCCGAGTTCTATAGGTATTTCTTCCCCATTTGTCATAACTTTACATTTCTTTTCGTTCATTTCTAGGCCCGCCTTTCTACAAGCTTTGTCAAATTCCACCAACATTTCTTTTAGGCATTTTGGATCATCAGCAAATATTATTACGTCATCAGCAAATCTTAGGTTATTTAATTTCTTTCCGTTTATATTAAGACCCTTATTTTCCCAAGTTAGTTCTCTGAATATGGCTTCCAAACTGGCGTTAAACAGTATTGGAGAGATGGGGTCTCCTTGTTTTACGTCTTTTTGAAGTGGGAATGGATCTCCCTGTTTATCTGTTTTTATGGATGCTTTGCTGTTTCCATATATCTGTTTTAGTATATTTATGTACTTTCCTTCTACATGTTGTTCTTCTAGTGTTTTGAAAAGATACTTGTGGTCTATTGAATCGAAGGCTTTTGAAAAGTCAATGAATGCTATATAAATAATGTAGTTGTATTCTATGCATTTCTCCATTATTAGGTTTAGACTGTGCAGATGGTCTATTGTGCTGAAGCTAGGCCTAAAGCCAGCCTGTTCGACAGGTTGCTGTTCTTCTAGAGTCCTTTCCATTCTTCGTTTCATTATTGTCATGAACAGTTTGTACAAGCAGGAAGACAAACTGATCGGTCTGTAATTGTCCAGGTTGTCCTTGTTTCCTTTTTTGTGGATCATAGTAATACTCGATATGCTCCATTGTTCTGGCGTTAATTCGTCCTCTAGTATTTTATTGAATATTTGGGTTATGATGATGTGTTGTTCATAGCTTGAATATTTCAGAAATTCATTGCCAATTCCATCAGGACCTAACGCTTTCTCCGTTTTTAGTTTTATTATTGCGGCGGAAATCTCGTCTAGTAGGAATGGTTTTGGTTCTGTACATTCATTTTTGTTATAGATGGCTGGATCGTAATTGTCTTTCGAATATAGGGGATTTAAAAAAGTGTGTTGCAGCCGTAACTATATCTTTTCTATTCTCGATTTTTTTCCATTATGTTGGAGATTTGGTATTAGTTCTTTTCCGATTGACCGGGGGACACGCAGCACTGATTTTAATAGTTCTTGCTCCGAAGAGTAGGGAGGTATATGCAGTAGGTACATGATTGGGAACTTCTGAATGCGTTAATTTCTCTGATAAACTGAGATCGAGTTATGTAGTTGTAGCTGCAACGTAACAGCTCGGATTTACGTAACGAACAAAGTTGAAAAACGAACTTAGAAAGAAAAAATCGCTATTTTATTGTTATTGAATGAATCCTTACTTTATTCATATCCCTTGTCCATGACTCACATGTGGGGCTCAGGAAGCCTCTATTACAAAACCATAAGGTTTACAATGCAGATTCAGACCTAACCTAATCTAAATGTGTACAGAGTGAAAAGGTATTTCAATCAAACATGATTCTTTATTAATGAATTACAGACCCTGCACTGGCTAGTGAAGCCCAAAGACCCCGGCGCGTTCCACCCGAGCCTGATCAAGTTCCTGGAGGAAGGCTTCCACAGCGGCAGCTCCAAGAAGGACGCCGCCATCCGCGTGGCCGAGCTGCGCGACGCCATCTTGCCCAAGCTCGTGGAGGACATGGCGGCGGACCCCGCCTTCTGGGTCAGCGGGAAGAGCGTGCTGCTGCTGGCTGTGGCCGTGCTGTCTATAGGTACTGTACTACCCGACGTGAACGACGTGACGGAGCTGCTTGACCATGCTCGCCGACATGAGTGTCCAATCCAACTTAGGCGCAAGCCACACAAGAAAAATATATCGGCCAAGTGCGAGTGGGACTCTCGCACGAAGGGTTCCGTACCATTATCTGTAAGTTTGTTGTATGGGAAATATTTATTTTATTTTATGGGTTAAATATTTATTTTATTTTTAGTATTTGTTGTTATAGCGGCAATAGAAATACATCATCTGTGAAAATTTCAACTGTCTAGCTATCACCGTTCTTGAGATACAGCCTGGTGATAGACGGACGGACGGACGGACAGCGAAGTCTCAGTAATAGGGTCCCGTTTTTACCCTTTGGGTACGGAACCCTAAAAACGTAGGGCTAGCAAGCGTCACAGACGTCCCTCTGATAAATTTTCATACTAAATGTATCGTAGAGCTCATTTCGTACGGCCTCGCTTTACGTCCCTTCTGTGTGGCTCGCGGCTTAGATTTTATTCGATGAGCCCCGCAATGATAAAATTATGAAATTATAAGGTAGGTACCTAATAGTACCTAAATATAAATGGGCGAATATACAAAAGTTGGGTAACTTTTCGGGATATTTTGTTTATGATAGTTTTTTAATCAAAATGCTACAAATTCGGGTATATAAGATAGGTAATGTAATGAATATATTGCTCGAGATTGGGCCAGTCACTTTTTTAAGTAGAACCGGAGAAATTTCGGTTTTTCTGAATTTGACTGCCAGGGGACTGACGAGGCTGACAAAGTACTGACAAAATACACAACTTCATAACATATGCTTGATATTTATTTAAATTTAGAAATAAATCTCTCAGGAACTAATCTATCTATTAGCCACAGACGTCCACTGCTGAACATAGGCCTCCCTCATGACTCGACACAAAGTGCGATCCCGTGCAGACCGCATCTATTGATTCCCCGCTACCCTCAGGAGGTCATCCGTTCATCAAGTCGGGGGCCTTCCCACGCTGCGCTTTCCAATACGTGGTCGCCACTCTACGACTTAGCTGCTCCAACTGCCGTTCATTTACCGGGCTACATGGCCTGCGCATTGCCATTTCAACCGTGCAATCCTGTGAGCTGTGTCGGTTACCCTGGTTCTACTGCGGATATCCTTATTTCTGATTCTTTCGCGCTCAGAAACTTCAAGCATAGCCTTTATTGAAGAACTACAGGACCATCTCACTGCTGAGCCATATTCATCAGCTGTTCTTCAGAGTCATTACCAATCGTCTCGCGCACAGTCGATTTCCAACCTCCCGATCAATCCGTATTCCGAAAAGCTTTAGCACCATATACCAAATTCATACACTGCGGCAGGTTGTACAGAAGAGAAAGGAGTATAACCGGCCACTATGTTTGTGAACTATGAAAAGCCTTTGATTCGATCGAGACATGGGCTGTGCTTCAATCTCTCCAGCGGTGCCGTATCGACTATCGATACATCGAAGTGCTGAAGTGTTTGTACTGAAACACCACCATGTCAGTCCGAATCCAAGACCAGAGCCTATCCAACTGCAGCGAGGAGTAAGACAGGGAGACGTTATTTCTCCAAAACTGTTTACTGCTACACTGGAATATGCCTTCAAGCTACTGGATTGGAACGGACTTGGCATCAACATTAACGGCGAGTACCTCACTCACCTTCGATTTTCAGGCGATAGAAACTATTTTTAGTCTTATTCTTATGTTTTTAGTCTTATTCTTAGTCTTCATTCACTGAAGTAATAATTGAAAAAACTGTTTAACGTGTAATACTGTGAGAAAGATCTATCTCCACCATTCAAACAGCTTTTTAATTGGCTTTACTACTTTGAGGTAGTTTAACAGTATACATTTTCTAAGTAAGCATCCCTGTTTTTTTATAAGTCACTGCTATTTTTAGTATTCTCTATAATTTTGTATTTGTTGTAGCTTGTTCGAACTTTTTTTTATCTCTTTATGTAGTTTCTTTTAATTTAATTTAAATAACACTTCCGCAAAGGCCCTTCTTCACTGTTTCCTTCTTTTCCTTTTAGTAATATCTTCACTCATTTCTCCAATTCTGGTTTATGGAGTTTCTTCCATAGATTTGACAACTTACTTAGACTGCTTTTTGACTCTCCTATATTTTGGTCGATGATTTTTCAGTCTAGTTCTCAGTTTTGAAACCATTGCTTGGTTCAATATTTTTTTAATTGCCTATTTCTGGACTTTTTATGTCTTTCGCTTCATTTGCTCTTTGGTCGTCGTTTATCATTTGTTGTTATGTCGTTTGGTCATTTGTTCACCATCTATTGATTATGCTTCTTGGTCAGTAGTTCTGGGGAACAAAGATATAAGTAGTATGATTCAGAAGTTGTTTTTTTTTGCGTGTACTCAGATTTTTTTTTTATTTTTTTTTGTGGCTAATCGTTGCTCCCAAGGTGTTATTTCCTTAACAAATGTCTTTACCCCTGTTCCTTCTTTTTTTAAGAAGCGGCACGATGGTTTAAACTGAAATAAGTAAAAATATACAGCTTCAACACGCTACAAATGTCAGTACCCTGGAAACCCGTCAGTCCTTTGGCGCAATATAACACAAAGGACTGACGCCAACGGACTGATGAAAAAGACATGAATTTGGGGTTATCTTTAGAATCAACATTTAATTTGATATTTTCGAACATCAACTAGCTACATTTTAACAAAACAAAGTTGACTGTGTATAAATTCAAGTATAATACAGATTAACAAGGAAATAACGACTTACCATAGGACTGATTTTTTGACTGGATCGGCACGTGTTCACATGACAACCACAACTCTGGTACAGGCTCAGTAATAGTAGCCGTAAAATGGCTCGACCTGCAGCTAACTTTACTATCAACTTTGAAATTTAACGCGGATTTGAATTTGAGTCGCCGATATTTAGCGCGAAATTCCAATTCGAACAACAGACAGCGGACTGACGAATAAAACTGAACACAAAGTTTCTTATATTTTTTACAACAACAGTGAGAATATTATATTATGAAAGTAGTGTTATACATTATTAAATACATCATAGATTGTATTGAAACAGTAAGTTTTCTTACATTAGAGGTAATATTTAATACACAGCCATTTGATTGCCCACTTTTGAGGTTGTGACATGCCAAAGTACTGACGTTTTAAGGATAAATTGTGGAGTTTCACAAATTTGTATTTAAAATGAATAGCTGAAATTGGGTGACCAAATAAAAGGCTTTTAGTAGTATTCAAATAAAATTAAAAATATAAACAAAATATAACAAAACATTATTTTATTGCCCTATGACATCGAGTTACCCATTTTTTGTAGAATCACCCAAATATACCTAAATTGATTTGACTTTTTATCAACAACCTTTTTCAACCGGAATAGTTCTTACCTGTTGGCTGGAAGAAAGCCACGTCAATCGATTATAAGAAGTTATGGGTCTAATGTTTATTTGTTTCAGAGTCTAAACCAGAGATCGTATCAGCGCTAGCCGGGGCGATCTGCCGACCCGACTGGACCATCACACACGAGGGCAAGGAGCTGCTCGCCATAGAGGACGCCGGCATACACATGTGCCTGAAGAAGCTGGCCGCTTTGGACAAGGACAAAGAAGAGGGCACGCTGGGAGAGGCCGTCAGCAAGCAGTTAGATGAGGACACGGTGAGTCGGTTGACAGACCAAAAGTTGTAACTCATACAGTCCTTACTCACATGATACATGACGACGCGGTTCGCGCAACTGCCTACTGAGCCGACGGTTGTGGGTTCGAATCCCGGCAAGGGCAAATATTTGTGTGATGAACTCCAATATTTGTGCCTGGCTCATGTATTTATCTATATAGGTAATTACAAAGGAGCGAAAAATTGAAAAATTTAATGGTTCGGACAGGATTCGAACCTGCGTTTCCAACGGCTTTCCGGGCCAACACGGGCGTCCTACCAACTGGACCACGAACCAGATGTCAGAGCCATTAAATCTTTCCACCAGTTGCTTCAACATGCCTTAGGGTGGCATCGTAGCGCCATCTACCGTAAAGATTTAGACTTTATCGTCAGCACCATCGTCCCCCCGACCCGAACCCACCTTAATTTTTTTTTTTTTATTAAAGTAGTAACGTCTGCTAACGTAAACCAAATGTATATAGGTAATGTTAAATGTCGTCTAGTGTCCATAACACAAGCCTACTAGAGCTTACTGTGGGACTAGATCGATTTGTGTGAGGTTGTGTATTTATACATGAGGGCAAGAAACTGCTCATCATAGACAGTATGCCCGTGTGCCTCAAGAAGCTGGCAGCGTTAGACCAGCGCGAGTAGGGTACGCTTGGAGGCGGTCAGTAAGCAGTCAGATGAAAACTGCTCATTGAGAAAAATAGTGCCCGGAAGCAAAAAAAATGAAAACGACGTCGACCTGATTTCGCGGCCATAACAGACGCATAAGGTCGATTTTAGTTAAAATTCAAACTTCAGTCCTATACTATTTTTTTTCTTATTAGCCTGTTTGAGTGTCCCACTGCTGGGCAAAGGCGTCTGCCCTTGATTTCCACGACTCCCAATTGTCCAGGTCGTCCCGCCATCTCTGCCTAGGCCTGCCCCGCACTCCGCGGCCACGCTAGTCCCCGCTCCGGCTGCCCGCGCGACCTGGCCGGCCTTCCACTATAGCCTGGCAGTTGTTTCTCCAACATCAGACATTCGTGTTATAGAACTTATAAAATTTACAGATCAAAGCGTGGCTGCCCACGAACAGAGGCTGCTTCTTCTTGCTGAAGTTAATCGAGAGCAACAGCTCCGCGGTGGCCAACAAACTCAAGAAGAAGCTCAAGCCGCATTCCGACCTACTCAAACAGCAGAACACCGAGGGTGCCAAGCTGCTACTTCAGAGTGTTCACAGTAAATAAATACGTCTGTTTTACTTTGTCTGTTTTATTGCAAACTTTAATCCTAGAAAAAGAAATATGTAATGTAATGTCTCTTTTTTTATGTGGGTACATACCAATCTTATATATCAATGGTTTATTCCGAGATTTATTAAACTAACATCACAATAAAACCATTAATACGTCCTGGACCGGCAATCCAAAGGTACTGGGTTCGATTCCCGGTCTCTTCCGCCAGGTTACGCATTTCAATTTTTCTTTGAGCTTCGATCATTGTATCAATGACTTGACTTGACTTAATGTCCTGTGTCCCCTGGATGGGGCAGAGGGTGTCCACAGTACGTCGCCAGCCCGAACGGTCTTGGGCTTCGCGCTTCACTTCGCTCCAGGTCATTCCTATCGCCTTCGCCTCTGCAGTGGTCGTCCGCCGCCAGGTTGGTTTAGGGCGACCACGTTTCCGCTTTCCTTGGGGATTCCAGTCTAAGGCTTGCCTTGGAATGTGATCAGGGTCCCTTAAGACTTTTGTATCAATAGTTTAATATAAAAATTGTGGTGGGTACCCACATAAAAAAATTAGACATTACATGCTTCATACATTTATAACATCACAATGTAAATTAGAAATTAGGTTTATTTACAAAATTTACATTAATTCAACCAAAGCAACAAATCAAATACAATGAAATGCAAGTAAGTAACAAGTACAGTGATAAATCTCTGAGCCTTATCATTATAGAGCAGAGCCTCGATAATCCGTACTCACGCTAACACGAACACTTTTATAATCCGAACGTCCCCCTCTGCACGCAGGCAACCGCCGTTTCGCTCAGGTTCTGTCTCGCAGTGCCACAAAGTACGTTCCAGGTGCTTGCTACACGTATAGTTTTATCGTCCGCCACGCGTCGATTCGCCATTTTGTTAAGTCTGGCGTCTCGAATTGGAGACTTATTTGACATCGAAGAACCATAAATTTTCTTTGAAAATGTCTACAGACTATAATCTGAAAGCTCCGTGCATCCGAACAGGGTACAAATTTTGGGTGTACGGATTATAGAGGCCCTGCTGTACTTCGTAATTAACACGAGATGTTTGATGTGAAAATCATGCATTGTAATATTTTTCGTACAAACATACCGCTGTTATTTTTTAAAACCTCTATAGCCTACTCATAGCCCATTTCATCGTGATGTATGTCTATCACTATCTTTATACTATACTGGACAATATAAATGCCTTTTTACACCTTTTTGTGCGAGAAATACAATATATCTAAACATAAAAGCGCTACGCTGCAATGCTACTCATATTATCTAGTAGTCTGAATTAATTATTATTATCTTACATTTATACAAATAGTTATTTAAATATTATCATGATTTGACCCAGACTTTCCCAATGGGTTGGTCGCCCGCAGTGTTTATCACACTTAATGTTTTCTGCAAGATCTCCTTCTGAATCTCTTCAACTGACCTGAAAAGCAAAAATGGTAATGAAATTAAACATCCTACTCAATTTATAAATGAAACCAGTAGTTAAAATGTATGGTGTCGTATTCAAAACATTTATTTAAAACATTATTTATTTAAACTTTATTGAACAATACAAAGACTTTTCTTGGAAATGGCGAACTTAATGCCTTAAGGCCCTCTACCAGTCAACCACTAGGTAAACAAAAATATGTAGTAGACCCTGGATCAAAGGTTAAATACAGACAAACAAGCAACACCAACACAAATCGTTATTATAAAATACATAAAACATGCCTATTAATTGAAAATATTACCTTCTTGCATCTAGCACTGCCCAATCATCTTCTTTCAATTGGTTGTACATTTCCGATACCTTCTTTTGAAAACTCAGGACCTCATACCTTGAAACAAAAACATATTTGTTTCTTTAAATGTATTACTAATAAGACTAGATAATCAATAATCATATAAATAGTTAGATCTGAGAAAATAAAATTATTATTTCAAGTACCTATCATGTAGTTTTTAACTTTGGACTAAGCAAATCATCAATAACTGGCCTAACTTACCAATTTTTATAGTGCCATGTTAGGTCAGGGGGATGGTAATTAATAATAAATCAATGTGATTTACCCTTATTTCATTCAGTCCAATGTGAAAAGGTACTCTAATGACCAGCTTGACTTTTGTTGGACTATTTATATATTTTATGCATATTTATGCACAGGTTAAATATAAATGCAAAATTTTACACTATCAACTGCATTGCACAACTTCTACTTATATAGAGTAGTGCTCTGACCCCTGAGCTATTGGACATTGTGTACATCGTCTGAAATTAAACATTAGGTATATTCAGTCCAAGCACTCTTGGTACCACTTTTTGTTTTTAAATGCTAAACACATTCATCATATTTCTAGGACTTATATTTATTTATTTAAACTTTATTGCACAAAACAAAAGTCAGTACAAATGGCGAACTTAATGCCTAATGGCATTCTCTACCAGTCAACCATAGGGCCAAACAGAGATGCTTCAAGAGGGTGCAGAGTAGAAAATTATTCGTTCAGAGAGCATCCAAGATACAAGTGAATACATGTATATTATATCTTTATTATATTCTTCTTATATCTGGTAAAGGAGTTGTGAGTTCCAAAAGGCCAACAAAATATAGTAACATAGTTCACCTTTCATTTCCAAAACCATTTCTTTGTTCTATACTCTCTAAGGGCATGGTCAAAAAGAACACCTGGTCCGGTTTGGGCAATCCCATGTCCGACATCTTGCAGAAATTGATGTCAAGCCCTGGAATACAAGATTTAAGAATCAGTATCATCGGAAAATAAAGTTTTGTAAGAATAATCCTAGTATAATTAAACTTACTAGCACAATCTCTGAGTTTGGCCTTGCAGATAACCCTGTGATATCTTATCTTGCACATGGCTTTTAGTGTCACAGGGTTGTTAGTGTGATAAAAATCCTTCCCCTAACATTTACAGGGTATCTCCCTGGAGACTGCCTAAAGATCTTTGTAAACACCTGCAGTTTAAATGTGCAGAAGAATGGAGACACAAGAGAAAAAATGTGGTAGTTGGTTTCAAATCAAGCCACTAAGAAGTCACCATTTTAACCAATGGTCATTTCCACTGTTAATCCTACCTTTGGCAGCAGAAAATGCCACACCGGAGTAACAATATCGGTCAATAATGATGGTGGTGCCTTCCTCCAGGGTTTTCTTTATCTCTATGGCTCTCTCCCAGCGGTTTGCTGAAAACAGGAGGTGGATGGCTTCATCAGGCAGTTCTTTCTGAAATTAAAACCGGAATATAACATAAATGGCTGAATACTGTATATTTAAAACACGCATTAAATAATACCAAGTTAGAAAGTTACCTTGGACATAAGATAATTGTTTATAACTTTTCCGATGTCTGTGTCTCGCGCAGGGAAGTTACTGTACTCTGCTTTGATTTGTTTCTTCAGGAGACTTTCAACTGTAACAAAATAATAATCAAAGCTCATCTTAAATTTTGTTTATAACAATCAGTATCGTAGGTATAAGGCCCTTTTGCCTATCGCTCTGGAGTGGCAGCCCTAGCGCCGGTGCGGATTTTTTACTTTTAAAAGATTACAAAATAAATGTACACACAACCAACCTAATGCTTTGCATTGTGTAGACTTCCCGGTTCGGTCCAGTCCTTCAATAACAATCAAAGCTCCTCTCTTCATGGCTGCAAGCGTCCAGTATCTCTTGGCAAATAGACTTTAAACTTTATGACTTTTATGAGTCTATTCGTCAGGGGGTTATCATGCGAGTGGGTTGTACAAAACACAATCTTAAAACATACAGAAAACACGCGATATGATCCGATAAATTAAGTATTAACATTAACCTAACTAAAAGCAACCTTAAAAAAGAAATACGTTACGTTTTGACGAATTTATTTACGTTAAAACGCCCACTGCATCCGTTGTGGCGTCAATGGCGCCAGTTGCATTTCAGATATGTGATTTTTAACTCTCTTTCTATCTCTATAAGACCTATTTTTAACCGCCTACACAACTACAGGGACCGGGCTATTGAATATTACAAAATGAATCAGTTGTCAAAGGAAACAGTTGTCAATTAGCGTTTTCTTCACTAACTTGAACGATCCTAAACTATATTTTCGATGTGACAACATTAACAAGTAAATGTCACTGCTCTGCTGTGCTAACTGTCATGCGTCAAACAAATCGGAAGAAGTACTGTGTCCGTCCTGTGTCGCGTAAAAAAAGTCGCGAATACACATCGCGCGGGCGGTCGCATTCGTCATATGTAGTTTTCTTTGTCTGATTCAGTTGCTCTATAATTATTTTTGTTCAGCAAAACATCATAAGATTAGACCATGAAAAAAGGATATAAAGTTGCCGATGTAAAAAGGGAGAAGAAAATCGGCGTCGCCGCCGAAAATCTGCAAGAGTTAATTGAAAAATCATGCAAAAAGCTCGGAGTAAGTGTTATTATTTGTATAAATGATCTCTTTAACACAAGAATAGTGATTTTTATCGATTTAAGGTGTAGTTTCATTCATCGTTTGCATTATTTATCCTTGAATTTGCGTAGCCTTGGCCCATATCGCGCATCCTTGACCTAATTTTTGGCGGTTTGTAGTTCAATGCCAGATGCGCGGAATGCCGCCTGTACGTGGCCGAGGACGGCACGCAGGTCGCGGACGACGACTACCTGGGCACGCTGCCGCCGCAGACCCTCTTCATACTGCTCAAGGGCAAGGAACAAATGGTAACTGGTATGTTTTACAGATTAAATAGACGAAATATGGCTGAGAAATTTATTTATGATTTGTGAGATGTGGAGAGATTTGGAAATACTTGGAGCATATTTCATAACTAAGTACCAAAATATTTATAGCTGTGAGTTATTCCTACTAGAGGTTCTTGGTAGCATCTTTAATTTAAAAGTTCTGGAGATGACTTAGCTGCGTAAAATTTCAATCTAATTAGTTAATAAATAAATTAACCAGAAATCATATTATAAACAACTTTAATTCATTATTGAAATTGTCCAGATCAATGGCTATCTACAGCGATGCCTGCTATGAATCTTCAATGTTACCAGATGTATATTGTCTGTTAATAACTAGGATTTCCCATAGCTTGCCTGCATGGCTAACTTTCTATTTACTGACATGGCTATTTTTCTTATCTTTGGGACAAACCTGTGTCACTTACCAGCCAAGATCATATAACCTGGCACCACCCCATGCGCAACAGAAGTACATTTTATTTTATTGGAAACAATTAGAAATCTTTCATAGAACACATAAAAAATATTTTCTCTAGTTGTAATAAATTTTAAAACAAAGAAGAAACAAGTCTATTTTCTTTAAATTGTGGCTTAAATTTCACAGCCAATTTTTTTAATGATCGACGTAACAAAGTCTGTCACATGAAAGCAGGACAATTTAGCAATAACCTTCGACTTTCAGAATGTGTAAGACCTAGTACGAAGTATAGTAAATGTCATATGAACCATTATGAATGTGGCTATTAAATAATACCATCCTTACCATGTATATCGGTGTACTTCATAGATATTACTATTTCCAGACTTTGACCACTACTACACCCTAATCCGGTCGTCCAAGAAGGAGTACATTGACACCGGCCTGGCCGCCAAGGAGTTCCTCACCACCAACATCAAGGAGAAGTTCAAGGTGTTCCAGAAGTACATCACAGCAGCGGACGACGCGCACACCATGCTCAGCGAGCGTGCGCAGGACCCTCAGTGGTTTAAAGGTGAGCTGTCTTTGAAAAAGATGCATTGAAAAATTCCAGGTTTTTGAGAAGTATGTTGTGGCTGTTGGAATGCACGCATGTTAAAACTAAGTGGCTTGAAGGTGACTTTCTGTGGTCTGTGAGTAAATATACATCCAAAAGTTCAACAGTACATCGAGAATGACCTCTCCATCTCCACCACGAATAATATTTGTCAGTAATCAAGCATCTCAAGTGATTCGAGGGTGAGTTGAATTGATATAGACATCCAGAAGTTCCAGGTGTGTTTTAGTAGTCGAGTTATTTTTATAATTTTGTATTGTTAGTTTTAAGGTGGGTATTTAATTTATGGGCCATAGTTACCTGTCAATAAAATGATTTAAATTTAGTCTTGGAAGAAACTTCGTATGAACCTATGCTATAAAGATTTATCGCCTTATAAAATGTATCTGCTTGCTCTTAAGAAAAAGAAGAAAACCCAACGCCGCAAGCTCATTGTCGGTCGTCTAGGTATTAGTCAGGTATTAGTACTAATGACCACACATTTTAGAGATTCTCGTGATATTTTGTGAGTAACTAGGTAACTCACGTCGTAGTAGTCGGATATCGCTCGACATGTTTAATCACCAGGAGTCAGGAGAGCCGATCAGTGGCTGCGGCGGCCACCGAACACCCATATATATATTTTTTAAATGGTAGAGAAGAGATATATCCATATTAGGCGTGTGCGCCGCGCCGGTTTTGTACCGACGCCGCAGTGTACGCCGCCGCGGCGTGGCCTTTGTGTACTTTGTATTTATGTGCATACAAATAATGTTACCTGTACTTTATTTGTATGCGCATAAATACAAAGTACACAAGGCCACGCCGATCGGCGCGGCGCACACGTCTAATCCATATTATATGTGTTCGCGTAACTGAACCCTTCGATAAACTCTGTGGTACACTAGTCCTGGAATCCCTAACGAATTTAAAGTCTAGGAACAGGCATTGCACTCGCTCAATATGAGATAAACCACTCACCTGGCAATCCTGGGCTGAACCGGCTTCGAAGCAGCTGTGTCCGCAACTCTTCTGGCTGGCCAGCACTTAGACACCTTAAAACAGTCTGTCGCACACCGGAAAGCACAAAATCTAGTCCGTTGGAAGCGCTAATTTGTTAACTTTAACGATGGACGCACACCGAACGCGTCCTTGTTCCGTACCGAGCCGAAAGGTAATGTGTCAAAATGAAGCCTACGCGGGAATACATTTCTACCCGCGTATTTTTGACCGCCGTTGGGTTTTGCAGTCTACCTACATATTAAGAGATTACAATGCCTGAACATCCCCCCGCCTAACCAAGCCCGCCTTGGTTCCTAATCTCCTAAAGGTAGCCTACACAATTTAGAAATGGGTCTCAGCAGAACACCATTTTGAGTTTTAACTTCTGCAACGCGTACCACTCCGTCCTTACCGGGTAAAAGTTTAATAATCCGTCCGCGTTTCCAATGCAATGAAGCCAAATTGTCCTCCTTAATTAAAACTAAATCGTCTAATTGCGGAGATTCTGTATGAGAGGTCCATTTATAACGTTGCTGAAGTGTATGAAGATATTCATTTTTCCACCGGTTCCAGAAATGTTGAGTCATTTTTTGTATTCGTTGAAACCGAGATAAACGAGATTCCTTGACGTCTGTAAATGAGTACTCAGGGAGTGCCACTAAAGGCTTGCCGATTAAAAAATGACCCGGAGTTAAAACGTTGAGATCCGTCGGATCCGAACTTAGAGGGCACAACGGACGCGAATTCATCACGGCTTCCACCTTCGTGAAAAACGTTGTAAGTTCCTCGAACGTAAGCCTAGCGTCACCGAGTACACGCCTAGCATGAGTCTTTGCCGATTTAATAGCGGCCTCAAAGAGGCCTCCGTGGTTGGGGCTCGAAGGTGCGTTGAACAGCCACCTTATTTCGCGCTTAATACATTCCCGATCAATGTCCGATTGATTGTTTCGAATAAATGAGTATAACTCCTTTAGATACTTGTTCGTGCCCGTATAATTCGTTCCACAATCCGACCGCAATAGATGCGGAAGTCCACGCCGAGATACGAAACGCGTAAACGTCGCAACAAAGGCTTCAACCGACAATTGAGAGACAATTTCCAAATGTACCGCTTTAGTACTTAAACAAACAAAAATACAGAGAAAACATTTCTCAATTTTTGCATTTCGAAGATTGCTCGATTTTATATAAAAAGGGCCCCCAAAATCAGTCGCCGTACCGACAAACGCTCTCTCGCTTATAACACGATCCGAAGGTAAGTCCGCCATGTATGGTTGAACTGGTCTAGGCTTCGCCATGTAACACGGTACACATTTGAACGTCACGTGACGTGTGATCCGCCGAGCCGAAACTATCCAATAAGTCCAGGATAAAATAGATTCAAGGGTATTTGCGCCGACGTGGCAATATACCTTGTGATAGTGTGTTACTAAAAGTTCCGTAAACCGATCCTTGCCGGGTAGTAATATAGGATGCCGCGCATTGTAAGGTAACTCGGACGCATCAATTCGACCGCCGACCCGAAGTAAATTATTTGTATCCAAAAACAAATTTAACCGCCGTAATGAATTTTTAATAGGTTTATTTTCCTTAATTAATGCGATTTCCGCTTCATAATGCCGAGTTTGAACTAACCGAATTAAACATGTAGTAGCGTCTCTACGCTCCGAAACCGAGATGTGATTAGGATTACGTCCATCCGTAAATCTACAATACCGTAAGAACCGTAATAAATAAGCAGTTACATTAACTAATTTCTCGAAAGAACTGAACCGATCAATCAAATCGAAGTCCTCATCTACAATTCCAATATTAACCGTGGCAGCCCGCAATCCGGGTAACATGTCTGCCGGGAAGTCCGAGCACTCGCCGGGCCACCGCGCTGCAGCCAGCGTGGCTCCCACCACAGAGGGTGCCGCAGCAACTCGCACGCCGTCGTGCCGCGCGACGCCACATCCGCACAATTTAATTCACTAGGTACATGCCGCCATGCAATATTTACCCGAGAAGATATTATTTGTGAGACTCGATTTCCTTCATAAACTTGTAATCTATGAGGTGGAGTCCTTAACCATGCTAAAACGATAGTGCTATCGCACCAAGCCACTATCTCATTTAACCTAATGTCGCGTTCGAACGAGGAAGCGACATGGTTAATAAGAGTGGTTAACAAGGCCGCACCGTTCAATTCCATCTTGGGAATGGTGTGTTTTGTCTTTAATGGTGCTAAACGGCTTTTCCCCATAATTAACCGCACAAGAACCGTACCATCCGCACTAACCGACCGCAAATAAACAACAGCCGAATAACCGAGTGATGAACCATCACAAAAACCGTGTATCGCATATTCAATATTGTTGTCTAATTTCAAACATCTAGGTATTGATACCTGACACAGATGAGGTAAGTCCGACAATATTTCACGCCACCTTTGTACTATTTCTATTGGTGCCGGAGCGTCCCATTCAACTTTTCGTGAATTGTTAAAACTACCGAGAAGATTTTGTAATAACAATTTAATTTTAAACACCACGGCGCAGACCCATCCCAAAGGATCATGTAAACGCGCCACCAAAGATAAAATACTTCGCCGAGTAATAATACCGTCCTCCGGTAGGTTTAGCCGATAAGTAAAACAATCATTTTTCGGATCCCATTGGATACCTAAAACCTTAATGAACCCAGAACCATCCGAATCGGGTTCAAAAGAACGGGGCGTCTCGAGATGATCTAATGGCAACCCGTTTAAAATTCTTGGGTCATTCGAAGCCCATTTCCGTAATTCATACCCAGCCGTATTCATGAGCGATATCAACTCGTCCCTCAAAGCTATCGCGTCGTCCAGATCGTCGGCTCCGCCGTTAAGATCATCGACGTAACTATTATGACGTAACAGCTCCGCCGCGCGAGGATAACTACTTTCCTCGTCATTAGCTAATTGATGCAAACACCGAATAGCAACAAAAGGACTCGATTTTAAACCGTAGGTATTTGTAGTTAGCTCATAAATAAGTAACGGTTCGTCCGGTGACGATCGCCAGTATATAAGTTGATATTTTCGATCGTCCGGATGTATCCATGTTTGCCTAAACATCATTTTTACGTCAGTAGTAAAAATATACCGTGGTAACCGAAAATTAATAATTATCTGAGTAATATCGTTTTGTAGCCGAGGTCCCGAAAATAAACAATCATTAAGTGACACAGCTGTACTTGTTTGAACACTTCCATCATACACTATTCGGATTTTCTGTGTGTCTCCCGATTTTTTGAAGACACCATGATGAGGCAAAAAATAGTGTTCTTCTCCCGACCCAACATCAAAGTTAGAAACCGCCATATGACCGAGTTTTAAATATTCCGACATAAATTCTACATATTTATCGCGATAATCCGGTTGCCGTTTCATACGCCGTTCTATAGCCAAAAAACGTCGCAAAGCAGTTTCGCTAGAATCACCCAACCGGGGATGATCTGGTGTGAGAGGTAAACGAACAACATATTTACCATCTGCACCACGTAATGTTGTTGCTGTGAACATGTTTTCACATTCAATATCCGCCGGGTTCTTGACAGCCGCCGACGGCGGTTCCTCCGACCGCCAAAACCGTTCAACTGCTTCGAGAAGCGTAAGGCCCACATTATTATTATTTGTTTCCGAGTCATACGAATACACCGACCGAGACGGACCAAATATGGCGTAATCAAAAATGGTACTAATTGCACATAGGCCACCGCCCAAATCAACCTTATCACCATTTAAAATTTGACCTAATATGTCGCATCCGAAAATAACGTCAACGTGCCTCATATCATGAGCGCCGCCCGTAAGTTTAACCGTGCCGCCGGATAATGTTAGTTTATGCGCCAAATATGAAGTAGGCTTCCTTAATACAACCGCCGTAACCGATAATAAACGTTTGTCCGATTTTTCCGATTTAAAGTAAAACTCAACAATATGAGTGCCGTCATTATTCCGTACTCCGCCGATACCTATTAAAGGCGTTTTATTGTAATTGCTATTGTTGAGAATGCGACTTACGATACGCATCCGGACTATGCGATCGCCCCGAATAAGTTGGTTCCCGATTTCCTAATTCCGTTCGGCGGTGATTCTCGCGCTCCCGAACGTTGCGAGATAAATTATCGCCCTCATAATTATTATGACTTAATTTCCGTGACCGAGAGTCTATACCGTCATCCGAGCACGCAGAGTGTTTACGTGTTTGAACCGGTGAACGCCTGCCGCGGGTGCAGTCGTTATCGCGTTGTGAAGCAACCATTGCCTGCCGCGAACGCTGTTCATTTGCAGCGGGCGAAGCCGAACGAGAAATGGACATAGTACAGACTAATTTATTATGACCGATATTTCCGCACCGATTGCATGGTACCTGCCGGGTACATGAAGCCGCAGAATGCCCTCCGAAGCATTTAAAACATAATCCGTTATTTTTTATATATTCCTTCCGATTATAATTAGACATATTCCCGAACTTATAACAATTATTTAAAGTGTGACCCGATAATTGACAATAAAGACAGCTAGCGGTTTTGCCGGAAATATACCTACGATTATGGTTAGCCGAATCCGATTTATTGTAATTGTTATTACGTTCCGTTACATGTGCTGTGCGCGCAGGTTTGCGCACCTGTTCCGCATAGGACAATATGGGCTCCGAGTTAGCCGTATCAATTAATCGACATTCATTTTGCAAGAACTCAGTTAATTGATCAAAAGTGGGCAATTGCAAGCTATTACCGCCGTAAGATTGTTCAAACCGTGTTTTAATGTCAAGAGGTAATTTTGTTAAACTTATATGTAACAGAATATAACTCCATTCGTCCGTTGGGAGACCGAGATTCTTTAAAGCCCGCGTTGATTCCAATAATGGATTTAAGATTTTTATCCTAAGACCCAAACTCTTATTTAATACCGGTAAATGTAAAATCCGAGAAATGTATGAATCCGCTTGCAGCCGTTTATTTTCATATCTACCTCTCAGAATGTCCATAGCCGTGTCTAATGAACTATCCACCATAGGTAGGTGCCGGATCAAAGCCTGGGGTTCCTTTTCAACGTTTGAAAATAAGTAGTGGAATTTTTCCGTTTTAGAGATGTCCCTACGTGATAACACTAACGACGTAAACAGACTTATAAAACTCGTCCAGGAAAATACATCGCCGTCAAAGGAAGTCAGGTTTATCCGTGGCAAGCGTGATGATGCAACACTTTCCGTAGGTAAATGTGTGCCATCCAAGCTGGGACAACCGATGGCCACCGCATCGAGCTGGTTGTACACCTCCGTGGCCTCCCTATACTTCTCATCGTAGTCAACCGTTTCCAAATCCAAAGTTAAAATCTCTTCATACGCTTCCGTCAACGCCTTAAAATATTCCTCTAACTTACGTAACCGAGCCGATACTACACTAGAAGCGTAACTTTTACTATTAATAATCTGCAAGGTGTTTTTAAACCAATCGTATTTAATTTTAAATTTACTTTCCACTAACTTAGTAGCCATTATAACCGAAAACCGTTTGTCAGAAAACCGAAATGTAAGAAATTACGAATTAACTTCGTACTAAGAACAAAGAATGTACCGTTACAAAATGGCTGCCCTAACTAAACTCGCTATCTTTTGGGAATCCAATCCGAGGTCGATGGACCAAATTTTATGTTCGCGTAACTGAACCCTTCGATAAACTCTGTGGTACACTAGTCCTGGAATCCCTAACGAATTTAAAGTCTAGGAACAGGCATTGCACTCGCTCAATATGAGATAAACCACTCACCTGGCAATCCTGGGCTGAACCGGCTTCGAAGCAGCTGTGTCCGCAACTCTTCTGGCTGGCCAGCACTTAGACACCTTAAAACAGTCTGTCGCACACCGGAAAGCACAAAATCTAGTCCGTTGGAAGCGCTAATTTGTTAACTTTAACGATGGACGCACACCGAACGCGTCCTTGTTCCGTACCGAGCCGAAAGGTAATGTGTCAAAATGAAGCCTACGCGGGAATACATTTCTACCCGCGTATTTTTGACCGCCGTTGGGTTTTGCAGTCTACCTACATATTAAGAGATTACAATGCCTGAACAATATGAAATTTTTAACTTTTTACGTTTTCAAAGTTAAAAATTTCAGCCATTCCAAAACAACCTCGCGAGGTCTACACAACTCACAGTCACTTGTTTAATTGGTAGGTACAGTACAGGTATAAGTTATTTTTCGCTTTTGATCCCTGTTTTGTTAAAATTAATTTCTCAAGCAGATACTGGTATGGTATTCGTCATAGAGTTTACTGAATGTAACACAGTAACATTGTTTCATAGCCTTTGTGGTGCCTTTATACGACTATGATATGATAAGCTCATTGTATTACATTACAGTTACATCATACATATAATAAAGCGCTCTCAGAAGGGCGGAATATGACAAGAGGCAGCGAGGGCGTCTTAAGCTCTTGTCATGCATTGTTAAACTTCTGAATGGCAAACTCACGAACGGAACTGTTCCCCTGACACCACGACATTTTTGCCGCTGTAGAGTGCATTACATTTCGTGTATTATAGCTTTAGGGTTAGTTTTTCACTGACGGGCTTGGTACTCAAAAGGTTAATATATAATAATAATAATAATAAGTGTGCGGTCATGCATGTACAGCGGGGGGAAGTCGTAAATTCCGCGAACTTACAACTTTCTGAGACAATGTCCCTCAGGTCTATCTCCGAAGTCGAAACCTACAAGTACCTTGGTATGTCACAGTCATTGGGTATTGCGGACGGAGACATTAGACAGGCGTTGAAGGAGCGTTTCTTTTGTCGTTTGACAAAAGTACTTAACAGTCTTTTGTCCGGTGGCAATAAGGCGCGCGCCTTCAACGCTTGGGTGATGCCTCTGCTCACTTACTCCTTTGGCATACTAAGGTGGACTCAGACTGAGCTGGACGCCCTGGATACGAGGGTCCGTCAGCTGCTTACTACAAATCGCATGAGGCACCCACGCTCGTCAGTTATGAGAATGTACATCCCGCGTAAGTGTGGGGGCCGTGGCTTTTTAAACGCCAAGGACCTCCATAACCGCGAGGTGTGCAGTCTTAGGGAATATTTCCTAAACAACGAGTGTGGGATTCATCGCGATGTAGTAGCAGTTGACAAAGGCCTCACCTCTCTCTCCTTAGCAAACGAGAACTGGCGCAGACCAAAGGTGCTTAGCACCGATGACCGCAGGGCTGTATGGAAGAGCAAGGAGCTACACGGGCGGTTCTACAAGGCCCTTACGGGGCCCGATGTAGATCTGCTCGCGTCGGTGAGCTGGCTACGCTTCGGGGATCTCTTCGGGGAAACTGAAGGTTTTGTCTGTGCAATTGCGGACGAAGTAATGATGACGAACAATTACCGGAGATATATCCTGAAGGACGGTACGGTCGACATTTGTCGGGCATGCCGCCGTCCCGGTGAGTCACTCAGACATAATCTCCGGTTGTTCTCATCTTGCTAACGGTGAGTACTTGCACAGACATAACCAAGTAGCCAGGATCATTCACCAGCAACTTGCTCTTCAATACGGTCTTGTGGGGTCTGAGGTGCCGTACTATAAGTACGCACCGATGCCAGTTCTTGAGAATGGTCGTGCCACGCTCTATTGGGATCGATCTATCATCACGGACAGGACTATTGTAGCCAATAAGCCTGACATCGTTTTGGTAGATCGATCCAAGCGCCAAGCAGTGCTCGTCGACATCACCATCCCCCATGACGAGAACCTCGTGAAAGCCGAGAAGGACAAACTCAGCAAGTACCTTGACTTGGCTCACGAGGTGACCGCCATGTGGGATGTTGACTCGACGATCATTGTCCCGATAGTCGTTTCGGCGAACGGTCTTATAGCGAAGAGTCTCGACAAACATCTTAAGAGACTCTCGCTAGATGGCTGGATCAAGGGCCAGATTCAGAAGGCGGTACTCCTGGACACGGCGCGCATCGTCAGGAGGTTCCTCTCTCTGCAGCCCTAACCACCGGTAGCCTGGGCCCTGCCCCGCTGCCGGCGGCACCCTAGGTTAGGTTTTTTTTAGAATGTGTTTATATTTGTAATGTATTTTTTATATTTTACTTTTTATATAAATTTATTGTAAAAAAAACCTAGCCTAAGTACAAAAATGAATAAAGGGAATAATAATAATAATATACTTTATTTCGACCAACATGGATCATT
Source organism: Apotomis betuletana (assembly GCA_932273695.1). NCBI lineage: Eukaryota > Metazoa > Arthropoda > Insecta > Lepidoptera > Tortricidae > Apotomis > Apotomis betuletana. The sequence goes on from OW026307.1 coordinate 23,770,830, forward strand.
TTGTTAGTAACAATAAAAACTTGCAAACACTAGTGTTAGTAATTATTAACTATTTATCTATTTCTAATTACATGAATCATGCAACATTTATTCATATACAGGAAATCTAGCCTGTCCGCAATCATTTTCAGAATGCTGTTGGGGCTGTTCCTCACTCTGCGCACTAGGGACGTAGATCGCTTGCGCATAGTGGTATAAAAGCAATCCACGCGCGCCTCCGCGAACATCCCCGACGCACTACAAAATCTAGGCAGCCCCATCAACACTCTGAAAGCGTTATTGTATTGAACGCGCAGAGCGCTGTATCGTCTATGAGTATAATCAGCCCACAGGCTGCTTGTATAAAAAGTGGTGCAGTAGGCTCTGAAGAGAGTAATTTTTGCTTCGACAGAACAATGAGCAAACCTGCGGGCTATCATATTAGCTCTAACGGAAAGCGCTCTGCGCTCGCGCTCAATATCGGCGTCATCTTTGAGATCGGCTGTCACCATATGCCCCAAATACTTAAATTGGTCTACTATCCGAAGTGGATGACCGTTCAGCTTAACGCATGGAAACATAGGTGTCTTCTTGCCCTTGACCTTAAAAACGACGCATTCACTTTTGTTGATATTATATATCAAACCGTGACTAGCGGCATATTTCTCACATATGGATATGAGCCTGGAGAGACCACACGCTGAGGCGCTCAGCAACACCATGTCATCTGCGTAGCTGATGTTATTTACACATACTCCATCAATGTGGCATCCGATGCGGGTGTTGCTGAGCTCCTCTATGAGCGCATTTACATACAGGTTGAATAACTTTGGCGAAGTTAAACCACCCTGCCTTATACCGCATTCTAGCCCATATGGTTGGGAATATGATTCTGACCATCTCACGACGTTGACCTGGTTATGGTACCAGAACTTGAAGATACCCCTGACTTCTACGGGCATATTTATACTTTCAAGTTTCTGCCACAATACATCATAGTGAAGTAATAATCGTACCTAATTATACTGTCTAATTGCTTACAGGTCTGGAGCCATCCGAGAAGACCAAAGAGCACTCAATGTGCAAACGAGTCAAAGACCGCATGCGCGGATACTTCTACAAAACGAAATCAGCTCTACAGGCCTCCGACCTTTACACCCACTCCAAGAACAGCCGCGGGAAGAAGCTAGTCGACCAGTTCCTCACAGACCTACGGAAACTCCTCGAAAGCAACCGCTACAACGAGGATTACTTCAACAGGAAGTCCGAGAACAACCGCCTTTGCGACGAGCGGGGAGTCTTCCAGTGCGGAGGACTGTGGAACAGCTCCTCGTGCACGTACGAGGGCGACCACGTCATCAACCCCTACAGGAGCCGCGAGGAACGGATCATATTCCAAACCTGGAACTTGGATCACAAGATAGAACTCTCCCGGGCGATAATACCGAAGATCCTTGAGGCTATAGAGGCGGTGTACACCGGGCATGTGACCTGTGTCCTCTGCGAGCATGCTGGTGTGGGGACCCTGGAGTCCGACAGGTAAAATAATGAATGAGGGTGTGTTGTTCAGTGAGAACAGGGACGGACTGAAAACCGGCGCTGCGCAGACATCTGGCTGTCGTAGGTTGGTGTCCGTTCCTTTTGCCACACGGAATAATTTGGGGTGAACAATGTAATATAGAAACTACTGCCAGTCTCAAACATATTAAAATACCTACGATTCATGATGAGAATCGCGTACCGATTCGAAACATGTCGAGCAATATTCGACTTCTACGACGTGAGTAAAACCGTTTCGTAGGTAGTAGTAGGTAGGTATTTTAAATGTAATTATAATCGGCGTGTATTTCACCGGGCATCTATAAAAATAAGAGTAACCTAACCTAACCTACAAAAATAATAACTTGGCATTTGTTCCAAATGATAACCCATTATAGTCTATTTGCTTATTCCTTGTGGGCATGTGCACAAATACGTGAGGTTCAATAGGGGGACGGGGTCACGAAAAAATCACGATATATCTCGTTGGGGTGGGGGGAGGGGAGTATAAGGAGACCTCACGTGTATGTTTCCACAGTGAACGAACTAAGAAAAAGTCTAGTCTATATTTTGTTCTCGGTTTTGTTAAAAATAAGTCTTCACTTGTTAAATGCATCAAAATAGCGAGTCTATTTTACGAAATTTTGACGGAAAAAAAATACACGTGAGGTAGTGAGGGGGAGGGGGGGGTTTGCAAAAAACCTCACCAAATATCACCAGGGGGGAGGGGGGATCAAAAAGTAGCCGAAAAAACCTCACGTGATTTGTGCACAAGCCCTGTACAGTCAAGGAAATTGAAACACGTACCTTTTTCGCTCTTGTAACTATGACACTAAAGGTCACGGTAGTTAGTATACTGCCTCTTGGTGTGGCAGTAAATGTTGTTATTTCTTTCAGGTACTATTTGCAGATATTCACGCGAGACAACCTGAAGCTGGTGCACATCGTGTGCCACTACAAAGGCAAGCACGACGCCGACTCGGGCGTGTACACTCTCTGCAAGAAGTGCAGCCCGCTAAACCTTAACTACAACTGAATGCCATGGGTTTGTTTTAGTTGAATTCACAGGTAGCAAACAGGCTGTATAACTGCTTATACTTCATCCATTATAACACTAATCTAAAATATAAAACTGTATAAGTGCTATGCAGGCTGTGTGCTACTTGTTTCTTGAGGTGTTCGATAAATTAATATCGGACAATAAGCATTTTCTGGCATTGCTCAACCGAAATCTGGAATTATTCGTGGTTAACCCCTCGTGCGATCGTGTCGGATCCGTGCGGGACATTTGAACCTTACGTTAAAATATCAGTTATTTCAATTTGATTAGCAAATGTTTGACATCGCATTCGAGGGGTTAAGTATGCATAACAGAATGCAATTTTTTTATAAGTTTCGCTCGGATGCTATACATCTCTAAGAGATTCTACTCTTCAAATTAGTGTTAGCACTGACAATACACATGCTCAGTGTGCCAAATTTACACTACTTATTGGTGGCACGAATAATTGACTCTGATATTTATTCATACATCATTCTGTGTATGCTACAGCATGGTTCATTCCTTTATAAGTTAATTATAGTGGAGACTAAGAATGAGGAATTGTTATAAATAGTCTGAATTTTATGAGCTTTAGTCATCTTAATATTAAGTTTAAAAAGCAAAGAGTTTGCCAATTAACGGATCCTATAAATTCGATTTAACATCTAAATAAGAAAGTTCTGTTCAACTCTTTCAAACGGCAAACTGTAATTTCATTTATTCGTGCCATGTATTATTACATTTTAAGTAAAAATAATATGATACATATATAACATACCTATAGATATTTTCGCTATATTTCTGCTATACAAATACATGCTCACCTGTGATAGGTAATTGCAATTTATGGAGATGGTTATACATATAGTGGGTGACGGATCGTAGCCAGAGGTTGCTTTGTAATCGTGTTATATTATTACGTAGTGTTGTAATGGATTTTATTATCTAATGAGTTATTGGGACGAATTTATTCGTAGTGTTAGTTAGCCCTGAGTAGCCCGTATTCAATATATTTAAAGAACTTCAAATAAATTTTCGGATATTTTGATGAGCGTGGAAATTCGGCCTTTGGACAAGTGTATGTACACTTGTCACAACGAATCGGGGACAAAATTATCATGCAATTTTATTTTATACTAAGAAATAGATGACGATGTATAAAAATTATGTTACTGAATGTTATTTTAATGTTTCTATATGAATTTAGGTGCCAAATTATAATAGCGAATTTTATCTAGATTCCTAATTTGACAAGGGTTAACTACTCAGCCGAGAGGCAAACTAGGATCTCCATTATTTGAAGTAGGTAATTGTTATCGTTGTTGCTCTAGCGGCATATTTTCTATTCCTTCTTTGATCTCCTCCCCTCGATAGCTTAGACATAAGACTGTACGCTTTAAGTTGTTTTTTATTCATATTTTATTATATATTTCTATAGGTTTTTAGATGTGATTAGAGAACGCGAAACCTATTTTTTGTCCTACAGATAATCGGTTTTAAATTAACAGATAAAAACCGGTCGTTGACTTTGATAAACTCATATTTAACTGTTTCTATAACCAACAAATATGGTTTGCTGAAACCTATATTTACATACGAAAGGCGTATTTAACATGATTACTTAGTTTACAGTGATAATGATAAACTGATGGAAGAGATATAGTGCATTTCCATATTTTTTTGTCGAAAAAGCTTGTTCTAAGCATGTCACCTCTATCAACGGTGAAAAAGTTGAAAAGGAAATATAAAAACGAGCTTGGCCGACAAAATACGATGGAAAACATCAGAGTTTTTACCGGTTTTACTGTAGGAGAACCGGTTTCGCGTTCACTGATAGCGATGTTCCGCTGAGTTACCGGTTGTGTACACTATGGTTGTTCCGGTGAAATATCAACTTGTTTTTGAAGTCTTCAATTATACACATTTGTAAAATATAATTCTACGGTCACATTTAACCTCATTGTTATATACAGGGTTCTAGATAGCCGTAAACAATTCACAGAATTATAAAGGAGGGTCGGTTGTGGGTTGCCTTCCCAGGATACAGTTTGTACCAAATGGTTTTATTCATTACACATCAATTATAAATTAATAATTATTGCTTAGATTCAAGAACGATCAGAATGGCCGTGTTTCCCATCAAAGGGCCATGATATTATAAAAAGATTGAGTTTTAATTAAGTATTGATGAAAAAGTAGCCGAAAAAACCTCACGTGATTTGTGCACCTATACGGTATTGGACTATAGTGAAAATAAATTATATAATTGAAACCGCCAAACACACGTTCAAACACAAAAATATACGGAACCAAAGAAACTATTACTAACTTTTGGACACAACACTATTCTTAACCCGTCAAGCGTCCAGTAGACTAACGTTAGTCTACAGCAATTTTGTGCCGGTAGCGTCCAGTAGACACACGCTAGTCTACAGCCCAAACCGCTCATTGGATCAATTTCTCTGCATCGATTCGTTATGGTGGCAGCTTGATAGATATTTTAATATCCAACAACAGCTATCAGAGCACACAAATTTGATTTTTAACCAATCAGAATCCTCAATAGTGACGTGTAAATATTTTTTTTTCTCTACATTGGCGGAATTCGTCCGCCATTTCGAAAATCACTTGCATTTGAGGTGTCGTGTCGTGTAATAAATATGTCCAAATCTTTTAAACGGAAAGTGTTTACCTATATTATGTATTATATATCAAATTACTGGCAATTAAATAAGGTTTTCGTTTTTAATGTTAAATTTAGCCGCACGACATTGTTTCCTAGTGAAAAAAGTCCTCAAGTTTGAATGACGCAATAATTTTGCAATGATGGCCGTCGTAATTCATTTGTTTCCTAATTTTCAATTGTTCAAAACCTTACGAACAAATAATACTTTTATAATACACTTTCTCTGGATTTCATTTCATATATTAGATTGGTGTAAGGTCTTGGGAATTTTGATAGATTTATGATTTTGTTCAAACAGTGCTCAATTTCGCGGCAAATCCGCCATGACAGTTGCGATTTGGGCGGCGTAAGTTTGTAGCGTGCGCGCACGTTCTCGTAAATAAATATTTGTTGTGAAGTAATTATTCGGTGTTTAGTAGTGAATTTACGTAAAATTGACGCATAAACTAGCCAGTATCATTTTAGTGTATGTAAAATGTGATATGTGGTTTTAAATTGAGTGTAAATTGTGAATGATTAGTGACGGATGTGACGGAAAGCGAACATCTTGGAATATAAATAAATCTACATCTCACTACAAGTAAGTGCGGCTATTATAACATATTGTGCCGAATTCCAAATTTATCTAGCTCTCTAACGATATATAACACATCTCATATAATTATTCTCGGGGTAGGTAAAATTCCCATCTTTAGCGGAAATTCAGCCGTTTCTTGTTTGTATGGGACATTTCGCGGTGTTTTGTTCTAGGAAGGTCTGACACTTGACGGGTTAATTGGACAAAAACTAAAAATAAGATGTGTTTTGACTACTGCTTTTAATGTCGTCACAAGCCAGTATCTTCATAGAAACTTCATACTAACAAATCGTTTTTGACATTTCATAGAGATTAGCTGAAATCTATTGTAATATACTTGGGCAAACGAAATTTCAAGTGGACAGGCAACCCAGATGAAAAGTTAGAAATGAAATGGTCGAATTTGCGATAGATAGCGAATAAAGTTGTTGATGGAATTAATCTGTCCATAATTTGTTTATGTTAATAAATTTCGGAATGTTACGATAAATCAACTTTTAAAAATATTAAATCAAGTCGAAAACTTCGCTCGTTCCCTAAATATCAGAATGGCAAAATACTAGATTGCCGATTTACCCGATTTCTGAAATACCAGATTTCTAAAACACCAGTTTTTTATCTGGTGTTTTTTGAAATCTGGTATTTCAGAAATCCGGTAAATAAATTGCCATTCTGATATTTAGGGAACGAGCGAAAACTTCACATGCCCTGTGTCACCTCGCTCGTCAAACGAACAATTACCAAGTAGCATATAAGACACACAAAATAATCAGCCAATTATATTCTTAATCTCTATAAATGTAAAAGGCTATTTTGGTATTCCACTTGGTTCAAGAGTGAATCTGCTACCAGAGTTCGAAAACGCGTGTTAACTTATTCTGATTTGACCATTTTTGGAATGCTGTTTGTCTGTTACGATATCCGTGCCAAAATTTGATCCATGTTTTAAACTAGATTATATATTTTTATCACTAATGAAATTTAATAAAAATCTACTAAGGCACTCCCCAATAGGCAGCCTGCGTATCCAGACTGCCTAATGCACGGGGTGCTAAAAATTGTATTAATAGCTTGTTTTCGAACTTCGGAGTCGACCAGGCGTACCAGGACAAATGAAGTTTCGCAGACTCTATTAATCTCGATTTTCTTCGGGGTTCATGGAAGACCTATAAAAGAATCTATAAACCTTTTTAGTAGCTTTGTTATATAAAATGTTAATAGTTTATCGTATGAATTGTAAAGGATGGCAAGAACGCGGGTAGGTTAAGAACAGTGTTGTAGAGTGCTCGAGCCTCGAACTTTTACCTAATGAAAAATACGAAGACACTAAAATAATCATTGACCGAATTTCACTTGTTCGAAAACTGTTCGACACGACATACTAAGATAGTCAAAATTATTTTCCTTATTAATAATTCGTTACTATAAATCGGCAACTATTATAGTAAGTGTCAGACTATTTTTTTTGATCATACACTATGTTGAGTGTTTTTTTCATATGCCTCGCCATAATTTTTTGTATACGTATAAAGGTAACCTAGTACAATAACATAATTTACCTAAGCAGGGTCATTTCAAAACTAGGGCCTGCATAACTGAGATATTTCCGTGTACCGGGAATTTCCGGAACCACCACTAAAATTTTCCGATCTTCAGACCCTAGTCAAAAACCTGTGGCAAATAAGGCACGGAGACGTGCGGAATCGACCAATCACAAAATGAAGCGGAGCTGAGATACAGATATCAACTCAGGTGATTGGTCTATTCCACTCGTCTCCGCTCCGCCCCACTTCAGTGGAGACGCACCCTTAATGTGTCATTTTGTAAACGTTGAGTGGACTTGAGTGTAACGTGGCCTAGATTGTTCCTTGCTAGAAGAAGTTGGGTATCATGATGGGAAGAAGTAGATATGAAAGTTTAACTGAAATGCCCTTATACTTAGGGATAAGTTCGCCTTTGTACCTGTGTTATTTGTTACTGGATGTAAATAATTTTTAACCGTTTTTGTGTACAATAATGTGTTTACACACATGCATAGGCTCGAGCATTCAACAAGATAGGATAATGGAATAATTCTGTTATTTGGTATCACTCCAACAGTCTCTCTGAATAATATCAGTACGGTGTAAGCTTCACTTCAAACAGCACATCACATTCCATTAGAAATCGGACTATGGGCTATCAGGCAATACCGCTAGATGTCAGTAGCACGTATATTGTATGTTCCCTTTTTAGTATGAAATATCATCATCACCAGTGTTTGTAAAATGCGAGCAAAATTAATTAAAGGGAGGGCCGTCACTGGCTGTCATTTTCATCAATATTCTCGCATCCGTGATGGGTTTATGCGCTTTCAGTAAAGCGTCTTCGCTTTATTAAGTTACTTATTGTATCCGGAAATGAACGTAGAGTGTGATCCCGACTGAGATTAAGTAACATTTATTGTCACCTAAAGTTTTATGAATTTCACGTAAATGTATAGTCCGTAAACCGACTTTACAGACAACCAATTTGTTTTTATATCAATGTTTCATATCGTTTTATTTTCTGCGTCACTGCGCTACTGACTTCTAACCGTTTTATGCCCGGTAACCCTCATTGCCATCATAATAAATAATCCTATATTATAATGAGAATATTATTATACCAGAAATTCTATTTTGTGACAAATTGTATACTATTTAGAAATAGTTTTTAGTGCAATAGCAATATTAATGTGTAAGGGTAGCTGTTTGTTGATGCCTGTTGCGGATATTCTTTAAATTATCTAAACGAAATAGGTATGTACACTTTTCAAGATAGTGAATACTTTAAAGATAGTGAGAAAATAGATAGTTGATCTAAAAGATCGTACAAATTATTATGAAATTTATTTTTTTATCTATCACTAAAAGTGCAGTAAGATAATGTCTAATATTTTTATACTAAATTTCCTAAAACATCAGAAGGCAATCGTGACTTATATATACATATATATGTATATAAAAAAAATCAATAATGCTTTATGAAAAATGAACAGACTTTTTCTGGTTAAACTTTTAGCCGCCCAAGTGCGGCTAGAGGATGTAGATGCGATAGATACGTTTTTGTCTGCCCAGTCCTTTTTATTTTTATCTGAGTATACCTAATAAAATTAGGAAATGTATTCGGTAAGTCGGCCACAAGGTCCCAGATTGTTAATCTACCGGCATTTCCCAAAAGTACACATGTTGAGAAGAAAGCCGAAAGAAACGCAATAGTAACATCTTTTTGTAAATCCAACTTAATAGTCAATTACATTTATGTCAAAATACATACGAAACGGGTTTACCCACGTCGTAGAAGTCGAATATCGCTCGATATATTTCGATTCGGTTGGCGATTCATCATCAGGAGAACCGATCATTCGCGGCGGCGGCAAACCGAGCACAACATTTATGTTACAACTGGTACATAAGTACCGTAGGTTATGAGATATCCGAACAGGCATCGGCTGGCGTTGGTAGCAATAACGTAGACGGTTGAGGTAGACGCTTCCAGTATAGCTTTAGTGTGCTTGTGTAGTGTAGCTCGATATACAGTATTATACCTTCTCCTCGCTCTAGCGTACGAGGGCTTTACCGCACGAGCCTGTTGCACCAACGTGCTTTAAATAGAAAACTAATGTGAGACACAAATTAGGTATTTAAATTTCGAATTATGCAGCTATTACACTCTCCTAAATTAGTCACTGACGCGAGGGATAGAAAAAGCGATATGTGAGACGGGATCACTCAAAAATTCCGAAGTTTCATTTATCAGAAACCATCAATATTCCGAATTTTCAAAAATCCGAAAGTCGCGAAACGTTCATTTTCGCCATGGATCATTATGTTACATAATATAATTAGGTTAGGTTAGGGTTAACCCCTTGCCGCATATATAAATTTTTTTTTTTTTCGAAATTGAACTTTAATCTGTGTCAATAAGGTCGACATTAATAACTGTCGTATGTGGCTTCGTATGCGGTAAGGGTTTAAGTAGGTATATGATATCCCAAAAAAACTAAATATTTCATCAGAACATGATTTTCGGAATGATGATGCATTCGGACAAATGAAGCTTCGGAATATTGTAGTGTATCCATGTGAGACACGTATGGAGATAACTCCATCATACTCCTTCGTATTGCTACACTCTTATCTTATCAGTGACTAATTTAGGAAAGTGTAATAGCTACATTACTCGTTTACGATACATATTCCAATTCGTGAACTATAAACATGGACGTTCATGAACACAGCGCGCCCGCAATGTATTAAATAAAACATTCAATCTGTTTCTGCAACTGAGCATTATTAATAGTTATATGATTCTACGAACTTAGATTATGTCGACAATATAATACAAGCTATAAGGATTTGCTATACTTCTACAATCTATAGTTTTATAAAGATGAGCAATTTCATCTGGACCAACAGAGCAAGTCCAGACTTCCGGAAATTTACTCCTGTGGCGCGGAGATAATCCCATTAGCGGGTTATACTCCCATACAAAGTCTGACTACTGGTAGTGAGGGTTAACAGCTCTGATACAGTTCAAACATTTCTAAAAAAAAGGACTTTCGGAACCGCATTATTTAGCCTGGCTGAACACAAGAAGGCTTGCTTAAAAAAAATACTGTTTTTAATTAATTCTGTTATTTACATTGTTTTGGGTTAAGTTGGGGTATACGATCATTACTTAAAATACTAGCTGACCATACCGCAATTGGACATAACTACGTAACAGAAGTAATTTTTCCGATTTTAGGCTAGCTCTATAGAGTCGACCTAAGTACAGCCAAATGGAATTGCGAGTTTGGATCATTACGTTCATGGAAATGAAAGCTAAGGGTGCTGCCTCACTGCGAGGATTCGCCTGTTCGCGTGTATTGTAAAGACAAATGCTCGCAGTGAGAGACCACTAAGGATACGTTTGAGTGCCAAAGTTACTATGCAAAGTCATGATCAATTGATCACCGTCCAAAGACAAAATTGATGTAATAAAATTATTGTAAGACTTAATACTTTATGCCGTTTTCTCATTTAACGTTTCATAAATTAGTCATTTAAAAAAAACACGTACATAGTTAAGGGCTTTAATTAAAACAAAACTTAATTGATTCCTTTGTGTAACGATAGTTACCCATAGGTACATTTTGTATGAGTAAATTTCGTAACACAAAAGAAGCGATCGTAATTTTGTTTTCATTAAGCCTTTAACTATGTAGGTACCTATTTGTATAGAATCTTTTTATCGATTCACATTTTTTATGTGGTAATACCACATTTTTCATTTTTATAAATAATGACACAAAGGTAAATTAAGAAAGAAAAATTGAATGCGATCTACTACAATCGAAGCGGGGTTTGAACCCGCGACCTCTGCGTTTCCGGCGCATTGCTCTTCCAACTGAGCTATCCGATCGCTACGTCTATCACACCAAATCTTTCATCCCTTACCTAATTCTTTACGCTACTGGAGCGCCCTCTGCGTCATATATGTTTTTGAAATGCTTATGCGCATTAGCCATACCCTAGGATGTGCGTTTTACACACACGATCCCCAATCCCCATTGCTTTACAGCAAGTGTGAAGACTGCGAGAGAGATTCAATTTTTCTTTCTTAATGTACCTTTGTGTCATTATTTATATGTAGGTACCTACATGTTTTTTGAAAATTCATACTACTACTTTTTAATTAACTATACACATGGATTAGAAATGTTAATATGAAATAGAATAACGTTCTGTTATATAATTGCGGTGGTATAAAACCTACTTTCAAACTGTGTAAGGCTGCCTGTTCACAGAAGCAGAGCTGTGTAAAATGGACCAATCACATTGCTCAGATTTAAGTGCTCTTTCGGGCTTCAAAAAGACGCAGGCTGATTGGTTAATTGTCTCTGTAGTGCACAGGCAGGCTTAACAATACACTAAGCATTTCAAGTACACACTGTAAATAACCTTGTAATGCCCTACAAATACTATTGTGTAAATTCAAATCAATTTCAGGGATGCTCTACCAAAATGTCGCTTGCACAACGGCTATAGCCGGAGACCTTCAAAATACGCACCCAATAAAGAAATAGTACATTACATACCTAGTGCGGTGAATTCTAAATGTCCCAGACCAGGTGTTTGTATGCGATCTGGGGCTTTTTGAATTACCGTCCGTGGTTTGTGTAAAGTTTTTCGTCTGACCTTGGCTAGGAAGTGAGATTTTCTCTTCGGGTAGTAGGCAGAAAATACCACTTACAGTCCGACCAAAAAGAGTAGAAATTAAAATGTGGCAATACTGTAGTGTCGTCCCCGTTTTCTTATATTGATTAGAAAGGGAGAACACTACAGTATGGCCACTTTTTAATTTCTAGGTACTCTTTTTAATCGGACTGTACGGCCTAGGGTGACGTAAATTAAATTACGTAAGCGACTTTCTGGTGGAATATACCCTGTGGCCCCTTCAATAGGCATTTTAATAGGCCATTGGGCGTTACTTGGTTGTGGTGGGGCGGGGGTGTCGGTAAAGCCCTGTGTCTGCGCACGTAGGTGCGGTCTGTTGGCAACTGTGTGGAACTAGTCCAGCGTTCATTGTTGAAGGAATAAATAATTATCATATATTGGACATTGCGTTTTGATTACATGTCGCCAATACATTCTCTTAGGGCCTGGCCACATCACCTCGGCACGTGACAGCGCACCGAAAAACGGCGCGGTATCGTGGATTAGTTCAGGATAAAAAACGCAGTGCTTAAATGGCGCCACAATCGCACCCCTAAACCGACAAGAAAAAAACTGCTTGAAAATATACTGCATGGTGATGAATTATGTAATGTAAAAGCTATTAGAAATCACGAAATCCATTGGATTCGACTGATGCGAGTTGTGTAAAACTGGTGGCTGTAAAATGATGTCCCTTGATGTTGATTGGTGGAGACCTTTTCCAGCTGCAGACGCCTCTTGGCTAATATGATTGCCATGAACAGTATGGCTCGTGCAAAAGTAAGATAAGTAGGATGGGACTCAAATAAAACGAAATGTCAGGATAATAGTCTTATATTGAATAGAACATACCTAAAGCGTATTGTTTATTACACTTAAAAGCTGGACATTTTAGTACCCCAACAGTTTAATTAATTAAAAAATACAAAAATAAATAAAACAATAATACCTACATTAAGTCGAGAAATACAAAATGAAAAATAAAATAGGCGGAATCACTCTAGTTTACGTACTTTCCCTCGTATTATATATGCTAATCAAGTAATTTAATTCAAACCAACTGATATTTTAACGTAAAGTTGAAATGGTCCGCACTGACCGTGTTTAAGTATACGAAGGGTTAAGGCAACACTTAAAAAACATTTTATTGGTGTGACAGGAAACTCCGCCGAGCAATTCTTTTCTCAATTACTACATGTAAAAGTACTAAAATGTCCGCCTAGGACCGAGGTGATTATTTCAGCGTTTCAGCTATTTGTCGAAACTCCATATGACCTGACGTCATTCTCGGTTCTCTTGAAGAACTTATGGCTGCAAATTGATTGCGTTAATAACCCATTAATAAAACGCTGTAATAATAACCCGTCTAGTTACACTAGAGGTGTCTCGTTCTCGAAAACGTTTCCTGGTTCGTATAAGATATTACATGTTGCACGCCTATATGAGGCAGAATTCACATGTTTCAAGATTCGATAAAATGTCACCTAATTGTACACACTTGAATTCTCGCAAATGAATGATTTTCTATCATTCATTTTCATTCATATGGAAAATGTTCTCGAGAATGTTCTTTCCGCATACAAATCGGGAAACGTTGTCGAGAACGGCACCTCTCTCTGGCTCCGCACACACGGCTTCTTGTGGCCGCGACAGTACATATGTCTCTATTACACGCTACAGGTGAGAAAAAGAGAGAGGTACTGTCGCGGCCGGGATCCTCTTCCTTTACAGAAAAACGCATCACCGAATGATTCATTCAGAAATCTTGAAAATATCAACCTATAGATTAGGTTAGGTTTGGTTTGTGTTATAACATTCCAAAAGATTTTATGGTTTCAGAAAAAAAATCTTTCGAAAAATGAAATTTCTATGAAAATTTTTTTTGGGTAAGTGCGAGTCTGACTCGCGCATGAGGGGCTCCGTACCTTAATCTATAACAAGTTTGTTGTATGGGAGCCCCCCTTAAATATTTATTTTATTTTATTTTTAGCATTTGTTGTTATAGCGGCAATAGAATTACATCATCTGTAAAAATTTCAACTGTCTAGCTATCACCGTTGTTGAGATACAGCCTGGTGAAAGACGGACGGACAGTGAAGTCTCAGTAATAGGGTCCCGTTTTTACCCTTTGGGTACGGAACCCTAAAGATCGATGAAACGTTTGTTTATAAACAAGGGTAAAGGGTCGCGGCCACTAGAAGCCGCGGCGTGCGCCGGCAGCGAGGCGGAGCTCACCGCCGCTTGCGGCCGCCCGTCTTCTTGCCGGGGTTGCGCTGCCCGCCGCCGGCCTTGGGCTTCTTAGCGGAGAACTTGGTGGGGTTGCCCGCGCCCTTGCCTTTGCGCGGCTTGCCCTTTTTAGGCCTCTCTGACATCTTTTCTTCTGATCGCCTGGTTATAAGAAAAAAAATATTGTTATAATAATATTCGCAATACAAGATATATTCGCAATAGTATTAGTAGACGAATCACCAACATAGTTATAATTTACTATCGCGCTAGCATGAGGCTGATATTTACTCTTATCTGGAAATTAAACTGAGTTATCATATTCATCAGGCCTCTCTCTCTCACTCGGCACTTTGGGCTGTGCTTTGAAGATGAGCCCAGGACCCCCGATCTCACCCAATAGCTCCCAAAAAAACATACCTAGGTGACGGTTTTCAAGGCTTTAACTATGGAGTGCCTAGAGCCCCGGCATGCTTTAAGATAAGACAGCATGCCTTTATATTCATAGTAGTTTATTTCAACGAGTTAGGATACCAATGAAACAAAACGCTACCTATAATAAGCCGCAGTGAATGGTGTCAGGTAGCTGACTTCAACCACTTATCCATGTTTTATAATGTGTGTTCATTTGTCTATGAAAAGTATGGAATGAAAGGTATATTTTGTTCTACTTACTGCACTTGTTCGTTAGCAATATGCTTCGCCACAGCTTTGTCCATATCGATCTTAGGCCGCTTGCTCAGGATGCTGTCGAGCAGGTTCAGGTTGTTCTCGCGCTCCACCTGCGCCGTGGGCACGGGCGGCCGTCTCTTCCTGTCCTTGCCGGGGATCAGCTCATGTACCCCCTTGCCCCGGGCATCCTTCTCCTTGGGGAGCCGGTCCTGGAACTTGCCCAGGGACGCTGTGGAAGCCCGGGCTACTGTTGCTGCTGTTGCTAGCTGGAAGCAGATGTTGGAAATATTTGTAATTGGTAGTTTCTCAAGACTAACTTTTTATAACCTAGAATTGAAGTTAGGTTATATAATGTACTAAGATGACAGATTGAGATCTGTTAAACCCTTTTGAATAATAGGAAGTATTACACTAGTCAGCACCTCTAGCACAACAGTGAGACGCCACTCTTCCTCGCGCGAGTTATACTACCTATGTTTTACTGTACAGTACTGTGAGAGAGTGACGGGTGATGCTATGTTGCGCGACATGAGTCGCAAACCATAGTTGTGGTAGTCGGGCTGTTCTCTTTATTCATACCATGATATCACAACAGAGTCAATAAGAAAGTTAAGAGGTGTGAAAAGTATTCCTTTTAAAATGCTGATCGTTTAGACATTTTTTTCTACGATCAAACATGTTTCTTAACATATTATTGATGTTACTACCTAGAACAGGGCTATTGGGATTTATTGGTATACATTTCAAACGTACTGTTTGAATTTTTCATTGATAATTTTTGTTTCAAAACCTACTCGAAATTGACAAAATTCACGCGGGAAATTAGTTTTTTCAACTTATTTTCGACTGCACGCAATGAAAGCATGAAATAGCTATGTTACTACCTAGAACTCGGGGAAAAGTATTATTCACTTCAAAAAGTTGCTTGAAATTATCAATATATTTGTCATAATATAAAAAAATAAATTTTAAAAGGAATAAGACCTCTTTAAATTATATGAGACCTAGATAACTCCCGTGAGTCTCTGACATATTAAAATACATATGGAATGGGGTTTACTCACAAAGAAATCCGTCCACATCTAGCAGCCCGTTGATGCGCCTTATCGTCAATTAGCCACTGCCTTGATTGATTAATATACCTCCTGATGATGAATCGCAAACTGATTCGAAATATGTCGATACAATATTTGACGTGATTCAATCTGTTTTGTACGTATTTTAATATATATTTTACCTGGTTAGCTGAAGCTTTATCAGAAGTGACCGGCAGGCCGACTCGCGGAATCTTGACTTTCCTGGCACGGGCAATGTTCTTCAGCCTTTGGAGCTCATTCTTGGCCACCTTCTCAGACTTGGCCTCTGCTTTCTTTTCATACATGTCCGTCATGGGGTCTACGTTCTGCGGGACCTCTATTAACCAGTTCTTCTCTTTTTCTGCAGCTGCTTTCTTAAATCTGTTGTATTGTAAAAAAAGGTTGTTACAGTTATGTTGGTGTATTTTGTTTTGACCAATTATAGATATGCAAAAGAGTATGAGAAGCATACTTGCATTGAGTTTATGAATATGCTTTAACTAGTTATTATAAATTTTAGTTGTACAGTAACCAATGATTGTGCAATAAAAGACAATGGGTGTTCAGTTCAAAAGGCAGTCAGGTTCGACTACTTGTTGAGGCAGAACAAAAAAAAATGAGATGGAGAAAATAACCGATACTACAAGATTTAGCAAAAGGCATAACAATCAAGTTAATAATAAATAAATAAATATCAGACAATTTCACACAAATCGATCTAATCCCAAATTAAGCTCATAAAGGCTTGTGTTATGGGTACTAGATGACAATATACATACTTACCTATATAGATAAATAAACACTTAAATACATAGAACAACCCAAGCACAAATATTTGCCCTGGCCGGGATTCGAACCCGGTACTGCCGGCTCAGTAGGCAGGTCTCTACAAACTGAGCCAACCATACTGAAATTGTATTGAGTGGAATTTTTTCTTACCCATAAAGTGGTACCCATTTCTGCAACTGCTCATCCCATTCCAGTTTATCCTTCTTCTTCTTGGTGATGCCTTTAGACTTGGCGAACTCTTGCCACTTGGTAAGAGGCCGGGGCTTGGGCACGGGCTTGGCTCTCGGCAGCGTGGTGGCCGGCTCTGGTAGTTTGACTACTATAGCTTCTTCCACCCTCTCTGTCGGCAGCTCCCATATCTTATTCAACAGCAATTGAGTGTTGTCCCGAGATAGTGACAATAGGTATTCATCTCGACTTTTGTTGTTGCTGTAAGGAAATAAAGATATTTTATTTTAAATGTTGTTCTAAATTGTTGCCTGAAAGCTTCAGCTTGATAGACTGTCAGTTCAAGTAACACTTGTTATAACAGGATTAAATACTGGTATTCAGGTGCTATATAAAATACTTGCATCATATATTAATTTGAGTACTTACTTTAATTTTTTTGAGTCCAGGTCATTCGAATCAAACGCAAGAAGTGTTCCGATGTCAAGCTCCAAATCTAAGTGCTTTTCTACGGTGATTGGCTTATATTTCTCCGCTTTTTTCTGTTCCTTTTCTAAAATTTCATTAACTATATCCATTTTTGTAAATTAAATCAACACATTGCACTGTATACAAATGTTTAAAGGAATTCTAACCTAACTTGAATTGACGTTACTGTCAAACACGTGTATTACTATAAAGATATTCAAGCTCTAGTAATAAACGCTCGTATATTATGAATTGTTCCTCGGCACAAAAGACTTTATGAAAGTTGTTATTTCCGGTCTGGGTGTATAGTGTTACCAATCAATTTCCCCCCAAATTCCTTATTTTGAGGGAATTATAATTAACATACCAGCAAAACAGTTTTATTTTTATTTTAAGTTAAAAACAAATATTTGAAAATGAAAAGTGCAAATACTTTAAACACTCATCTAAAATACACACGAATATTAATTTTCGTTTACTTAAAATAACATTGTATTAAGCATAACAAAATAAATTTTATTTATTAAAAAAAACATTCGAATTAAGTGGTAAAACCACTTAAAACCCTAAAACCTACACTAACCTAACTCTAGCCAAGGTCGGTCATTGGCGGAAAATGATCCCAAGATGCTGGCGGCGTTTCCCCGCTGCACAGCAATACTGAGCCTTGTCCGAGAAACGCGCCAGCTCTGGGATCACAGGTAGTTCGTATATGTTTTTTTGGCCTTAAAATAATTCTATACATTTTAAAGCACCATGAGTGAGGACTGTGAGGAGTTATTAAATTTTAGCCTGGTATTATTACTTCTGTCAGTTCTGTCATAACAAGTAACAAATACATACGAAGCAAAACTCTAAACTAAAATTATTTCCTGATTTCTTTTAAATAATAAATAACACCAGACCTGTAAAATTATAATTATCTTTACTCTTCTATTAAACTTGTAACATATTGTGGTGGAGACATGACCGCTGATGCAGATAAGGTGTATAGTTTCAAAACAGAAAACAAATTTATAGCCAAGAGTGGGTGCAAAAAACGGATGTGGAGATCATTAAAGCAAATACTAACAGCAGAACGTAGTTTACCGTGGCCAAATGATATCGTACTTTGTAAGTATTTTGTGTTTCGGTCCAAATGTGTACTCTCCTGGCATTATAAATTATAATAGTTCAATGTGTGCATAATGTTACCTTTATTTAATTGTATGCAATATCAACAACTAAGCTATATTCTGATGTTTACAGATTATTCCATTAATGCTCCACCGACATTCAAACCCACCAAGAAGTACTCTGACATCTCCGGCCTCCCAGCTCCCTACATAGACCGTCACTCAAAACTGTTCTACAGTAATGCAGAAGAGTTTGCCACTGTGAGAAGTTTGCCCATGGACATCACAGCAGGATATTTGCAGCTGCGAGGAGCAAACACTATTGTAGGCTAATTTTTAAATGTTAAGTTTAAATGTGAAACCCATCAATGAGCATTTCTCAAAAAGTTTGTACAAAATTAAGACAGAAAATTAGAGTCCAATATATTTTTCCTATTTTGTTACCAATTATTTAAGTAATTTTATATCGGTGTTATGGCTATGTTCGATAAGGTTCTGTTATGTTTATACTTTTTTAATTGTATATAATCTGATCAATGTACTGGAAATTACAAAGAAAATTGGTAACAAAATACGAAAAATATAATTGAACGTTAATTGACGTCTTAATTATAATTATGTACAAACTTTTTGAGAAATGCACCAATATGACTGTGTAAAATTATGCATTTGGTATGTACTGGTTTTCATGCAATATGGACTAAAATCAGGTGTTGAACAACTTTAATGCTCTAAACGACAAATTAAATCTAAGAATTAAATAATACCAATAAAAATATTTGATTATTTAATGCCTGTATAAATTAGATAGTAATAGCTTGGTGGAGTAAGTAGATTATGAAGTAATATGCTTGATGTCGCAATCCAGAACAGCAAAATCATGGCAGCTAGTAAACTTGTCTTGGTATCCCATCTGCCTGGGATGTAAGAACTGCTGAATTCATATACGCAAACGCCTAACTAAGGGCGCGTGTAGACGGCGCCGCCTCCGCGCCGACACCGCACCGCCGCCGCACGGGCTCGTGTACACGGTGCCGCCTCCGCGCCGCCTCCGCGCCGACACCGCGCCGCCTCCGCGCCGCCTCCGCGCCGACACCGCACCGCCTCCGCACCGCCTCCGCACCGCCTCCGCACCGCCTCCGCACCGCCTCCGCACCGCCGCCGCATCGCCTCCGAACCGCTGACGCACCTTCGCGCTATTATACGGTCGTTACGTTAGTAAAAGATTTCTAGCCACGAAGATCACGCGTCATGTCCAGTTTAACGAAAAAAAAGAAATTAGTGTTAGCTTACTATATGTATAGAAAGTGGCAGGAAGTGCCTGTTTTATGAAAGTGGATCCTATCTGATTTGAGAAAACCGGCCAAGAGCATGTCGGGCCACGCTCAGTGTAGGGTTCCGTAGTTGCTCATCCTTCACAATAAACTGATGTTTTAAGCCTGAAGTTTACGTTAAAAAATACTTTAAGCTCTATAAAAAGGCCGTAAACGCCCTAGAAACTGTAATCACTTATTACCTTCTGGAAGTCAACTTACGACCTTTTAAAGAAAAAATATGAAATTTGATTATAACTCAATAACGGCTCGACCGATTTTGTTCAATATAGTTTTCATTGAAAGTACTTATAAGGCCTCATTAACATGAATTTTTCCGATTTTCTTTGACCCGTGGTTGAAAAGTTAGAGGGGGGGGACACTATTTTTTTTGTTTTTGGATCGAATATTTACAAAACTGCTGACTTTATCAAAACATAATGTTAGAAGACCCCTATTATTTTTACAAGACCTATTCAACGACACCCCAAACACCAGTGTTGAAAAGAAAAAAAATTGACCCCCACTTACGTGTTCGAGGTAACCGAAAAAAAAATTTTTTTTTAAATTTTATTTTACCGTTCTGTCGGCGTTATACATACACATACTCATACCAAATTTCAGGTTTCTAGTACTAATGATCACGGAGCTAAGCCGCGGACGGACGGACGGACGGACGGACGGACAGACGGACAGACGGACAGACGGACATGGCGAAACTATAAGGGTTCCTAGTTGACTACGGAACCCTAAAAAACTGAAACACATTATCGAAATTACGATTAAGTTTTTCAGTGGTACATATGTTTTATTTTTGCCCTATAGTACATGTTATTTGGATTCAGAATCTCAATTAATTTTACCACTTCCGAATTTTTAACAAAACTTATTGAAAAGTTACGAAAATTGCCCAGAAATCAAAAGTTACTTACATGTTACGAGAGAGGGTCAAAAGTTCGAAAAAAGTAACAAATGTAACTATCTGGCAACGCTGAAAATGGCATCAGGGGGCGGCGGGGGGCTAAGCGGCGGCGGCGCGGAGGCTGCGCGGCGGCGGCGCGGCGGCGGTGCGGCGACGGCGGGGGACTCGCGTCTCGTATACATAGCGCGAAGGTGCGGCGGCGTTGCGGGGGCGGTGCGGCGGCGGCGCGACGGCGGCGCGGCGGCGGGCTTTACGCGTCTCGTGTACATAGCGCGGCGGCGCGGCGGCGGTGCGGTGTCGGCGCGGAGGCGGCGCCGTCTACACGCGCCCTAAGTCCGTCTTTGACAAGCCGGGTATCTGCGATTTTTTATCCGCGTACAGAGGTTTAAGAATAGTAATCGAACATTCATTCGCCAAGTTAAAAATAATAATAAATAGAACTGAACGTTAATTATATTAACTCAAACAGTTTGTTCAAAAAACAATTTGACAGTTATATCGAGGGTTTGTTAATGTCAACTACATCTACATCTGTCACTGTCAAACGTTAAACGTCGTCAACACGTGTGGTTCATGGAGCTAAATTAGAGATTACTTAGTAAAAATCTAATATTCGAATAAATTTATTTCGAAATATGTCGTCTTCCTTCTTTTTAAAAGGCAAATCAAGACAAGTTCAGAAGAGAAAAGGTGAGAAAATAAAGAAAGTCAAGCCAAAGAGACAAGATGCTTCTAACCTCGAAAACGGTAACGATTCCTCCGGTAGTGATTTGGATATAAAGAAGTTTTCCGACGCAGAAGAATCTGAAAGTGATCATGAAACAGCAGAGCAGAAGAAACTGCGGCTTGCAAAGAAGTATCTGGAAGAAATAGAGAAAGAAGAGGCAAAACGTGCAGAGCTTAAGGAGGTAGACGACGATGCGATCGGGAAGCGTTTGCAGAGAGACTATTTGGAACAGAAAGGTAAACTACGCGTGGAAGTAGCAGATAACTACGTGGCTCCAACTGACGGCGAGGTTAGACTGATTCGCGCTCGGGAACACAGGCTGCCGTTGACGTGTGTTTGCGTGAGCAGCGACGGCAGCGTCGCCTTCACCGGCAGCAAGTGCGGGACCATCGTCAAGTGGGGGATCAAAGAGAAGCGGAAACTCGGTAGCTTGACCTTCAAAACACATTCCAAATTCATTAACGGGAGTGTATCAGCAGTAGCCCTGTCTTCAGATTCCAAATACCTAGCATCTTCAGATGGAACTAAAGACGTCCAAATATGGGATCCTGCTACATTAAAACATGTACATACCTTCAGAGGCCATAAGGATACAGTAACAGGACTTGTGTTTAGGAAAAATACTCATGAACTGTATTCAGCAAGTAAAGACAGGTCTATAAAAATATGGTCACTGGATGAAATGGCTTATGTTGAAACATTATTTGGGCATCAATCTTCCATCACATCTATTGATGCACTGACGAGGGAAAGAGCAATATCAGCCGGAGGGAGAGATGCCTCTGTTAGAATATGGAAAATAGTAGAAGAATCACAGCTAATTTTCAATGGGCCAGTTGGTAGTTTGGATGAAGTTAAATTATTAGATGAGGAACATTTTGTATCAGGCAGTGACAATGGGTCCATATGCATGTGGAGTGTGTTAAAGAAGAAACCGCTGTGTACAGTCACCGAGGCACATGGCTCTGAAAATAATGTTCCACGGTGGATTACTAGTCTAGCCACATTGCTAAACTCTGACGTGTTTGCATCGGGCTCATATGATAACTCTATCAGATTATGGAAGGTGAGTGACGCTTACAGGAAAGTGTCACTTATGTTTAGTGTAGAAATCAATGGTTTTGTGAATTCCATGCATTTCACTAGTGATGGGACACAATTGTATGCAGCCGTTGGACAGGAACACAAGTCGGGAAGGTGGTTCAAAGTAGGCAGTGCCAAGAATGGATTGTTAGTTATAAATTTTAATATTAAATCATAGTATAAGGTTAATATAAATTACAATGAATCATTTTATTTTCACTTGTAGTTTTTACTTCTTTCCTATACCTGCTCTGCCATAGACAGAATAGGCCCTATCCCTGAAGTTTTATTTGGAACAGCAGATAGTCCAAATATCACATTTAATGAAATACCAGATTGAATATGAACTTGATGGAGTCCTGACTAACGCATTACATTAGTATAATCTCTAGCTTTTTAGGGTTCCGTACCCAAAGGCCCGTCTCGACTTGCCCTTAGCCGGTTTTTTAATTCATTTCTTATTCTACATTAGGAACACAAAACATTTAGTATCACAAATGTTGAGCTAGGCCGATTGGTGCTTTGATACAAAGGTCAAAGCGTTCCACGCCTCAAGATTACCTACTGATAATCCAAATCCGGTTCGATTCCCGGTCTCTTCCGCCACGTTACGCATTGCAAGTTTTCATTGTATTTTGATCTTTAAATCAATGCTTCAATAAAAACAGACTTAAAAAAAAACTGAAAAGCCTAAAATAACACGTTTATGTACAGATTACGTTTGAATGACCTTTTGAAGTCTGTGCCAAACCACTCAATTAGTTATTACTATGAAAAAAGATGCCGCGCATAAGGCCTTTAATCATAGGTATTTTTACTCGATATTTATATATTATAGTTTACGTGAGGTTTGGCACCGACATCAAAAGGCGTTTTAAATGTAATATGTTATTTTTAGCTTTTCAGTTTCTTTTTTGAAGTCGGTTAATTTTTTCTTTTTAGTGATTCAAATAAAAAATACTTATGGTGGGGCCATCGGGGAGGTCTTGTTTGCATGCGTCTCGTTTGAAGTATCCCCTAACTTCTAACCGTTAAGGAGTTATACCTTCCATCATCAGCTCAGCATAGGATGACTATCAGACGTAAATTAAAAAGTTGTTCAAAATTAGGTTTATAATCGCCGACAAACAATACATACATGCGGGTCAAACTGGGAAAACCTCTTTTTTAGTCGGTTAAAATACTAAAACCTTCTCCTAAGGGCCGATTGTTCAATCACCAGATAAAACATATCTGTCAGATATATGTTGGCTGTCACTTTTCTTTTATATGACGGGAGAAAAGGATAGCAATAATTTTAACTGGCAGATAAATTTATCTGGTGATTGAACAATCGGCCCTAAGTGTAACAAACACTTTTCTGAAAACCGCATCAAAATCGGTTCAGACAAATGTGACACTCTTTTAAATAAAACGGAATACGTTACCATAGATTATGCGCGTGCGCACGGTTACTCGCGAGAGTAGTTTTGTGACGCCCTCAAGACAAACTTACCCTCATTAAGTCCCAAGTTTACGATAGCAGGAATAAAACTTGAGGAAAAATTTGCTTAGTTTTTCTTCAAGAGTAAAAAGGGTACGTTCAGATGATGTGTTCAATGCGCTTTTTTTTTCTTTAAACTGAACTTAATTCTTTCCTTATTTGTTTAGCCCGGTGTCTAAGCAGTCACTCCATTGTAAGGCTCAGTCGCAGTTTACCATGAAGCTTTTGATTATTGATCAATGATCGATTGATCACAGCCCCGCTCGAAGGACTTTTTTATTAAATAATAAATCAAGTAGGGACAAGGGCGATTTTTCAGAAATGAAAAAGCATAAATTCACGTAAAATCTATTTATTTCCGACAATTAACCTACATACAGAATCCAAATCCCAGGTGTCCTTGTCGACGAATCTTCTCTCTTGAAATCTTCGAAACCCATCTTGAAATGAACTCTAAACGAAATCTCGAAGTACTAAAAACTATCCTGAAACCGAGTACCAAATGAAATGTACTTCGTATCCGCGGGGGGCGTAGTCCTGTCGAGTAATAAACCTAGACGTATCTGCAAACACAGCAAGCAGCACAGGAAACTGCCACAGCAGGCCAGCGGGCGGCACCGGCCTGCCAAACAAATGCATACGTTAGTCCGCTCTCAACCGCCGCACCATCTGTGTTGCAACCATTGGTTACTCGTCATGTTACTTACTAAATCAACGCATGATAAATCATCAATTATTAAAGGATATTTAAAAAAGGGTGCTGTATAATTTGGAATCATAAATATTTCACTATAAGATAAATGCTTAGGCGGTGGCGTTACGCCATCTCTTATCGATACCTACGTTATGCGTGTCTGGTTTGGTTGGTCAATAATATAAAAGTTTACTCATAACTTATGAACAGCAACAACAGCAAAACAGCAGTTGTCAGCAATCGGCAAACCCCCGCGCCCCGCGCTCTCCACGCCCTGAGCATACCAATACATACATTAATATTGTAGTATACAATTAATACAATCATAATTATATGTTATACTGACTGACTACAGTAGCATGTCCTTGTTGATCGAAACGTTTTAAGCCTACTACAAGCGCCAATTCATTTCATGTTATGTTGCATTTTCCATTACTAGTAGGTACCAACAGCGAACTTCAAAAATGAACACTTGACAACTTTTACGTTTATCAGTAGTCTAAATTATTACATCATACAAGGACACAGTACCCTAGCACATTGACAAAATTAGTAAAATTACTCTTAAAATAAAACTTGAGTTAAAGGTTTGGTTGTTATAATTTCTGTTACCACACATCATGAGGGTGTCCCAAATTAGTCCCAATTTAGCCCACAATGCCCATGGTCATGGACATGATCTCCTGCGTAATTGAATTTTAACCTGAAATACATCTAACGACCATTATGGTCACACCTAATTGGTGATTAATTACACAAACTGATGAATTCAATTTATACATTGCTAAATACACATTTAAATTCTCTTAAAATAGAACTCATTTTTGAGAACCACACAATACACAGACATTTTGTGTCAAAGGAACCTTGCATAGGTTTCAAGTTTGACTGTATCGAAATAATATACTTATGAACAGAACTATTTAAAAATCAATCAAGAAAAATTGATTCATGAATATCTGATAAGGTCATCAACTTATTAAATAACACAGTCTGATAACACAAATAATAAAAAAGAAGACAAAATCATTAAGACTTGTATTGTTAATCTAAGTTAGAAAACTTAAAGGATAATTTGTTACGATAAAGAATTGCCACTATGTTGGTCATAGTTAGGTCTGTGGAGGGCTAGAGTAAGTGAGAGCTAGTACCTTGGCCGAAGAGTGCACTCGATAGCTGGCACAGCTTCAGCTCTAAACCGGTACTCTCAACCTGGAACACACAAATACCCATAATTTAACTATTGTCAATATGTCAATTCCTGTCACTATGTTCAAAGAAAAGTTATGAGAGACGCCTTCTCCACCAAGGTTTTTAATAAAAATACACTAAATGGAATTCGTTTCAAGGCTGGATTAACCATCCATTAATAATGAATTAATAAACTTTATTCTGTACCAGGGCCACAGGGGCACTTTTACATATATTGATTTCAACTTACACGATTTCTACTCATTATTATAAAACAAAACAGGACTTAATTGTGTTCAGTGTTTAGTGTAACATCACAATCAAAACATCGAGGTAATTAAAGTCAATTTTTGTACGCACTTTTACAGGTCTGTCTAATAGCATTTCACATGCCAAAGAATTTCAATAAATGTAACACATAAAAAACAATTAATTCAAGTTTGCCGAATTCATAAGACCTATAAATAATTGTAAATGGTACATTAGGTAACTTTACCATGCTTACCAGTGCAAAAAAGCGATTATCATAAGTGAAAAGGTTGCCGCGCCGGTGTACGGGTAGCAGTCCCGGATGAAGAGCTCAGTGCAAGTTAGAAACATGTCAGGCCGTTTAACAATTTCACGTGAGTGTCAACCGCTTAATACAATAATTGAATATCTGAGACTGCAACTTACTCAGCACTTCAATGCCTGGAGCGGGATCTGGAGTGGCTGCGGCTGCGGGAGCGCCCGCGCGAGCTCTTGGAGTCCGAGCGGCTGCGGCTGCGGCTGCGAGAGCGGCTGCGCGTGTACGAGCGCTTGCGCGAGCGGGACCGGGACCTGGAGCGACGACGTGAACGAGACCCTGAACGCGAGTTGCTAAAAGAAACACCATCACGTGTGGGTCAGTTGAGCTAGCAGGGTTGGTAATAAACATTGGCATTTATCATGTTCAGGGCGTCTAATGCATTGTATAAGATATGAAACGTAAAAAGTTTGAAGTTTTTAACAACCATATTGAAGAACTTGTAATTTGAATTTATTTATTTATTGCACAAAAGAAACTTATCAAATAAAAGGCGGACTTAATGCCACAAGGCATTCTCTGAATGATGGTGGGCAGGCACTGAGTAGGGCTTCCAGTCCCAGGATTTTTTATATGGACAATCCTGGGATCAGAGGATTACCCATACATCCAGGGATTGGAAGCTCTAGCAATGAGGCTAGAGGAATTTAGTAATTTTCAATCCAGGTGGAAACTTGTGTAAATTTGGATGAATATTAACTATGATAGCACACCATAAAAATGTAAAAAATAAACATATTTAGGCACAGTATAATCCTGTCAGGATTATTACTGTTCTGATTCATCTTGAACATAATCTTAATATGATATGCCCTTCTACAAATTCCAAATGTCAATGTTTATTATTCATAACATGGAATATAGATGAAAGCTTTTATTAATTACTTAATAAATGCTAACACAGAACTTGAGCTGAGGAATAAGAAAATGAATGTGAACTGATGAAAAAGTTTTTGTTGTTTGAATCAAGAGACTTCTATAAAATGAAAGAGTTTATCTCCAAATGTTGAAGCGTGAACTCCTCAGCGCCAGTGTGAAAGCTGCAATAATTGAATTTTATGGAAAACCGCCATAGTCAGGGCTGTTAACAGAAAAACTGAAAAGAAATAATTAATTTAACCATAAATTAAAAAGTATTGGACATGGTTATAGCAAGAGCTAAGAAATTATTCTGATGGGACGTTAATTGAAATATTATTAAAAATTTTAGTTGAAATCTGACCAAGATTACTTGGTAATTTTCCACTGTGTAATGTAGGGCTTTAAGGCAACGGTACCTGCGTCGTCGGTCGTGTCGGCTTCTGTAGGGTGAAGAGGGGCGGCCATAGCGAGCCATCTGCACACGCAGCTCCCTTCCGTCCAACATGCGCCCGTCCAGGGAATCGAGCGCTTCTTCCGCATCGCGCCGGTCGTAGAACCTACGCAAACAAACCATGCAAGGTTAGCCCAAGCGTGTCCATTAAATACCGGTACAAAATGTATGTATATAAGTAAAACAATACCTGACAAAAGCGAA
The DNA here is from genome assembly GCA_932273695.1 of Apotomis betuletana. Classification (NCBI taxonomy): domain Eukaryota; kingdom Metazoa; phylum Arthropoda; class Insecta; order Lepidoptera; family Tortricidae; genus Apotomis; species Apotomis betuletana. The sequence goes on from OW026307.1 coordinate 23,798,882, forward strand.
ACCTCTGCTCTCCCGTGTGTAACGATCTCGTGGTATATAAATGTCGCCGACTTCACCACACCTTTCGAATACGCGGCGTAAATCTTCAGGGGTTGTTCGATATGTAAGATTGTCCACTTTCAGCGACACCATGCCGTCAATACGCGGCGGCGGTCTTCCGTAACTCATTTTGTTTTCTTTTTACTTTCACTTGTCTAAAATCGAATAATATTCACTGCAAATAAGTGGAACTTTTATTTTAATAAAATGGCGTCCTGCATGCACGCGATATCATGACTCCATTGACGAAGCGAAAATGGCGGCGTCAATGCTATCATGCTATGCTAGGTTGCCAATGTTGCCATACACTTCCTTGAAAATTTCCATAAAATCGAAATGGTTAAGTAAGTATTTTATTAGAATCATATATCTCTAATCGGTTGCGTATTTACATCAGTCACTAAAAAAACGCTTACTGTTTTCGTGTTGTGCTTTATTAAAACATTAGATAAATAATATCTTACGGCTTATGTTTCGAGAAGCAATACATAAAATAAAATCCTATTTTATGTGATTTTTGATACGAGCTTGTAACACCAATATTGTCGATTTGCGATAGGAAACGGAAGTGGAAATTGGTGTGGCCAGTTTATTATTCTACTGAGTAACCTTTTCCAGGTATATGATATGTATTATTTTTACTATATGAATACTTTATTTCCGTGGAAATACATAGTTCTGATTTAATTGGCTAATATTCTAACGGAAATGAAATACTTTTCGTTCAAGCGATAACCGTTATGATGGGTTTGCGTTTGGTTTAGCACTGCACACTGTTGCCATGCGACAATGTTATTTGTTTTAATTTCGGTAATGAGTTTAAAATTGGGGTAATTTAAGTAAATTCTTATAAATTATTAGAGTAAAAGAATCATGAGTTCTGAAAAGGATTATAGTAAGGTGAAACAAGTCAGGAATAAAAAACTCCGGCCCGATTTGAGAAAGGAAGGAGTACTTACTAAAGAAATAATTCTTGCTACGAAAGAAAAACACAAAGGTTCAACAGGATATCGATTATTCTCACATCACACACTGGCTAGTGTGAGAAAAATGAGCTACTTCCACCCGTTCTTGTAAGTCTAGAATATAATTATAAATCTTTATTCTTCTAAAAAAAACCTTTTTCTTCACTGGCATCGACAAGTTTTATCCGGCGGCATATACTAAAACGCGTTCCAGACCTTCCGATCCTACTTATCGGATAATGTGTAGCGTAATTGTTAGGAAATCGGATAATGTGTAGTGCAATAGTTAGGACCTAAAACACTATACATTATCCGATTTCTTCCGATAAATCGGATCGGATCGGAAGGTCTGGAGCGGGCTTAACAATTGCACTTCACATTAAACCTGCTCCAGACCTTCCGATCCGATCCGATTTATCGGAAGCAATCGGATAATGTGTAGTGCAATTGTTAGGAAATTTCTTCCGATAAATCGGATCGGATCGGAAGGTCTGGAGCGGGTTTTATTCGATTTCTTCCGATAAATCGGACAAATTGTACTACACATTATCCGATTGCTTCCGATAAATTGGATCGGATCGGAAGGTCTGGAGCGGGTTTATCCGATTGCTTCCGATAAATCGGATCGGATCGGAAGGTCTGGAGCGGGTTTTATGAAGCTTAAGGCGGCTGTAAACTCTCAACCAAGAGCACTAGGGCAAGTCTCGTAGAGCCTCTTGTTCTCATGCAACCATGTACAGTCTTGACACAAAAGAGTAGAAATTAAAAAGTGGCAATACTGTCGTGTCGTCCCTTTCTAATCAATCTGAGAAAACGGGGGCGTCAATATAGTATTGCCACTTTTTAATTTCTACTCTTTTGACAGACTATATTCTCGCTTCCGCTCGCGAGTTCCGTTGAGCGCTCTGGATGTACTCTTCGCACGATGCAATCAAGAAAACCAAAACCGGCCAAGAGCATGTCGGGCCACGCTCAGTGTAGTTCCGTAGTTGCCCATCCTTCACAATAGACGGGTTTAAATAAAACCGCGGTTTTAAGTCCGAGGTTTAAATTACGAGAAAGATTTCAAGCTGTATAAAAAAGGTCGTAAACGCCAAAGTACTTTCGGCACTAACGTCATTTTAAAGAAAATTATGAAATTTTGCGATAGGTAACTCAAAAACGGCTTGTCCGAATTTATTCAATATAGTTTTCATTGAAAGTTCGTATAAAGCCTCATTTTCATGAGTTTTTCCGTAATTTTTTGACCCGTGGTTGAAAAGTTAGAGGGGCGGGGGGAATAATTACACTACTGCACTCCTGACTATCAAAAAATAATACACACTAGTGTCGGAACGAAAAAATAAAAAAACACCCCCACATTAGGTGTTCGGGAGGTACCCGAAAAAAAGTTTTTTTTTTGTTTTTATTTTACTGTTCTGTCGGCGTGATACATACACATACAGTAAACGGCGATAAAGAATGCACATCGGCAATCATCGCATTTCCGAATACAAACGAATGCTAATTTCCATGTGCATCAATTATTGGATTAATCGTTCATCAGAATTTGAATTTAGAACTAAATACTTTATTGTTGTTTTGTTTTGATTTCACGTGGAATATATAGAGCTGTAAAACTCGATGTAATTATATTTAATTATTGCTATGTTCTTGTTGGGGAAAAATAATATACATACATATATATATATATATTCAAGCTCATATTCCTAAAAGGGGTTGATTGAGCATTATCAACTGATGTTATACTACTAGCATACTTAAATGTGGGTTAAAAGATCGACAAAAAATTAAATATTGCGGTGACAAGTTGCTAGGCCATCGCCCACAACACGGTTAACCCTGTACCCTTAGTCGACTCAAGTGACACCCCCGGGAAGAAAAGGTTGATGTTATTCTAATCCGACACCACACTGGGAAAAAATAATACGGAAATAAAATTAAAATAAAATCATATATATTCAATTCCTTCCATTTCACTATCTGTGCTCTGATTGAGGTCTATGTCACTGTCACTATCAGCTGTATTTATTACTAGTCTATTTAATCTATCTATTTTGTCGTCCATAGAGTGTTGAATTCCTCGATATTCATTCTCGCATTTGACCGCATGATCGCAAACCTTTTTCCACTCATCAGCCCCGATCATGTTTACTTTTTCAGTTAATAATTTCTTTATTGAAGTTAAATTCATATCCACGTTTCTCGCAGCTACATAGCCTTTCAGTTGAGACCATATATTTTCAATTGGATTAAAATCCGGATGGTATGGTGGCAATCGCAACACAGTGTGCCCATGTTCGGCTAGTATCTTGTCCACGGAAAACTCTGTAAATCTCTCCTTGTGCTGACATATAATATTATATATCTGGGGTTTTGTCAATTTATGATCAACTGGAATTTCGTGTCTTTGTAACCAGTTGATCATTTCCGGTTTATTGGTGTTTGAGTTGGGGGGTCTTTCAACATATTTATTGTGATAGGGTGCGTTGTCGATAACCAGAACAGAATCACTGGGTATATTTGGAATTAATTGATTAACCAGCCATTTCTCGTAGTTGTCGTTATTCATTTCGTTGTGATAATCACCTTTAGTGTCCGTGGATTTATACGTTAAAAAGGCTCCTGGTACAAAGCCTTTTTCGTTTCCTGCGTGAACAATTATCAAACGTTGACCTTTTGAAATCGGGTTTTTTACTCCTATTTGCTTATCATCACTCCAAGTTTTTCCTTTAGTGTGGGTTGTATGTATGTAGGACTCGTCCATATAGATAATGTTTTTTCCTGCTTCGCGAAATTCGCGTATTTTGTCCAGATATTCAATTCGTCTGAGAGCTACATCTTGCTTTTCCATCAGAACTTTTCTGTTGTCTTTCATTTTAGTGAACTCAAATCCCATCTCATGAAGAATTTTTCTCAACGTCTTTTCAGACCCATTGTAATTAATAGCCTCAGATAATTTAGCTTTTAATGATTTTACCGTCGGCAATTCTTTGTAACGCAGATGAAAATCGTACACCATTCTTCGAACAACATCATAATCAAAATCGTCCATATCTAAACGAAATTGTTTTTTTGGTCTAACTTTGTTCCACTAGAATCTGTATCAGTGCCAGTGCCGACTTCGTTTAATAAATTGTTCAACGTTCTTCTTGAAATTCCAGTGGCATCTGCAACTCTCTGTTGAACCTTCTTAAAATAATTACTTACATTAACTTCCTCATGTCTTTTGAATTGGTCGGCTTCAGTCACAAAATATTTATAAACATTGTAGATAATTTCGCGTGACTGGCAAAGTAACGGCTTACCTTTTTTTCCTATAGATGCCATAGTACAAATTTAATTTTGTGTAGGTTTTAGCAACTCTATATATATATTGACTTGGATATGCGACTGCACTCTCTCGAATTTGAACCACGACTGACAAAACAAACGTCATGCACTGTGCGACACAGATATCGCTATACGAAGTCAAAATTAGCCGATTGCCTCTTTCCAAAGACCGATGTGCATTCTTTATCGCCGGTTACTGTACTCATACCAAATTTCAGGTTTCTAGTACTAATGATCACGGAGCTAAGCCGCGGACGGACGGACAGACGGTCATGGCGAAACGATAAGGGTTCCTAGTTGACTACGGAACCCTAAAAAGGCCTGTTCCCGGCGAGCGTGTTTGCCGGACAACCAAAACAAACTTATGTATCTTTATTTATGCAGCTTACCAGAGGACAGCTTGGACATCGTGCTCGGGGCCACGTACAACCACTCGACGGAGCGGTTTGCCGACAGGGAGGACCTATACCTGCAACCAGAGACCATCGGCTGCGACACCTGGCGGCGGCTGCGGAACACATATGACAAGCGCGCCATCATCATACCGGTGACTCCTCTTTTTTTTTTGTTTTTTTTTTTTTTAATATCTTGATCTTATTCAAGATTCGTATTATTATAAGTACACTGAAGATTGTATTCAAGGGCCGTAAGGACTCTCATCTGTTATAGGCAAACTAATGTTATTTAAACCCTGAGATTGTGCCCTATATTTTCTTTTGCTCCAGGCTACTTAGGTTTCTTCCTATTTTCTCCACAAATTTGTTAAAACTACTAGTAGTAACCCTATACCAAACAAGGCAAATGTTAAAGAGGTTCTTGACAAAATCCTAGTCACTAAATGAACTGACACCATGGTAACGAGCGAGATAATTAGTCTAATTCTAATCCATAAAACCCTCAATAACTTCTACATAAGTATGCACTTCTTTCCTTGATAAATTAGGAAATAAAGGTGACATATCCATGTTCCCCTCCGCAGGAGCACCCTTTGAAGCGCGGCGGGCTAACGGAGAAGCGGTCGCCGTTCAGCGTGAAGCTCATGAACTCGGGCGTGCACTCCTCGCAGACCAACCCCGGCTACAGCCGACAGCCCGCCGGTGGCGCCATCTTCTTCTACTAACTGTTTCGCACGGACACCACTGGCTGGCACTCGGCGGTCGACTCAGCGGACTCAGTTTTGCGGCTATTACACTTCTAAATTAGTCACTAACGAGTGATGCAGCAATATGTGAGTGGAGATAACTCCATCTCACTCCTTCGTATTGCTGCATCCCTCACTTAGGGTGCTAAATTTAGCCAAGTGTTTAATAAGCCATTAAACCACCAGCTGGACTTCTATTAACGTCATTTAATAGTTTAGATATAGCATAATAATTATTGTGGCCTTGTGGTATAATGTGTTAAGTATATGCTTATTACTTACTTTGTAAATATTTTCAAGAATGGTATTAAAACCCGCTAAACATATTGTATACTTTTGTTTATTTACATGTATTATTTGTTAAGTATGGGGTTTATAAATTAGCGATTTCCAAATGAATTAAATGGCTCGCATCGTATGACGCTGATCGTATGTATGGCGGGTATTTTCAACTCACCCGCAAATCGCCACGGCGATAAGGCTCCAAGCACAACTATACTTAGTTTCAGAATGAGGTTGCTGCAGGTTCTAAAATAATATCAGAACGTGTTTTTCTACTCTGAAGTTTGGTTTTAGTTTTAGTTTCCCGCAATAAGGTTTTAACCTTTTACCTCGGGAACTGGCCACCTATTGCCCTATTTTCGACAAGCATTGAAAGACGTATAGAACAATGTTGACAGAAGTGACTATATAGGTGTTTAATGTCACCTTGTTACCAATTTTCACGACAATCATAAAACGATGTAACGAGAAATGATGTAATATTTATTTGGGCCGAATTAAATTATAAATTTATTATTTTCTGAAAAATATTAACAGTTTTTGGATGGATTTTTTAGATTCGCTTGGTAAGATAGTAAATATATTAATGTATAACGTAACGTGTCCTTAAAAGTTTTTACTTATGCCGTCCACAAACCTAGCTACCTACAGATTGTATTCTACTTAAAATATACTACAATTAAATGTAACCCGAAAGGCTTAAAATAAAGTCCTGGCCGGTCCAAACCCATGAGCCCTTCTGTGCATAATGATCCCTCTATCTACCTCGTAATCCTTTGAATTTTGACAATAGCGTCCGTCAGCTAAGTCCTATTCGCAAATTCAACACAGATCGAATTTATGCATTTATAAACCTGCTTTCCCCACAGATCTTAATAAAAACACGCATGACAGGAAATCTGACCGCGTGCGCTCCTGGTACTTGCTCGAGCAGTACAAGAGCCTTGAGAACCACCAGTTAGATGCTGCGCAGAGGCTGAGGAATCGCTCACTTCAGGAACGCCTTCTTCACCAGGAGCTGACGGAGCGCCGCGGGCGCCGGCTGCTCTACGAACAATCAGACTCCGGCCACAGCGAACCTAGAGACAACTCTCTCCAAAGCCATCGCAGCTGCCTGAGCACCACGCACGACGATTTCTATGAGACCTTCTGCGAAATCCACGACTTTGAATGTGGTCAGGAATTCGATAGCCACAGTCACGACTCTGATACCACCTACACGGAAGACTTTAAGACTTTAGCGGATTTCCAAGACTATACGAGCTGCGCGGATAGCGTTCGCAGCGTGGTCGACGTGTCGGAAACGGGAGACACTAAAGTATCGAAGTTCGCGGAGAAGGGAGACTCGAGCAGGTCGCAGTCCGAGCAGAGGACCATCGCCGATAGCATCAAGCTGCATCTAGATACTGTCAAGGAGAACATGGTGAGCCTGGAGAGGTACACGCGGATGGGGGACGGAGACCTGAGCTCGGAGGAGAGCGTCAAGACCGCGCGGCGGGCGGAGCCCGACAAGATTCTGTATAAGAGCGTTCTTCTCCGCGACAATCAACTGTTCTGCTTGTGGTCCCGTCTGGTCACATTTGCCTATCATATTGTCCAACTAAATCATGGTAAGATTTTGTAGTAACTGTTAAATTCGAAGCTTAGGGTGGATAGGCGGTGTGGCAGCATTGTTCCAAAAACAATTCGTTATTAAGACACATTAAATTCGAAAGAAGAACATAGTCCAATCTAAAGCGTAACGCATTGCTGTGCTCTGTTACTGCATAATTTGACTTACTAAAGTAAATATTTATGTATGGCATGGGCTGCATTCCAGGCAACTGTTGTTACGACTACGGCTCGCAGCTTCTGACGGCCGTGCTCGCGTGCGACGCGCTGCGACGCGGCATCAACCGCATGTGTAAGAGAACCCTAAACTTCTCCTGCTATTAGTGATAGATACGACTAACGGGTTCCATAAAGGGGAGTCATGAGATCACAAGCCTACGGGCCATAAGCCATATTAACCGATGGTCAGCCCCCCTCCTGACTATTCTGCCATGCTACGGTAAAAGGACGTATCTTACTACCTATGTCATTTTTATAAAGATACGACCTTTTACCGTAACATGGCAGTATTGTGAGCCGGGACAAAAACTTGATTGATAGACCTTGCATGGTACCTAGATAAGGCGCCCCTGCTCCAGTGTTTTTAATCCGAGGGAAAAACTTGATGTAGCGCCCTCTCCTGATGCTACACTTGTGAAGATTTTGTCATCTAATATTAAATTTGGCCCTTAGATCCGGGTTGGTTGCTTACAATTCGGAGGTAAAAACGTAGGTACTTAATTTTTTATCGATGTAACGAAATTATATTTAAAATGAATTGCTTATTGAATTTAATTTTAGGTGAATTTTTGCAGTCTTACGTCTCACCGATTAAATTTGCTAGCGAGAGTTCTGAAAACAGTTCAATTGTCAGCCTCAAAAAAATTAAAAAGAAAAAGCCATACGAGTCGAAAAAAAACCGGAATAATGCCAAATATAAGGTACAGAAACATAAGCTAATGCTTTATTTATTTCATGTTTCTGCTTGTGATTCTGGAGTAATTAGAAGAGTGTTTAACGATACCTACCGCAAAAGGTAAATAGATTCTTAACAAACTAAAAAAACCGTATAGTCGGCCGTCCCGCTACTAAATTACTGCTTTATTGAAGAGCGAGAGAGATGCCTCAATATCATTTGTTACTGTTTCAGATAAATTCGAGTTTTCATAAAGCGTACGTAACGAAAGGTTCCGAAGAAACATGTTATTCGGACCTACTGTGGCAGCATCATACAAGATACTCGTTTGAAAATAAAATGAGGAAACATAAGACATCAACCCAGTACTGCCATTACTGCAGAGAGGTTAGTAAAGCTTATTATATCGATAATAGAAAAAACAAATACATTTATATTCGGGAGCATAAAACATACTAGAGTAGGTACAATTTTTTTGATTAGTGTGACATAAATAATGCTATATAACTGTTACTCGTCGCCCTTATTGTGTAGGTACCTAAGTAATATTAATTGGGGATGATTGAATTTTTTCCAAAATCAAGAATTTTTGTTTATATGCTCGAATATTGGATTTTGATCCCGGTGACCGCGAACAAGCGACCCTTAGCAGGTCCGGAATTAAAGGGCCAGGGCCCCTAGGCACTTGGTATTTGGGGCCCTCTCCCCTAAGAGAACATACGTACGTACGGTGTAAGTCCTGCTTCTGGTAATGGGGCCCCTAGCCTCGGGCCTTGTCGGCCTAGGGATAAATGTGGCACTGTGTACACGTTAATACTAGCGTCAGTTTAGTCCATCATAATGGACTGTCAGTTTACTGTTATTCATTCATTTTCACTAGTCCGGGCCGTGAGTCTGCTAGTCAGAAGGGGTTACACGATCATTCTGACCAGATGGTTCGACCGAAACTGACGCCATACTGACGGACATGCCATGACTTTCGGCGGGTTAGTGAGATTCGAGCGCGGCGTACATGCGCGGAGGCACGTACACCGCTGTCGCTCGCCGCTAAGACAGTGCCGTATTTATCCCAAGGCCCGGGCCTAGGGAGGGAGCCCAAAATGCCAAGTGCCTAGGTGCCCTGGCTTTCTAAGTCCGGGACTGCGCTAAAATCGAAAGCCGTGAGCGCGTAACCGCTGTCTATGAGCCTGTCGCCAAGCAACTGCTTTCCATGCGACCTAGTCGAGGCACCCTGTTGCAAGACGGCCGCGTTTCAAAGCAAATGGTCGCGTTCGCGAAGACCTGAATGCCATCATCAGTTGCTTTATTTTGTGCGCAGTGTCGTAGAGCAGAGTCCGGCACGAGCGACACGCTCTGGCCGCTGGAGTTCGACGACAACGACGAGCGACAGCGACGCCACAGGGTCGTGACGCCCATGCGCGAGCTCGCCAGATATCTGGCCGACATCGAAGACTTTGGATACGGATAATATTGAAAATTACATCAGACTCTACCAACGTATTAGTGTTTATTGTAAATTCGAAATCGTATCGTTGATCGAATAAATTAGTAGTTTATGCAACTGTTACTCTCTAACTGTTACACTCGTGTGATCCTATTATGAAACTCGCCTTCAACTCGTTTCATAAAACCACATTCGTATTTTAAGACCTAGTTATGTACAATTGCATACACGACTACTTTATCTACACACAATATTCATCATCATTATCATTAGATGTTCCTTTATGAAGATATGAAACACTCAGTCCACGGAGCAGAGGTATACGTGAGGCGACCGAGCGCCGCGGCGGGCGTGCTCACCTTAAGGGTGAGTTTCCACTGAAACGGAGACGTGCGGAATCGACCAATCCCAAAGTGAAGCAGAGATGATATACAGTTTTCAACTCAGGTGATTGGTCGATTCCGCTCCGCTCCGCATTCAGTGGAGACGCACCTTAACAGTATCATATTTGGTACTCTTAAGGTGAGCATGCCGGAGATATCGTAATGTTACGAAATAACATCTTCGATTTTGGTCGCTGCCAAGTACGCTTACCTTATATATGATTTTTACAATATTCTTACCGTTTACCTAAATACTTATACTATAAAGTTTACCTAAACCGCGCTTATATCGCAATAATAATATTGTGTTCTCAGAACGAAATGAATTCCAACACTAGATGTTGGGTGGATTCATGAGGGTTTTATAAATACACCTATCGTTATGAATACACTGGCGAATAACTCGTGGCGTTTTAAAAAGAAAACAAATTATTTTCATCAAGCTAACATTTATTTTTATTCCTTCTCATAATAATTATAATATTTAATAAGCGTGCTCTGGACGCGGCTTTACGATTCATTACCACCTTCAAGTGTGGCAACATTACGATACATTACCACCATCAAGTGTGGCAACATTATCAAATCATTGGAAACGTGCACCCAAGTCGGTCCCTTACACACTGAACACTTTTTAGGGTATTTAAGTGAGACTACACTTAATTTTTAGTTTAAAGTTACAAGTTAATATCGCCTGGTGACAACCAAAACTCACTAAAATTTCTGTCACTTCTCTTCAAAACCTCTTATCTAGTTTGTAGACTGATACTGAGATACGAGCTTTTTATTTTAAGTCGATATTTGTTACTTAGTGATAGTTTTGGTTATATATATCAAGAATCAAATGAGCGCACCTTACACTTATGGCAGTACTTTATACACAGAAAAGCAGACTATAGAAACGAACTGATCGCCCCCCCCCCACCCCCACCCCTTGTAACAGTCCGCCTGTCTGTCTGTCACCAGGCCTTAGGCCAGGGTTGTCTCATGAACCGTGATTGCTAGACAATTCATATGTTCACAGATGACATATTTTTGTTGCCGCTATTACCTACAACAAATACCTACTAAAAACAGAATAAAATAAATATTTAAGCGGGGCGCCCATACTACAATAAACAGGCTGAAGGCGATTTCAGAATAACGTTTTTGTTAAAAAAGACAGGATTATTTTCCTTGGAAACAATAATTGCTGAGTTTATTAACTATTTTATTGTTTCGAGATAATGATAATGCGAAATTTTCTGCTACGAGGGTTGCCGGCGGCTACCCGTTCTTGATAAAATGGCAGAATTGCCACAATTGATGGCATGATGAATGATGAAGCTGACAACAACAATGTCCAAATATTGGTATATCACACTTCTTGACTGTAGTCGGGTAATTTGGTTCTGGTACTTTGGACGTTCAGCTATCCATGTACTACAAAGATTGGTTAAAATCCGTTCAGCCGTATCGGCGAGGACAAAGATTCTTTTTATCAACAGTTTTTATGTTGTCAGCTTTACAGTCCGACCAAAAAGAGTAGAAATTAAAAAGTGCCAATACTGTAGTGCCGTACCCGTTATCTTAGATTGATTAGAAAGTGACGACACTACAGTATTGCCACTTTTTAATTTCTATTTTTTTTGGTCGGACTGTATGTTTAGTTATGTTGTCAGCTTCATCTACTACAGGCCAGCCGTTTAAATACAGTGGGGATGATGGGTAGATGATACATTAGCAAATACTCGTAGGTAACCCGCCAGTAGGACATTCGTCATCTTGCAATACGGTAGATGACAGCTCAAATCAGCTACTCTTTATGACATGTCAAAAACGATCTGTCTGTATTTAAGTGCAGTTAGGACCACGGATACACAGTGATGCCTAGTTCCTTCAGTGCATTAAAGTTGAAAGTTAAGAGAAGCACACCCTTAAAGCCTTTTATGGTTTGACATGTCCATAACAGCTTTAAATTAACCCTTTACTGCATACGAAGCCATTTATGGCCGTTTAAATTTATGACTTTATATGACAGTGTGTCAAAGTTGAAAGTTGAAAAAATATTAAGGTGTCATGCTGTAGAGGGTTAAATGTATGAAACATGTAATGTCTAATTATTTTTAATGTGGATACATCAGTTTTTTTTTAATTGTACCATTGATACAAAGATCAAGCTAAGGTGTAAAGCCTTTCAAATAAACAATGCAAAGATCGACACACAAAGCTTAAGGAATAATTCGAGAGGTTATTTGGTGTTAGGGTGGTGGAAAGGTTAACACGTTGGACCGGTAATCCAGAGGTATCCGGTTCGATTCCCGGTCTCTTCCGACAGGTTACGTTTTTAAATTTTTCTTTGTACTTGATCTTTGTATCAATAGCTTTCAATATTTTTTTTTATAAATTAATTAAAATGTTATTTTATGCGGCTCAGACTCAGTTAAATGGCTGGCCTGTAGCCACCATGTCCTTAACGATACGACTAACATCCAGGATCCTTACGCGGGGGTTGCCTGTGTACGATAAATAACCATATAAAATTGACCATCGCCCTTGCCAGTTCACCTTGGTCCTTCCGCCCAGTTGCACAAACGACCATTAGTAATAATAAGGATTCAGAAGGCGGTACCCCTGGACACGCGCATCGTCAGCAGGTTCCTTCTCTGCAGCCCGACACCACCGGTAGCCTGGACCCTGACCCGCTGCCCCTAGGTTAGGTATTTTTTATAATGTGTTTATATTTGTAATTTATTTTTTATATAAATGTATTATAAAAAAAACCTAGCCTAAGGATAAAGACAAATAAATGGAATAATATATTATATGTTTATTACGCGCTGGCTGATTTGCAGATGGAGACTGATATTGAGTAGTGGAAAACAAAATCAAATTAAATGGGCGTCTGTGCAACTGAGCGTTTAAAAAATCCGTTTAAAAAAATACCAGTAAAATAAATTCTTCCAAGTCACAACCAGCGGAAAAGTAAAAGTAAGTAGAAATCTTAAGTTTAATAAAATCACAAACAACAGTAGATAATTAAGCCTAAACACGATGCGTGTTTAAAGTATGATATTTCTCTCGTGGGTGATTATTTGAGTGTTTTAACCGCCTCATTAATGTCAGCAATATCGACTACCTCCGTATGAACTGGGGCGCCATATTCGGTTAATTTTTACAATTCTAATCAGAATGTTGAAACTTTACGATTTGGCCAATATTGTAGACATATTAATGAGGCGGTTAAAACACTCAATTAATTACCCTCGTGTCGTCTCGCCCGCCTGCACCTCTCTCTAGCACAACTGGGTCACGAGACTCTTTTTTTTATCTTATTTATTTTATAAGCCATACATCTTATGATTAAGTCGGCTTAAAAATAATAACAATGATACCTTTCTCGCGCGAGAATTTTTTCTCGACCTCTCTTTTTTTGCTGTACTGTGAGAAGGTGGCGGGTGATGTTATGTCGCGAGGCGTAGTTGTGCTAGACGGGCAGGTCATTCAAATATATTTTTTTTCGTATTGCGATTCGGGTAAAAACTGAGAGATTCTTATCTGGATCGCCTAAGAGCGAGCAAGACAGTTATAAAAGGCGAGTCATATTCTGTGCTCACTCTCTGAAAGCTGATAGAATGTCATTCAGATTTAGAACTGTCTCGCTCGCTCTGAAACATTTTTTCTTGGTTACACACGGCAACTTTTTACAGCGATATAGGCGCTGGACATGACAAATGTAGTGTGTGTTATTTAAATATTACGTTCAGCACTATGTTGCGCGACAAATGCTCCATGTCACTTTCCGTTCAATACCGTCCGAGCAAGACAGGTGTGGCCTAGTTGCGCGACAAGCGAAGTCGCGGCACAATATGACTATTTCTCGCGCGGAATAATAGCCTGTCTCTTTCTGTGCAGTAATGTGAGAGGGTAACGGGTAGCGCTATGTCGCACGACAAGAGTCTTGATGAATAGCTGTGCGAGACGGGCTGCTGTTTGTTACTGAGAGTTGATATTACGAGTAAGACCCTTTCATTTTCTTACGTTCGGCGGACTTATTTCATGAGACACGCACCATGTAAAGACTTAATATTATAATAAATAAGTAGGCACAAGCACTGAGTACTGGCACATTAACCCTAGCACTACACTACTCGCTCTCACACTATCATATTAGCCCAACCTTGGTCAAGTCCGCGCGTAGTGTGGTGCTGGGGTAACAAATAGCGGTTCTTTCCCACCGTCCACCTCCCGAGACCACCTGGGTGAACCGTTGAAATTTTTTTTTACTACCGTTCACCTTTGACCACCTGGGTGTACGATGGGAAAAAAATTATTTCCACCGTACACCTTGTTATCAATACGGCGTACCCAACTATTATCAGAACTCTTCAGATTTCAAGTTTGTCTGTAGACATAATTTCAATATGGCATTGACAACTACTATTCCGGTTTCTTGTGGTTCTTATTTAAATGTATATACATAAACATGGAAAAATTTATTACTATTAACAGAAATGGTGGTAGTGTATTGCTTCATAAAGGGTATCAGTACAAAAAAGTGAAATCCTTTAAGAATGAGGCCGAATTATGGCGGTGTGCCTCGTACAGAAAAAGTAAATGTAGACGAATAGTAGATTGTTAACCAAGGGTAGAAAGTGACCCATTGCACCCGAGATATTTCTGGCGCTCAAACGGAGTGAGAGCGCCAATAGTTCGAGGGTAAAATGGGTAATTTCACCCGAGTTAAACACTCTACTTTTCATTTCGACTACGAGGAAAATAAAATACTACACGCACATGTCACGAGTGAAGTTAAGTTAATGACCATGTCATGGAATCACTTTCCGAAAGCATTTTTAACCAATAACCAATAAAAGACTCGGTATTTATATTTAATCTCGTGATCCCGCTTTTTTTATTCCAAACTTTCATTTTTTTAACAGATAAATAAAAGTTAAATTATACGTACCGCCAACATTTAAAAAGTAAAAAAAAAAAACAATCCAATAGTTTAAATTTAGTTTTTTATATATTATTAAATGTGTTCTATTAATAAATGTGGGGCAGAATTATATGTATGTATTATAAACAAATATAATATGTATTTAATAATTAGATATAAATAAATTAGGCTTGCCTATATCCTAACCTTTGGAGGCCTTTTTTCAATGACCACTTACTACGGCCCATTAGATTGTACCTAATCAAGTTGGTCACGACATGTGACGTCTTTGACTCCGTAGCAATTAAAAAAAAATCACTTTCCACCCTAGGGATGGAAAAGCTATTTTCCACCCGGCTATCTACTCATGAAAAACAGGAGAGATGAAAATATTATTGTAAAGGTATGTACATTTTCTTACACTACATTAGTTTATATTATAGTTAATTATATACAACATTATTATTACATTATAACAAGAAATAAATTTTATTATAGAAAGAAGATATCTTAAAAAAAAGGCATAAATTTTAGAGGTGGACGGTCACCAATATAAATTATACGATATAAATGAGGGTGAACGGTAGTAAAAAAAATTTTTCAACGGTTCACCTAGGTGGTCTCGGGAGGTGGACGGTGGGAAAGAACCGACAAATAGCAGTCGATGTGAAAGTAACTACGATGTTGAGAACTGAATCAGTTTTAAAGAATAGCAATCAAATAAGTGTAATTAATAATAATGATGCAACTATTAAATTCGGTTAATTTACGCTGATTAATATTGTTGTATAGGCTTTTCATGCAATTATTTAAGTTAAAATGTTCTTTTTGAAATGTTAATATTATTTGTGACATATATCTATTTTGTATGATTAAATTAATAAATATCACTCGTTTTGAGAATAAATAGTAGGACCTACCTTTTTTATTCCCTGTATTACCGATATTTTATTTAAGTAGCGGCTACTGTGAAATAATTTATTATGACTATTACGAATTAACTAATCAAATAATCCAAAATCGAAATTGCGAAATAACTAATCAAATAATCCAAAATCGTAGTTACTTTAGATAAAATAATAATATCCGTTCTTACGTAAATATATAAAAACGGATTTCAGTTCTTGCTATTTTTTTGTTTACTGGTTCTGAGGACTAGTTGTCGGGCGGGTTGTCGAAGTAGTCTATCTTGGGGCGCGCCGGCTGTTGTTGTAGTTGTTGTTGTTGCTGCTGTTGTTGTTGTTGTTGCTGTTGTTGTTGGTCAGCCTTCTGCGCGCGCGCGGCCCACGCGTTGGTGGATGTCAGCGTCGCCCAGCCGCTCGTTGATCTGATTTGTTATAAAGTACATTAATCATGTTAAAGACATTGAAGTCAAGGAGTTTATTGAACTCAATGGATACTAGTTGCGTATGCGGATACTAATGCGGATTCATAATGTACATAATAAAAATGTTTATAAAATTGTTATTTTTCTTTCTATTAATCGACAAGTTGTTCGTTTGCTACTTCAAAAACGTACTAGATTATTGCACCTAATTACTAACAACACTACTTTCTTGAGTTCCCGATCCCTCTGTGTGATCCACCGCACAGATTATAATTGCAAAGAGGTCGGTTTACGTCCGTAGCATGTACTATCCGACCCGGACGATGAGATCACGGAAACCATTCAAGCGATGGTCACCGCGGACTTCGAACGGTGCCTCAGCGTAATTCCCGCCGGCGGGGTCCTTAGTTCCCGTTTTTCTCTGCATCATAGCCCGTCTCACTTTCCCCTCTCCTCCCGCCCTAAGTCAGGCTGACCCGTTTCAAGCGATTACCGTCGCCCATAAACACCTGGAACACCAGAGGAGTCACATGTGCTTGCCTACCCGGAGGACGAAGATAGAATGCCTCTATGCTAGTAATTTCACCGGCTATCTTACCCCCACACCGGAACACAACAATGCGAACATTGCTGTTTGGCGGTGGGAAATTAAAATTAACATGTCAATTATAGGTATAATATATGTACACCAAAAGGACTCGACACACTCACTCATCAAGGAACTCCTTGACAGAGTAATACGCCTATTTAATACAAAAAGTTTTAAGTTTCGTGATGAGAATACGGTGTATGTAATGAAAATAACATGTCATGTTAAGAGGCCTTATTCCTTTTAAAATGCTGATTGTTTAGACATTTTTCTCTATGATCAAACATATTTCTTAACATACTATTGATGTTACTTTCTAGAACAGGGCTATTGGGATTTATTGGTATATATTTGAAACCTACAGTTTGAATTTTTCATTGATAATTTTTGTTTCAAAAACTACTCGAAATTGACAAAATTCACGCGGAAAATTAGTTTTTTTAACTTATTTTCGACTGTACGCAATGAAAGCGTGAAATAACTATGTTACTACCTAGAACTCGGGGAAAAGCATTATTCACTTCAAAAAGTTGGTTGAAATTATCAATATATTTGTCATTATATGAAAAAAATAAATTTTAAAAGGAATAAGGCGTCTTAAAAACAACTCACTTGGCAGTGGAGGTGGCGCTGGCGGCGACGGGCGGCGCGCGCAGCACGGGCCCCGGCACCTTGCGCTTGCCGTTCTCGCGCGCCAGCACCTCCAGCACGCTCATGGCGGGCAGCCAGGACTGCATACGACATTAGGTTTAGGTTTAACGATCTTTATTACTCATTAACACTTTCGCTACCAGGAACCCGCCTGGTAGGCACTCGTAATCATTGCTCAGATGCCGGTCACGTATTTTTGCTTAAAGAGCTACCCACCTAGCGGGCTCTCGGTTTCTGGGGTAGGGTTAAATTTTATATCTGGTTGCGAAAGTGTTAAGAACAAAAGTTCACTTACAATGAGCTTAAACTATAACATTGTTCATATGCATAAAAATGACATCCGACTTATCGATAATATTTAACATATGTTATCACTAATGAATTGTTTTAGTTTGGTTTTAATTTTTTTTAATGATTGACACTTTCACTTCACTAGGTAAGTTGTTGTACAACTGTGCTCCCTCTGACATGATGTTTCTTTTACCGTATCCAGTTCTGTGTTTATAAAGTTTGATTTTATCTGTGTTTCTCAAGCAGTGTCTATATCAGTGGTTGTCATTCCAAATGTTATTATTTTATCACAGCTTGTAGATGGATTCAGTGTTGTGCTCGGACCCCTGAGCTACCGCGCGTTACGCACATCGCGCGAAATTAAGCATTATATTCCGCCGAAGCGCCCCTAGTCTGTGTTTACACCAGAACAACTGCAGGAATTACCAGTATTTTAAAGCTTTTATTTAACTTGCATTGTATGTTTAAAGTATGTTTGTTCGGGTGAAATCTTGCAACTCAATTTTGAAGCAGATATCGTCAACCGATTGAGCTGAAATTTAGCATACTTACTTAACTTTGATGACAATACAATGATATGGTACCATGGGGCTGATCTGATGATGGAGCCGGAAGGTGGCCATAGGAACTCTATAATAGAAAAAGCAATCCTACCGAGCTTGGGCTCTTTAGAATCGTCTCAGTGAGCATTTGATGGATATCCAAAGAAAAGTACAGTCGGCTATAAAAGCTTGCCACTAAAATGTCATTTTTGACAGAAACTTATAACTAATAATGTCGGAAATAATGTAACATGTTCGTTAGTAGTAAACCATATCGTTGTAAAGGATTCTTAAGCTTAACTTTTTGAAGGCCACAGTCAGCTGTGGCTGTGTCGTAGGCGACGCTCTCGCAGCCGAACTCTAACGTGTCCGGGACGGAGCGTCCTGTCAGTGGTCGGCGACGTACCTTCTCCCGGTCGGCGGTGGCGACGACGTTGCGGTTGGGCTCGGCGTCGTAGGCGACGCTCTCGCACCGAACTGTCACGTGTCGTGGACGGAGCGTCCTGTCAGTGGTCGGCGACGTACCTTCTCCCGGTCGGCGGTGGCGACGACGTTGCGGTTGGGCTCGGCGTCGTAGGCGACGCTCTCGCACCGAACTGTCACGTGTCGTGGACGGAGCGTCCTGTCAGTGGTCGGCGACGTACCTTCTCCCGGTCGGCGGTGGCGACGACGTTGCGGTTGGGCTCGGCGTCGTAGGCGACGCTCTCGCACCGAACTGTCACGTGTCGTGGACGGAGCGTCCTGTCAGTGGTCGGCGACGTACCTTCTCCCGGTCGGCGGTGGCGACGACGTTGCGGTTGGGCTCGGCGTCGTAGGCGACGCTCTCGCACCGAACTGTCACGTGTCGTGGACGGAGCGTCCTGTCAGTGGTCGGCGACGTACCTTCTCCCGGTCGGCGGTGGCGACGACGTTGCGGTTGGGCTCGGCGTCGTAGGCGACGCTCTCGCACCGAACTGTCACGTGTCGTGGACGGAGCGTCCTGTCAGTGGTCGGCGACGTACCTTCTCCCGGTCGGCGGTGGCGACGACGTTGCGGTTGGGCTCGGCGTCGTAGGCGACGCTCTCGCACCGAACTGTCACGTGTCGTGGACGGAGCGTCCTGTCAGTGGTCGGCGACGTACCTTCTCCCGGTCGGCGGTGGCGACGACGTTGCGGTTGGGCTCGGCGTCGTAGGCGACGCTCTCGCACCGAACTGTCACGTGTCGTGGACGGAGCGTCCTGTCAGTGGTCGGCGACGTACCTTCTCCCGGTCGGCGGTGGCGACGACGTTGCGGTTGGGCTCGGCGTCGTAGGCGACGCTCTCGCACCGAACTGTCACGTGTCGTGGACGGAGCGTCCTGTCAGTGGTCGGCGACGTACCTTCTCCCGGTCGGCGGTGGCGACGACGTTGCGGTTGGGCTCGGCGTCGTAGGCGACGCTCTCGCACCGAACTGTCACGTGTCGTGGACGGAGCGTCCTGTCAGTGGTCGGCGACGTACCTTCTCCCGGTCGGCGGTGGCGACGACGTTGCGGTTGGGCTCGGCGTCGTAGGCGACGCTCTCGCACCGAACTGTCACGTGTCGTGGCCGGAGCGTCCTGTCAGTGGTCGGCGACGTACCTTCTCCCGGTCGGCGGTGGCGACGACGTTGCGGTTGGGCTCGGCGTCGTAGGCGACGCTCTCGCAGCCGAACTGCTCGCACATCTCGTGAATGAACTGCCGCTTCTGCCAGTTGCACGACGGGAACGAGTGCGCCCGCGTCTTTTGCTTCGACTGCGAAATAAACAACATTTTACCATCCACATTTACGAATCGGAGAGTCATTATTATGTATATAGAAAAAACAGGGTATAGAGGGTTGTGTCTTGAACAATGTGCCAAGACCATAGTTATGCAGA
Organism: Apotomis betuletana; assembly: GCA_932273695.1. Classification (NCBI taxonomy): domain Eukaryota; kingdom Metazoa; phylum Arthropoda; class Insecta; order Lepidoptera; family Tortricidae; genus Apotomis; species Apotomis betuletana. Next base: position 23,819,170 of record OW026307.1, read on the forward strand.
AAGCGACCAAAGTTTTTTTTTCATAATGCAAAAAGCGACCAAACTCATTCATTGATTAAGACTTAAGTCACTTTGGCAAAAAATCTACGCTGGTCGCTTTCTGCATAATATGGTCAATTAACGGTTTAGAAGCCGCTGCTGTGTGTTTTTTGAGAAAAAACAATTTTCTGTAAAATTTTAATGGGAATCCAACTTTCGGGGAATCCAACTTAATGGGAGTTCAACTTTATGGGAATATCCAACATAATGGGAATTCAACTTAATGGGCATCCAACTAAATGGGAATCCAACTTTCGGGGAATCCTACTTAATGGGAATCCAACTTAGTGGTCCGGAAGGCTCGATGGCACTAGTAAAACTATTCTTCTTCTTCTTCTTCCTTCCCTTATCCCACCTACGTGGGGTCGGGTCTCCTTGTCAGCTTTCGCCAGAGTGGCCGATTCTGGCTCGTCTGTTCTTCAATGTTCAGGTTCTTTAGGTCGGTTTTAATATTGGACCACCATGTGGATTTTGGTCTGCCTCTTCCTCTCGGCTGCTCCGGAAGGTTTAATGAAACGTTTACAACGTGGTCTTTTCCTCTTCGCTGGATGTGGCCGTACCATCGCAGCCGATTTTCAAGAAGCTTCTCATGAATTGGAGCTACTTTAAAGCTTCCACGGACATATTCGTTCCTTATCCGGTCTAGTCTCGTGACACCGCCTGCCCAACGTAGCATCTTCATCTCGTTTACATGCAAGTGCTGCTCATGACATTTCTTTGTAGCCCAGCATTCAGACCCATACAAAATGGCGGGCCTTACTGCGGTTTTGTAGACCTTTCCCTTTGCTCTTATGGGCATACGGCTGTCACATAGGACCCCGGACAAGCTTCGCCACTTTAGCCACGCCGCTTGAGTTCTATGGCAAACATCTGCATGTATATCTGCGTCAGATGTAATGACAGATCCCAGGTACTTAAACCGAGTAACTTTTGGTAAAGCTAGATCGCCGATGTATACACTTTTGTCGTCTTGGGCCTTGGTAGCAAATTTACAGTGCATATACTCGGTTTTGCTCCTGCTAACCCGAAGGCCGTTTCGTTCCAATACATTAGTCCAAGATGTTAACTCTTTTTGCATCTCCTCTGCTGATTTGGTAATGAGTACAATGTCATCCGCATAAAGCATGCACCATGGTAGTGGCATTAGCAAATCTTTTGTTAGGTAGTCCATGACCAAATTGAACAGTAGTGGGCTTAGGGCAGAACCCTGGTGGACCCCAACTTTGACTTCAAACGGATCGCTATGGCCAGCAGGGCTTTTGACTTGAGTTGTGCAGTTATGATACATATCCTTGATTATGTCAATATATTTTTCGGGAATCTTTTGCGCGCGCATTGCTTGCCAGACTAGTTTCCGCGGAACTCTATCGAACGCTTTCTCAAGGTCAATGAAGATCATATGCAAGTCCTCTTTGTTAGCTCTGTGTTTCTCCATTGTTATTCTTAGTGCTTGAATGGCGTCCGACGTCGACTTTCCTGCGGTGAAGCCAAATTGGTTCTCTGATAAAGTCGTTTCATGGAGAAAGCGTCTACTTACAATTCGCTCCCAAATTTTAAGTGTGTGCGAGGTTAGCTTAATACCGCGGTAGTTGGAGCATAGTCCAACATCTCCTTTATTTTTGTAGAATGGAGTTAAGTAACTTTCTCGCCATGAATCGGGGATCATTCCAGTAGATAGGATAAGATTGAATAATTTGGTTAGCCAGGTAACTCCAATATCCCCTAACATTTTCCAAATTTCGGCTGGTATTTCATCTGGGCCTACTGCTTTCTTATTTTTCATTTTCCTCACAGCAAACATCACTTCATCTTTACTAATGGCGGGAATCGGTCCAAATGTAGGTATAATATTTGGCAACTCCTCACTAGGAAACTCCTCGTTGGAGAGCTCATCAAAGTATTCTTTCCACCGCATTTTTATGAACATATCTGATGTAAGAAGAACCCCTGCTTTATCTTTTATGTATTTAGAAGTTTTAATGTCTAAAGTATTCCTAAAACGTTGATTTGCTAATTTGAATATTTCAGTGTCATCCTTAGCCTTTTCAATTTTGTCATAGAAGCCAACCCTAGCAGCAGCTCTCTCCTGCGCAACAGTTCTTTTGGATTTTAATTTCGCTTTCCTGTAGTTGTCATGGTCCTCCTGCGTGCTGCTGTTTTGCCATGCACTAGTAAAACTATTCTAAACAGTAAAATTACCAGACTTGCGGCTGTCTGAATTTTTATCGTCAGCCTGACATTAGACCATTACCTGAACTTTCCTACATTCGTTGAAATCGCAAGATTAGCTCGCGAGACCGTGGGCTTAATAACCTTGGTCTATGGCACCACCTGACCCTTTGGTAGCGTCTACCGTGTACCGTCCTTCAGCTCACAAGTTCCCGGCACTTGTACCTATTCGTGTAGTGTAGGACGGTACCTTCTTGGCGCGCTGCACGAGGTCGGTGAGCGCGTCGTGCACCTGGCGCGCGAAGCCGGGCTCGCGCGCCGCCAGCGCGCGCACGTGCTCGCTGTAGCGCGGCGCCAGCTTGGTGCCGGCACTCGTACCTACTCGTGTAGTGTAGGACGGTACCTTCTTGGCGCGCTGCACGAGGTCGGTGAGCGCGTCGTGCACCTGGCGCGCGAAGCCGGGCTCGCGCGCCGCCAGCGCGCGCACGTGCTCGCTGTAGCGCGGCGCCAGCTTGTTGCCGGCACTCGTACCTACTCGTGTAGTGTAGGACGGTACCTTCTTGGCGCGCTGCACGAGGTCGGTGAGCGCGTCGTGCACCTGGCGCGCGAAGCCGGGCTCGCGCGCCGCCAGCGCGCGCACGTGCTCGCTGTAGCGCGGCGCCAGCTTGTTGCCGGCACTCGTACCTACTCGTGTAGTGTAGGACGGTACCTTCTTGGCGCGCTGCACGAGGTCGGTGAGCGCGTCGTGCACCTGGCGCGCGAAGCCGGGCTCGCGCGCCGCCAGCGCGCGCACGTGCTCGCTGTAGCGCGGCGCCAGCTTGTTGCCGGCACTCGTACCTACTCGTGTAGTGTAGGACGGTACCTTCTTGGCGCGCTGCACGAGGTCGGTGAGCGCGTCGTGCACCTGGCGCGCGAAGCCGGGCTCGCGCGCCGCCAGCGCGCGCACGTGCTCGCTGTAGCGCGGCGCCAGCTTGTTGCCGGCACTCGTACCTACTCGTGTAGTGTAGGACGGTACCTTCTTGGCGCGCTGCACGAGGTCGGTGAGCGCGTCGTGCACCTGGCGCGCGAAGCCGGGCTCGCGCGCCGCCAGCGCGCGCACGTGCTCGCTGTAGCGCGGCGCCAGCTTGTTGCCGGCACTTGTACCCACTCGTGTAGTGTAGGACGGTACCTTCTTGGCGCGCTGCACGAGGTCGGTGAGCGCGTCGTGCACCTGGCGCGCGAAGCCGGGCTCGCGCGCCGCCAGCGCGCGCACGTGCTCGCTGTAGCGCGGCGCCAGCTTGTTGCCGGCACTTGTACCTACTCGTGTAGTGTAGGACGGTACCTTCTTGGCGCGCTGCACGAGGTCGGTGAGCGCGTCGTGCACCTGGCGCGCGAAGCCGGGCTCGCGCGCCGCCAGCGCGCGCACGTGCTCGCTGTAGCGCGGCGCCAGCTTGTTGCCGGCACTCGTACCTACTCGTGTAGTGTAGGACGGTACCTTCTTGGCGCGCTGCACGAGGTCGGTGAGCGCGTCGTGCACCTGGCGCGCGAAGCCGGGCTCGCGCGCCGCCAGCGCGCGCACGTGCTCGCTGTAGCGCGGCGCCAGCTTGTTGCCGGCACTCGTACCTACTCGTGTAGTGTAGGACGGTACCTTCTTGGCGCGCTGCACGAGGTCGGTGAGCGCGTCGTGCACCTGGCGCGCGAAGCCGGGCTCGCGCGCCGCCAGCGCGCGCACGTGCTCGCTGTAGCGCGGCGCCAGCTTGTTGCCGGCACTCGTACCTACTCGTGTAGTGTAGGACGGTACCTTCTTGGCGCGCTGCACGAGGTCGGTGAGCGCGTCGTGCACCTGGCGCGCGAAGCCGGGCTCGCGCGCCGCCAGCGCGCGCACGTGCTCGCTGTAGCGCGGCGCCAGCTTGTTGCCGGCACTCGTACCTACTCGTGTAGTGTAGGACGGTACCTTCTTGGCGCGCTGCACGAGGTCGGTGAGCGCGTCGTGCACCTGGCGCGCGAAGCCGGGCTCGCGCGCCGCCAGCGCGCGCACGTGCTCGCTGTAGCGCGGCGCCAGCTTCGCCGACACGTCGGGGTTGCGGATCTGTAGCGCGAGCGCGAGGCGGCGAGTGCGCGCTTCCACGCGGCATTCGTCGTCGCACTCCAACCTGACGAACAATTAAATACTGTTATTAGATGCTTAATTTAAATCAAATTTAAGGCATACTATAACTCTTTTTTAATTCAGCGTTATTATTATTAGGTAAACAATAAAGGTACCCTTGTCTTTATATCAAAAGTTGACGCACTTTGCAATAAAGGCTGCTGGGCCTCTTTGCCAATCAACTTAATTCATAGGGAGGAGCCAAACCTTCAGACGTGAATATGTAGTAAGTAAAGCTTTTCAACTTAGCTAATAATATAGTGAAAATATAAATTATGGTGTTAGTTTCTTTTTGACAACTTACGTCTTGAGCATGGCGCCGGGGCGCTGCACTTCGGACAGATCGACGGAGCCGCCTTCCTGCATCTTCGAGGCGGCCAGCGCACTCATTATTCTGTGATTAACAATTAGATTATTAACATTCATAAATAATAAATAAATAATAAATAAAAAGTGACGAATAAGGGCACGTGGTAAACCTGCACGTTTAGTGTTTTGGCCACGATTCGCGCAGAACAAGAGAAATGTAGCCACAGCCATTATGGTGGAGCACAAAAATGCTTTTTGTAATAAATGTGAAAAAACGCAATTTTTTGTGGGCGACAAATTTCGTCGTTTCCTTTTGCCTTGATCTCCGATGGTGAGTAAATGAACTAGATAGTATTCGATTATCGACCGAAAACTCGCTTATGTTATCTTGATCGATTGGTTGGTGAAAGTCGTGGCATGTCCGAAAGGCCTCGGTCACTCGGAGCGATGCGCCGTTTTCACGTTCCGTCTACTGCGTAGTGGTTCACTTCAAACTTCACTTTGTCATCGCATCGGTAGTCCTTACGAATTTAGCGTCCATGGTAGGGTAATTCCAGGATAGATGCCCCAGTGGGATAGATGCCTCGATTTTTGAGACGAGTCGCCTATCCCCCACCTATTTCTCATTTAAAGAGGTCAAAAAAGTACAGTAAAATAATAGATCAAGAACAATGTGTATGATAACTGCCATTGGACGCATTGCTATAATTGCTATAGATATCGGATCAACGGGGCCACGCCGTTTCGCCGTCAAAATAAACATTGTTCGGTTCATGACGCATTGGTGTAAACTGTAATGTCATGTTTTTCGATAAATAAATAAAATTATAAATTATTGAGTTATAAAGCTATTTCCAAAAGTGGGGCATCTATCCTGGAATGGCCGTATATACTCACTTGGCCAGGTCCTTGGCGTTGTCGTAGCAGGCGCGCTCGGCAGCGCGCCGCCCGCACGGGCACGTGGCGCGCACCAGCTTGCGGCACGGCGCGCTGCTGGGACACGCGACCTTGTCTCCGTCGCCGGAGTGGCACGGGGCTGCGCAGGGGTGGCCGCAGCTGGCGCGCTTCTCGTTACACGGCTGAGTGCACCTGGACGGAAAAAGAAATAGACTCGAGTTAACTATGTTCGCAACTATTAGATAACATAAGAAAGTGTTCAGCTATACTGCTGTAAAAGACGAATAAACAGACAAAGTCTTTATGTACTCACTTGCCGGCGTCGCACGGCCCCTTGTGGCAGGTCTTCTGGCAGGTGTGCTTGCCGCACGGCAGGGGCTTGCCGCATGGTAACCCGCACGAGAACTCCTCTTGCGAGCAGGGAATCGTCTTGCGCTCCTGTAAAACATTTGTAATGTACATTTTCTGCGGTTTATAAGATCTAGCTGTAAGAGAAACTTTGCTACAGTCGTAACGATACAGTCAAGGAAATTTAAACACTCGTTCTGGTCACAATCAGACTCCCGCGGCCGGCGGCACGGCGCGGAGCAGGCGGGGCGCTCGGCATCATGCTTACCTCGTGCCCGCCGTGGCAGCGCTTGGCGGTGAGCACGACGCAGGGCGGACAGGGCCCGGCGTGGCACGCGTGCAGCGCGGGGTGCGCACACTCCCGCGGCCGGCGGCACGGCGCGGAGCAGGCGGGGCGCTCGGCATCATGCTTACCTCGTGCCCGCCGTGGCAGCGCTTGGCGGTGAGCACGACGCAGGGCGGACAGGGCCCGGCGTGGCACGCGTGCAGCGCGGGGTGCGCACACTCCCGCGGCCGGCGGCACGGCGCGGAGCAGGCGGGGCGCTCGGCATCATGCTTACCTCGTGCCCGCCGTGGCAGCGCTTGGCGGTGAGCACGACGCAGGGCGGACAGGGCCCGGCGTGGCACGCGTGCAGCGCGGGGTGCGCACACTCCCGCGGCCGGCGGCACGGCGCGGAGCAGGCGGGGCGCTCGGCATCATGCTTACCTCGTGCCCGCCGTGGCAGCGCTTGGCGGTGAGCACGACGCAGGGCGGACAGGGCCCGGCGTGGCACGCGTGCAGCGCGGGGTGCGCACACTCCCGCGGCCGGCGGCACGGCGCGGAGCAGGCGGGGCGCTCGGCATCATGCTTACCTCGTGCCCGCCGTGGCAGCGCTTGGCGGTGAGCACGACGCAGGGCGGACAGGGCCCGGCGTGGCACGCGTGCAGCGCGGGGTGCGCACACTCCCGCGGCCGGCGGCACGGCGCGGAGCAGGCGGGGCGCTCGGCATCATGCTTACCTCGTGCCCGCCGTGGCAGCGCTTGGCGGTGAGCACGACGCAGGGCGGACAGGGCCCGGCGTGGCACGCGTGCAGCGCGGGGTGCGCACACTCCCGCGGCCGGCGGCACGGCGCGGAGCAGGCGGGGCGCTTGGCTCCACAGGGCACAGGCGGCAGGATCACTTCCGCACCGCACTCGCAGGTTAACTCCTCGAAACCTGTAACGGTAAGATGAGTTTAGATTTCGAAAGCATCTTCGTCAATGTAAAGTTACCAAATGTTTCAACCACTAATATATCCCGTTCCTTCATTAGAGCCCCGAGATTTTAGGAAACATTCTAAATTTTCTATCTTCAATTAATTACTACATATCCGTATCTGCCAGTTAGATCAATTACGAAATTGTTAGGGTAAAAAAATGTACAAACCGAAAAAGGAATATAAATGAACGAAAAACTAACACAGACGACACAGGGGTGCCTTCTACACCGAGTAAGGCGCTCTATGTGTCGCGCTTGCATTATTCCGTCGTGTCCAACGATGTTGTGGAGTACGTCCGCCAGAAAGCTGCCTTCTCGCTGAGGGTGCACCAGCTGCAGTCCCGTCGCTATATGCACTTCAGCTCGTGTGGTGCGCGTGCCGCGGCCGCTACAGGACACCATCGCAAGTGCAGACTTCTGGCTGTCGTGTCGAGGCAGTCCCGGGGCTATCTGCCGTATTCTACACCAGGTCAGACGACGCCACGGAGCCACGCCGTTATATCACCTAAATCTAACTAGTTTTCAGCCGTGTTTATATCTACTATTGCAATTCACAGTGCCTTGATATTGTTACTGTAATTCTGTGTAGAAAGTTGTGATGGAGAAAGTGTATGACGGAACTCACTGGCTCTGGTGCAGGGCGCGCAGTGCCCGGTATGGCAGAACTGCTCGCAGCGATGCAGCTGACAAGCAAGCATGCGGCCGCACACGACGCCGCAGCGGTGCGTCGTCGCCGCGCAGCACGACGCGCGACAGCGGTGCCGGCCGCACGACAGTTTCTGCATACAAATTATTTATTTATTTATTATTTATTAGGAGAACCAACAGCTACAAACAATACATTGTTCTTAGAAATAGTTAATGGAAAGCCAATTACAGGTTCCCACCGGTAGTGACATTTTATACAAAAATAAAGTGCTCGCACAATGCACAACATCGCAACTACCTGTGACTACAAACTAAGTGAAATAGAACAAATTTAAATAAATACGTGAGATAACAAGATTAACTAATAATAACTAGGATATGCAGTCCCGGGAATTCGCGGGACTGTCATACTAAAATTTCGCGGTGCATATTTACAATAATCACAAATGAGTAAGTACTTAAAATAGTGTCAGAAAAAAGGAATTTGTTGAACACCATAGAGAAGAGGAAAGGATTTTTTGTCACCTAATACGACACGACACTTTTATAACCAACATCATAGCGATGTACTATTCCTACATCACTGTAGTCGTCTGAAAAATGATACAATTTAAAATTTATAATAGACTAGGAGGTGCTCGCAACTTCGTCTGCGTATTTTTGTCTTTACTGTAGTCGGGTACAAAGTATCCTATAACCAGTGATCGGGGATTTCTCTGCCACAACGCGGTATTTCGTGTATATTATTTTATATGGACATGGTAATTATATTGTAATCCGGCTATCTTGGCCGAAAAAATTATTGTATTGAGATTTGATGAGATAATCATGACTATATTGATATTAAAAAATATATTTCTTTGAAATACCGCGTTGTGGCAGAGAAATCCCCGATCACTGCCTATAACCATCTTTGGACAGCTATCCCTGTATCAAAATTGGTTAAAAAATTACCAGCCGTTTCGACGTGATGAGAGGACAAAGGAAATTATGACCAACAGATGGAGCCACTACAAAACAAAACGCGATCCTGCATCACGTTAAGAGGCCTTATTCCTTTTAAAATGCGGATTGTTTAGACATTTTTCTCTATGATCAAAGATGTTTCTCAACATATTATTGATGTTACTACCTAGAACAGGGCTATTGGGATTTATTGGTATATATTTGAAACCTACAGTTTAAATTTGTCATTGATAATTTTTGTTCGAAAAACTACTCGAATTTGACAAAATTCACGTGGAAAATTCGTTTTTTCAACTTATTTTCGACTGCACGCAATGAACGCATGACATAGCTACGTTACTACCTAGAACTCGGGAAAAAGTATTATTCACTTCAAAAAGTTGGTTGAAATTATCACTATATTCGTCATAATATAAAAAAACAATTTTTTAAAAGGAATAAGGCCTCTTAAGATTTTTCCTAAAATATTTACAACGATAACGAACGGGTGTACCTTGTTGCACTTCTTCTGGCAGAACACGTTGTCCAGCATCTGCGGCAGCTCCTCGCACGGCACCTCGCGGCTGGAGTGGCCGCAGCGGCACGGCAGGAGCGTCTTCTCCGGGCACACCGGGCACGCGCCTGCGCCGTCCAACACAACAATAAATAAATGAACCTCACACAAGTCAACCTAGTCCCAAATTGGAAGTATTTATGCAAAAGGTACAGACAACCCCCACTAGACGGAGCATGTAAGGCGACCCGCGCGCACCAACGATATGGTACGGCAGAACATTAAAGTAGTACTTAACACGGCGGCCACGGTTTAGTTGCGTCCTTGTTTATGATCCATGCGTACGTTAACGAAAAAAGAAATTAAATAAATAACATGGTAAATTGTAGTGTTAAGTGGTGTAGAGAGACCTCATAAACATGGACGCAACTAAACGGTGGCCGCCGTGTTGATACTTTAATGTTCTGCCGTACCATATCGTTGGTGCGCGCGGGTCGCCTTACATGCTCCGTCTAGTGGGGGTTGTCTGTGGCAAAAGGCAACCAACCCACGTTAAACGTTCGTGTCACTTTATGCTATAGTTACAGGGTTCAATGTAAATGGTTTTGATATACATATGTGAACTGGTTCCCTTTAAGCTCGTGAAGGCTTGTGTTATGGGTACTAGTCGACGATATACACACTTATATAAATGACGCGTTTGGCTTGGTTTGTAGGCCCCGGCCAGGGCAAATATTTGTGTGATGGACTCGAATATTTGTGCTTGGGTCATGGTTGTTCTATGTATTTAAGTATGTATTTATTACAGTAGCCAGCTGCTTTACCACTGCGCTAACCGCGTCGTCAAAAAATAAGTAAATAAAATAAAAATACAACTTTCCATATTACAGCGGCTTATAAAAACTTCGTAAGCAAATCACTATTGGATAACTTACAACTTTTGTAGAATGAAATATACTTTGTATCCTTGGCCATTTGCGGATATTTATGGTACTAATTTATTTTAATGGCAAAGAGTAACCTTTAACCCCTCGTATTCTCAAGCACAGACAAGTGCGGAACATATAAACCTTACGGTAAAATATAATTTATCTTTAATTCAAGTAGCAAATGTTTAACATTATCATACGAGGGGGTTAATGACGTACATTAAAAATTTAATCTTCATAAAAGAAAAGTGAGGTTTAAAAACGTAAGAGAAGAAAAAGACTGTAGCTTTCTCAGGTCGTATTAAAAAAAAAAACAAAAATAAAAGTGGCCCATGAGGGGATCGAACCCGCGACCTTCGCGTTATTAGCACGACGCTCTAACCAACTGAGCTAATGGGCCGATGAGCGAGCTGGCGAAATACGTCTTCAAGTTATTTTTGGCTCTCAGCCACTGATACCGATTACAGATATTGCAGTAATGAAGCCAACATTCTTACTGCATTGCATTAAAGTCCAATTTTGGATCCATGCTAAAAAATATATACAACAAAATTTATTTGTCATCATTCATCACTATCAATCTTTCAATGTCAGAATATTTTCTTTTTTTTATCCATCACGCTAAAATATAAAGGCGAAAGTGTGTATGTATATTAATTAATTACTGTAATTGGCTTTCCATTAACTATTTCTAAGAGCATTATATTGTATGTAGCTGTTGGTTCTCCTAATAAATAATAAATAAATAAATAAATAAATAAATAAATAAATATGTATGTATATTTGTTACTTCTACACGTTCAAACGACTGGCTCAATTGTAATACAATTTGGTGTGGAGGTAGCTGATACCTTGGATTAACATATACTTAAACCAGTTAACGACGCGTTTGGCTCGGTTTGTAGACACCTGCCTACTGAGTCGGCGGTCCCGGGTTCGAATCCCGGCCGGGGCAAATATTTGTGCAAAATATTTGTTCTTGGGTCATGGATGTTATCTATATATGTATTTATATATTATTTTATTTATTTATTTATTTATTTATTTAGGAGAACCAACAGCTAATACACTGCACATAGAAGCTTAAATAGAATCATGGAGCCAATTACAGGAACTCACATATAGTTGTTGCACATGAAACATACACTTAAGTAACGACGCACATCGATGTAACGACGCGCACTTGCAGCAAATATGAACACTAATTAAACTTAGAATTTAAACTTATAAACCATAACTTAACTTAACTTATAGGGCCATATTAGGCACCACCTAAATACCTAATACTCCATACTACTGCACAAACATGTCATAAAATCGCTCAATCAAAAAATCGCTCAATCAAAAAACGCATTAGTCAATTCTCGCCTCACTGAAGGAATTACACAATTGAATATGTCAATATCAAGCTCTTTCGTCGTATTATTCAAATGTCGACTAGCGCGGTTAAGGAAACTATTCCGTCTATAATTGGATGAAGTACGCCTTAGAGAGATAGGGGGGAAGTGCCTTTTGGATCGCGTAGGAGTGACAAAGGACAGTTCTTTAAGCAGTTCAGGACAGTCAATGCCGCCACTTGAGACTTTAAGCAAGAAGGTAATATCGGCTATTTCGCGTCGCTTATATAATGGGATCAGATGATGTTTCCTACAAGTATTTAAGTAATTAGATGAATTATAAGGGCATTTTAGTTTGTAGCTAAGGTATTTAACAAATTTCTTCTGAACCCGTTCAATCCTATCTATATACGTAGCGTAGCAGGGATTCCAAATTTGGGATGCATATTCAAGTTTACTCCGAACTAAAGAGCAATACAGAATTTTCAGCGCCAGCTCTCTCGCGAGCATTACGCTGAGGTGGAACCGTTTCGAGGCAATCATAATTAGCATAAGTACTTAGTTTATAGATTCTTTTTTTTTTTCTTTGTCACTATTTATCTGCGCAATTGTGACCTAGGGATGATCACACGCGACGTGGGCTGAGAAAAAGTGGAGAAATGGAAAGAGAGAATGGGAATTTGAGTGGCGATTTACTTGGTTGTTTTAGTGGAGTCCTGGGGCTAATGCTCTGGGCTGTCACGCACGTACACACACACACAAATGAGCTGAATGTCCTGGTAAATGGTACACAAATTGTTTCGTGTTTCGGGATACCGGCGCGCGCGCAAAAAGAAATACGTATGTGCCGTCAGCGATCGATATGCAGACTGAGCCGTGTACGGGCTGCTAGTGTCACATAATACACCAATTATAAAATGTTATTTGCTGGATGTAATAATAACTCACTAATATAGTCAAAAATACACACTTTATAATGTCAAAGTAAACTATAAAAGCACGATATTATGAATGATAATGCTAATGAGGACACGCGTGGTTGCTGTCAAATATGAACGTGTACTGGCGCGTATGTCAATGCTTTACGCGATTGTTGGTTATTTCGCTGAGATGGCAATGTGCGGTATGTGGACCGTACAAGCCGGGTGCAAGGCACTCGCCCGAAATGTAACTGTTCTTTGAGTGAGTGACATAGCGCGACTGTGTGAGCGGTATAGATATCGTGTGAGGCGTCACGCCTTCGTGGCGTGAACAGCAATTGTGTTTGATTTCCGAATAAATGTTTTTCTTCCTTTGTTTGTGAGCATACCTTCATGGCAGTCCCGCTTGCAGAAGTGCTTGTCGCCGGCGGGCCCGCACGGCAGCGGCTTGGCGCAGATGTTCCCGCACAGCGGGACCGGGTCCGTGCACCACTTGCGCTTGTCCGAGGGTATCCTGGGAAAAGGGAACATATTAGAACGAGTTGCATAATCGAATTGAGTCCTTCCCAGCGAGACAATCAACATAATTGAGTTGAGTCTCTTAGAGAGAAGGTGCTGGGTCAAAGTAATTTTGTTAGGACATGCATTCTGAGTACCAGGATATCATAATTATAGTAAAATTTCCTTGGTATGGCTGGAGCATCCTGTTATGTAGATCATCAGATGTAATATCAGAAGTAGCAAGACGATATTATAACAATAACAGAGCTAATTTGGTTGTCCACACAGCGAAAAGGATCAGGACACTATAACTGTGTAAGAGTTCGCTGCATCCGTCACATTGACGAGCGATACGGCCCAGCCACGACTTCGGTCTTAACGGCGAGCGGGAGCTGTGCGCGGTACGACTGTCTCGCTCACTCGTATGGCCACCGCGCTCGGATCACTCGCTCAACCGTTCGCCGCCGAAAGTCGCGGCATATCCGATAGAGGTATAGTTTGCCTAAAACTTTAAGAGCAAATTATGTCAAACTAACACAAGTGAAAAAACACTTTATGCTCATAACAGTGAGGTCGTGCTCGTTTGTTAGACAAAATGTGTTCTTAGGTTCTGGACGAACTATACATACCAGGACAATATTATATTAAAGGGAGCTCCTCACGCGGCTAGCAGGAGTGCTGCACGGCATCACGGTGATCACCGTCGACTCCTAGCTAGCGACGGTACCAGGTACAGGCGGCGGGTGGCACGGCGCGCGGCACACGTGCGCGCCGCACGCCGCACGGTACCGGGACAGTATCACTAGAGAGAGTATTACTGTGTCCGGCCGCAGGGACACTGCAGCACGCGGCTGGGCAGCAGCGCGCAGGCGGCGCAGGGCGGCGGGTGGCACGGCGCGCGGCACACGTGCGCGCCGCACGCCGCACGGTACCGGGACAGTATCACTAGAGAGAGTATTACTGTGTCCGGCCGCAGGGACACTGCAGCACGCGGCTGGGCAGCAGCGCGCAGGCGGCGCAGGGCGGCGGGTGGCACGGCGCGCGGCACACGTGCGCGCCGCACGCCGCACGGTACCGGGACAGTATCACTAGAGAGAGTATTACTGTGTCCGGCCGCAGGGACACTGCAGCACGCGGCTGGGCAGCAGCGCGCAGGCGGCGCAGGGCGGCGGGTGGCACGGCGCGCGGCACACGTGCGCGCCGCACGCCGCACGGTACCGGGACAGTATCACTAGAGAGAGTATTACTGTGTCCGGCCGCAGGGACACTGCAGCACGCGGCTGGGCAGCAGCGCGCAGGCGGCGCAGGGCGGCGGGTGGCACGGCGCGCGGCACACGTGCGCGCCGCACGCCGCACGGTACCGGGACAGTATCACTAGAGAGAGTATTACTGTGTCCGGCCGCAGGGACACTGCAGCACGCGGCTGGGCAGCAGCGCGCAGGCGGCGCAGGGCGGCGGGTGGCACGGCGCGCGGCACACGTGCGCGCCGCACGCCGCACGGTACCGGGACAGTATCACTAGAGAGAGTATTACTGTGTCCGGCCGCAGGGACACTGCAGCACGCGGCTGGGCAGCAGCGCGCAGGCGGCGCAGGGCGGCGGGTGGCACGGCGCGCGGCACACGTGCGCGCCGCACGCCGCACGGTACCGGGACAGTATCACTAGAGAGAGTATTACTGTGTCCGGCCGCAGGGACACTGCAGCACGCGGCTGGGCAGCAGCGCGCAGGCGGCGCAGGGCGGCGGGTGGCACGGCGCGCGGCACACGTGCGCGCCGCACGCCGCACGGTACCGGGACAGTATCACTAGAGAGAGTATTACTGTGTCCGGCCGCAGGGACACTGCAGCACGCGGCTGGGCAGCAGCGCGCAGGCGGCGCAGGGCGGCGGGTGGCACGGCGCGCGGCACACGTGCGCGCCGCACGCCGCACGGTACCGGGACAGTATCACTAGAGAGAGTATTACTGTGTCCGGCCGCAGGGACACTGCAGCACGCGGCTGGGCAGCAGCGCGCAGGCGGCGCAGGGCGGCGGGTGGCACGGCGCGCGGCACACGTGCGCGCCGCACGCCGCACGGTACCGGGACAGTATCACTAGAGAGAGTATTACTGTGTCCGGCCGCAGGGACACTGCAGCACGCGGCTGGGCAGCAGCGCGCAGGCGGCGCAGGGCGGCGGGTGGCACGGCGCGCGGCACACGTGCGCGCCGCACGCCAGCACGCGCGAGCACGCGGCGCCGCACGACCACAGCGCGCCGCCCGTCGACGACGTGCAGCCCACCGAGCGCGACTTGGCGGCTGGACAGTAGCACACTGGAATACAAATAAATCGGTGAGGTTTCATCGGCACTCAGGGATTGCTTAAGGCGACATATGCTGCGAAACTAATGCTAAATCCAACGATCCTTTTGCATTTACTGAAAATTAATGTGATTTAGATTGATATTTGGATATTGTCGGTGGGTGTTGTCCACGGAGCTGACCTTGTTCGACGGTGGCGGCGCAGGGCTCGCACGGCCCCTCGTGGCACTCCTTCTCGCACGCGTGCACGCCGCACTCCAGCTTGCGCGAGCACGGCCGCCCGCACAGCTGAGCCAGTTTGCTGCTGCAGAGAATCGACCGGGTCTCGGCACCACAACCGCATTGCCTGGTAAAACGAGGATTGGGTAACAAATTATCTCCATCATTTTACGACTTTATCTACTTACAATTATAATTTTGACGAAAACAACCTTAATTCTAAGAAATTGAAGATGAATTGCTCTGGCAGTAGTAACTTTTTAGATTTTTTTATAAGTGTGAGTGGTTTGTTATTTAGGTAGTACTTAGTCATGAGTGGGGCATGTGTTTAGAGTGTACCTGGAGACGGTGGCCTGGCAGGGCGGGCAGGGCCCGGGATGGCACGGCAGCGTGCAGGGGTGCGGGCACGGGCGCGCGCGCTGGCACGCCTGGCCGCACGTGTGCGCGCCGTGCGCGCCGCGCTGGTACTCAGGCGAGCGCATGGCGCCGCACATGCAGCGGTACTCCGTCGGGATGTCCTCGCTGGTGTTCTGGCAGGCGGGGCAGCGCCACTTGCCCTCTGTTGATTGAATTGACGATTGTTTGACAAGGGGCTAAAATATAGGGTTCGAAATTATCAAGATAATTACGCTTCTTGATAATTATCGGATAGTTATCAGATAATTATCACCAGTGTAAGAAATTCATTTCTTATATTGTTTCATAACAAATTCTGACGTAAAAAGGAAAAGAAACAAATAAATTTTATAATTTTTAGTTAATTCAATATTTAACTTATCAAATAATGACTAGCTGAGATCACTCAACTGTGCATAATTGACACTTTACTTCGATTAAAGTTCACTTTCACGACGCAATTTTTTGTTTTTATCAATCGATAAATTATCCATCTGTTATTATCACGATAATTATATTTAACGAGATAATTATCCTTTCGAACCCTGCTAAAATAAGACATGTGACACGTGATTATTTGGACAAGTGAGTGTAGCGAGCAAGGACAAAAATAATCAAGTGTAGACAGAAGTCAACCTGCTCACCTATAATGCTGCTCATGGCCCACTTCCTGATGCAGCGCAGGTGCAGCACGTGGTAGCAGTTGCCGCAGGACCACACCGGGTCGATCTGCTTCACCCGCTCGCAGCACACCAGGCACTCCAGGGTCCCTTTGTCCAGTTGCTCTGAGAGGCGTTCCCGTTGAGTCATATCCGTGTTTCCTGTAATTACATTGATTTCGTAGGCCAAGGAAAACTTATGAATTTTGGCCATATTTTATGTATCATACACTGGAAAATCAGAGAAGGATAATAAATAATAATATATTGATGCAGTACCACTACGCACAGTCAATTGTTTCATGCGAGCAATGAAATTTCGCTGCACCTTTGAGGTTCTTTGTCAGCAACAAATAAGTAATGCACTAATAATTACTTATTATTAGACCCCGTTATCTTGTCGCATAAATATTGTTTTTCAGTAGAGTGTGAATGATTTTTTTATCGACCTTCTTGATATCGATGTTTATATAATGCAATTGAATTTTCGCCTTTTAAGTGTATACTCAATTTCAATTAAAACTTTTTGTTTACAAATAAGAAAATAACCTTATTAGCCTTATAAAGATTTACTTAAATACTTGCAATTGCATGTCACATTAACTATAACTTGCAGTTCTTTGGAATAGTGTTAGTTTAATTGTGGAATTTATTTAATTGCTTAGTGTGTACGTACCTAATAATATGCTACAATGGAAGATTTAAAAACAAAATACACTAAAGATTTTTCCCTGCTTGATAAAAGTAGGAAACGAATTGTTTTGCACATGGTGCAATTTACAAATCTCTCCATAAAGAGACACCATAAGAAAACATCTTAATTCCAAGAAAAACAATGAGACAGTAGGCGGAAAAGCAAACCAAGGAGATTTTAATATGGATCTGACAAAGTTTATGATTTCTTGCAATATTCGTTGGAGTAAATTGGATAAAACAGAATTTCGATTGTTTATCCAAAATTGCATGAAAGGTAAATATGCAGAATCAGTATCTGTTCCTTCTGAATCTACACTCCGATTGCAGTACTTACCCAAAGTATATCAAAATATATACAAAGCAATTCAAGATGAACTGCGTGACGCATACATCTATATTTCTGTTGATGAGACACAAGACGCTATCAAAAGAAAAATAGCAAATGTTATAATAGGCGGTATGTACAAAAATAAAGAGAGTAAGCCGCATATTATTGCCACCCAAGTTCTAGAAAAAACTGACAGCAAGACCATTTTCTAAACTGATAACTGATCCTTAGACTGTTTTTATAAAGGCGTCAATAATTATCAAGAAAAAGTTTTGCTTTTGTGTACAGACGGAGCTGCGTATATGTTAAAAGCCGGAAGAGAACTAAAACAAAAATAAACATGATTCATTCAACATGCGTTGCTCACGGACTAAACAGAGTAGTTGATGTTGTGCAGAAGCAATTTCCAAATGTCAATGAATTGATTACAAATCTTGCTTTACCCCCTGAACCTATTTTAATTAGATGGGATACATGGTTAGAAGCCTGTTTCTATTATTCGAAGAATTTTGATGAGGTAGCAAATGTTATCAATGCACTGCCAGATCAAAACGGAATAGTTAAAGAAGCAAAACGAAACTTGTTGAAAGATAACATCCAAGAAGAATTGCTGTTTATAAAGGAAAACATGTCAATTTTATCCCAAGCTTCACTTATTCACCCCGTTCAGGCTTTTCAGTGGGTAAGAAACTAATAAGAAGTACCTAGTGACACCTCTTTGAAAGTGACAGACACTATCGACATTTAGATAGTCGATAGAAAAAGCATTCACGCTCTAGTGAAAAGTAATGTCAGTGCGACAAGATAACGGGGTCTACTTATTATGCAAGTGGGTGTTAATCTGTCAGTTGCAGCTGTGGTTGAGCATACTATCCATTTATAATTTGCATAATTTTAGGCTCAGTTACGGATTGCATTTTATTTTGCTCAGAAACAGTTTACTTTCCAGAATTTTGTGTGGTGATCGTTTGACAAATATACCATTTTGATTTTCAACAATTATGATGAGTTTTATTGAATACTGCTTAACATATAAAGATTTAAGAATATAATGAAAATTGAAAGAAACTTACCACCATGATCCACCTGTCTATTCCTGTTTCTCATGGGGCTGAACATGGATTCTGGCCTCGTACTTCTCATGCCCCTTTCTTCCCGATGGTCCAAATAGCCCTTTGCAAACTGTTCATCGTCAGGTTTCTCCATCGGCCGCACCCGTTGGCTTCCAGCCCAGTTCCTGTTCCTTCCTGAGGATTCACCTCTTTCGCTTCTCCCACTCCTCACGTCCTGGCTGCTCTTGCTGGCTGAACTATTGTAATATGTCCTATTGTCAGCATCTTTATTCTTAGAATTATTCTTGGAATTTTTACCTTGGCCTCTATTATTTTCGTAACGGTCGTAGTTTCGAGCATTGTTATCATTACGACTATTATAGTCCTGATTACGACTATTGTGATCATTGCGATCATTGTTTCGACTATTGTAGTCCTGATTTCGACTGTTGTCTTGATTGTAGTCATTGTTACGACTACTACTGTAATCATTATTACGACTATTGTAATCACTGTCACGGCCATTGAAGTCATTTCTACGGTAATCGGAGCTGCGGCTAGTTTCTGGACCACGATTATTGTCGTACTTTCGATCGTAATTACGACCGTTGTTGTCATACTGACGACTGCTCGAGTCGTAGTTACGGCTATTTGATTCGTAGTTGCGTCTTTTAGAATCATTGTTGCGACTATTGCTATCGTAGCGTCGGTTGTCAGAGTCATTGTTACGATTCGAGTAGCTATGGTCCTGAGAATCATGGTCACGCTCTGAATCATTGCTGCGACTGTTAGATTCCGGTATTTGACTACTGGATTCATAATTACGGCCGCTACCTTCATAGTTGCGGCTGCTACCTTCATAGTTACGGCTAGATTCATTTTTACGGCTGTTCCGGGTGCTTGACTCATGCTTTCTACTACTGGCTTCAGAATTACGATTATTCTGTTCTGCACTATATTTATTAGACTCATAACTGTAAGTATTTGATTCATATTCACCACCTCCTGTATCATTTTGACTGCTAACATCCTTGCTAGGAGTATTTGATTCTTTTTGACTACTTACATTATTGTTACGAGTTTCATTGTTGCGCCGCCTGCGGTCTTTTTCTGGTTTTTTCTTTGATTCCTGTTCATTTTGCGGTTCAGTATAGCTAAGAGAACTACTTGGTTGGGAAGACGATTTTTCTCTCCAGTTTTTGTCATCAGCCGGTTGAGTCTTAGATTCTGGCAATCCATTATAATTGGAAGAATCTTCTGGAGGACTTGGTTGCTTCTGTGACGTTCCCTTTGGCACAAATTCAGTAGCAGTTGCTGTAAGGTTTGATTTGAACACCATTTGGCTGTTATAACTCTGCTTGGGTTCAGTACTATTTTGGTTTTGCATGGTCTGATACTCTGTTGCATTGACAGCATTTGAATTTGCAGAGTAGTATGAATTTTGCGATGTAGATGGCATGTTTTGGTACTCATACTGGTTGTTAGGGTAATTTTGATATTGAGGATTGTTGATTGTAGTAGAACTCGGCGCGCTAGAGTTGCTGCCTTGCATCTGAGATAAGAATTCTTGAAAGTTTACATACTGATTGGTTGGCTCATAAGTAGGTTGTGTGGTAGGATAGTACTGTTGCTGCTGGTTAGAATACTGGTTTCCCAATTCACCATTCCAGGTGTTAGAGCCCTGGTATTGCTGGTTGTAAGCGTAAGAGTTGTTCCACTGCGACATGTTTGCGACGGTAGTATAATATTGTAAAATAATAGAGGGATGAATTGCAACGAAAAATTTTACGTTATTTGCGGTTTGTTTTATAATTTATGATCTTGTGACCACAGGCCGAGGCCTGAGGCCTCGGATTTTGTGTGCTACCAAGTCTGAAAAAACAAGAAGTCCAGATTTTTATCAATTATGGTGAAATTTAAATGATGATTAACCAACGTGCTACTTTTGCAGTTAACCGATGATCTCATGTACTTACCACTAGCCTTGTTTGTTGAGCACTTTGTTTTTTATATAAATTACTACAAATAGAAAAAAAAGAAACGAAATAAATTGAATTTATTGCAAAAACTTAAAGCTGTGTGACAAGATGATCGGAATCGGATGAGGGGTAGGAGGTCAACGTTGACGATTACTTGACGTTGACAGTACAGGCGCATTTGAGGATAGGTTAAAAACGCCCAAAATGTTATCATAAAATGCGTCAAATTTATTAAATTAAAAATATGGGGCACATAATCTTCATCTATACTATTATTATTTTTACTATAATAAATATACTGGATCCATTTCTGTAAATTCCAACCATTTTCGCTATATACTGCGTATCAGACTCATCAGACGATTCTGGAACATGCCCATACCATATTTTGGGCCTATAGTACGAGAGCCCACGACCAAAATTTTTGTCTCATAGCAATACGGCCAAAACCGCATCAAATCGATAGATACGATTATCCTGAACTCGAAAATACCAATATCAGACATTTTCCGCGTAGCGTTTGATCTGACCGAATTTTCAAAATTGTCAAAGAATTTTACCGAACTGCATCATAGCAATATGTCTGATTTGCAGACTGTAGTTGATTGATAGTTCTGAGATACCGGAAACATATTTTTCAGACGTTAGTGGTGTAGCGCAAACCCGTAAAATCACTTAAAAAAATTAAAAATGAGACAAAAAAAATGTCTCATAGCAATACGTCTGAAAATCTTTTTTATTAGTAAATTTTGGTTATTTGATGCGAACAAAACAATTTTCAGACGGAAATGTGAACGCATTAAATTTTGAGACCGTTTTGAAAATGTTAACAAATTTTACCGATCGGTATCATAGCAATATGTCTGAAAATTGTTGGACATGATAAAATAAGTAGTCCACATGTGCAAAAAATTTATATCAGACAAATTAAGTGTAGCACCTTCTCTATCAGACAACTTTTCGATACTCAGATATCATTTAAAAATCGTATTGAGGCATCTTGAATTTTCTGTTACAAACCAATGAATACGTTGCGACCCTGAATTTATTAGATGATAATTAACAAAGAATTTACCCGAAACCGTAACATTGAAGTTGAAGGACTGAAATAAATCGCACAAAAGGAAACTGGGATATAGATACGACGACACGATAGACATAATATATAAATACATATATAGATAACATCCATGACCCAAGCACAAATATTCGAGTTCATCACACAAATACTTGGCCTGGCCGGGATTCGAACCCAGGACCGCCGGCTCAGTAGGCAAGTGCTTTAAAAAGTGAGCCAACCGCGTCGGCATATTGTACACAAGCACGTCAAAAACAATACCCTCAAATAGAAATGCTTATTAGAAAATACTTTGCTTTGCTTAGTCACAACGAGGACATAGTTACATAAGACTAAAAGAATTAAATAAAAAAAATCGTTAGTATTCAACTCCAGAAGAAATTAAAACGAAAATAGCTTAAAGTGTCGAATACCGTTTATTGATTAGATGTGGATTCGTTTTTCAAAAGTTTCTCTTGTATAGATCAATAAAATTTTGATTTAATATATTAGATTTGTTTTATTGTACTACCTGTGTTTCTACATGAATAACTTAAAATTAATGCCGTTTAAATATTTTTCACCGTTGGTTCAAATTCTCCCACATTTTAAAGTTTGAGAATCTGTGAACAGCATGATGACGTAGGCTTGTGTCAGTCACGTGGTTCGCGAGTCTCGGAATGGAATACCTGGCGGAGTATATTATTATACCATGGTTCCAACGTTTGGAGCAGCTGGCGAGTGAGCTGTATAATAGTAACGTAACAAGCGCTGAGGCTGTTGAAATTAAATACTGATTGATTTGATAGTTTTGGTTTTATTTAAAGCACACTTGAGTAACTTTTACAAAAGAAATAAGTAATGACATCTGTCATCTGTCAAAGTACATATACATAATAGACAAGGGAGATTCTTGAATATCTATGAAGGCTGTAAATTTAAAAAAAAACATTTAACAGAGGCGTCGGCCAGGCGACTCCGAAACGTTATTTTCGTTTTTGGGAGTATATGCTACACTTAAAGTGTCTGAAAACAGGTTTTTGGTAATCATGGCAGCAATACGAAAAGTTGAAAAAAAAAATTATCCGTATTGCTATGATACAGGTCGGCTAAATTTGTTGACATTTTCAAAAATGCGCTCAGGCTATATGCTACGCGCAAAATGTCTGAAAACAAACTTTTTCGTAATACAATTATAAAATCTATGTACATTTTCACTATCAGACGTATTGCTATAATACCGACTGTCTTTTTTTTTGACACAGCAGAAATGGCCTCCCACGCAGTTGCTACACTTTCGACCGTTACTACACACCTAGTCGGGTTCAGAATCATACAATCTAACGATTTTATAGGGTTTTTGTCGTATTGCTATGAGACATGGTTTTGGTCGTGAGCTCTCGTACTACTAGTTTCTTATGAGAAGAGGGGCTTTCGAAATTATAGTGTATTGACTAATAGTGCGTTTCGAGACTAGTGCATTCGCCACCGGAAAGCTTTATTCACGTCATGAGAATAACATGCGCAAACATCAAAGCATGCATTTATGATCGGTCACATAATATGGTTCCTTAATGATGCATGCTTTTTTTTATAAATCGCCTACCTGTTTTTGCGTGTTGAGCGTTTTTCATGAAAAGCGAACTTTATCCTATGCTTCATATGGCTCGCTAATATATGTATAGTAAAATTTTAAGTTTTATATTTGGTTAAGTAACTTTAATTTAGCGTTGCTGGTAGGATAATTTCAACCAAATCTCAATTCTCTCAAGAAGCTTGCTTATTTAAAAAAAATGCTCTGTTATAGGTACACTACACCAAGGACAGCGAACCGAACATACGTTGTAGGTACTTACCCCCTACTGGTTACTATATTTTATTTTTACTATACTTATATCATAGATCATCATGATCATCATCATAAATCAGCCGATAGACGTCCACTGCTGGACAAAGGCCTCTCCCAAAGTTCTCCACAACGATCGATCTTGTGCCGCCCTCATCCAATTTCTACTCGCAATCTTAACCAGGTCGTCGGTCCACCTTGTTGGGGGCCTTCCAACGCTGCGTCTTCCGGAATACGTTCCCAAATACCGCAGACACCAAATTAAGACGATTACACATTTACTATTATCTTATTAAATAATAGTAAATGTATAAATAAATAATAATAAATAAATAAATTAGTTACTGCTGCTCAGTGCTTACGGACTGTAGGTAGGATAGTAGATACATAATGTTGTTCGTGACTATCCTGAACCTATAGCATAAATAAGTAGTTAGCATAACACTGGCCGCACAGTAAACGTATTACTCACCTAGGTACCTATTACTTTAATGATGTGTCGTGATTGTGACTAATTTCATATTTTATACCTATTTGCTTTACTGTCACATGGAGCACGGGCAGGATATTGGATGAGCTATTTCCATTTACTTCCATATATTATTACTTTGAACGTCTTTTTCCATGGCTTCTGTAGTCAAACTAGTTACCTTTTTAATTATGCCTGTCTATACATCCGTCCACGGCTTAGGTCAGGGACTCTTAGTAAGTACATATAAGAAAGCTGATTTAGCAGGGAACACGTAAATAAATAAATAAATTCAAACGCCTGAAATTACGCACATCGCACTTTATCGATTGGGCGGTCTGTTGCCTATACTGTTTATCTTCTAAATTCTTTGTATTTGTTTTTCTTGTGTTTTACTTTGGTGTGCAAATAAAACATATGTGCCGCATCCTGCTGAGCTTCATTCGTACACCCTCGTCACGTACCTATCATTAGAAAAAACTCGCCGCCACTCGGTGCCGCCCTGCACCCGACCCCATTGTTCGCGGATTCGCGTATTTGCCCAACAATATCGTAGTGGCCTTGGCACGTTTAGTGGTTTGTCTCTACTTCTTTCATAGTTCTCTGGGCTGGCTCAAAGGGGGATGGTTCTGACATGGGCTGCGTGCCGAGCACACCGAAGGTACACACGGAATTATCTACTCCGGTAAGTACACAGGATATATTATTTTTGTAAGGTAGCAAGCAAACTGCCGAATGTGCATCGAGGCCAGTAACGGCGTTAGGGTAATAGGGCGCGGTAGGGCTACCGCCCAGGGCGTCGGATGTAGATAAAGGTGCGCCCAGGCGCCCGTTTATTATCCTCTCGCACATTGAGCGAGGCCTCGTAAATTCCCAAAATTTTGCGAAAAACTCGTTATGTTTAGGGGGCGCCGTAGAAACCTCGCCCAGGCGCGGGTAGTGCTAAAACCGGCACTTATCGAGGCAACTGGTACAATAAGTACAACGATGTTTATCGATACTTTGCTAGAGTATACATCACCAAATGAACCGAAATGTTAATGTAAATTTGTAGACTAAAATACATTATTATGATTGTCACGATGCTTATTTGGTTCTACCTTCTTAACATATTTTATTTTGGGTCGTATGTGTATATTAAATACAGGATTAGGTGTTTGATAACGGGGCCTTTACTTACCTAAAGAATAAGTCTCTACTCGATAGGGTATTTTTTTACCTATATGCTGCAACGTCAATGCAGTCGTTGCAGGGTCCTCCCAATCCATATCTGATCTGATTGGCATTGTACAACTTAGTGCAAAGGATGTTATAAAATAAATAATTAAAGCACTGAGTAAGTATGGAATATTACGATACGATCAGGTATCAAAATAAGGGACTGCATAAATGCTCATACAATACGGAATATTTTAGGCCTCATGTTCAATCCTACTTCAGTTGCGGACAGAAGGATTTTCATGATCAGTTTGTGTAACAGATGCCGTGGCACCAATCAGCAGTCAAGGGTGAGACGCTGGTGGCGGCGCTGGCGCGGCTGGACGACGAGATCGCCCACAGCGAGCGCACGCACCCGGCCGCCCGCCTGGCCGTGGTCTCCGCCGAGCTAGCGAGCATACAGCAGGTGACCGAGCTACCGAACTGTCAGTGTCCGGCTGTCTACGTATTCAAAGCGCAGTTTACAAGCGAACCCTATGCCTTAGGGCCAAAACACAATTACAAGATACGACGTCGTATCGTGGCACGACGCGACATCGTGCCACGATGCGACGTCGAAAGACGGACAGCTGTGCTCCAGACGCTACGACGTCATTTGCCGCTATACAATGTCATACTATCTGCTATCTGCTTTGTAGTCTGGGACACAGTTTTCCGTCAACTCAGTATACTCACTATACTGCCCCGTATCCTCAGTTAATGTGTTGGTGGTAGTAGACCCAGCATTTGCCGCTTTGCTAGGATTTGACTAGAGTGAACAGGAATCTGAATCTTGTGAGCTGGCTACAAACAGATGCTTTGTCTTGTAGTTGTCGACAGTCTATGTCACGATTTTACAGAAACTATTTTATACTAAGTACCTCAAAGTAAATCGTATTTTTTTTTAGGAAATCAAAAGTTTCGAGGACGTCGCTTCTGCGACGACGAGTAAAGACACTTATGCCAAGACACTTCATCAGGTGAATGAATTGGCTGAGTTAGGTACTGCTTGAGATACTGTTGCTGAATACATTTGGCACAGTCAGCATCAAATGTAGTTGATAACTTTAGTATGCAATTTGACATAAGCCAGTAACTATTAAGTACTAGTACTACCTAATATTTAACAACTTGTTCTAGATCTTTGTCAACTTAGACTTGTACAGGCGCCCGATGCTGGCAACGGAGAATGAAGATTTCGTGGCGAATGTAAATCGAAAGGTACGAGTATCTAGGTAGAGTCAGCAGAAGAGAAAGTTGACCCCTTTGCTATTATATACTCGTAGCCCCTTTTGTGCATAGAGCTTTGCCCAATAACAATTCATACCCCATGACTCGCCACAAAGTGCGATCCCGTGCAGACCGCATAGGTACATTGATTCCCCGCTACCCTCACGAGGTCATCCATGGGGCATGTTTTTGAAGACTTAGGAATCTCAGGAGGTTTATGTTCGCTTGTGCAGGAAATGCGTCGGTTGGAACTGAGCTGGCTACAGACGCGGCTGGGGGAATTGCAACGCGAGCGGCGCACACTACACGCGCAGATCTTGCGCACGCGCTCGCTTTACGCACAGCTACAGAGGCTGCTAGGTGAGTGTAGTTAGAATGTTGTTGGAGGAATAATAAGGCTTGAGAGAGAGAATTGATCTGACGCCACAGTGGCTAATTTTCGGTGTAATGAAATCTCCAAAGAGTGCCCCATGACAGATGCGACAGATCCTTGTAAAAAAAAGGAAATGTAATAAAATGGGACTTCGGAAGGCTCAGTTTCATTGGTCACTATAGGACCCGCATGCGGGGTACCTACGGGAGATTTCCATAACGAACCCCATCGAGCCCGAGTTTAAGTGTCAAGGTTAAGTGTGTATTGGATATAGGTACTTAAGCTGTTCTGCTTATTGACGCATTAGGTACAGGCCACATTTCTCAACCGATTCTCATGAAATTTTGTGTGAGTAGGTTCCATAAGTATATAGAATTTGTTTATCAAGTCACACGTGCAAATTTCTGCCATTTAGAGGTCTACTTACAGCTCACAGAGCCGCATTAATATCCACAGACAGCGTATGGTCCAACACGCTCCGCCCCGGCACCCCAATAGAAGACGCGCTGTCCCGAGCGCGCGGGCTGCGCGACGCGCTGGCGGCGGTGAGCGCGCGCCTGCGCGCCGCGGCCGAGCACGCGCACGCCGCGGTCAGGCTGCTAGACGACGCGCTGCCCGCGTGGAAGCTGGCTGGCGTGGGCAAGTCAGTATATGATTGATAAAACCCGGTAAAGAGCGACGTGAGTAAGTAGTACCTTCCTCTATCACTTTAGCTTCAACAGCCCACGCCCGCACGGCAGCGCATTTTTTGTAGGTTTCTAGTCCTTGAGAACGCCTTATTAGGATCGCAGCAAGACACAAAATGTTCATGCGGGTGTTGTCTCGTCCTATAGGTAGAGGATGTGCTACCCGCTTGAAAATTTAGTGACTAACTAGAAACCTATAAAAGATGCGCTGCCGTGTGGTAATGGGCTGTATAAGCTGAGCGGTAGAGGGAGGTTACCTTCCGAAAGTGGTGTTCGTTCGTGCATGTCAGTACTAGGTATTTACTGACGTACGCTCTTTATCGGGTTTGATCAATATCGCACGGTAAGTCCGCTCTAGTAAGGCCAATATTAATTATGGGCTAATATTATACTAACTAAAGGATGGCGTCAATGTTGTTTCGCCTGCCTTGTGACATCTTACGAAGCCTTCCTGGCTAACGAAAATGTCAAAAATCTCGCCGCAGGAGCGGGTGGGAGCGCACGGCGGCAACAGCGGACGCGTGTCTGCTGCTGGTGCAGGCGCGCTGTCTGGAGCGCGGGGCGCGGCGGGTCCTCTCCGCGCCGGCGGCGCCGCGAGCGGCGCGCACGCTGCGGCTGGCGCTCGACTACGCGTTCACCGACACCATGCACGACTACAAGTGAGTCCGAAGGGTTTCCGCAGGAGCGGGTGGGAGTGCACGGCGGCAACAGCGGACGCGTGTCTGCTGCTGGTGCAGGCGCGCTGCTTGGAGCGCGGGGCGCGGCGGGTCCTCTCCGCGCCGGCGGCGCCGCGAGCGGCGCGCACGCTGCGGCTGGCGCTCGACTACGCGTTCACCGACACCATGCACGACTACAAGTGAGTCCGAAGGGTTTCCGCAGGAGCGGGTGGGAGTGCACGGCGGCAACAGCGGAAGTCTCCTGCTGGTGCTGGCGCGTTTACAAATTAAATCGAACTCCCGCGATGTATATCAGTACTATCAGTAGCAATATAGCAGGTAGCGTTAATTTCGTTCACTAAATACGGCCCTGGATTGTGACGCTACTTACATGGTGACTTTTTAGTGGTGAACGGTAGTGCCAGCAGGTGATGAGGAGGGTGACGCTGAGCAACTTTCACTATGGGGACAACCACGAAATCTCGAAAAAAAAACTCCTAATTAAGAGATAATTGATAGTTAAGTATCAATTAAAAGTTAATTGATAGTTTTTTTGTCGTGATTTCGTGGTTGTCCCCATAGTGAAAGTTGCTCAGCGTCACCCTCCTCATCAGCTACTGGCACTACCGTTCACGACTAAAAAGTCACCCTGTATATACCTACCCCTAGCTAACAAATATACTACTCGTAGGGGCTTGCAGTTAGTGCGATAGCTGGTTACTGAAATGATTTCTTAAATACCGTTTTTAACATTTTCTTTTACACATTTTGCTTGCGGGATAGCGCTGTCTCTGAAAAAAATATGACAAACCTTAAGCAATAAGGGCTCTAAGATGGGGTATCTCAGACCATCACACTTGACTTGTGGTTAATTTTATTTTCAGGTATCAAAGAGCTACAGAGATATTTGTCCAGTTTAAAGAAGCTCTCGTCCAGTTAATCAACTCGATTCATCAGGTAAGTTAATACTTAATATACTTAACTGCTGTCTTTTTTTGTTTCAGGCAAAAAATTATACGCGCTTTCATTACATTGAAACTTATATAAACTTTTCAGTACTAGACAATAAATATGACATCTTGTCAAAGTAAAAATAAACTGTCATTCCCGTCATGTCAAGTTTATACGCCGAAATCAACGTAAATGTACAAAGATATATTATTATTTATTATAATATATGAGGAGTAACATCTTTTGAATAATGTTTAAGACGTCCAGAAAGTTATTGAGACGCCACATTATACTAAATCTGCAAAAAAGACATAAGGCGAACGAAACACCGATTTTCATCAATGGCAAGCCCGTGTCGGTGCCCAGTTACTACAGCATCCTGCAGGCCTGCCGCAGCCAGGGCATCGCTATGCCCAGCTTCTGCTACCACGAGCGGCTCTCCGTCGCCGGGAACTGCCGCATGTGCATCGTCACCGTCGAGGGCATGTGGAAACCCCAGATAGCCTGCGCCGTACAAGTTGCCAAGAACATGAAAATACTTACCAACAACGAGATAACCTTGAAAGCGCAGGAGAGCGTCCTCGAATTTATCCTGGCCGACCATCCTTTGGACTGCCCCATCTGCGACCAAGGCGGCGAGTGTGACCTCCAAGATTTATCAATGAAATTCGGCAACGATCGGACGAGGTTCACAGAGATCCACTTTACTGGTAAAAGAGCTGTGGAGAGCAAAAATTTAGGGCCCCTGATCAACACCGAGATGAACCGCTGCATTCACTGCACCCGCTGCATACGGTTCGCGTCACAGGTGTGCGGGCTGGACGTGCTGGGCACCACGGGCCGGTCCCACGCCATGCTCGTGGGGACGTACGTCGACAAAATGTTCCTCTCGGAGCTCTCGGGCAATATCATCGATCTATGCCCTGTCGGGGCGTTGACTTCTATACCCTACAGCTTCAAGGCTAGACCTTGGGAGGTGAATACGACTAATTCGATAGACGTGACTGACGCGACCGGCACGAATATTGTACTAAACAGCAGATACAACAGGGCTATAAGAGTCTTGCCTCGGGAGCACGATGAGATTAATCAGGAATGGCTCTCGGATAAAGGTCGCTGGGCGATCGACTCCACGGAGATGCAGAGACTGGTAACACCGATGGTCAAATTTTGCGATGTTAAAAAACCATGTGAATGGCCGGAAGCACTGTGTTATGCTGCTAAAATGATTTGTAAAGTTAAATCGGAGCAAATAGCGGCTATTGCGGGTCCGCATACCAACGTAGAGACCTTAGTAGCGGCTAAAGATTTTCTCAACCTGCTTGGCTGCGAAAATTATTACGTAGAACGCAGTATGAAGTACAGCGCCTCGGGTGTAGATTTAAGAGCGGCGTACGGATTGAATATAAACATGAAAGATGTCGCTATAGCAGACAAAATACTGTTCATTGGCACTAATCCTCGTTTCGAAGCTCCCATATTAAACGCGTGGATACGTCAGGCGTACAGGACTAACGAATGTGACATTTATGTGGTCGGGCCCAGGTGCGATTACAATTACCACGTAAATTATGTGGGTCATAACATGAAGTCTTTGAAAACAGGCTTAATAGAATGTTTAAAACACGCCAAGAAACCACTAATATTTGTGGGCATCTCCCAGTTAAGTTCACTAGTAGCAAGCGGGATTATGAGCGAAGTATATAATGTCACTCAAGCGTTTAAAGATCGAAAATGGCAAGTCGTGAACATAATCACTAGAGAGGCGAGCTTTGCTGGCGCTTTAGAAGCTGGTTGGAAGACAAACGCTTTGGAGGCGCTGACCGCGTGTCCTCCAAAGTTGCTCATCTCCCTCGGAGCGGACGAGATATTCCACAAACTGGATATACCGCAAGATTGCGAAATGATTTACATCGGTTTTCAAGGCGACATCGGTGCTCAGAAGGCGAGGGTGGTGCTGCCGGGCTGCGCGTACACTGAGGCCGGCGGGGTATACTTGAACATGGAGTGCAGGTCGCAGTACGCGTACCCGGCCGTGTCGCCGCTGGGGAAGGCTCGGCTGGACTGGAAGATATTCAGGGCT
Organism: Apotomis betuletana; assembly: GCA_932273695.1. Lineage (NCBI taxonomy): Eukaryota > Metazoa > Arthropoda > Insecta > Lepidoptera > Tortricidae > Apotomis > Apotomis betuletana. The sequence continues at coordinate 23,850,263 of OW026307.1, forward strand.
CTAGCCGAGGTTTGCGGAAAGTGCATGTGTTACAGCGACGAGGCGGGCCTGCACGCTAGGATGGGTCAGATAAGCCCCAACTTCACCTGCCTGGGGAACTACCAGCCGAAGCTGTTCCAGAACCTGGTGGCCGCGACGGTGTACCCTCCGGCGAAGTCAGCCCCCGAGGAGATCGAGGTGGGCATGAAGCAGCTGCCAGACTACTACTGCTCTGAAGTATTCTCGTGCAATTCGAATACTATGATAAAGGCTAAAAAGGCAGCTATGAAATTTACGTCGCTGCCGTATCATAAACTTTAATATTGGTAAAGCGTGACAGAAATGCATTAAAAACGGGTTTACCGGATATTAAATATTGTTTAAAAACATTTTTTTTATTTTTATTTATATTAGGTAGGTATATCATAATTAATAAACTGATGAGTAATAATAACTTGCACTGCATTTTTTGTCCGATTAGTCTTCCAAGATTGCAAGTGACTTGATAATTATGAATATCGTTTATTCTTGTTACCTACCTCAATATAACTAGATTAGACAAAGATTTAAATATTATTTAAAAGTGTGTTTATTTAATAAACTCGACGATCATCCCTCTCGACGTCTTCTTGTCGCACGAGTATTTCGAACTCCCTGCACTTGATCTTTATTATCAGGTTGCTCACTGGCTTTGCCGCTCGACCGACACACAACACTTACGATATCGGTACTTGAGAACGACCTTTTTTATGAGATTTACATTTGCTGATCTATTTTATTTATTTTTAAGAAAGCAATGAAGTACGTTCATACAATAAGCACTCAACGCGAGTTTAGGTATGTAGGTATATCGTCTTCTAGTACCCATAACTATAACACAAGACTTCTTTTTTGGGACTAGATCGATTTGTGTAAGGTTGTCTGATATTCATTTATTTTATTTATCATCATCCATCATGTCCAGCCCGTCTAGCATAGGTATGGTTCGCGACTCATAGATCGAGCGACATAGTATCACACGTCACTCTCTCTCAGTACTGTACAGAAAGCGATAGGTAGCATATGTCTTGCGAGAACGAGTCGCGTGTCAAAGTGGTGTTAAAGGTACTGCTCTCCTAGCACAACTGTGATACGCAACTCTTTCTCGCGCGAGATTATCTATCTCTTTCTGTTCAGTACTGTGAGAGAGTGACAGGTGACGTTATGGCGAGCGACAAGAGTCGCGAAGCATAGTTGTGCTAGACGGGCAGGTGTTTGCCCTAGGTATAACTATTTATGATGGTTACTTTTATTACGCGATAAATAAGTGACAAAGCATCCGTCACGTTTTGACAAAATGCGAGTGTGACAGATGCTCTGTCTGTGTGATAAACGCCACAATCATAGGTTTGCAAGTAGTGCTAGCCTCCATCGATTCCCGGGAATGTGAACTTCCAGGTACTCCTGAACAACCTGGAGAACCTGGCCCTGGCCACCAAGGACGTGAGCAAACAGCGGAAGGAGCTGCGCGCGGCGCGAGTCAACGCCATCGCCAGCAGGGGGCTGGCAGAACTGCGGTACGAACCTACCAAGAAGCTTATATAGTACGAAGATGCCATTGATATCCTGCAAGTTAAGACAAGTTCGTTAGTCATAGCATGATCACCAGGCCCGTAGTCAGTCTTTGGAGCTTAATCCAGCCTCTGCAACAAACCTGACGTGATCTGGCGTTGGCCACGAGGACGTCAAGATGTGCTCTGCATCGGTATTTTACTCACCAGATGCAGAGTAGGTAAATGAGTCAAAATAAAAACAAATATTTAAAAAAGAGAGTAGGTACTAGTGGTAGGCAATTTGTTCGAAGAGCGTTATGTAAGTACATTGTAAGTACGTCTACGTTATGTCAGCGTCAAAAAAGTTACCAATTTTACAAAACTTCAAGCTGTTAAGAATTATAATGTGTGTAATTTGATGTGGACAGTAAAAAAAAATGTGTTCGTTGCTTGAGTATAAGGTTTATTGTGTCTCTAATTAACATAGGCTGCATTTATATAGCATGTCGAGTTCATTTACATCTACACACTTAGGAGAACCTAACCTTAGGTAACTCAAGCAACGAACACATTTTTTTTACTCTCCATATCACATTACACACATTATAATTCTTAACAGCTTGAAGAGAGTGTGTGTTGTATATACGCACACTATAGTAAGTACGTTATTTTTAAATTCTGAAACCACTTCAGCCGTTGACGGTACGAAGATATACCTACTTTTGTAGTAGAAGATAAGTGTTGGTAATAATTTATAAGATTGTTAGTATACCTAATAGGTATGTTACGACTGAAAAGGATGAAATAAAAGCCACGTTTATCAAAACACAATCAAATTTTATTAAATATCAAATATTGTATTGTCTAACACGATCCCTTAACTATCATGTTTCACATCAATATCTCGTAGATGGCGTAGGTACATACCTAATGATAATGATTAATGATACACGGTTACATACGGTACACGACTCACAGGGCGGAAAGTATAGTAAAGTGTCAAGAATAGAAAAGTAGTCGTAGCGAATCTCTCAAACAAATGTTGCTTTATAAAAATAATGTGTAGATATATCGATATTGTCGTAAAGGAACGAGGCTAACAGTTTGTACCCAAGCAAGCCATAACATTACGTTTTATACTAAACATTTATATTAACTTATAGAGAAGTATACCATTTCCGAAAATTTCCTAGTACTTTCCTCATTTTGCATGGGAAATGAGGAAAGTCCGGGAATTTTCGGAAACGGCACATCTCTAGTAACTTATGCGCATAGAAAAAATCAATATATTTTTAACAGAGATTCTCATAGGTTCACTGAGACGAAGAAGAAGTGAACGGAAAAGACAACACTTGGTGAAGGAAGTCGAGAACACACTCACATTATAAATACCCGTCACAATACATGGGTTTAAATGCAAAATCTACAAAAAAGTGTTATACACGATTATTATCTCGAAACTGTCTGGTTAATATTAGTACTTAAGATCTATTTATAAATTAGTTAGGTATTTGTGCGCCAAAGCTCTACGCATGATATCATAAGCATTAGTCAGAGGATCGTCTTCTGCAGCATAATAGCTCCGTCACATTGTTCCGCTTACGTCATACGGCGGCCGTATCAGTCTCGAACTGATCCGACCCGACGTATCTCATGATACCTACACTTATAGTGATGTGCTGTTTCCGATAATTTCCGATATCTTTCTTCATTTTGTATGAGAAATAAGGAAAGTTCCCGGAAATTTTCGGAAATGGCACATCACTACTTATACTATCTCACTACGTATCACTTGCCTGGATAAATAGATCGTAGTCACCCACCTAACGAGCTTGTACCTGTATGTCGTCAATGATCGACATATTCCTCATTTCTGTTGTGTATCTGAACAATGCAACTGTGCCATCACAGACCTAGCTTATCAGTCGGTGCAGAAGACTAGCTGATTTACGACTTTATAAAGTTAGCTGATATGTGGTATGATGTGTCACGTCTTACTTGGTCTCTAGGACAATCTAATCAAATCTCCTGCGCTGGCAGTACTAACTTCTACGCTCCCCGACCTTACCAATTCCAATAAAAACTTCAAGCCTGCCGGGTCTGCCCAGTCAGTGCTCTTGCAGTCTTCTCGGGCAGCACTAGGGGGCGCCTCTACACTACAACGGTGGCCGCTATTACACACGAATACATATTGTCAATCCAGAAGCCCGACCGGCTGTCACTCGGTAGTCGTTTGCTTGGAAAAGTTATCAAAACCGTCTAAATTAGCATATACGTCGTAAAATGGAAGCACTCCTGCGGACAGACTGTTGCTGGCTATAGTTGATATACATCAAATATAATACTAACAAGTTACATACTGTCAATACTCAGTAAGTAGATGAGTATATTGATATGGCGTCATTACAGAATCTCTTATTCGCAATACAACTAAACAACAAGGAAGAGAGCAACATATAACAAACGTTTAACGTAATTCTTTGGTAAAGCGTAAAAGTAAACTTAACAAGTATAATGTACAGACATTAAAACATCGGGATATAAACAGACAACGGGACGTAGGTCCGGAGTGAAGGGCGTGGCGCGGGCGGCGCGCGCGCAGGGCGACGAGTCTCAGATACAAGTTCTTGTTGGCTTACACTTTGGTGACGGTCTTCAGCTTTCGGCTCCGGAGGCACCTGCGCAGAGATACAATAAATTTTAAAATAGCCATACAGTGTTGCCAGATTTTGGGGAGCTTCAACATAAAAATCACGACTCTGTGCATCGACTCTTTGGACCCATAATAATCGCAGAATAATTTTTTCCAAAATTCTTAGAGTACACGCTCACGAGTTTTTAGAATAGCCTTCAGATTCCAGAGAAATCAGAGAGGTTTAAATCTCGGCCGAATAAGAGCGAGCAAGACATACAAACCCAAAGGTGTTCCATTAAACCTCGTAGACAGCATGGTTACTCCGATGTTCGAAATAAGATAGTTGTATTGTATAATGCCACCCCTCCCGATATCCTGTCAAACTAGTTATATTTGAGTGACTGGGATGGCACCATACGACGGTCGAATTTCGAAAATCAGAGTAGTCCTAAGGTTGAGTCGATCTATAAAGTTGAAATCGATCGATTGATATGATGATAATGTTGAGTTAAACATCGGTACATACTCATTCTGGCGTCAGTTCAGTCTATTATTCTGGTCTGTCAGTTTACTGTAATTCTTGAATTTTCACCAGTCAGGAACTCAGGACGGTCAGTCCGTCAGCCCGAGGGTCACACGATTATTCTGTCGTCAGTGTGGCCAGACTGATAGAATGAACTGGCTCCAGACTGAGTGTGTGACCGATGTTTTAGGTTAGTGAAATGGCAGTCCAGGGATGTAGATCTTACAGTCGTATCGTACCTGATAAGTCCGCGGTAGAGCATGAACGCGCCGTAGAAACTGAGCACGATGGTGGCCGTCCACACCACCGCCAGGAGCGAACTGCTGCCCTCTGGAAATACATTTATTTATTTTAGGATATTAAGTTAAATTAAGTTAAAGTTCAGAAAATCGGCTCAAGGTGGACGCTGAATGCTAAATAGGTAAGTACACAGTGACAGCCCACTTCTTTGTGGGGCAATGTGATCGATGTGAGTATTGTAAGGCTGAGAACAATTTTGGTGAGGTTGTCTGATATTTATTATTATTAATGGTCTGGCAATTTAGTCGGCGACTAAATCTGTCGGTACGTACCGATGTAGCCGTCGTGGTAGGTGTCGGTGTCGAGCCAGGCGCGGCGCGGGGCGTCGTCGCGGGGCTCGTACACCAGCAGGTCCGTCTCCTCGCCCACGGTGCAGTTCGCCCACTCGATCGTCACGTATCTGGTAAACATAGAACCAAGTAAGATTTTTGTATATTTTAGGGACAATCTTACACAAATCGACCTAGTCCAAAACTGGGGAAATGCTTGTACTGGGTGCTAGACGACGATATACATAATATATAAATACATATGCAGATACATCCTTGACCCAGGAACAAAGAGCTCATCACACAAATATTTGTCCTTGCCGTGATTCAAACCTAAGGACCATACTGCGTCAACCGTCCGTCCGCAGTCAATAAAATTATTCACAAGTTTCGGCACCGGTTCCGCCGCGGCACGGGCCCCACGCGCCCCACGGGCCTGGTTGTCCTGACTCCGACTGCTGGTACTGTTACCTGGCGGGCGAGCGGCAGGCGGCGCGCGGCGGCACGAGCAGCTGGCGGGAGCGCGAGCGCGCGCCGCCGCGGCACGGGCCCCACGCGCCCCACGGGCCTGGTTGTCCTAACTCCGACTCCTTGCAGCCGCACTCCACTTCACATGTCTCCTCCTGTAAATCATAGTCACGGTGTGTTATAAAGACTGTAGTACTAATATGATTGTAATTCTCATCACATAAAAAAATATATTAAGTCACTGAATTGTATGCTAAGCCACTCACCATTACTGTCGGGTGTCGGTGTAGTAACAGACTAGTATTTTCAAGCTTGTCACAATGATTGTCTGCTTTCTGACTTTGAACTGGGCATATCTCCTTACCAAAGATTTCCTTATCAGTAATCTCGCAGCATTCTCGCTTAGTATTACCTGGTAGTGCAGTGGAGGCGCCACGATGCGGCCGGGCAGCGCGGGGGCGCAGCGCCAGGGCTCCAGGAAGGCATCGGCGCCGTCGTCGGCGGCTCCCGCCAGCTCACAGCGGACCCGAGAGATCTTCACTCCCCAACCGCAAGCACCGGTTGCTTCTTGTCCGGTTGAGGTCTGTGACATATTAAAAGCGATAACTATACTTATTTCCAGCCTTCATATAGTCATCGGTTCTCAGTCGTTAAAGTGAAAACTCATATACTCTTTGCAACACTCTGTGGATTGAAAGTAGCTACGAATATTTTTGTTTTGTGGTGGTCCTCCTTTGTTATCCCCAAACCAGTCGCATATACATACCTACATACATGTATAACACACATCTGCTGCGTCCCACTGTGCCGAAGACGCAGGTATATGTGTCCCGTTTACATTACTCTATACGAAGGCTGAGGAGATCGTAGTGTGAAGACCGGAATTGTCCTGAGGGTCGTGCAGTTGAAGTCTCACCACAAAATGAATTTTAATTCTGGGTTCCGACTGCATGACAAGCTACCTTCATGAAGGAAGAATTTCGGCCGAAAGGGGTTTTGTTCCGGCGTTTCTACGAAAGGCCACCCAAAACACACGGACTTGCTTAACACATCGCAGGAAAAAATGTGACCTTAGTTTTTTTACCTTTTTAATATGTAGGTACTTATGTTAGATTGTCAGTTATAGGTTTATGGGCCTTTGATACTGAAATAAATGATTAATTATTATTATAACAATAGGACTCCTGTCCTCGACCATACCTGCACGTGGCAGCCCAGCACAGGGCGCGCCAGCAGCCGGAGACAGGGCTCGCGCGGGCAAGGCGCCCGCTGCTCGGTGGACGGACACGCCCGCCCCGGCCACACCGCGGATGTCAGTCGTTGTCTGAGATCACACAACCATCTGATATACTTGCGTGTACAGAGTTGACTTCATTTATCTCACGAGAGTGAAAACTAGTCCTAAACATGAACCAGTTAAGAGGCCTTATACATTTTAAAATGTATTTTGTTCATATTATGCCAGATATATTGACAATATTAACAAACTTTTTCAAGCGAATAATACTTTTCCCTGAGTTCTAACATAAATATTTCATGCTTTCATTGCGTGCAGCCGAAAAACCCAGTTTTCTGCGTGAATTTAGTCGATTTAGAGTAACTTTGAAACAAAAATTATCAATGAAAAATTCAAACTGTAGGTTTCAAATATAATACCAATAAATGGCTATAACCCCGTTCTAGGCATTAACACTGATGACAGAGAAAAATGTCAATCAGCATTTTTCAACGGATAAAGAGCCTTAAACACGACGCGATAATAGTGGCCCAAACACAACTATAAGATACGGCTACAGCAGTATTAGTTTATAAGGTTTTTTGGCTGTGTGGAGGGCAGTGTCAAGATCGGTAGACCATCTTATACAGCTACGTTTTCTAAGTCGCTTGCCATCTACCCTGTATCACTATCATTTGCTTGAGTTATATATATTTTACGGCAACTTAATCAAAGAATTATCATGTTTTGTGTTGATACATGTTGTATAAGCTTATCTTAGGAGACTTTATAGACCTGATACGTCGCATATGCCGCGCTGAGGAAGCGTCTCCACAGGAGCAGGCGGAAGCGTCCCAAGCACTCCACTCGCTCAGCTCGCAGTCCACTCCGCACGGCACGTAGCACCACGACTCGCGCGCCTCCGTTGACGTTGTGTTCTGCGTGTAGGTAACCCAAAAGGAATTAACAGTGATATATCCCGGAAGGTAAGAGAAGAAACAAAAAGAAAACAAGAAAGAAAGAAGAATGTTTATTCTATAAAAACACATGCAGACATTACTGGCATAACAGTGATGTTCTTTTAAATATCGTATGCGGGGTAAAGATGTTTCCAATGAGTCCAGTAATACGCGTTTGGCGCGCAATTGGCGTTTCAATCCTACTGGCATGTTCATAAAATTCCGCAAGGTTGCGATACTTGGCATTTTTTGCCGTTGTAAATTCGGAACCTGGCAAAACAGAATCCACTTGACCCGTGCCGATAAAGCTATTTAATACTTACGGGACAGAAGGTATCGTTGACAAATACACCATCGCTTCGCAGGCAGCGAACCGATCGCCTCTTCGTTCCTTCGCCACATGGTGAGCCACCTGCGTAAAGAGAATATGCTGCTTTTCTTATTTTGCCCGATATAGCTAACTTACTCCAGCCCATCTAACACAACTACGCTTCGCGACTCCTGTCGCAGGGCATAGTCTCGCCCGTCACTCTTACACAGTACAGCGAAGAGAGAGATAGGTAATATTTTTCGCGCGAAAACGTGTCACAGTTGTGCTAGAGGTGCTGGTTATAGGTTTGAAGTTTGTTACCTAGTGGCTGGCAGTCGTCCCAGGGCGCCACGTGCCAGGAGTAGGTGTGCGGAGAACAGGGCTCAGCGCTCACGAGCGGCGGGCACGCTGCGCCGCCCTCGGCCGCTGGTCGCAGTTCCACGCGCGTGCGGTCGCGTCGGCCACCCCATTTCGTCTGGAAGAGTTGACATTGGTTAGAAAATAGGGCACTTCATTTCATTTATTCATTTAATTACAATGTAAGTTTATGTAGTGAACTCTTTAGTGAAGTAACATTATGGTGTTGTTTAAAAAATAGTTTGCTAATACTTCATGTTTGATTAATGTCACTTATAATCTTCTACTAAATAAAATGCACGTTTGTTATTGAAAAGCTACTTTATTTTATTGGCGACGAAATGGACGCCGAACAATTTGCGCAATTCCTTAGCGTTCAACAGGCGCAACAGGAACAAATTTTAAAACTCCTTACCGTGGCACTCGCGCCCACCACAACACATGCGGCAGCGAGCCCCACGTCGACAGGCGGCAGCGTGACGAGCACTGCCAACTCACAAGAACAACCACGTAACAAAATGGCAACATTAAAATCGTTTAATATGGATCGGTACAACCCGGACAACTTTCGGGTAAGCGATTACATAGACTTCTTCGAAGCCAAGTGCACAATACACGACGTAAATAAAGACGACGAGATAAAGAAAGATTTACTTCTTAATTGCATGACACCTGACGTCTTTAGGGAACTAAAAACAGCCCTTATTCCCAATTTCGAAACAAGTACATACACAGAAATACGTACGAAACTTCTTGATTTATATCGCGTAAAGAAGACTAGATACCGCGCACTTACGGAGTTTTGGGGCTGCGTAAGAGAAGATACAGAATCTATGGAGCATTATGCTAACCGATTAAAGGGCTTGAGCATAGATTGCGGGTATGACGACGCACTTCTGGAACGGCAGCTTCGTGATCGGTTTGCGACTGGGTTGAATCACACGGAGCTGGAAACAGATTTAAAGCAAAAGTGGCCTGATCTAACCGAAACGCATGATAAACAGACCACTGAAGTTTCTTTTGCTCAATTGTTTGCAGTCGCACAGTCACGTGAACAAGCAGAGCACGACACCAACACTGCAACGACAAGTATCAAACGGATTACAAAAAAGTACAAAGCCAACTATCATCGACCAGAAACATATACTAGCCCACGGAAAATACGGTCTAGCCAATGTCTTCGCTGTGGCAAGCATGAAAAACATAACGTGTCTGATTGTCCAGCCCAGAAGCATACATGCGAAGAATGCCACACACAGGGACATTATGAAAGTTGCTGTATTAAAACTGGTCGAGCGTACTTGATGAAACACAGAGCCATGACATCGACACCTCGACACAAACTACAACGTGTAACAAACACCGCAGACAAAACATTTTCAGACTCGAACTTTTCTTCGGATGATGACGACAGTGACGAGCTGGTATGCAATATAGTTCCGGCACAAAACAGAGACTGCAAGAGAATAGACACCATCATCAACGGCAGACGCTGTACAATGGACTGGGACCCTGGATCGGCGTATTCTATTATCAGTACAACATTTTGGCGGCAAATAGGGTCCCCAGCACTCACTAAAGCACCTAAGCTAAAGGCATACTGCGACTACAAACTGAAGTCAAAGGGCCTCACGGACGTTACTGTGGAAGTCGAAGGGAAGCAGAAAATAGTACCAGTAGTAGTCATGAAGCACGCAGACCCAATGCTCTTTGGATTGCAATGGAGTGAAACATTTGGGATGACGTTTCCTAAACCTGTCTACTCAATTAAAAACGCGACACCAAAAACATTACAACAAGTCCTTGACAAATACAAGCAACTGTTTGACGGCAAACTTGGAAAAGTTGAAAACTATCAAGTCAATATTCACGTAAAACCAGGAGCAGAACCTGTACACCTGCCAGCACGGCCTATCAAATTCGGAATGAAGAGAAATATAGAAAAAGAAATTGCACGTCTTGTGGATGAGAATATTATTTACCAAGTAGACCCCAACCTTACACCAGTAGAGTGGGCCACACCCACTGTCAATGTCGTCAAACCAAATGGTGACATTAGAATATGTGGAGACTACAGAAGTACATTAAATCCTGTTTTGGTAAAACATTTACACCCAGTTCCACTATTTGATCAATTACGACAGAAACTGGCACGCGGACAACTATTTTCTAAAATTGATTTAAAAGATGCCTACCTACAATTTGAAATAGCACCAGAATCAAAAAAATACCTTACGCTTGCAACTCACAAAGGCTATTTTCGATATAATCGGATGCCTTTTGGAATTTCCATAGCGCCATCTGTGTTTCAACATTATTTAGATGAACTACTGAGCGATTTACCTAACACAGCTGTATATTTTGACGACATCGCGGTAGCCGGAATTAACATGGAAGAACATCTACGTACACTATGCCTAATTTTTGACCGTCTACAGAAAGCAGGACTCAAGGTAAATTTAAAGAAGTGTTCTTTCCTAGAAAAGGAGATAGAGTACCTGGGACACACGATAGACAAAAATGGTATACGCCCTACAAAGAAAAAACTTGAAGCCATTTCCAAAGCCGCCGTACCCACCTGTTCGAAAGAATTGAGATCATTTCTTGGGCTTGTCAATTTCTACGAACGCTTTATTCCACATTTACACGGGCTATGTGCAGACCTCCATGAATTAACAAGCGGGAGACAACCGTGGCGCTGGACAAACCATGAAACGATGGTTTTTGAAGCCACAAAGGAATGTATAGCTTCATCAAGACCGCTAGCTGCATTCGATGAGGATCGACCTATCTTTCTTGCCTGTGACGCCTCTGAAAAAGGCGTTGGGGCCGTATTATATCATAAAAATGGGAATACTGAACACCCCATAGCTTTCGCTTCGAGAAAGTTACGCTCGGCGGAATCCAAATATTCCGTTATTGACCGAGAAGCTCTCGCCATCTTATTCGGAATAAAGAAATTTGATCAATATTTACGCGGAACTAAATTCACATTAGTGACTGATCACAAACCATTGATACACATATTAGGATCACAACGAAACCTCCCAAAGATGGCTAACAACAGACTTGTGCGGTGGGCCCTAATAATTGGAAGTTACAATTACGAAATCTTGTACCAAAAGGGTGAAAACAACATACTGGCAGACTGTTTATCCAGATTACCCAACAATGACACACAGCCATCGGAATGTGAGCGTACAGTTCACAGGATAGAGTCACGCCTCCTCGAGAACAGAATGTCCGACTTACATCTCTCTGAGGACATTTTGAGAGAGGGAACTAGACAAGATGCCACACTGCTAGAAGTATTCAAATGTATTAAAACTGGCTGGAGAGAGTTACAATATACAAACGATATTAAGCATTTTTTCAAGAAGCGAAATGAGCTCTCGATAGAAAATAAAATAATGATGTGGCAAGGCAGAATGATAATTCCAACGAGCCTGCGTCGGAAAGTACTGACATACCTTCATAGAGGTCATCCAGGTATTTCGGCTATGAAAGCTCTGGCTCGTTTTTATGTTTGGTGGCCATCCATTGATGAACACATAGATGATTATGTTAAGAGATGCATCCGATGCCAGCAAAATAGACCTCATAACCCAGAACTTCCGGTATACTCTTGGTCTATTCCAGAACGGGTGTGGGAGAGAATACATATCGATTTTGCCGGACCTTTCGAAGGCACTTATTGGTTGGTTCTAAGTGACGCCTTGTCCAAGTGGATAGAGATCAAACCCATGAAAAATATAACCACACCAAACTTGTGTAACGTGCTAGATGACATCTTTTGCACATTTGGTCTTCCGGAAATGATAGTTTCTGACAACGGCCCTCAATTTACTTCATCGGAATTCAAGGAGTACTGTAAACGTCAAGGTATTTTACACATAAGATCATCACCTTATCATCCCCGAACCAATGGTCTAGCGGAACGATTAGTCAGGACGTTTAAATCCAGATTTGCCTCTGCGGACGAGCCTCAACAACAACGGCTACGTGAATTCCTATTCACGTACAGAATCACTCCTCATAACGCCACGGGTAAATCTCCGGCAGAGATGATGTTTGGGCGAACGTTGAATACATTACTATCCAATATACGACCCAATAAAAGGAGAACGATGCAATATAAACAAATGCAAGATAATATACAACTCTCGGCGAATAAAGCGGAGTATGTACCCGGCAATACGGTTTACCATAGGACCCGACTTGATAAAACCTGGCAGCCCGGAGTCATAGCAGAACGAAAACACCGCTATTCGTATACAATTTCAACTCCGAATGGAAACACCATTCGGCGACACGGAGACCACATCCGTCCACGGCTGCCATCACCTGTTAGCTCCCAAGAGTCACCCAAGATATCACAACAATCACCTTCAAGAAGTCCCACTAATACTGAGTTTTTACGCACACCTAGCGCTTCTCCAAGTGCCGGATCATCAAGAACACCTGATACGCCCTCTGCACACATTGTACCAGAAGGTCATGAGGGGGTGTCACCTCTAAAGGAAACTCGGACAGGTTCACCTGCAATTCTAGAACAAGATTCGTCGCAGCATTCGCAGTCAAAGGTCAACCCGAATTCACCTTCTGCTTCCATACCTACACCAGAGCCGCAGCAGCGTAGTAAGCGGGTAACCAGACCACCTCGAAGACTTATAGATGAGATGTGACCAAAGATGGGGAGGGACGAATGTAGCTTTCTTTTTGTGTTTAGTTAGGTATAAAATGTTTAAATAACTATATTAGTGTATTAGTCGCCAAAGTCGCTTACGGCAAGGTAAAAATCAGCGCTGGATTGCGTCGACCACAGCGGCTTGGTTCCCAGCACATTGCAGAGTTTGTTCTTTTGCCATTGTTCTATTATTTTATCATTTTACTTTGGGTTTTTGTTTTTTGTATTTTTATTAATGTACATAAAGCTATTTACTTATACGTATTTTCTTTCTTTCTTATTACCTGTGATTGGTCGAATTAGGAAGTAAGCAATAGACAGCAGTTTAGACCTGGCCAGGGGCAAAAGTGTGTAACTGGTATACCTGTTCGCAAGGGCTCCAGTCGGACCAGGCGCTGACGACGCAGTCGCCGGGACAAGGGGCCCGGCAAGTCGCGTCCCGCGCCGGCGCCCCGCCCGCGCCCGCCGCCTCGCACGCCGGGTCTTCCAGCACATTTCCTTCACCGTCCTCACAACTGTGGAATAATATCTTATTACGACTCTGAAAGTTGGTTTAATTGTTATTGCCGTAATGCAGAGTTAAAATGATTCAATCGGTCTACTTAATGTAATCAAAGACAAATGATTGAGCAATAATAACTCTATAGCAGAGTGGTGGCTTGACACATTACATGAATTCCTCATCGCCAGACTGAACAATGAACGTAGTATAACTTGGATACAATACTGGTGGTACAATCTAGACGTGGTCGAAGTTGCACCAGTGTCGTTCTTTCCTAGGTTCTTACAGTATCAGTACTCACGAAGGTTTCGTGTAGGGTTTCCAATATCGGGACTTTTTTTATGGCCAATCCCGGGATCCCGGGAGTATACCGTACAAAAATCCCGGGATTGGAAGCTCTAGTTTCGCGTGAGGCCCCATAGACACTGTACTGTGGCCTCGCCTAGCTACGCTACTGACTCAAAGTTTTGTACACAGGCTGATAAGAGTGATAAGTGATGTTGTAACGGACTTCTAGACGATTATAAAAATAGGGTAGGGTTCCACGGCCCTCGGGCACCTTGAGCGCGTCGTGGAAGTTTGAGTCAAGTGTAAAGCGGATTTGGTCGGACCAACGCATCAGGCTGCGGTCCCGAGGCCTCTTTCCCTTGAGCTTTCCAGTGGCCAATCGTTTTCCAGATTATCGTCTTCTCTGGAAATGTGCCCAAAGTATTCCAGCACTCTTTGATAGACCTATTCAGGTGCATTTGAAGGAAACGTATAGAGGAATGCATACTGGACGGTGCGGTTGATGACGGCGCGGCCACACAGCACTCGCCGCGGGGCGCACACGGACCACTCGCCGGCCACCCAGCGCGGCGACGACACCACACAAGTCGCGCGCTCCAATGTGGCGCCGCACTCGCGGCCGCCCGCCGTTCCCTCCTCTAGCACCTCCCTGTACAAGACACATACGCGTAAGCCTTCGGTTTTAACAATGAAACACTGAACTATAATCTGAAAGTATATTCAATACCTAATACTTTTACATTCTGAGTCTACCGGCATTTTACAGAGGGGACCACTGATGAAGAAACTCCGAAAGAAACTCAACAGTCAGAATTACAGTAGTATGAACTTAATAACGTATCTTGACAAGTTAGGCCCATACGTAATGTAGGTAGTTCTCGAAGAAAACATATTAAAAGTGTACCTATAAAATAATTATATTGTATTTGATACTTCAAATAAGGAAAAACATAATATTAAAATAGAAATTACAAGAAAATATGACAGAATAACTGAAGAAGAAACGTTTATTTTGCAAACCAATTACATTCAACATTATAACAAACAGACCAAACAGATTGCATTTAATTAGTGATTTTTAGGGTTCCGTACCCAAAGGGTAAAAACGGGACCCTATTACTGAGACTTCGCTGTCCGTCCGTCCGTCCGTCCGTCCGACTGTCACCAGGCTGTATCTCCACAACGGTGATAGCTAGACAGTTGAAATTTTCACAGATGATGTATTTCTATTGCCGCTATAACAACAAATACTAAAAATAAAATAAAATAAATATTTAAGGGGGGCTCCCATACAACAAACTTGTTATAGATTATATATATGTATAGGTACGGAACCCTTCATGCGCGAGTCGGGCTCGCACTTGCCCAATTTTTTACTTATCTATCTATTAGTATTGCTATAAGCTAAATGCTAACTAGTCAGATACAATTTAAATTGAATGAAGGAGTAAGTTACTTGGTTAAGAGGCCTTATTCCTTTTAAAATTTATTTTTTTCATATTATGACAAATATATTGATAATTTCAACCAACTTTTTGAAGTGAATAATACTTTTCCCCGAGTTCTAGGTAGTAACATAGTTATTTCACGCTTTCATTGCGTACAGTCGAAAATAAGTTAAAAAAACTAACTTTCCGCGTGAATTTTGTCAATTTCGAGTAGTTTTTGAAACAAAAATTATCAATGAAAAATTGAAACTGTAGGTTTCAAATATATACCAATAAATCCCAATAGCCCTGTTCTAGAAAGTAACATCAATAGTATGTTAAGAAACATGTTCATATCATAGAGAAAAATGTCTAAACAATCAGCATTTTAAAAGGAATAAGGCCTCTTAAGGTATAAAATGGTTGTTAGCTAGGAATAAATACGCCTAGAAACCTAGTCAGCGCTTGAAAGCGCCAGTTTAGGTTCAGCCACGGCTAAGTTTCGTCCGTGTGCGCATCTGTCACAACCTTAGTCACAACGCAACACTTCTCTATGATTGGTTCGTAGTCACGCACATAAAACTGTTGAAGACTCTCGTTTTAAGCGTACTTATTCTAAGGCTAGTCGCACGGACCGATACAACCTTCAAATCTTCAAGAAAAGAGCGTACTCACACCTGAAAGGCGGGCAACGCACTAGTGACTCCTCTGGTGTTGCAGGACTGTAAGTGTCTATGGGCGACGGTAATCGCGCAACATCAGGCGATTCGTTTGGTCGTTTGCCCTCTATGACTTAAAAAAACGGTTGTTACCTAGTCCGGTAGCGGAAGGCAGCCCTGGAGCCGGGCTCGGCGGCGCAGGGCCCCCACTCGCCCCAGGCGCCCGCGCCGCAGTCGCGCGCGCACCGCACGCTGCACGCGCCGCGCAGCAGCGACGGGAACTCCTCGTCGTACGTGTACCCGTCTGTCGAGGCTTCGCGCACGCGCGTCGGCCCTGCAAAGATTATAATGTCGTAAAACACTAGACTGAATAACTGGAAAAGGTACAAGAACCATTCATGAAAATTAAAATGAAAATGTTTATTGGTACATAGATTTACATATAACAGGTTTAGGATCTCCTATTAAGTATTTGTACGAGTAAATACTTGTGTCATTCATTCCTTTCATTTATACTAAATATCAACGCGAAGAAAAAATAATTTGCGCTTTTGGTCTACACCAGGGATTGAACCCGGTATCTTTGGATTACCGGTACAACGTCTCAACCTTTCGACCAGAGACGCACTCAACTCTGAGAATGAAAAACGTGGTGTTCATTTATCCACATGAATAAATGTTTTTAGCGCTCCGTAGGAATGTTAAACTTTGACGGTCATTCATTATTGACTTGTTTAGAGCAGTCTAAGCTTAGTTAGTCCTACATACCTAGTCATTTGATATCAATAAATAATATAATCGATTGACATCCTCAAAAACAATTGTCTACACCTACTCTGTACCGAATTAAATAAAAAGAAAAATTGAGTTACTAGATTCTTACCAGTAAGCGGGTGGTACTTTTTGCACACGTCCATGGGCACGTCTCGTCCGCCGAACATGCACCGCGCCGCTCGCAGCGCCCGTCCCTCCCCGCATTCCGTGCTGATATACAGTCAGTATGGCTTTATAATCTTTTATAATAAATACAGCATGAAAATCATATTATCCAATGGTTATTAATACTAAACTAGGAGGTGCCCGCTACATCGTCTGCGTATTTTTTTTACCGTAGGCGCCTAGGCGGATAAAAAGTATCTTATAACAATTTTTGGATGTCCACCTATCCCTGTACTAAAATTGGTTAAAATTTGTTCATAAGTCATAAGTTTTTTATTTGCTCAAGATAGGGTACATAATGTAAGATCTTATAAATAAATATTGTGCTCCAACTATCTTGTCACGCAGTGACATGCAAATTTTTGAATTTTTTAATTTTTGGAGTTCAGCCGTTTCGGCGTGATGTGAGGACGAAGGAAATTATGAAAACAGATGACGCCAGGTTGGCACGGCGCCGCGCGCCCATACAAAACAAATGACGATCCTACATCACGCTATTAGGATTTTTCCTGAAATCATGACCCCTCTCCATAGAAGAATGATTTTCAAATATTGATATTGCTACATTGTGTAGAAGATAACGCGACTGAATCCAACGCTTTAACTACAGAATAGGTAAAAGAAGAATATGCAATAATCTTGATTTCTTACCCGGGAGGAAGAATGCAATCCGAGTCTGCAGGCAGCAGTTCCAGGGACACGTTCTTGCAGGTGCAGATGGGTATGTCTGGCTCCGACGCGTCCAGGTATCTGCAAAAACATAAGCAAAGATTATGCGAGTCATTTTTATAAACCCTAACAGAATTGCAAACAGGGGAGCAAATTTTACTATGCCGTCAAATGATCTGTGTATGCAAATAGCATGACGCTATTATGCATGGGTTGTCAATAATTGGTGGTGGAAAAATACAGAAGAAATTTGTCAGATACGTGTAAGCGGTTGTATGGATAGTATGGGTATTATCTATTATATGCCCAACTCTTTTCATGACGAGTATGGTTAGGATTCACGCCTTCGAGTTGAGGCGCAAACTACTGCTTAAGTGCATTATTTTTCTCTCCTTAATAATAAAATGGATAATCCATCTGTCATGGACCGTATTGGATTGCTGGTACCGCGAGCGTACAACAAAATCTTTCTCGCATTCTATGATTGCTCATTCTAAATAGAAAGCATCAAGTGGAAATGTTAAAGTGTAGGTTCATTTGCTTGAAGATAAATATAATCAGATGCGTTACTTCAAAGGTTCGGCGCAGACGTTGTCGCAAGTGATGGTAAGCGGCAGAGCGTTGCACGCGACGAAGCAGGACGCCACACTCTGAGGCAGCAGCTGTCCCGCGCATGCGCCTGCATTCACTCGGTGTGCCGCAGATCCACACCAGATGCCTGCGAACAGGTCAAATGTTAGTCAAATCGACTGTACTTGATTGCATTAAGCATAGGGCAGACACTGCCTACTAAAAACTGAATCTTGTCAGTGTCAATGTGTGCACTGTGCGTGTATAACGCACAGGGCTGCGTCAGATGCATTGGTTGCTAGTAATGCTAGTTGGTTCTTTAGTTGCACATAAATATGTTATAATAAGATAGGAAATTATCACAACCACACAATACAAAGGGGGGTGATGGTGATGTTGATGAAGGTGGTGACTGCTGGTGGTTGTGTGACCACAAAATCACCATCATCATCATCATCCTCATCACCGCCATCATCACAACCAGTCACCCTATTATCATAATTACCATCACTAACACCATCACTATTTCACGAGTTTCATGCCCACAGTACTTACACAACTCTTTCAAAATTTTCTTCGCAGCCAACTCGATTCTAACTCGGTGCCCTTGCGGTGCGTGTACTATTAAGTATTCTGTGCTTCAGGAGAGGACTCGACGAGGGAAATTAAGAAGAAACATTCGAAAATAAAGCGTCAACAATTAGGGATTAGTAAAGAGTCTACGTGGTAGGCTTACTCCTGACTCTGTGTCCGGCGCCGCAGCGCAGCGCGGGCGGCAGGCGGCACGTGCTCCACTCGCCGGGCACCCAGGCGGCGTCGCGCGCGCGGCACGAGCGCGCCACGGGGCACGAGCGGGTCTCCTGCGCCGGCCCGCAGCTCGGGCCCCCGTGGACTATGCGCACGCGGATCTGCTTGCCGGGGTCTGAGAATAACAGTCAGTAGTTAAAGCGTATAGAATCGGAGATTTTTTTCATGAGAAAACCTGTTTAGTCCATTGGATTAAACTAACTGAGATGTTTAGTGGAATTTAACACCAAATTGAACGTGAGTTCAATCATCCGTTTTGGTGTTAAATTCTACTAAGGATCTCAGTCGCTCACAATGGGCCTTATAAGAAGGCTCAAAGTTATTCAAAGGGCAATGGAGCGAGATATGCTCGTGGTTCCTTGCGGGATCGAATCCAAACTGGTGAAATACGCGAGAGAACCAAGGTTGTAGATATAGCTCAGACAATCGCCAAACTAAAGTGACAGTGGGCGGGGTACATTGCTTGTAGAACCGACGACCGTTGGGGCAGAAAAGTTGTTGAGTGGCGACCGCGGACCGGGAGATGCAGCGTGGGAAGATCCACAAGGTTAAAACCACGACCGGGTTGGTTAGGATCGCAGGCAGATATTGGATGAGGGTGGCGCTATACCGATCGTTGTGGAGAACTTCGGGCGAGGTTTTTGTCCATCAAAGACGTCTGTCAGCTGATATGATGATGAACGATTGAAAGGTCTCACAATAACTATGTTCAAACATTATTACCACAAGTGTTGGGGCACGGAGACCACGGGCCCCAGGCCTCGACGCGGCACCCGCGGCGGCACCGCACCGTGCAGGCGCGGTGCGAGGCGGGCCGGCGCAGGGGAGCACATCTGGAGCAAACGGGGCAATTATTTACATTGGCTTGGCAAAGTATTTAATTTATGGCAAAGAACTTCGTCATGAATGAGGACGAATTCCCCTCATTCATGACATCTTCATCTCTGTCCATGAGGAATCGAGGGAATTTCTTAAACATCTATCTTCGGTGTTTTTTGACTTTTATTTTTTTTCTTATTGAAGTCAGTTATTTTTAGTTTAAAAGTCGTGACAATGCTCGTATACCTACTCGTTTACCATAGAATAGCAAAATTTTGGTTTTGAGACTAGCAAAACTGGAGAAGATATATAAATGATGTATAATGTCTTACAAGGCCTCACGGACGACGTCAGCATTGTTCTGGACGCACATGACGTCTCTGGTCATCTCGCCTTCTTCTACGCACGGTTCTTCATCGTCGCTTTCATTGAACGTTTCTCCATCCTGTAAATAAACCAGATAATCAGTGGAAATCATAAAACGTATGCAAATTTAAGCATTCTCATATACCTACTACTCGGTGGTAAACTAAATTCCACGGTGGACAGCTATCCTTTTTAGATGAGTTAAAAGGTAACACATACCTCTAGGCCTGAACTTCAGTTCAAATTTTTCTCGCATTATGTTCCTCAACAAGGAAGTGATTGCCCTGTAACCTTATCTATGTCCTCAAAGTTTTAAAGCAAGAGTAAACCAATATCTTCTGGAGCGCATCACTTTATCTTAGGGCTTAATTTATTTCCTCAGATAAGACTAAAGTTAAACATACCTACCTAAAACCACTGTTTTCCGTAACAAAAGTTTCACATTATTTACTACTAGCTTTTGCCCGCGACTACGTCCGCGTGGAACTTGGAAGTATGGAAGCAACCTCGTACAACACGATAGATATCCGCCTAATCACCGTAATTAATAAAAGGGATTATTAAGAGCGCCTAAGCAAATCTAAGAGCAATTGTGCTTTTGGTCTAATTATTACATTTTCGACAGGGTCATCAATGTCATCATGAATTACTTACTCACTTTAAAATCTTTTTAGGGATAATTTCCAGGATGAAAACTATCCTATGTCCTTCCTCGGATCTTAAACTATCTCCATGCCAAATTTCATCAAAATCGATTCAGCGGTTTAAGCGTGAAGAGGTAACAGACAGACAGACAGACACACTTTCGCATTTATAATATTAGTATGGATTGAGATCCAGATCAAGAAGTGGTTGTTGGAGTATTGAGGAACACATGTCACACAGTGGTCGAGTTTCCATCGGGCCTATGACGGTTGTATTTATCACGCGATAAATAAGTAACAAAGCATCCTTCAGGTTTTGACAAAATGCGAGTGTGAGTCTTTAAACTTACAAGTAAATCAGTGTAGTTCGTGACGGGCATGTAGTCCTGGCGGCGGCGCTCGCAGGGCCCCCACGGCGTGGCCAGCCAGGAGTACGTCGCGCAGGCGTGTGTGTTGCAAGTCTCGTGCTGAATTAGTTGTTCTTCTGATGGGCAGGGCCATCCATCTATATAGTGATATAATCTTGGTTAGTTCTTTTCTAAGCGTTTTAACCAACTTCCACAACTTTTGCAACTTCCGGCATTAAAAATTCCAACAGCGAAAGAGAAAAGGCGATATCACAAAGAGAAGTATGACTTGGAAATGAAAAAAATATGAGCTTCAATATCTATTAAGTTACTTTTGTTATTGGATGGAACTATTTCTAGTCGCAAACATTTGTTAGTGAAGGGGTTGATGTAGGACGATAGGAAAGTTCGAGGAAAAGAAGTGGTACTCGTATCTACGAGGGGCAGCCTCCTGTGGGCTTGTGATAGTCTTAACTACATGCGATTTTCTGTTTCAACTGTTGCTTGAGTAGTCGGCACTTCTGGAGTAATTGCTGGCGTCGACAGCCCTCTTTCTATCATTCATCTCGTGTTGGAAAGTGACAGACTAACCAGGTGCAGCGTGAGCCAGGATGTGCCGCATCCTGGTGCGGGTGGGCGGCGGGCGGCCGGCCTGCGCGCAGGGCGCCCCGCAGGGGCCCCAGGCCGCCCACGCGGACACCACGCAGTCGCCGGCGCACGCGATGCGGCAACGTTCACTGCGCGCGGGCGCGCCGGTGTCGCTGCACCACGCTCGAGGCGCTTCCTTCTGCAGAGCAATGGGAACATTATTCAAGCGTTTTGTAACCTTTGGTAAACATTTTTTTTTAATGCTGATACCCGAGGTCGTGGACGTATCTCGGAGACTTGTCCATTTTAAATATATCAGGGAAATCACTGTTGCTATGTTTTTAACATTATAAACAGGTGAATGAAAGCGAATACCTCCTAACACAAGCGTTAAGCCTAAAAGGAGGATTCGACTAGGTAGTTATAGTAAAAACTTATGAATAATAAATTATATCTGATTATTTGAGTAAGATTTTTACATTTTTGACTGTTAGCATTTGCTATTATTGCATCAGAATCATAACTCATAGACCCATTTTTAATGATAAATAAATCTTTAATAATAAATCTTTATTAATAAAAAACATAAATAAAATCTTTATAAATAAAATCTTTATTCATGAAATCATAGTAATAACAAATGGCATAAAAGGTCTTAGATCTATACAGAGCATTCTTAATACTGGTGCCTGAACTAGGAGAATCCTGTATCTCAGGCTTTGAGAGTTCAAAATATACTCTAAATACAAAAATAATAATCATTTACAATTAATACAATACTACTTATTGAATTCATAATATAATAATACTATAAAACTATATAACTATATAATTATTTTTTTTTGATATTGCTTAATTAAGATATGTTCAACTATGTAGGACATTGCATTGTCACCGTTAGCACAAATTGAAACTAGGACAGTCGGAATTGCATGAATCGTCAGCTTGTTTAATTTGTTTAGGTATATTACAAATCAGAACAATATTTAATAATAAGAAGTTACGCGGTTATGAAATATAGGAAATAATGAGTCGAGAATGTTTTGAGTAATACTAAAACTGAAAATGGACTTCTTATAATCTAAAAAGGCGCTCTTAGGCGCCTTCGTAATCTATAGAGTTTTGGAACCTTTTTTCGGCTAGTTTTCTTGCTGGGCATTCGGCAGTGCCAGTTTCGTGATTACACGGTTTCTTATAGTGCATGCATGTCGCGCACTTTGGTGGTTCGGCCTTCTTGGTGCAGTCCTTTATTGCGTGCCCTACCACTCCGCAATGCCCACAGATGTTAACTTCCATCTTACATGTCTTCGCCGCATGCCCGTACTGCTGGCATTTATAGCACCTTGTGACCAGAGTAAAATCTCTTACAGGGCACGACGACCAGTTCACGAAAACTCTGTCATTTGTGACTAGTACCTTGCGAATTAGAGCTGGAACTTCAATAATATAATTGCAGGTCTCGGCTTCCTTCCTTCCCGATTTATGGCTCAATCTTGACGAGGACAAAAACTTTTCTAGGGTCAGGTCTTGTAGTTTGTCGGCTAGGTTTTGTTGAAAGATACACTTGAAGACTTCCGCTTCTTGCATATCCGCGGGCACTCCGACAATTACTACTCTGGGCTTTCGTTTTTGTGTTTCATCCACAGTGAGGCCTGACGTCGTTAGCTGCTGCAACTGCTTCAGTTTCGAGATGTCCTCCTTGGAGTCGGTGCTGATAACAACGCCGCCGTTTTTGATTTTGCGCAATCCTCTCACGTGCAATTTCATTACATCGGGCCTAATGATTTTTTGAACGAGGGATTTTGTTTCCTCGCTCGACTTCGATTTGTCAGTCGGGTAAATTGCTACCGAGCTGATGTTACAGGGTTGGATGCGACTAGTAGTATTGTTCTTCAGTACGTCGGCAAAAGATACTTGGCCGGGATTAGCTATAGAGGACTCCTGGATGCATTGCTTGAGTTCCTGGAAGCGACGGGAGAGATCTACTTTTTCCTTAAGTGTCTTATGGGAGTTATAGGCCTGAGTTGTTTTTTGTTTCAGGGACTGGTACTCGATAGCCATTTGTGATGAGCAATGACCCACTTTGCGGCATAGGGTGCTAATCCTTGATTTTTGGTCCGAGTTAAGTTTACCTTCTGTAGATATGGTGCATACTTCATTGAGGTAGTTTTCAATGGTCTTCATCCAGTTTTGAAGGTCCTTGGAGGAGACGACGGCCAGGGGCTCGAGCTCATCCTGTTGGCGGGGCTCGGGCGGGGCGGGCGGGGCGGGCAGGTCGGGCTGCGGCTGGTCGCGCGGCGGTAAGGGCGAGGGCGGTGGGCTGCGGCGCGTGAGTCCACTCCGGTTAAATGGACTGCTTCCATCCATTTTCCATAAAATCCGTTCAAAGTATGTAAATTATTATACTCTAAACATTCTCACTAGCAAGCACTATGCGTT
Source organism: Apotomis betuletana (assembly GCA_932273695.1). Taxonomy (NCBI): domain Eukaryota; kingdom Metazoa; phylum Arthropoda; class Insecta; order Lepidoptera; family Tortricidae; genus Apotomis; species Apotomis betuletana. Next base: position 23,874,562 of record OW026307.1, read on the forward strand.
GACATAGATACTTGCTTCCGCGTTATGTACAGAGCTAGGTCACGCACGATTTAAAATCAAGAATAATCGTTAGCATAAAAAGTCTTACATCTACACAGAACACACTTAATACTTGTGCCTGAACTAGGAAAATCCTGTATCTCAGGCTTTGAGAGAGGTAATTTAATTACCAAAATTCTTAGTCAATTTATTTCACTAAAGAAATAGATAAAAACGCGTACAAATTATATTTTAAGTGTCAACGTAATTATTACAATTATACTATAAAACTATTATACTAATTTGATATGACATAATAATTGATTACGTTTATGAGGTACCTACCACCGGCACGGCATTGAAATGTCAGCATCAGCACAATTAGAAACTCGGTCAGGTCATAGTCGATATTGCAAAAAATTGTCGTCTCTGTAGTTTAACATACAATGAAAATCACTAATTATTAGAACAATATTTTTCTAAGTTACAAAACAGGGATTTAAAAATTCGAGAAAGGTATCTAATTTCTTAAAGCTAGGTGAACTAAAGACTCCTATTATTGCTACGTTAAAATTACAATTTTGTAGGTTAGGCTAATCTATTATAATATAATCTAAACATAATATAAACTGCAAATAAATACTGCAAATAACACACCAAAGAGCGGCGCTTTTAGACGCCTTCATAGTCAATTGAATTTATGTATCTTTGCTCGGCGAGTTTCCGGGCTGGACATTCTGCGTCACCTGTTTGGTGATTATTCGGCTTTTTGAAAAGTCTGCATGTTGCACATTTCGGGGACTCCGCCTTATTTCCGCACTCTTTGATAGAGTGACCTACATCACCGCAATAACCGCACGTGTACTCTGTCTGCTTGCATGATTTAGCGGCGTGACCATATTGTTGGCATTTGAAACACCTAGTAACGATCGTGAAATCTCTCACTGGGCAAGAGGACCAATTTACAAATACACGATTTTGGCTTATTAAGGACTTTCGTATAACGGCGGGCACTTCTAGGACGTAATTACATGTCTCGGCATCTTTTTTGCCCGATTTATGGCTGAGTCTAATAGAGGACAAGAATTTATCCCTTGTTAAGTCCTGAAGTTTGTCGGCTAGGTTTTGCTCGAAAATGCATTTGTAGACAGCTTGTTCTGGCATGGTCGAAGGTACGCCAACAATAACAATCCTGGGCTTGCGTTTATGAGGCTCGTCAATGGTGAGTTCTGAGGTAGTCTTTTGAAAAGTTTGCTTGACTTTTTCAATGTCATCCTTAGAGTCTGTGCTGATTATAACGCCGCCATTCTTGACTTTACGAAGCGCTCTTACATGGAGCTTCATCTCCTCCGGATTAATTATCTTTTGGACCAAGGTTTTCGTGTCGTCACTTGTCTTCCGCTTATCATTGGGATAAACTGCTACAGAACTCAGATTATTTGGTCGAATCAAGCAGCTGGAACTATTTTTGACCATGTCGGCGAAAGAGAGAGCATTTGTTATGGGCTTATCTGATGACTTTATAGTACACTCTAGGTCTCTGAGGCGATCTGCAAGGTCTTGCCTTTCCTTGAGGTAGTGGTTTTGTTCGTGGGCGACGGTAGCATGTTTTCGTAATCCTTGATAGTGAACTGCCATGTGCGAAGTCCCATTTGCGACCTTACGGCAAAGGTTGTGAATCCGTAGTTTCTGATCCGTATTCATTTTACCTTCAGATGAGATGGTACATATCTCATTGAGGTATTTTTCAATCGAGGACATCCAGAAGTGTATGTCTGACGTTGAACACTCATTTTGCGTGGCGGCTGACTGATCGGCTGGATCATCTCTTGAGGGCGGTGGTTGAGGTGTTGATGGAGGGCTGCGCTGTATTTTGGCACTCCGACTAAAGGGGCTGCTATCACTCATTTTACAGTAGGTACTTCACAGAGAACGAAATGTCATAGTTAAAGCACTACTCAGCAAATCCACGCGCGACACAGTTTATAGTATGATTGAGGTCAATATTATTGCGCACGATTTTATTTATTACAATATTTGTGCACACGTCCTATCGTAACGACGATGCAGAGCATAAAGATGTTCTTTACAGACGATGTATACCGGGTGATCAATCCTAATGGGTCAATAACTATAAGATATAGGGAAATCTGTTCTTACGAACCATGGCGTCGATTTTAGATTGAATAAAACTACATTATATTTTTTTTATAAATCTCATACATAACCCGGTCAAAACCTCTGTAAAGAATGTTACAATACAACATGCGATTATTTTCCAGCAAATTTCCCTATCTCTTATAGTTTTCGTTTTCTCCCTACTGACCAATTTATATGTATGTATGTAAACACTTTATTGTACATAAAAACAAGAAATACACATTACAAAAGAATAAGCATGTACAAAGGCGAACTTATCCCTTTAAGCGATCTCTTCCAATTTGGATTGACCATCCAGTATAGAAATTCACTAACCCCATTATGTCCGACGCACCGCAGCTCGCGGCTCCTGCGCCCCGGGCCGCAGGTGGTGTGGGGCTGGTTGAGCACGCACGAGCCCCAGGGCAGCGCCTTCCACGCGGCACAGCGGGGCGCGGCACAGGTTCTCTTCTCTTCTAGAGGCGGGCACGGGGCGCCGCCGCCGGATGCCGCTGCGGTTACGCGGCGACGCCGGACGCTGTAGCCTTTGAAACGGATAACAGTATACAAGATTAGGTTCGTACAGTGATTCGGACTTTGTGTGGGAGTACAAAGCAAGAGAAAAAAAAGGTATGACACTCCGTCTAGTGAGACTTTCTACGTCACTGATTAGTTAGATTAGTAACTAAATAATTATAAGGAAAACTATTTGCCGCCAATCGTACAAAATACAAATATGCATTACAGCTGTCAGGTTCTTAGACTACATTTTATTTTCTCGATAATAATGGATTTAAAACACTCACGATTTTATGAGATTCATACAGGTAACAAGGGAATCGGGGAGTGTTATACTGGCAACACAAAAACGGATTGACAGAATGAATCAACAAATCATAGCGTGATGACGTCAAACCACCAGAGTAGCATAACTAGTTTTCTTATACCATGAAACCCACTAACGGGAGCGTCTCCGCGATACAGATGAGTGATGGTACATACCACTGCTAGTGAGTTGTTGCACAGGATTCAGGGGGCATTTGTCGGTCGGCTGACAGGCTTCCCACTCGCTCCACTCGCCCACTTCGCAGTCTCGTGGGCAAGGGACCTGGAATAAAATTGCTATTGAGAAGTGCGTGGCAGTTTTAGATACGCTGATAAGTGCTGGAACAATGTGCCGCCACCTATTAGAAACTCTATGTCTGTTGACAGTTTTAGACGTAAATATAATGTATATGATACGATATCATTACAGAAATCTCAGTTCACCTGAGCGGCGTGTCCACTGTATACTATTATTGTGTATTGAATCTAAACGATCCTTTACGCTTTACGCAGCCTTAAGTGAAACATTTACATTATCATTTATTTGTACAGCGTGTGACACATATTCTCATATACCTAAGTAATTTAATTTGTACTCAAAATGTTACATATATATTAGGTACTGGGTAAGATAAATTGTACGTTTTAGAATGTAAACTGTCTTAGCCCAATGTTCTCAGTGTGTGGTCGTTGTGTCACCAACAAGGTACGGGCTGAAAAACAGCGTCGCGGCCTGCAGGCTTTAGTCCGTTTTCTATTGGGAATGCTTGTATGGAGAGGTATACAATTTTGAGTACAGCTATGCCATTTGGCACGGGTATTATACACGTCTACCTGAGCCCAAAACACCCGGTAACCAGACTGTACACCGCGTCAGAAGGGGGGAGGGGGGGTTCAAAATACAGTGCTCCCGTCGTTCAGAAAAAAAAATCTGGCGGATTAGTTTAAACCTTTAAGTCAAGTTTGGTGGCGTTTTCCGGTAATTAGATGATGCCCAATTCATTACCTGTGCCAGTTTTTTAGGGTCCCGTAGCAAGATATGACGCAATCCTTAAAATAACAAACTTTCAGTACTAACAAAATGTAAACAAACCCTTATATTTTCATATTTTTTGTATTAAACTTGGTATATAAAAAATACTATTCAAAAGCCAATTTTATACAAATTCTAAAAACATTAACAATAAATATAAATTTGTCTATTTTCAATGAAAAATAAAATATTGAAAATACTGCAACGTTCGTCAGCGCAGTGTAGGATACGGCAAAAAGACCCGAATACTAAAGTAAAATAAGTATTACTAACAAAAAAACCCAGTCAAGTGCGAGTCGAACTCGCGCATCGAGCGTTCCCTGCAAATTTTAACCTTTCTCATCCCATCTTAACTGGTAGGACCCGGTTAAGTTAAGTTTGCACCTAGTACGTATGGCCTTGCATACAAATGAGGTGTAAACTTAATCCAAACGGGTAGTCCTCATATAACTTTTGAAACCACATTTTTTTATGTTTTAATTAGAAATGTATAGTTTTCAGATAATTACCTGTACTGGTGGTATAAGACGACATTAGTTGCTAAATTTCATAGTTCTAGGTCAACGGAAAGTACCCTATATACTTTGATTCTCTTGAGAGTGGCGAAATATAAATATACGACCGTATCTTTTTTTTTATTAATTTAGAAAATTGATTTTTTCATGACTTCAAGGGATTGTAGACTTGAGTATATGGTTTAAATTTCAACTTGATATCTCGACGCGTTCCCGAGATAAGGGTACACACGTACGGACCGAAGGAAAACAAAGTAATTATATAAGGTTTTTTGTATCTCGGGAACGCGTTGAGATATCAAGTTGAAATTTAAACCATATACTCAAGTCTACAATTCCTTGAAGTCATGAAAAAATCAATTTTCTAAATTAATAAAAAAAAAAGATACGGCCGTATATTAATTATCTGAAAACTATACATTTCTAATTAAAACATAAAAAAATGTGCTTTCAAAAGTTATATGAGGACTACCCGTTTGGATTAAGTTTACACCTCATTTGTATGCAGGGCCATACGTTCCAGGTGCAAACTTAACTTAACCGGGTCCTACCAGTTAAGATGGGATGAGAAAGGTTAAAATTTGTAGGGAACGCTCGATGCGCGAGTTCGACTCGCACTTGACTGGGTTTTTTTGTTAGTAATACTTATTTTACTTTAGTATTCGGGTCTTTTTGCCGTTCCCTACGCTGCGCTGACGAACGTTGCAGTATATTCAATATTTTATTTTTCATTGAAAATAGACAAATTTATATTTATTGTTAATGTTTTTAGAATTTGTATAAAATTGGCTTTTGGATAGTATTTTTTATATACCAAGTTTAATACAAAAAATATGAAAATATAAGGGTTTGTTTACATTTTGTTAGTACTGAAAGTTTGTTATTTTAAGGATTGCGTCATATTTTGCTACGGGACCCTAAAAAACTGGCACAGGTAATGAATCGGGCATCATCTAATTACCGGATAACGCCACTAAACTTGACTTAAAGGTTTAAACTAATCCGCCAGATTTTTTTTTCTGAACGACGGGAGCACTGTATTTTGAACCCCCCCACCCCCCTTCTGACGCGGTGTACAGTCTGGCTACCGAGTGTTTTGGGCTCAGGTAGACGTGTATAATACCCGTGCCAAATGGAATTGCTGTACTCCAAAGTGTCATACTGTTTCCCAATAGAAAACGAACTACTTAGCATATTCTGGGCCTGGGCCCTTTCTGCTTGAACACGGCTCAAATTTCTACTGTTGTTTGTACTACTGTTGTATTCGTGTGTGTGTTTATAAATATTTCTTTCTATCTAAGAAAATACCAGTGCACCTTCAGCACAATGTCACCCGCGATTCTTTCTTGCGCGACAAATTATCGTACAAGGAACTTTACCCAAAAGTTATTTTTGGTAACAATTCTTGCGGCATTGTACTTATTTATCCTTAAAATCGTGAATTTAAAATTCGTATTCGTACAGCTACGGCAAGCGAAATTACGGTGACGTTAACTGTTGGCGAAATATGCAAATGGGAAACTTTAACGGTGAAAAACTACACTTGATGTTGTACTGTACAGGATTTACGGGTAATGGTTCACATAAACTTACTTTTTTAAAGCTTAAAGATACTTTCTTTGTTGCATGATCACACAATTTTGATTGTAAGTAAATATATGCTACTTTATTAATAAGTACTATTATTAAAATACAGCGTTCATCATTCAAAGAAAGGTCGTAACAGAGAAATGCACGTGCTGAAAAATAATTATTTCTAGAAAAATCAATGTACGTTGAAATTACTCATCACCAAACTCACCACTGAAGTTAGTCAGAATGTTAATTCCGTCGCGTCGTTTCGGTAGTTTATCCCACAGGACCCACGGGGACTCGATGGTTGAAATAATGCTCGCATCGCGTCAAATTTTTTCGTCTAAGGCTGCCGGCTGAAACCTTTTGAAATTTAGCGTGATATGTTGTTCTTTGATTATAGAATCCTGGTCTCACCTCGCAGGGTTGCACGAGCGTGGGCATCGGCGCATGTGCACACTGCACTGGATGCAGCGCGCGCCCGTCGGCGCGCACGCACGTGGCCTCGCGCCGCTGCACGCCGCCGCCGCAGCTCGCCACGCTGACGTCCCGGTCGTCCAGGTCGTCGGCCTCGTCGTCGTCGTAGATCGCGTCGTCGTCTGTCTCGTCGTTGTCATCGTCGTTGGCTGGAAATAGGGTTGGCAAAATGTCTATCTGCTGGCGTTGTAGGACGATATAGATGTCATTTCTTAATAACTCACAATCTCTTCCATGCACAAGGAATAGAGCTAGAGTTTTATTATCATTGGCAACATAATTGCTCCAAATCCGTCATGTCAAAATCCATTTTTGGTGAGTTTCAGGTTTAACAATTGAGTAAAGAACAAAAGTATTTTTTACAATTTGAGCAGGGTGAGTAGAGAACATTCTGGTCTCTTTTAGTAAATATCTAGTCTCTCAAGGTAACATCCAAGTACTCTTAAGCAATGTAGGTGTGTGTACTTACAGGGTTTGGGAGTGGTAGGCGTTTCGATGGCAACCCGGCATTCGCCCCAAGGTCCAGGAGTCCAATGCGCCGTGGCTTCTAATGCGGCTGGCCGAACCTCCTCCACCACGTCACATTCCTTGCCGTTTCCTGGTTGAGAACACTTACATGGAGCATACTGGTACAATACAGTCAGCTACAAAAGTAGCTAAGCATAACACGCTCACATATTATGATATATACAACCCTTATTCTCTAGATAACAGAGTCCGTGTGTATATAATTTTGAGCACATTGCGTGCGTAGCTACTTCTGCTGCTGACTGTACATTTAGCAGCATACAAATAAGCAGCGCCGATAGTAGAAGTACATATCATTGTTCGAATCACCACCACTAATAAACCGAATCAGATGATATAGGAGTCAATGAAGAACAAGAAAAAGTAGAAGAAAAATAGTTTTGGTATAATAAACAGATTAAATTTTCTCTGAAAGATGCCATACAGAAGGGCTACTCCGAAGTACAAAACTCCAAGTTTAAACTGTGCTGTCTCTCTCGATCTCGTGTCGAATCAATGCATGAATGAGCGGAACGGCACGACACGAAGTTCGAATTGCAAACCTCACAGTAACCCAGTGAGTTCAAAAATATCGTTCAATTTTACGATGAAAAGGTGAGAGTACACGTTGGAAAAGCGAGCGTCTGTTACGAATGACAGCCGGCGTGAGTGGACCGAGCTGGCCTTAAGTGCAGTTGACGTGGAGTGATATCAAGAGAGTTGCCGGGGGCTGAAAACTGTAGCGAGGCTTTTTGGAAGTGTTCTGTACTTTTAGGATGCCTATAACCTAATTAGAGGAAATGAAAATGGGTGATAAGGCTTGGCATCTTTCTAACGTGACAAGTTCACAAGTAAGTATTTAGTTCACGATTATTGCCAGGACTTTCGGCGGCAGGCGGTAGAGTGACAGATTTGAGTGCGGCGGTTATACGAGTGAGCGAGGCACACGTACCGCGCACCATTGCCACTCGCCGCTAAGACCGAAGTCGTAGCCGGGCTATAAGGCCATTTTTTTTTATACTGCGACGGTGGCAACCAAGCAAGCGGCCCGCCTGGCTTTAAGCAGTTCCGCCACCTATGGACGCTTGCAACGCCAGCATTACACGCGTGTTGCCAATCCTTTAGGAACCTATTTATACCCCTCTTGAAGAAGCGCATAGTGTAGCCCCCGGAGAAAACCTCGGCAGCTCATTCTACATGCGGTAGAATGAGCTGCCGATGCGTTCGCGGTAGGAAATTCCTCTGGAACCGCGCATTCTCTATGGTTCCTGGTATGTACCTCATATGACTTACCGTGTGGAAGTCTTCTAACGCGACGAGTGCGCACCAACGCACCGTCGGTACGTGGTCTCCACGGCATCCATTCGGCTAGGGAGCAGTCCTCTCGCAAGATACACACGCGGGAGGTGCCGACGCGCGCCAGAGCAGAGCCGCAGTACCTGGCGAGAAGAAATAAAAAACATTAAATAATTATAAAGTATTATTGGTAAAATACTAGTTAACAAGAGATCGCTCAGAACGTGACATTATTATGATCAGCATTAGTTAAGTTGAACGAAGTCAGTAAGCGTCATAAAGTCATAAGTAATCTGCAAAGATTGCAGTGATGACGTCATTTATATAGTCACCAACTCTAATAAAGACGTACTTTACTCTTATACCTACTTGGTCTATATCTATTTCCCAAAAACGCATTGCTAAACAATATTATATAATGTCAACAAAAAGGGTATTTCCGGGAATCATCGGGACATATCCGTATAAGTATAGCCGTTAAGGTCATTCACCCCAAAGTGTCCACCCTAATCTGAACACAGCTTATAAAGAACGAGTTTTCCGACATTGCATCTTTGTGACAAACCCATACTCCCCGAACTTAGTCGAAATGGCAGTTGGACCAATGTTACGATAAAAATCTACTATTTGCACGTGTCGGGTGGGCAACTTACTCAATTTGTGTCTATCTGGCGATATTAGGTTTGTTTTAGTCTGCAGTGAGACTAGATGAACTGTAAAAAACTTACCACGCGAACACGTAAAGCAAAGTGTTACGCAATCACGTGTGCGTGATGAACCGACACTTTTCATGTTAATATATTTAATTTTTAGTATAAAACAAACACTAAGGTACACCTGTAATTTATTATATTATAATTACTGGGTCATTCAATTTTATTATTGTATACAAATAAATTTGTGGCGCAGCAAAGATTTTGTGGCTTTATTGTCGAGGTTTGTGTCAAATTACGGATTTCAAAATAATTATTTAAATACAGACAAAAGGTACTTTTGTTGTATACGAATAAAACACAGTCATATAATCTTATGCATTAAGTCAGACATTAAAACGTCTATATTTGGGCAACATTATCGAAATGAAAACTATGCAGCAGACATATAACTACAGATACATGTGCCGCTATTAAAATTGTAGTTAAATCAACAATTCACTAGACATTATACAAATATAACTAACGATCGGCTAGTATACAATTTTCCCGACCGGTCAGTAAAATATTCAGATAATTATAAAATCAAGTCGTATAGGAGCACCACAGAGCTGGTATTACAAGTAGGTGTTGATTGTATTTGAGACCTTCTAGCTGCTAGTTCCTTTAGTGTTACATGCTGGCTGCACAAAGAACCTTTGTAGTCTGTATACTGGAGCCAACAAACAAATACTGGCCAGCTTACAAAGCTTATGTTTATGCGAGGATGGACATTACAAGATAAACTATTGGTTCTCAAACCAAACAATGGAGTTTCTTGATTATTAGTGAAATAATTAACTTTATTCTCCAAGTAGGCCACAAGGACACTTTTACATGTCTGAGTCTACCGGCATTGCACAAGAGGAGACCACTGTTGAGAAGAAACGCCACAAGAAACTCAACTACTATTTTCGGAATAAAGTGAACTTGCAGCTTCATCCTTGTAGCAAGGGTATTTTACTTTTCCTTCGGTCCTTGACAAGGGGTAGTTTTCTGAAAGTCAAATTAAAATTATTTATTTACTCAAATTGTGGTAGATAGAAGTTATGAGTTTTTGATACCAACCAAACTACTACATCTGGTTGAAAAAATCGATGTTGAAGCTGGCTTTAAAAGAACATTCGGCAGTCCATCCGATTGGCCCGGAAAACCGTGGAGACGTGGCTCCTAATCCCGCTCAAAACAATTTTTTTATAAACGTCGCTAGCTTCAATATAAACATAAAAAAAGTCTTTATTGTCTCTTTCTTTCCATAAGTTCGCAATTCGCGATCGATGAAAAGGTAACGACCTGGGGAAATTAAATATTCCATGTAATTGTCCGCCACCCGCGACCGCCGGCTCACGTAACGTGGCGACGGTGACCTACTAACTGACTTGTGGCATGTGATTAGAAGCACCAACTTTACTGTGGGCGGACGTTTTGTTTTGTTAAATAATAGTGGTTTCAATTAAACGATTAGTATTTTCATATTTATGATTGAAGTTGGACGAAGAGGTGGGCGCAGTGGTAGTGTAGCTGCTATTTGTATGATTAACTCGAAAACTAACAAGTGATGCCCAAAACAAAAGCCTACTTAGTGAATCCTACTGACATTGCAGTAAGCCTAACTGAATTAACAGTGAAATGTCTGTAGGATTCAATGGCTATTTTATCAGCGTGTAATCTAAACGATCTTGACATACATATCTGTGAGTGAAGCCATGATGTTTATTAGAAATTGTTTATGTCGAGATAGTATTATTAAGACTGTAGATAAGTCTAATATAATGACAATACCTACCAGTGTTGCAGACATAACGCCAAGTTTAACTTGGCTTAACATAACAGTTCACCATAGTGACACATTAAAGCGATTAGTAAATACGTTCTACTAACGTGCTAATTAATTCTGAGCTAAGTCGTGGAGGGTTCCTGTTAGTTCACAATAATACAATACAAGTATAATTTGGGTCATTGTCAGTTCAAAAAACAAAATTCGTCCCTTCGGTGGTCAAAAGTTAAGAGCTTGAATGAATCTAGGTTATGTTGCTATTACATCGGATTATAGAAGGGGAACGTTCTTTATTCTCACGGGCATTTAATCAGAAAATTAGGACCTGGAATCCTTAATTTCGCAAATGTCCACCGGAAAGACGCGCACCTAAATCTGATCTGTGAATAAAAAGGTGATTATATTGTTAACAATGTTCGAATACCCTCTTGAAATGATTGAATTTACTAAATTGTTTCCTTGAAATTATTATATCATTATCATACTACGTGGTTTCCGGTGCACGAGTGATTAGACGCCTAATGTCCGCCTAGTGTTAATTCACACAGAAATACCCGGGGTATGACTATGATTTGAAGTTGATTTAGATTTAGATTTAGATTTATTTATTTCATAATAACAAATTACATTATAAATTACCTATCCTAAGTTAATTTACATGAATCTTGATATTATGATCGTCAATAAAAACATATAATAAGATAATAATCATTCAATAATGTCAAATATACACTCATAATATAACTATAACAATAATAATAGAAACATAAAATGCAATGTCAGATAGAACAGAAATATATGTCACTATGAGTAAAAAACTAGTTTACACAACTTATAATAGATATACATATCTCCCATGGGATCGTCAGAAAAACATTAAATAACTAAATAAACAAATGTCATTTTATAATTTTATGTCCATGTACTCACTAACAGAATAAAATGGATTTTTCAATAAAAAGTTTCTCAATTTTCGTCGAAATGTTTCGTCAGATGGTTCAGTTCGTATTTCGGCGGGTAGACGCTCGTAGTAGGTCGGGCCGATGACGCGCGGGTTTTTACCTGCAAGTGCCATGCGACGCGGGACTGTTCTGAGTCTACCTGACGATCGAATCTGTTTGCCCGACACTTCGACACGTGCAAAAGTTGGCAAACTCTTTCTTACGAACATTAAAATTTCAAATATGTAAAGTGAGTAGTGCGTCATGATCTGGTATGTTTCGAATAAATCCCTACAAGAATATCTGGGTTTTACTCCAGCCAGTATTCTCAGTGCGCGCTTCTGGAGAATGAGGACTCGTTGGGCATCAGTAGAATTACCCCAAATGATTATTCCGTATGACATCAATGAATAGAAAAGAGAAAAATAGACGGATTTTAGCGCATTTTTGGACATCAATGGTTTTAATTTTTTTAATGCGAAGACTGCACTACCCAACCTGTCACAGAGCCGGTCTACATGGCACTTCCAGTTTAGGTTTGAATCCAGCACAAAACCGAGGAACTTGCACTCACTGGTTAACGGTATTGGGCCGCTAGCAATGCACGGCGGCAGTGTGGTCTTTCGGCCAGAAAATGATAACATTAGACTTAGATACATTAAGTAGCAGGCCATTAGATGTAAACCATTTTTGGAGTTGCTGTGTAAATTATACACCTACCTATATGATTAGTGCACCAGCATGGTGTTGTCCCTATACTAAGATTATAAATGCGATAATATGTTTATTGGTGTGGTGTGTACTTATGTAACGGGATATAGATTAATGTGTTTTTTGCAAGGCGTGGGAAATAATCCAAGTACTCAGCGTTTAGGTAAACTTTATTCATTCATTAATTATGCGAAGCCGTTACGCCGTAGAGCCCTTCGCCGTAGCCGTCTACGAGGGCTCTACGGCGTAGCATTATTTGACTAATCCCCACTAAGGTAAGGCGTAGAATTTAAAACTGTGAGTCTTTAAGAGAGTCGTTAAGGTACAAATGACAGAATGAAATATGTTTTAATATATTTAGTCTCATATCTGGAGGCACCGCAGTGCCCCCGCTAAGACGAGCCATATATTTCAAATTCAACGTAAATAAAATTACGTTATACCGTAGTCGGAAAAAAGTTTCCTATAACCATCTTTGGATGCCCAGTTATCCCTGTACCGGAATTGGTAATAATTTGTCCAGCCGTTTTGGCTTGATGCGAGGATAAAGGAACTTATGCCCAACAGATGGCGCCAGACTGGTATGACGCCCATACAAATAAAAGACGATCCTGAGATAGGCTATTACAATATTATAGCTGTGCCACGAAAAGGCCCCACCTCAGCATGATGCTAGGTGGGTCATAATCAAATTTAGATTCGAGTCGTCTTGCATGATTTTCAGATAAAACTCGTATGAGAATAAAGAACATTCACTCTTCTATAATCCGATGTAATAGCACAACAACTTGGATTCGTAAAAGCACTTAACTTTTGACCACTGGAGGGACAACTTTTGTTTTTTTGAACTGACCATGACCACAGATTATATGATACTATTCTCCATGACCCAGTGTCTACAACAACGCGCTTTCCGATGGTGAGCCTTCACCTTGGTGGATAAAAGAAGAAGCCGGTTCGTCGCAACCAGTGTGGAACTGCAGTGACTGGATCGCAACATCTACTCCAGCTTGCGGCCCCGACGACACTGTCGTATGAGTCCAGACTTCACTACACGACGAAAGCAAATAGCAACGTCGAGTATTTGCAAGTAAAGACCAACTTCACCCTGAGGGTCGAACAGTTAGAGTCTCGTCACAATGTGAACTTCGCAACATTTGTGGTGAGGGTGCCTACTATCAAGCTGTCGACCTTCCTGCAGGAGGAATTCTGGCCGAAATGTGTAGTGTTCCGGAGATTCCGCGGATGGTTACGCGACACCCAGAAGTTACGTCGCACGTTGCCGAACTAACGTGTTTATGATTATTTTATTTTATTGTGTTATATGATATGTATGTTACTTTTAAGGTATTTATTTATGGGCCACAGTTGCCTGAAAATAAATGATATTGATTGATTAATAATCTCCTACCTACACCCAGCTCGAGAGCCAGAGCGCTGATCTTCCGCTGGGACCATGTTACACAGCCGAGACCGAGATATCGCTAAATCCTCTAAAGTGTCATCGAATCAGAGCCTTACTCAAACTTTTATCACCAATGTCGTATACGTCTTAGACTCACCAAATCCCCATTATCGAGAAAAAGGCACATAATGCAAATGGCGACTATAAAACGAGCGCAAAGTTGCCGCGAATCCAGTCTCAATAAAACCAGTAAGTGGTTAGTATAAAGTTCAGACTGCCGCTGGCTTAAGATCAATATTCCACTCTGACCCAGTTGTAAGACTCGTAAAAATGCACATGACTTGAATTGAGATTAGGGTTTGTTTTGAGGATAAGTTTGTTTTAGTTACAACATTAAAATGCTGATCCATATCGTTTGGCCAATACGCGGAGCGTGATGTTGATGTACCTACATAGACATGGTTTTGCTAATTCTAAAGTACTTTTTTTTGTAGAGTAGATAAAGTATGCCTACTGACAGATACTTTTAAACTTATAATGCTTATACATCTCAGAATGATGCCTGAGGTATATAAATACCTTTAGGAATACCTAAAGGAAATATCATAAGTTTGCTTGTTATATAATTATTATAAAATTCGAACTCAAAATTTCAATTGCTGCATGAAGTCTGCCAATCAAAATCAGTAAAATGCTCTTCTACTAGCTTTTAGTAACTGCTGGTACCTACCCATATTCAAAATGTTAGAAAATATAGTTATGTTATATATATTTTTTTTCCTTACTGGATAAACAAAAAACAACTAAACATTGTACGTATAGATCTCACTATCATCCAATGAGCCTTTCACATCGTAGAAGTCGAATATCGCTCGACATGTTTCGAATCGGTACGATCAGTCGCGGCGGCGGCCATCGAAAACTGAGAGAACGTTACGCTTATTTAATATATGTCTGAGACTCGCGGTGGTGCGACCAGTAGACCGGAGTTTTCAATTGTTATTGCACAAATCCATGGTTCTGAGAGTTTTTGTGTGTGAATCACTCGCCGATCATGCTCTCTCCAAGTATATACATAGTACTCACATGTTCTCCACAAATTGGCCATCCTTCCTGCGACACTGCACCTGCCGCCGCTGCAGCCCCAGGCGAGGAGCGTGGACCAGGGAATCCGCTTCCGCGCGGGCGTTGAACCTGGAGCAAAAAAAAATGTTTCGTTAAAAAAAACGTCTAAGACAAACTCATGATCACAAAGTTTAATATAATTTAAAAGACACCGCTACGAAGAATACGCTGACGCAATGTAATGCATGAAGAAAACATGACGCTAATGATATTTACGACTGTATATATAGGCACGCAATGTTGGCAATGACAAGCTTCGGCGTGGTTGATTTGAAATACATTGAGAAATTCGTAGTTAAAAATCACTGTCCAGCTCCAAATTGGAAATACAGTGCTTCAGCTGTCAGGATGCCATTCACGTTTTATACCTGTCTCGGTCGCTCTTATGCTATACAGATAAGAACCTTTCAGTTTTCACCCAAACCCGAATCGCAATCTGGGGACTGTAAGTGTTAAGATTTTATTATGAGGAAGTGTTCCCGGTATCCATGGGCAACGGCAGGTAATCGCTTACGTGTGACTGGCCAACTGGCTGGTACGCCTCCTATATAAGAAAAGTAACACATTTATAGATTGTAGCTATAAAAAAATATCACAAAAACTTATCGTAATATCAGAGCAGGCTCCTTTTTCGCTCAAAGACTGAGCCTCGTGATTCAAAGGGGAAACGCGGCGAGCGTGCTGGGGAAGATGCCTCAGACGGAATCAGTACTGGGGGATTCTTTTAATTAAGTTTTATTACGTATAGTTTTAATTTATTTTACATTGTAATTTTTAAATAAGGAATACATATATTCGTAAATTGTACCTATTCCCTGTATTCAAGTACCTTCCTACTTAAAGCTATTTATTGTGCGCTCAGACCACATATTACTTCGATTGAAACAAATCTGTCGTTTTCCTGTGTGATTTTCCTACAACAGAGTTTAAGTTCTATCTTGGACTTACTAAGAAAACAACTATGCAATAAAGGCCAGTTTCCAATAATTCCAATATAATAAAGTAATACAAACCAACAGAGGGCGGTTACTAGAGTAACTAACTCAACAAACATGCCTACTCTGCTCTACTTTTAGACATTAATGTGACTCGAGTCGCTGAGTTAGAAATAAAAGCATATCTGACCGGATTGAAACTACTTATATTGCTTTTTATTAATGAATATCCACAATTGCATAATATAAATATGATACAACTATTAACAGTGTTGTATAAAAAACGTATATAAGGTACCTGCACCATGTAAGGCCCAGTGCCTAATAAAGCCCACATTTAAAAAATCCCGCTTAAAATAGTGGCAGCGATTTGAAGTTTTGACGGTTGATATAATAGACAAAATAGCCGCCATCGCCAAAGCGTCAACACTCGGCCGCGAACCTGTTCAAACCTGCAGTCACAAAACAGTTACACTCGTGACCGCACGTGACGTTTAACAAAAACTGGCCTTCAAAAATCGTAAGTTTCTTTGAGTTTTTCCTAAAATTGCTAATTATTTTTATTTCAGGTATACCTTAGATGTAAATGAATCTTTTTAAATTGTTTTTTTGCAAGAATTCTCTGTGGTATTTTTATTTCGAGAATAGTTAGAGTACCTAACGTTTTTCTTAATAAGGCCCAACTATTATGACTATGGGCCTTATTACGTCAATGAAAAATATAATAATTTAATTTAATTTCTTTTTTAAAGAGAATATGGAGCAAGAAAAAGTACCTCGGAAAAGAGCAACCTGGACAGTCCAGCAGCTGGAGAGTGCTGTAAAAGCAGTCCAAAGAAAAATATTATCTTATATAATATTATCTCAAAAAGGTACCACTTTCCGAGAAGGACTCTAAGGAATCATTCATCAAGTCGGTGAAAGTATTGAGGAAACACAGGATGTTACCTGAAACAATGTCTCAGACTCTGATTCAGAAATCGACAATGTCCCACCTTCTTTATTGAGGACTACACCTGTAACCCCTGCTCCACCTGAATCTAACCCCACTTGAATACAGCTGAGTAATATTCCTCATGGCCAAACCAGTAACGATAATGAACCTTCAACCAGTCAAACCAATATCACCCCAAATACAAAGGATTTATTCGAGTCAAAGAGAGGGCAAGCCACTGCAGCTGCAGTTAGCACTTTAGCTAGAGGTAATAGGCGAGGACAAACAACATCTTCCAGAAGACGAGGCAGGCCTAAAACCACCGCCAAAGGAGTAAGGCAACAACGAATAAATCAGGCCACTGCAACTGACACGTTTGCAACTGCTTCCGCTGGTGTATGGTTTTGCAAGGTTTGCCAAGAAGACCGTGTCATGGATACGCGGCAATGCAACACCTGTTGCACTTGGTATCTACCACGAACTTTGCGTTGGACTTACAGCAGAAGACAAAGAGTTTCAATGCCCAGGGTGCCAGAACGGATAACTTTTTCGTTGTTCTTGTTCTTTTGATTTGTTTTATTCTTTATTTACTTTGTGTCTGTTTTCTTGGTTGATTACTAAGTAGTTACTTACTTAGACTGCATAAAATATGTAATAAATGAATAATTAGTCTTGAAGAAGATAAACGGAACTTTATTTTTATAAAGAATGGTTTGTTTTCATTATGAAAAGTTATTTTGTGTTACCAAATTGCCTGTTTAGGGTTTTAAAACACAGGTGTGTGATTGTTATTACTTTAATATTAACGTTTAATATTGTTAATTATAAAGATACAAGAAGATTAAGACTGAAGTGGGATTAATAAAAGTGTTAACTACATATATCCTAACAAGGCCCAGGCTGGGCCTTTTTAAGGGATAGGGTGCCAAATAAAGCCCAAACGATTGCTTTTTTTAAAAAAATGTTAATAAATAGAAGATGTTGATTCCACAGATTATTTTCCTTCTTTTTAAGTAAAGTAATAAACGACTGATTATATAGAAGTGCAATTTTATTTTTTTTGCTAAATATAATATATTTTTTTGCTATTTATGTGTTAGGTGGGCCTTACATGGTGCAGGTACCTTATTTACTATTTCAATTTGTTCGTCAAATAAAGCAGTTAATACAACAATAAGTAAATAGGCATTGGCTTTCCAAACAAAACAATAACGAAGTTTAAGCCCCCGACAAATGTCCGATAGTCGAAGTGCTCCCGATTTAAACCGAGTTACGGAGCTCCGGGCAAGCCTTAACACAAACACAGGCTGCTGGCTATTCTTAGATACAGTAAACAACAACTAAGACCTCTATTTGGGTCATAGACAGATTTTGGATCGCGTTGTTTCTGTGGAATAACTGTCAAGGATTTCCGAGTCTGATACAAAGATCAAAGTACAAAGAAACATCAAAATGCGTAACCTGGCGAAAGAGACTGGGAATCGAACCCGGTATCTCTGGATTACCGGTCCAGCGTGTAAACCTCACCACCCTATCTTCGTATCAATGTTTTGATATAAACATTGTATGATATAAATAATGAGACATTATATGTTTCATAAATTACAGAGTCTGGTAAAGGTAGTATTCGGTTCTTAATGACTGCGACACATTAAGGCGACCGGCGTCCGCGGGCTGTACTGTTTTATATGGATTATGTCGTGCGACACAGTCGTGTATCCGTCAGTGTTTCATAGTAAGCCATACAAAAAGATGGGTCGCGGTCGCGGGCCGCCTTCATTTGTCGATTTCATTTCAGACAGTGCCGGGGGCCTATTATGATTGCATGTATCACGTGATAAATAAGTGACAAAGCATCTGTCACTCACACTCGCATCTTGTCAAAACGTGACGGATGCTTTGTCACTTATTTATCGCTTGATAAAAGCAACTATCATAGGCCCGCTCTGTTCTATAACACAGAAACATACATGCATACAATTTATAGCCAAATGTCAGCGATTATCGCATTTAGTTATGTAACGGCAATAAATGTATATTTTTTATTAGTAAGTTATTTAAAAAAGACCGAGTTGTTGACCACTGGAAAAATACAGTTTTTCCGACTGTGTGTGATCCTTTGCAACGCGCTAGTCGAATGTACTTGTATACCCATACCGATGCAGAACAGTGCAAAAAACAGTTAAATAAATAAAAATAAGCTTACATAAGTAAATCGACGACTTCAAGCAAAATGAAAACAGCTGAAACCGTTTCCCGGTAAAATAAGCGACCGTTAAGAGCATATCCTGGCAACGGTATCAGTAACCTAGTTACAGAACAATAAGCTATAAAATAAGAGCCTCTTCAGACTGGTGATTCTACGCGTGTAAAGCGATAGAATGCTTAGTTACGCCGTAATTTCATTTTTCAGAATACATCACCATTCCGAATTCATAATTACGAAAACAATGTTCTGATGGAAGTTTTTTTTTGGATATTATATAACATAAAATATAATATAACCCTATCCCTAGCCTAATTAAGTATATTGTGTTACATACCATCCACAGCGAATATGATCGTTGAGCGTGATAGCGCTTTCGGCATTATGAAAATTCGAAATGATGATGGTTTCGGATAAATGAAACTTCGGTATTTTTGGGCGAACAATACGGCAGTCGGAAGGGGGCTTGTTGTCATTTCTATTTTCGGCCTAAACCGCTTACATCTTAAAAAGCGTTCTCGAATCATAACAAGACAAAATTCAATTTAATAAATTGAATAATAGATCCTATTACGAGCAGTAAAGTTTTCTCTTTTCCGTCATCTTTCGGTGTGGATTTAAAATGAAGATACAATTATTCTTCATGATTCAAGATATCTTATTATTATTGGCTAAGGTGCCAATATGTAGGTACATCGTCGTGCCGCTAATTTTTACGTTACATGACGTATATCTCCACGACACGATGACGACATGATGATGACGAGAATGTCACGTTGTCGTCAGTGGCCGACATACAGCAATCAATGGTATGAAACTGCCTTTGCCTGGTATTTCAATAAAATAAGATGTTTGGATACGTAGCTGGATTATAAAAGTTATGCGTGTTAATGACGACTTTCTTATAATAACCAGTTCTTTAGCTCACGTTTTTATAAATGAACAAAATTAGGACGTCATCAAGAAAACGGCACGAAACAATATCCTGTTACGAATTCTTTGGAAATGAGAGGATGTGCGGCTTCCTTCGGCACGGCTTTCGCAAGTGCCCAAGGACTGGGCCATCGTTCCACATTAGCTTAGTGATCTTAAATATATATAAGTATAAATATATAAATGTATTTCTTAAGAAACTAGAGTGTTTCACATTATTTTTATATTTTCAAAACTAGTCTGTATCGTTCGTCGCAAAGCGCCGCGATATGTGAAATGTTGTGGATTCTACTCCAGTTGGGCTATGGCTAGCGTAATTTAGAGACAATATTTTTTTGCGCCACAAAAAGAGTGAACTTAGGAATGCACCATATGGTTCCGTTCGGCTACGTTGAATTTGCGGTAGGGTTTAGGTATCCAGCGTGTTCTAAAGCTTAAAATCGCAAGTATAATGTGGAATAAGGCGCCAGTTTAATTTCCGTAGCAGTCGCGGGGCTCGCCTTTGTCTCTTCAGGTTATTGTTTATCAATCTTTGACCCAATACTATATTCTAGGCTCAATAACTTGACAGGATATTTCAAAAGCTCATCTAGTAGATAGAAGCCATTATATGTTAGTTTAGGTTTTTTATAACTGAAAATAGAAACGTTTTCCCCCCGAAGGGTAGAAAACGTATATTTAGGTTTCAGCCGGAGCTTGAACCACCTGAGATTACGTCTTCTGAATTCCTCACTCACACTGCTATATTTTGACGTATGTGTGCTTAAACTAACTGTCAAACCTGGTTGCTATCTCTTTCATTCATGTAGCTGCGCGCGGGGCGCGGCGCGATGGTAGCGCCGTGCTTGCCAGTACTTTGAAGAATGAGCCGGCAAGGCCATGAGGCGGTGGTTCAAGCTCCGGCTGAAACCTAAATATACGTTTTCTACCCTTCGGGGGGAAAACGTTTCTATTTAGGTGTTCAGCCTTCGCTTGAACCACCTGAGAAGTGTTTATATTCTGCCGGCGCTGCTACTATATGCGTACTGTGATTATTAAGGTATATTATAGTGTATTGCATTATTAGAACAGATATAATTTAGATCTATAATTTAAGTTTGAGATCCATAACTATTGTCTTAGACAACAATTTAAATGAGAATTACATTTCAAACACAATCAATTTGACCTGTTAAATAGTCCAGGTTTTCACTTATATCTTAATATATAGTAGAAAGAGTATCACTAATTCTGGTTGTCTCTCTAACTCTAAGAGTTAGAAGTATGTATGTATGTATGTAAACACTTTATTGTACAGAAAACAATTCACAAAACTTCAAAATAATAGACAAAGGTGAACTTATCCCTATAGGGGGTAAACAGTTTCCTTGCAACTAACTGAGAAGTAACTGTTTCCTTGAAGTAACTAATGCTTTAAACAAAGTGACTCTCGATTGCCAGTTTCCTTTCTGAAGTATTTCTTCAATGTCATATCTTTGATTTGACCATTTGTCGGATGCTGCAGCTCTGAAGCTGCCCAATGAAACAGCCGTACTACTGGCCTGTCAAAACAGAGTGCGAATCCGTCCAGTAATTATAGAGCGGGAGCGGAAGGCTTTTGACAGCTCCTCCCGCAGTTATAAATAGTTTTTGGGGGGTTTATATCCCGATGGCGTTCCTGTGATGGTGATACTGTTATTCATTTTCTTATGCAGGATGTAAACCTTTACTTTTCTTCGCCTTGATATTTTTTAAAACGCACACTGATCGCGGAATCAGTTATGGATCTATAACCTAGTAAAAAAATAATTTGATCTTGCAACGAATCTAGTTTGATACTGAGTAATGCAATATCATGTACTCTTCTTCCAGCTAAAGCTGAAAAGAAGCAAAACACATGTGTGTCAAAACCAAAACGTTTGGAATATAGGTATTTTCCTTATCCGGACTGTATGACCTGGGAAGCTAGACTAGATCAGCTATAATCCAGGGTAAGAGCTTATTGAGGCGCTACCAGGGTCACCGAGTGGATGTTAAATGAAATGACCTTGCTTCGTATATCTAATTTAATTATAAGAAAGTACCGTGTCGTACAGAACCCCGATAGCGACTGCGTGTTGTCCCGGTCCGCGGGTCCTGCGGCGGGGGTTCGCGATAGCTGTGTCAGCTCATATTCCAGTACACATGTACTGTGATATGAGCTGACCACGCTAAATGTCCCTATACGATTCCCCCCCTTACAATAAAAAAATAATAGGACACAAAATATAAAACACAAAAGATCGCTTAGCTAAAAATATCTTAGCTCTATTAGTAGTGGTGCGTCGACCGTTACATTGTTCTGCGAGTCAGCGTAACTGATATCATGCAGGTGCGCGTTCTGCTGAGACCGCGGAACGTGCAACAACATGATATTCTTTTAACAGGTAACATGATTACTGTGAACAAAGAATGATTTCCTGTTAAACATTGATAACTAAATTAAATTTATAAATCAAATAGGTTAGTTTATCTTTTGAAAAGTAAAATAAATGTTCAATATAAATTTCGATATTGACTTTTCAACATGACACAGTAGGTACATATAGTTTTAATAAAACAAAATGCTTAATATTACCTTAATTTAGTAAATCACTGGCTGTTGCTTAGTTTGGGGTTCAGTGCGTTCCCTGTGAACGACCACTGCTGTTGGCTGGTTTTTTGTTACGGCTTTTAGGAGCCACTTCCGTAAATTCTGTCTACATTTTGCTTGGATGAAGTAAATTATGAACATTGCCAACATGACGGGGATTACTATGAGGATGATTCCCATGTAGTTAAGTTTAGTATCCACTTGTCCCGTGACACTGTGGACTTCCGCTATAGCAATATTGTTTCGGGATCCCTCTTCCTTACTTTGTCCCCAGCCCATTTTCGTTAAAATAAACAAAAATACTCCAGTGAAAATATACTGATGCACGTCAAGTGCTTTGAGCAGATAAATGATACAAATTTCTAAAATTTCGTCTTATATCTAATATTTACTGATGATTTATCAAATTATTTATTGTCAATTCCGAGATAAATTACATGATCTAAAAAAAAAAAAACAACTACAAAACAGTCTAAAGTTCAAAATAATGCATTCATGCTGTTATGTTTATATATCATGACCGACTTGGACAGTAGCGGAATTGCAATTCATATTGGTATGGTCCAAGTTACAGGGTAGCGAAATCGCTATCGCTTATGAGCTACAATATTAAAATTAACTATACTATTTATAATTATAACCTTTTAAACAACCATTTCAGATATACCGATTTATGCCCCATTTCAATACTAACATATAAAACATTATACCTAACTGTTAACGGAAGGAACATAATGTTTCAGCTTGCTATACCTATTTGAAATGTATCCGGTTTAAACTCTATGTTGTGACTAATTAATCCTAATAATAAATGTCTTTAAACCTAACAGGTGTTTTAATTACCCGACCGCTTTTAGTTGTACGAATACTGCTATCTATACGCGGTTGTATCACGGTTCCGCTGTCGCTTGTGGAAGCGGTTGCGTTCGTCAAACCATTTGCGCTTGTACCATTTGTGTTGATGCTATCGTCCCACACGTAAGCTGGCTTCAACCTGTCGATTGATACGCGAGCTTGCCTGTTCGGGAATTGAATGAGGAACACTTTTTCGCCTCTATCCAAAACTTTAAATGGGCCGTTATAAGGTGGCTGTAACGGCTTGCGTACGGCGTCCTCTCTAACAAAAACGTACTCACAAGTGCGTAAATCCTTATGTACGAAGATGGTACGCGAGTCACGATTAGCTTTACTTACTGGTTTAAGTTTACTTATCTTATCTCGAATATTATTAACTAAACTAGACGTGTCGCTAGTCTCTGTTTCCTGAGAACTACAGAAAAAGTCCCCGGGTAAACGTAACGTGCGGCCGAACATCATCTCGGCGGCGCTCACGCCGTTATCGCTCCGGCCCGCGGCGCGCAACCCCAGCAAAACAGTTGCAAGTTCGTCTTCCCATGAGCTGTCGCAGATCCTGGCCATCAAAGCTGCCTTCAATGATCTGTGTAGTCTCTCGACCTTGGAATTGCTTTGTGGGTGGTACGCCGTGGTTCTTAACCTATTAACACCTAACAATTTCATTAATTCCCTAAATAGACTGCTCTCGAATTGACGACCTTGGTCGCTCGTGAGTCTGATCGGACAACCATAGCGCGCGATCCATCCATCGTATATAGTCTTGGCAACAACCTCGGCTGACATATCTTCTATCGGAAAAGCTTCAGGCCAGCTGGTACACCTATCTATGATAGTTACAAGGTAGCGGTTTCCACGTGGAGACGTCGGCATCGGTCCGACCAGGTCCACATGGATGTGCTCCATCCGACCAGCATCCTCGAAAGCCTCAAGTTTCGATATAGTATGGCGATTGACCTTTGCTCTCTGGCACTGTATACATGACTTTGCCCAATGCCCAACGTCCTTGTTAATAGACGGCCAAAAGAATTTTCTACGAACCATTTTCCGCGAAGTTCGCGTCCCTGGATGGCTTAAATTATGTACACTTTCGAATGCTAACCGTCTAAATTTCTCTGGAATGTATGGTCTCGCCTCTTTTGTTGAAATTTCACAATAAACCGATTTGTTGCAGTTTGGTAACGAAATTAATTTTAGAACTATATTGCTATTGTTAGCGCGTTGGTCCGATTGCGTCATCTGTTTCAGGTAATCGTCTTTAGCTTGTTCGTCCGCGAGTTCCGCGTAATCGAGTACAGTGGGACAAATAATCGTCTCTATGCGCGACAATGTATCAGCGACTATATTTTCCTTCCCACTTATGTGCTTGATATCCGTAGTGAATTCGCTAACGAATAGTAACTGCCTAGTACGCCGTGGAGTTTCGTTATTTTTATTGCCTATTCTATCGAACGCGTGGCATAAGGGCTTATGGTCAGTATACACTGTCAAAGGTCGGCCTTCAAATAACTTTCGAAAATGCTTAATCGATAAGTAAATAGCTAACAATTCCCTATCATAAGCGGAATAACTCTTTTGCGCGTTATTTAATTTCTTCGAAAAGAATCCTAAAGGCTTCCAGACACCTTCAATCAATTGCTGTAATACCCCTCCGACAGAACTACCTGAAGCGTCAGTCATGAGAGCCAATTGTACGTCGAGACGAGGATGAGACAGTGTAACGGCTTTTTGTAGGCCCTCCTTACACTGTTTAAATGCGTCCTCGGCCTCGCTAGATCAATTAATGGGCGTCTTGTCCTTTTTCTTAGCATTAACTAAATATTGCTCTAAACTCGACTGAATTTCTGCCGCTCCCGGTATGTGCGAACGATAGAAATTCAGCATTCCCAAAAACCTACGCAATTGTTCCACGGTTTCGGGTTTCGGATAGTCTATAATGGCCTGAACCTTTTCTTCTAGAGGTCGAATGCCTGCGGAACTTACCTCATGCCCGAGAAATTCCAACCTTGGCTGTCCAAAACTACACTTGGCCAAGTTAATTGTTATTCCGAATTTATCAAAACGCTCGAATACTAACCTTAGGTGTTCCTTATGCTGCGCTTCATTTACGCTCGCTATAAGTACATCGTCCAGGTAACTAAATAAAAAATCCAGGCCTTCCAGTACTGAGCTATTCATAAACCGCTGGAAAGTCTGTGCAGCACTACGGAGTCCGAAACTCATTCTGGGAAATTCGAATAAACCGAAAGGCGTAATTATCGCGGTTTTCTCGATATCTTTATCAGCCACCGGGATGCAGTGGTACGCTCTGTTTATGTCTATTTTGGAAAAAATATTTTTATCGGCCAAAATAAAAGTAAAATCGTGAAGTCTCGGTATTGGGTATCTATCCGGTTTCGTAATGGCATTGAGTGCGCGATAATCACCGCAAGGACGAATTTCGCCGTTTTTCTTATTTGTGACATGTAATGCAGTTGCCCATTCACTTTTTGAGGGTCTGCAAATACCCATCTCCTGCATCCGACGAAATTCTTCCTTGACCTTCTTATACCGATCCGGTGGTAACGGCCTTGCCCTAGCGAATACGGGCGGTCCCGACGTCTCAATATAATGTACGACGTTATGTGGCGGGGTGTCCTTGAAAGTCGCGGGCTTCGTAATGCTAGGAAACTGCGATAACAATTGATGGTAAGGATGGCTATTGTCAACTGTGCTAACGGTTGGCTGATCACTACTCACGATTTGCGCTATAACATTAAGTTCCGTTATTTGATCAACTAATTTCTGCGCGCTTAAATCAACTAGTAGTTTATGGGAAATTAGAAAATCGGCACCTAAAATCGGCTGTTTAACGTCGGCTATTACAAATTCCCATCTGAATGGCCTTCGCAACTTAAAATCTAACAGTAATGTTTTTACGCCGTAAGTTCTAATTTCCGTGCCATTTGCCGCGAAAAGTTTAAAGTCAGAGCACTCACCCGTACGTAGCTGTCTACTTGCCGGTATCACTGAGATGTTAGCACCTGTGTCCACCAAGAAACGAAGTCCGCTGTTCATATCAGTCACTCTTAAACGACGGCCAGATGTAATGGCACAGATTTCCGCCGTATTCTGTACCACGCCATCTAGTTTTCCGACTGCTTTCTGTCCCACGCACACGGTTGCACACACTTTGCCGCTTTCTGTCCGAATCTAAAGTGGTAAAAACACAACCAGTCCGTTTTCGGCGTAGCGCTATCACTGCCGCGACGCGATGCAGATGCGCTTCTCGTCCGCGATGACGAGCGACTGCCGCGGAAATTACGACCGTTCCGGAATTGACGCTGCCGTGGTCGAGAACGCTCGAAGTCCATCATCCTGACGCTCAGCTTGGCAATCTCGGCTAAGATGGTCGCCGTACCGCCAGCTCCGGAACTCGATGCCATGTCCCTGCGTGCCCCGATCTCCGAAACGTGCCTGCTCGCCGTGGCCTCCGCGACGTCATCCGCTATGCTGGAGAGCACCTCCAGGTCTTTTTCCCGCGACGCAACTAACACGGCCCGCACCGTCGTTGGCAGGTGGTTCTGCCACATGATGCGGAGGGTGTCATCTGGGAAACTGTCCTTGGCCATGTTGCGCATCTTCACTAGCAACTGTGAAGGTTTCTGGTCCCCAAGGTCCATCTCGCCCAAGACCTTCTCTATCTGCCGGTTTTTTGAGTCCTCCAGCATGGTCAACAGTTTCGTCTTCAAGGTCTGGAATTTGTTGGCCTCCGGCGGGTTGCTGAGGAAGTCCGTCAATCGCAGTATGACCTCCTTTGGCAGTTTCGACACTACCATGTCGAATTTGGCCTCATCGCCAATACGCTGGTGGGATAACACGGCTTCAGTACGGATGAACCAAACTCGAGGCTGGTCCACCCAGAAATCTGGTATTCTGCTGGAAACCGAGATAGCCATAACCTCCGGCTGTTGTCCCGGTACGGTAATATCTCCTAACCGCAAGTCCTCTAGCTTAGGAGTGTCTCCGTTTTGTGCCGCCCCGCTTGATTGTTCGTTGCTCATTTCTCTCGACGGTCCCGCACAAGGTCAATTGCGTTCCCGAAGTTTGAATTAATAAATTTATAGAAGGACACTGAATTTAAAAATCTGTGAAGCAAGGTCAACGTGTCTTGTGACTGTCGGGGTCACCAATATTGAGGCGCTACCAGGGTCACCGAGTGGATGTTAAATGAAATGACCTTGCTTCGTATATCTAATTTAATTATAAGAAAGTACCGTGTCGTACAGAACCCCGATAGCGACTGCGTGTCGTCCCGGTCCGCGGGTCCTGCGGCGGGGGTTCGCGATAGCTGTGTCAGCTCATATTCCAGTACACATGTACTGTGATATGAGCTGACCACGCTAAATGTCCCTATAAGCTTTTTGATTAGAGGCCTTGATTAGAGGCTTTGAATAGATTGCTACATCGGTTTAAATGTTTCACTAAAAAGTGAGAGCTTAGTTTGTTTGTGCCTGCACGATTAGCCAGAGTAGCCACTACAGATTTGTGGGGGAATCTTGATCGAGGAAAGAGTTTTACTTCTTTAAACAAGTGTTCAGGATTGTCGGTAGTTACATTATTGAATAGGACCTAGCGTAACCAGAGAGAAAGAGTATAATCTGTCTTAATACTTGACTTCTTGCCATGCCTTTCTACTAAATCTATGTCTGGCCATGTCTAGTCTTTCATTTGGTTGGGCTAGCCCGTACCGTCCAGACTAATATAATATATTAAGTTCAACTGTTACCGGCTGCGGGGGATTTGTCTGAAGGTCGACTAAGACTGACTTCAGAGTAGTGTACACAGCATTTGTTTTCTTAGATACGGTTCCCAGAAAGCTTTCTCCCAACTGGGGGTCACTATTAGGTATATTTCTTTCAATATTTCCAGGTCTCGAAGTACAAACGGTAGGGTAGGTATATTCGCTGGAGGAGTAAATATCTATCCCAGCCTGTATGTCCACCTTCTACTGAAAGCACCGGTGAAGAGACTTTTCATATCCCTCATATCTACGCTGACATAGTTTGGTAGTACCTACTGCCGATCTCGCCGATAGGAACAAGTCTAATACGGGCGTGCCCGGAAGTGCTTTCTCTCGCGAAAGACTGTCTGCTACACAGTTGTATATCCTGGTATGTAACGTGCTGTCAGATAACAATAGCGGTGACAAAAAAACTCTAAAATTTACCTCGTTATTTTTAGCAGCCTTGAAGATCATGTCACCCTTGTTTCATTATACCGTAGTACGGTTATCTGTTTGTACCATGATTGTTTTCCCGTTCAGGGCATATCGTATGTAATATGTATGAGAGCTTCGTGCAATGTGTAGACTTGTAGAGCTCCTTTTGATACTGTGCTACGTTGTTTTGTCTACAATCCCAAGAGTTTTATCAGTGTTTCCCATCCTCGCTCCGCAGCGTCTGCAGTTATAAAAATCTACGGTTAACCGCGTTCAGCCACCTTGATAGATTCTCTAACGTGGTCTGGTATCTTTAAATGCGGTTGTGTATGTAGTAAGCGATTTTATTCGGCTCTCTAAGGTTCAGTAGAGTAACCGGCCTATGGGCACTACGATTGAAGCAAAGTTTAGCTTTAAGTACTAGGATAACTTTGATCCTGTGCCAGCTCCAGAATCGCTTCTTGGTTAGATTAGAATATCTAGTTCAAGCGTTAGGCGTAAGATTTTCTCTTCTAAAAGAGATTTTGAAATAATGAACTTTATTCTGCAAGTAGGCTACAAGGGCACTTTTATATGTATGAGTCTACCCTACCGGCAATTCACAAGAGGAGACCACTGTTGAGAAGAAAACGTCGAAAGCGACTCAATAGTCAGTAATTTTTTCATAAAGCATAAGTACTTAACTATTACAGTACTTAACTTCATTTTTTATTGTATTTTGCGGATTATTCCTAGGTAGATGACCTATCACTTTTTTGGATGGTGTAGATGATTTCTCCTGATGCACGTTCCAGCCGAACTGTCTCAAGTATTCTTTTCGTTCAGTTCTTAAGCGTATTCTGCTTGACATTCCAGTGTTGTCGGATTTGCGTTAAACAATAAGAAGTCGTCTAAAGTATACAATTACACATATTCCTTCTTTTCATAGTCTGTAAGCGATTCAGTTGATGATTTAACGAGCGAGTCAGTAGGCACATCGAAGATTGGCCAGTAAGACGCGTCTGGTTTTTTCCTCGGATATATTTTTAAAAGGTATCTGCTTTGATGTTGGCTCATCTCGATGGTGCCTGAGATCATGATTTTTAGGATTTTGTGTATTTTATTTTATATATATTTATAAAGGTTGCTGCATGCTCCTGTTTGTAGTTTTGCTGTTGTTTAGCTGCTAAACGGGATGGCGTGGTAGCGGGCTTTCGGTGGACACCAGCATAGGTGTTTTGTGGCAGTCGTGTGCGACTTCCTTTGTACCAACTCTTCCAGGAAACGGTTTCTTCTTATTAGCTGGGGTTGAAGGAAGCTTTATTACAGCTGTGTAAGCACAGGCTTTATCAGCAAACATGTGAGATTCTGAGGGCGGAATAGCGCGTAAGATGTGGCTTAGTGTTTTGTTTTTGGCCCTGTACATGTTCAGCCTGGCCTCAATTAATTCATGTCTACGTACTGAAATAGGTCTGAGTTTTTCTTATATTTGGAGCCTGCAGTCCAAAAGGTCCTTCCAACTATTCACGTTTGTGGCAGTTCATCGAACAGTTCTAGTATATTTCTCTGCTGTAAGAGACCGTTCGTGATGGCCCGAAGGTGTATTTATAAGGCGATGTCAGCAGGGGACCGCTCACTTTTAAGGCACATAAGGCTGGAGTCGCTTGGCAAAAACCTTTGTGTGTCTCCCTCTATACCTCGTGTTCCTCTGATATAGACTGCCCTATTGCAGCAAAGGGGTCAGCAGTAGAAATTATGGGTACGATTATATGTTGGAAGCAAATTCGTAGTCAGTTTACTCTCAGCTTGGTTTAAAAGCTAATTCTCTTTGGACCTCGGCTCTAGGTTGTGGTAAAAGTCATCCTCTTCCTCCCAACAAGAGCTATCCGGCACTGGCTCTAAGGATTCGTCAAGCCTTTGAGGTGAATTATATTCTTGAGGAGACTGCTGTGATGAGTTTTTCTATTTTGTTATTATTTTGATACTTTTGATTACTCATCATTTTGTTAAAAGTTAGATTTGCTTAAAAACAAATGATGCTAACAGCTGATCGCTAGTCCTTACGGCTCTACTCCTTTTTAGTTGTGGAGAATCCTATGATTTATCGGGTGAATCGGGTGCACAACGAGCTAAGCTCTGTGTCTTTTACGTGTCTCTCTGGGCGTGGACCCAGTGCTCAATCAAGTTGTCAAGAGGCTTCTTTTCGATTCATTCATTTAATTGTAATAGCTTGCCCTGCCTCCATAAATGATAGGTATGAACAACTCGAAACATGGATTTTGTCTAGCTTATGATGAGGGCCGTATACGAGTATACGGTGGCAGTATTGTTTGCTCTTTTGCTTCTATTTATCTCTTCGTTCCGACGGCGAGGTTGATTCTGGTCCGAAAGCCTTTCCGAGTTTTGTGGTGAGTATCGCGAGCCGGGTCCGATCTAGATTTTGTGCAACTTCTTCGCCAAACAATTCTGCATAAGATTAGTTATAGACTGCTCAAGAGCGATATTATTCTTTATTCTCACAGGCATTTTTTCAGAGAATTAGGCCCTGGAATCCTTAATTTCGCTTATGTCCACAGGAAAGACTTGAACCTAAATCTGTGTATGACCCGCCAGTCATTTAGGAAATTTTTGTCGATAATTCAATCCTCTGGAGGGCTGCCAGTTCGCTCATAGTCGTAAGAGCTATGGTCTGAAAACAGAGTTACCGGCCGAGTTAAGACTTGTATTGTATTTAAGACGGCTCCAGATTAGCTCGACGTCGCCTATTTTGGTGCGACATCGTCTAGCACAATGTCGTCTGATATGCTATGTTGTCTAACATAGCGCCATCTGTTTTTGTGCGACGTAGTCTGGCGCGATGACGTCTGACGCGATGTCGCCTATTTTAGAACGATGTCGTCTGATGCCATGTCGTCTTGCAGAGCGTCGCCTGCTTTGGCGCGACGTCGTCTGTCGCGATGTCGTCTGACATGATGTCGCCTATTTTAGGACGATGTCGTCTGATACCATGTCGTCTAACAGTGCGTCGCCTGATTTA
This sequence comes from Apotomis betuletana, assembly GCA_932273695.1. Taxonomy (NCBI): domain Eukaryota; kingdom Metazoa; phylum Arthropoda; class Insecta; order Lepidoptera; family Tortricidae; genus Apotomis; species Apotomis betuletana. The sequence goes on from OW026307.1 coordinate 23,906,243, forward strand.
GTACTATGTCGCCTGTTGCGATGTTGTCAGACGTAACGTCGTCTGTTTTGATTCAACGTTGACGACGTCGTCTGATGCGACAATGATGTCGTCTTAATGGGGCAACACAGTGGTGCCAAATTGTACTATGCTAGACACGCACGTACATCATCGCTGGTCCAAGGGAGCCGAGCGGATTGGACGTCATTAGGGCGACGTCGTCTGACGCGAAATTGCGTCGTTTTATTGGGGCAGCACAACGGCGCCAAAGTACTATGCTAGACACGCACGTACATCATCGCTGGTCCAAGGGAGCCGAGCGGATTAGACGTCAATTAGGGCGACGTCGTCTGACGCGACAATGGCGTCATTTTATTGGGGCAGCCCGGTGCATGACGCCAGAGTTAAGCTGGTAACGCACGTACATCATCGCTGGTCCAAGAGAGCCGAGCGTGATTGTGTTGGTTAGGTGTGATTGAAACTAACCATGTGGAATCATCCATCTTGTCGTCTGTTCGTGGCGATGTTTCACCTTGATACAAACGTATATAATTAAGAACCGATTTATGTAGAAGGCACGATAGTCTTCGCTGGTCATGGAGAGGCGAACGGTGTAATATTGGTTCTTAATGGTAAGGATTACTAGACAACTGTAAACTTACAGTTATTATTTAGATATTTATCACGCAGCGTATAACGAGTGATCCATTCGGAATTCAAAAGCGTACTGGCAAGCACGGCGCTACCATCGCGCCGCGCCCCGCGCGCAGCTACATGAATGAAAGAGATAGCAACCAGGTTTGACAGTTAGTTTAAGCACACATACGTCAAAATATAGCAGTGTGAGTGAGGAATTCAGAAGACGTAATCTCAGGTGGTTCAAGCGAAGGCTGAACACCTAAATAAATAGATTTTTTTGTGATTACCAGGGTTCGGAAATTCGGATCGATATTTATTTCATCATCATCATCATCATCATCATCTCAGCCATAGGACGTCCACTGCTGAACATAGGCCTCCCCTTTGGACTTCCATATATACCGGTTGGAAGCGACCTGCATCCAGCGCCTTCCGGCGACCTTTATAAGGTCATCTGTCCACCTTGTAGGTGGACGTCCTACGCTGCGCTTGCTGGTCCGAGGTCTCCACTCGAGCACTTTTCGGCCCCATCGGCCATCTGCTCTGCGTGCTATGTGGCCTGCCCATTGCCACTTCAACTTGCTAATCCGGTGAGCTATATATTTATTTATTTATTTATTTAATCTTTATTGCACAAATGAAAACAAATCGTACAAAAGGCGGACTTAATGCCATTGGGCATTCTCTACCAGTCAACCATCGGGCAAAGCAGATAAGTTGTGGGCATATTTACCTAAAGTTGACAAAATCCTATTGCTATGTCACTCATACGTCAAACAAAGCCGCCTATACCTACGACCAAAAAACAAAGCTGCCACCAAAGTTTAGGTAAATATCGATCCGAATTCCCGAACCCTTACAGACTTATTTGCAGTTGATAAACTAGCCCCAACCTATGTCTATGTATGGGGACAACAGAGGTCTAGCTGCAAAGTTAAGTTTGTTCCTTGAACGGACTTTTTAACCCCGTTTAGCTGTCTATTTAGGTTGCGTTTCCACTGACGAGGACCTGAGCGACACGCACCATGATTTTCCGATTACACTGCTCGATACCTCCGCTAGCCTAGTGGTTAGGGCATGCGACTTTCAATCCGGAGGTCGCGGGTTCAAACCCGGCCCGTACCAATGAGTTTTTCGGAACTTATGTACGGAATATCATTTGATATTTACCACTCGCTTTTCGGTGAAGGAAAACATCGTGAGGAAACCACCTAAGCCCAATAAGGCCTAGTTTCCCCTCTGGGTTGGAAGGTCAGATGGCAGTCGCTTGCGTAAAAACTAGTGCCTACACCACATCTTGGGATTTAGGTAGCCGACCCCGATTGAGAATTCATTCTCAAAAAATGGGACAAAGGCTAGGAGGATGACTGCTCGATACCTCCGCTCCGTGGCTATGTATATTTCCACTAATTTGAGTTTTAAGTGAATAAATAGAACTGACCTTTGCAAAGATCTCGTGGCATGCTCCCCCTCGCCCAGCGGAGAGCATTCGGTCCAGCGACCCACGTAGATGGAATAATCTGTGCTCGGCAGCGGCTCTGGAACAAACAGACAACATTTCGTATAATTATAAGATCTTAGATTCGTATTGAAAATCAGTTTTCTATGGGGACGTCATGATTTCAGGAAAAGTCTTAATAGCGTGATGCAGGATCGTCATTTGTTTGGTATTGGCGCGCGGCGCCATGTCAGCCTGGCGTCATCTGTTGCGCATGATTTCCTTTGTCCTCGCATCACGAGACGGCTGGACATACGTACGACGTTGCTAGTTTCGTATAACACTTCAAGTAAGTACAAACATTGTATACCAGGTTCCATCCCATCAGTAACTCCATAGAACTACTAAGGCAGCAGCCGAAGTGGCCGAGAAATTTAAAATACATACTCATACCCATTAATTGATAAAAATTTCAACATTTTAGAAGTCGAATAGCATTCATTCGTGAATCCTTATAACTATTACATCATTATTGAAATACATTTATCAAATTATTGTTTATTATAGGTATTATATTAAGTATTTAATAAATTTATTAGTTATAAATTAACATTTACACAATATATGTAAAGCAAAACTGACGAATAATTTCAGGATACACTACACAAATCCGAAGTTTCATTTGTCCCAATGTATCACTACTTTGAAATTTCACTATCCCGAAAACCTTATGTGATAAAATTGTCTGTATGTTTTTGGGATATCATATAACCCCAACCTATCCTAATTATATTGTGTACCATCCACAGTAAATATGATCGTTTAGCTTGACATATATAGACATTTAGAAAACAAGACGAATACCAAGATATTCAATTACATGTATAAGTACACCTATAGACAAATCAATGACGCATAAATAAATATATAAATAAAGAAACTCAAGATCTGCTTCAAAAAAACAACAATTAAGATGTACATGTGAGATTGGATGTGTGAGTACACTATACGAGTACACAAATTCAGAGCCAGACGCAAAAAAAGAACAATTTAAATTCAATTAAGAACTTCTGTGGCTGACACCTGAATTCAACGGGTAAAAGCGAATTAAAAATTTAACGTCGCTAAGTTGAAGTTTAAATTCGCGCATATGGAATAAGTATCAGTTAAATTGTAGATTAGCAACGTTAGCAAAAACAAAAAAGTTGTCCTATTGATAATATTATCCACAATAGAATCTTATACTGGGAATTATGAAGAAGCTAATAATGTCAAAGTCCTAAATCTAAAAATAAACTGTACTCGTGTGACACACTGAGTGTGAACTGATGTATCTAAAGGCTCTCGCTATCTTGGAATTTTAATCTAATTTTCTCTAAAATATAAGAACTTACAACTATCAAAGTTATTGAACAAGATTAATAAGTTACTAAGGACATCACTACGGGTAGGAATCATTGCGGCCCCATCAACCCTTACTTAACATCTGGGTTGATTTCAACTGTGTTGCAATGCAACCATATTTGTCCTACAGTAAATTTGATAGCCACGGATGGTTATATTTTAGTATAGCATACTTTTTACCCAACTACAGAGTTCTATCTAAGAGTATTTTCGCTTAATAATAATTTCGAAGAACGTGCTGAGTTTGTCATTTCGGTTACAGTAACCTGTAACCATGCGAGCAAATTCAATAGCGTCGCTCTTACTACTTAATTAATTAGTATGAAAACGCCGCGGGCGGTAACGCTCGATAATGAGGTGAGCGGAATCGAATTATACGGTAATCAGTTTACCGTCCTGGATGAGCTAAGGCAAATAGGCTATACGTTTATATAGAAAAGTGGTTTTTAGGACCCAAATTTAAAAATTCGCACCAAAAAGCGTCCTTTTGGCAAGGCATCTTCATTGAATTTGTTAGTTTTGAGTTTGTCATTTTGGTTAGAGTAAGATCACACAAGCAAATTGAATAGAATCGCTTTTAGCACTTAATGAATTAGTATGAAAATGTCGCAAGCAGTGACGTTCGATAGTGAGGTGAGCGGGCTGACTTAAAGATAAATATTACATACATCTATTTATCAGTTACAGACGTCTACTGCTAAAAATAGGCCCATATCTCGCCAATAGGTGCGATCCCGTGTAGACCGCATCCATCCATCGACTCCCTCCGACCCTCACGAGTTTATCCGTCCGCCTAGCCGGGTCTGTCCTATGCTGCGTTTTTCAACACAATGTCGACACTCCAGGACTTTACTGCCTCAACGACCATCCATTTCTCGGGCCACATGGCCTCCCCATTTCCACCGTGCAATCCTGTGAGCTATGTCAGTTACTCTGGTTCTCTTGCGAATATCCTCGTTTTTCCTCGTTTTTGAAATTCCGAGCATATTATAGCCATTGCACGCATATTTTAAGTAAAGTTCAATACACGCTAAGTGGAAACATTACCCCGTAAACACTAAAACCTGAACTCTAGCCCTAGGTCACATATGGAATGCGATCACGTGCTAATATTAGTACATTTAAATGTTTACATTCCACGCACGCAAAGGGCTCAGTGCGAACACCCCATTAGTCGGGTCACTACCGACTGTACTCAGGTAAGCGGGTAAGACTTACATAGTTTATTATCTTTTTATCACACTTGCTGGTAAATCAAGGGTTTGCATGCTAGAAACCGGGCGGTAAGTAATTTTTGTCACACTTTAAGGGTTTACACGCTAGAAAACCGGGCGGTAAATCGTATATTACGCCCTAGGGCGGTAAGTCGTATATTACGCCTTAGGGCGGTAAGTAATTTTGGTATTGACTACTACTACTTTTGTTTTATTTCCTCCAAAGTATGATGAAAAACGTCGTAAGTGACTCTGGTGGTAAAAGATGATGATGATATTATTGAAAAGCCGGAACCTTTTCTAATTAAGAAAAAATACTAATATCTTAATGGCATATGTGGACTCGTTTCTTAGGAAAAGGTCGATAGCCCTTGTAAGGCATTATTAGTGATTACTTCCGTCAACATTGGCTCGACCATAAATATTTGCCTATATTAACCTAATTTAATCTAATATCAGTAAGTTATAGACGATGGTCATGAAACTACCAGGGTGGTAAGTTTGTGAAGTACTTTCTGTTTTTAACCCCCAAAGGAAAAAGAGGGGTGTTTTAAGTTTAACATGTGTATCTGTCTGTCTGTGGCATCGTAACTCTCAAACGGATGGACCAATTTGAGTGCGTTTTTTAATCGAAACACTCGTCCGTCGAGATAGTTCATGTTTGGTGGAAATAGGACCAGTAGTTTCCAAGACATTCAGCTTTTATTTGAACAATTGACAAGATTTGAGCTAATATTGAAGCTAAGAATTCCAAATTTAGTTTAGTGGCATTTTCTATATCACTCATTGAATGAGGGTCTCATGATGACGAGCAGCTTATGTCGGGGATGATTTAAATTTTAGATTTAGGTTTTTACCTATGTTTGTGCAGTAGTTGTAGAAAAATGTACGACTTGCAAAACATAGTACTTTATAGGCAAGTAGGAGACATAATTTTTAAGAAAACACTCGACATACTCACTATTATCACACTTTTTCTTTTGCACGAGCGAATGACGTGCATTTTTTTTCGTTTTGTTTTGTTTGCTATTTTGTTGTGGCCAGTATTTAATTCAGAATATAGAATTTTAACGAAAGAGGTTTCAATATTTTTATACATGCTGTTACCACCTTTTTTAACTCTGCAAAATAATAAATTTCATTACAAATCAGCGATCGATACCATCGCATTTAAATTATAAACGTAAGTACATTCTGCCTATCTTAACCTCTCTTTCCAATTCTGGTTTCTCTCTGTTCATAGATATCGGCTTTGTGTGAGATTGCATGAAGTTTTGAGATCTCCCTCTTGCCGTAGACTCTTCCGTCACAGGTACAGGGTCCCATGACTCATTGTTTTTTTCTACTGTGTGACATCCTATTAACGCATACAACATTAACCAATACATTAACCTGTCGGAATGAAATTCTGCCGTGTGCCAATCTAAAATGCGTTTCTTTGTATGGAACTCTATACAAAAAAGTCGCCTTTTAGCTTAGCACGGCAGAATTACTTCAAACAAAAACAAGGGTGACACGACACAAATTGAATTACAAAAACCGTCGCCCGCGCGTAAACTGCACAACTTCATTACTACTTGGATGCACACTTGAGAGTCTTCTTAAGTGAGTTTATTATCCCTGCTTTCTTCTTTCAAAATAAACCTTAACATTTCATAAGCAAGAAAAAAGCTCTTCACTTAAGTATTAGGTAGTTCATAAGTAAATAGTCGAGTCAAGTATTATTGGTAAACTAAGAAAAAAGAAGTAATTTATTATATTATTAACTTCACTCACCTATACTTAATTATATATTTTTTTCATCATATTACATTATGATAAAATAATAGGTAATTTCCAACGTACGCAAAATCGTAAAAATAATGCATTCTAACGTATTTCCAATACGTTTACGTAGTTTTAGACAAAATTTGATAAAGGTAGTTAAGTTAAGACCATAGAATATAAAGAATAAGTAACTAATATTTTGTTTCACCTTATGGTTGACTGGTGGAGAATGCCTCAGAAAACATAATTATTGATATAAACAGTAGGGTGTTGCTTATTTTCTAACCCCGTACTCTCACCCCCTCATTCTGTTCTAGGACACGAAAAAACGTCACTGACTTTTTTTATTTTTTTTGAATTCAGTTTTAAGGGTCGCTACCGGCAAGTAAAAAATCTGAAAAAGATATGAAAAATATTTTTTTTTCTTTGTATCATAATACTTACAGAACGTACATAATTGTATAAAAAAAATATAGAAAAGAAATATCTACTTCAATATGAGCTACCTATTTTTTTTCTGATACACAAAATAATTCACTTGATATATAACTAGATTGATACATTAGGTCATTCAAATAAAATCACTGTTAAAAATTTAATAAGAAAACGGTAGAGACCCCTAAAACCAAATTTAAAAAATAAATAAAAATCAGTGACGTTTTTTTGTATCCTAGAACAGAATGAGGGGGTGAGAGTACGGGGTTAGAAAATAAGCAACACCCTAATAAACAGGCACCAAAGACACAGATAGAAATAATAGAAGTTCTGTTAAGGGTGTACAAGTACTGTAATCGGCATCCAATTATACATTTTCAGTTACGCAAGGCTTTGTCAACACAACTGTATGAATATTGACAAAATCAACCGAGCGATGTTACGGACAATATTTTAATTCCAAGGAAATGCTTTCCAAACTTCCCCAAACCAATTAAATTACCATCGCCTGGCGAATTTCATTAAAGAAACACCGAACTCCGCTATTAGAGCAGCCGGAAACTTGTGTCATCCCGACAAAGGCTTTTGTCCCTTAAAAGTATAGCAAAGCCTTTCAAAACCATTGTAGACTTAAGTAGTACGTCAAATGTGATTCAATTTAAGGACTGAATTTTTATTTTGATACTAAGATCTATATACGATCTCTCCACTATTTTTTTTTTCAGTATTATTGACAGCTTTTTTTTTCGCGGATATGTATGCAGGGCATAGTTGTCATAGATTTCAGTTATTATTTGTATTTCCTTATATTTCTTTACATAAAGAAAAATACATTCTAATATTTTTTAGGGTGTACACGACGCAAAGCTTTCTCGATCTCTATATCAATTTCCACCTGTTAGAAATATGAAATGTTCTCAAATATTCATTCTAAATATCCCAGGATTGAAGCCATAGTTGAGTATAGGGACGATGTATAATATTCATGTAGTTACGACCTTTGAATAGACTTGTAGGATTACGGGGACTGTGTGGTGTGGAACTTGGCGTCGAGGGGATGAATGGCGGCGAGTCGGGATTCATTTAAGTTTAGTTCCAGGGTTCGGATTAAAGTTTGTTGTTTAAGTGCAAAGTTATGTGCGTTATTTTATAGTTATGGTGTAAGTTCCGTCAGAGCGTGCCAGTTTTTGTGTTAATTATTATTTATAACAGTTTACTGAAAGCAATATAAAATTCACACCTACCTTTAAATCACAAAAACAAAAACAGTTGTCTATGGACAGGGGTCATTATTTCAGGAGAAATCTTAATAAGCCGATCCAGCGTTTGTTTGGGTGCGCGGCGCCATCTGTTGGAAAACATCTTTTGTCCTCATCACGTCGAAACGGCTGGACGGATTTTAACCAATTTAATAGGTACAGGAATGGTTATAGAATACTTTTTATCCGACTATGGTAAAAAAAAAAATTACGTGGACGAACGAAGGCACTTTTTTTATACTACGACGGTGCCAAACAAGCATGCGGCACCTGATGCCAGGAGCATCACACGCGCGTTGCCGACCCTTTAAGAACCTATTTACTCCCGTCTTAAAGATCCACCTTCACCTCCACCTTCTTGAAGTGGCACCTTCTAGTTATAATTTAAACACGGACGTCTCCAGCTTGGCTCTGACCTCATTTTACACAAGAAAGTCGTGCAACAGTAATTAAAATACGAGCAGTATATCACGTGCCGAGAAGACCGGACGGGGTGTGGCAAAAAACCTCATAAATCCGACCGAAAGGCCATGCTTCACCGAGCTACTAGCTACACTCCCAGGAAAATATTTATGGAATAATCTGGTCTATACTGTAAGAAGATCGTAACTCACGATGGATTTGTGGTGTAATAGGCCCTTTGAGAAAGGAATTAGTAGCAGAAACGATCGTGTTCATATACTTCGCGTATCTAAAAGTATGTTAAATATACGTAAATATTACTATCCATCCATGTTTATATCAAAGCCTCTAAAATACATCATCTACTCTTTTAGAGGTTTTTATAGAAACATGGATGTATACCATAATATTTCCAAGAGCATTTAAACGTTGGACATGTTGTATTTTCTTTACGTATAAGATTTTTTCTTAAGCTGCTGTTGTTTTTTTTTCAACTCATGTTTTTTTCCGATTGCAATATATTCTTTATATACCTATTTATTTAACATTGTGTAGATTCAGTACGTCAGACCTATATTATAGTTCTGAAAAGTTTCAGATTTCAGAGAATAAGTTGGTTGGCGAAATGAAGAGAATACCACTGTCGAGGAGAAACAACGAATGAAACTCAACAGTCAGTCATTTTTTCCGTGCTTTTTTAAGTCCGTCTTCTGTCCAGAAAGGAACGTACGTATGTTTTCATCTACGAGTATCAAAATGTCTCCTTAGGTCAGGTTAAGAGGGCATATCACTGCTCAATTTCCCATACTATCAGTTTGCACTAGTAACTATGGCGTCGGATACAAATGAGATCCAAACTTAACGTAATCGGGTTATACAAATCGAACTTTCGTGCGTCTGTTTCCACCTCCGAATCTTTACGAAATTTCAGGAACTGAATAAATAAATAAATAATATCAAGGGACAATCATACACAAATCGACCTAGTCTCAAACTAATCAAAGCTTGTACTGTGGGTACTAGACGACGATATGCATAATATATAAATACATATATAAATAAACATCCATGACCCAGGAACAAACATTCGAGTTCATCACACAAATATTTGCTCCGGTCGGGATTCGAACCCAGGACCGCCGGCTCAGTAGGCAGGTGTCTACAAACTGCGCCAAACGCGTCGCCAATTCGCGTCGTGAATGGGAAAGAAGTCTCTGTCGGACCGTTTTGATTCTTTCATAAGTTAGCCGTAACTATCTATAGTGCGTGTCGAATTGAGGCACTAGTCAATGAAACGAATAAATTGATTCCCAACTTGCCAGGGTAGGTAATTTACCCTCACGCGGGGGTTGCTTGATATATTGCGGTGTAATGGCTTTATTCGAGCCATTCCATAATAATGAAACCGGGAGGACATTTACAAACGTTATAAATGAAATTCACCCTTCAATCGTTCGGAAAAGATTGAGTTTCTCAAATCAGGCCCTCGATTTCACATCTATACGACATATCTCCGCTATATTCATCCTTTAGCTCTATGCGGTATACGACCTTTACCTTAGTGGCATACACCATTTCATGATTTCCCTTCCGTCGGCCGTCTATACCTACTCACCCTGCATGCTCTTCTTTCCTGGCGTCTGCAGTAATGTACTATTGTTTTCTATTAATTTTCTTATGAACAAAGTATCTGTCAGAAAGATATAACTAAGAAAAAGATTTGGTTAGAGTTTGTTGAACAACCTGTTTTAATTTCCCGACACTTTGTTCTGCTGTGTTTGCTTTTTTTTGAATGCAGCAAACTTTACAAGTCTACAAGCTCAACTTTTAACCCTTAATTTGGCCGAGACTCTGATGTCATAAAGTCATATATTTGACTAAGTATATTGGATAGGGTATGTTTTAAGAACTTGTAAAAAATATTTAAAAAAATCTAGATTATTTCGTTTTTGAAAAAAAAAATGTCCGTCACAGCGTACATTGCCAAATATAGAGAATGCCTATGATAAATTCATATGTCCGCTGAGCCGTACAATGCCAAAGACGTAGTGTAATTAAAAAAACGTGTTTTTTTAATTTTTTTATATTCAAACTTTACTTATAAATTTATTTCGTGTGACAATGTAATTGACAACTTCTGGACTGCTTTCCGGTGACAAAACAGAGTAGATTAAAATCATACATCATTTCACTTAAGTACGCGCGGGTAGTTTTTATAGTCCCACTTATACGGCTTATCTTGCAACAATTTTACCACCCAAAGGTTGTCTGGAAGAGATCTCTTTATAGATATAAGACCACCTCTTGTCATTTCATTGTTGATTGTTTATATTTTGGCTCTATGTTGAAAAACGCTGGTCGCCATGTGTACTCTTACTTTTTTGCAACGTGTGGTCTCTTGCTGACCATGTTGGGATGCCCAGCTTGGGTTAATCGCATCGTTTTAGACGGTGTACGCAAAGATAGAATTGACGAGATGTTTAGACGGAACATTTGTATAATGAGTAATTATCTATATATGTATAACTTCATGCATAATGGGAGTTAACGGGACATCTGTCTCTTGCGTTGTGTCCACTTCATGACTGCGTTTAGGATAGTTGTTTTGCAGTTCTTGCTCATGATCGGAAACATTGGATATATTCAAACATTCTAGAGAAGTTGCTAAAGAAGGTGCTGGTGTTGATGCGTAGGTGTGAATTTATTGAACTCATTTTCGTCGGTTGATAGTTCACTTGTTTTGATGAAGCATACTCTCTTAGGTATAAGTGCTAAAATTTTAGCTGTATGACCCGACACAACGTATGGTGTTGATGGGAAGCAACTAACAAATAAATCTAAGCATACACGCGGGCACACAAACCCCAAAATTAATATTTTAAGCAAAATAAATGAAAAATTGTTAATTAATACGCAATACTATAATATTGGCAAAGTCCGCTACAACGGACAGGTCGTGTGCATTGAATATATGGCATTGTCCGGTGTGGCGGACAACACATTCAGAGGAAGATTCAACATATTAAAAGTAACAAAACGCATCCATACTATACGCACATGCATCAATTATATAGTTTAGTGTATTATTTAGACATGAAAAACGCACTTGTTGAATAAAAAACAAAAAATAAATCCAGAAATATCTTTTAGAAAACAGTTGACGTCTAACGCGGAGCCATTTTCTGGAACCACTGTCAAACTAGTTTAGCTAGTACTAATAATATATTTTTCTGCTAAAATATAACTATCGTACTAGTTATTGCCATATATGAAATTAAAAAAAAATCTCACCAAAAAGTGCTATATTTTTTTAAATCAGTTGTTCCTTGCACCGGACTACGTCAAATTAAGGGTTAATAGCGTCTCAGTAAATATTAAAATATTAAGAACTTGGTAATTGTTTGTGAAAACCATTTTTTATTAAAATTTTATCAGTACGCGTCAACTTGCGCGTGGAAGAGCTATAACTCATTGAAAACTTATACAAATCGGAAAAGTTCGAGACAGACATGCTTAAAAGGATTCCGTTCTGTTCGGTTTTGTTCACAATAAAATGCAGTGAAAACCACGTTTATTTTATGATCCCCATACCCTTTCATTTATACCTTATTTTATTTTGATTATGGTGTTATAGGGACTGCTATTGATTAATAATATAAAAAAAGAGTCTCTTATACGATTTCCTTCATTTTATTAACTTTATATATAAACCACAGCTATACACAATTGTTTACATTCTAGTTGTGGTTGAAATTTAATTTCTGCAATTTAATGTGTTGGTGTGTAAAGGCCTTAGGGACGCGCGTTTGACTTTCGTTGGATATATAATTGTATTAACGTTATTCTAAAAAATATTATAAGATAAATTCTCGCTAAAACGTGCTAATCAAGCTCCTTGATGATATAAATTAAATTACGTAAGACATGGATATTCCCTTATAAAAATAAGAAACAAAATGCGTATCACATATTTTACCTCATGTTTTAATTCTGTTTTTCTTTTCATTAATGGAACCCTAAAAGGCGGAAGAAGGGGAAGTCATTAAGCCGAGGGAGAGGACCCTAATGAGTTAGATTCGAGTTTGCCGGCTTCGATTATATTTCGTCAAATTAACACGCGGGGTGACATTCATGTAATTAATTTAAACGTTACTCCAATTAACGAGGACTATTTTGGTATGGAAATCACGACAATACCTAAACGTAGGTAATGTTAACATGTGTGGGGTGACGAGAATGTACAGAATAAAGAATGAGTACGTAAGAGAAAGTCTGAAAATAGCGCCAATCAAAAATAATCTTCACCTAGGGCGGTGTAGACACGTGATGCGTAAAGATAATAGCCACGTGACAAAAAAAAACGTTGAGGATGGATATTGAGGGGAAGAGAAGAAGAGGGAGACCGAAGAAAAGATGAATTGAATGTGGCAGAGATGATTTGAAGAAGGAATTCAATGACGAGATGACGCCAAAAGCATAAAATAATGAAAAAATTAAATGATGAACGTGTGAAATAATGAAGTAATGAAATACAATTAAATTAAATAGTGTACTTTATTCTGTAAGTGTAGGCCACAACGGCACTGTCCGAGTCTACCGGCATTTCACAAGAGGAGACCACTGTTGAGAAGAAATGCCGAAAGAAACTCAATAGTCAGTATTTTTTTCTTGCAGCGCCGACCCCAATTAAATGAGATAAGGGCAAGAGAATGATGATGAATGATGATGACAATACCTATATACATATATTAGCTATTAAGACGACGACACTAATAAACTTTCTGTGGAAATTTTTATAATTAATTATTTGTTTATCATTTCACATACGTTTGATAAGTTACACAGCATTACAGCATTTATTAACTAAGTCTTTGCGAGTGCCGCTCTTTATTAGATGTTGCCAATGATGATGATAATTAACTACCAATTCTGGTTCAATATTATTAATTCTGATCTGTCTGGTTCAAAAAATAGTCCTGTTACAGACTGACAGGCAGCAGAGACTTGCCCTGAACACAAGTTATCATTAGTTATTATTAGTTAGTAAGTTAGTATAGTATGGGTATGACGAACTTCTATCTGTGTGATAAAATGTTGCTAACACTGTTTTTAACTACCTTTTTGTTTTTGGTAAACTTACTAACAACTATGGACTTGTTTCTGGTCTCTTTGGATACGCCACCGAATCTATCAAGAATAAACGATACTATACCTACTTGGCAGTAAAGGACTCCTTAAACAACCTTGACAAGTCGCAGAGAAAATAACTATTTTGTGATACAGCCGCACTGGTTGAGCTAAATAATCATTAATCTAGTGAAATGCCATGAATGCAATTAATTAGTTGTGATTCGGAATCCATTTGTATAATCAAGCTTGATTAGCAAATATTGGCAGTCGATTTCGGTATATAGCGTATATGTTTGGACGATTTGGTAATGTAGCTTAAGTATATGGCGTCGCCCGATTGTATAGTTCACCAGTTCATGACATTTCTAGGCATATAGAAGCATAATCCTGCCATCTTGATTAATGATTAGACTACAAGGTTGTCATGACTCATGATGTTTTTCGAAAAATAAAATACATTTGTGTCCCCCTTTTTTTGGTTGACCAGAATTAAATTACAATATCGACTGCCTAGTCGTTTATTAATCGACTTACTTAAAAGTCTTTCCCAACCTATATCGTTTTATTTACACTGGAACATATATCTGCAATGGAACAGACTGTTCCATTAAGAAAAACAGCACACACTCCCACTACAAATACGTACATAAGCAATTTAATTAACCCAGAGCAAAGTGGCGGCGAAAGTACGTGGAATTTTCATTTAGTAAATTGAGCAACTAATATGATTAAGGGCTGAATGGCTGATTGAGCTAAGGATTAATTTATTGCTCAATTTTGAACTGTATTCACTGGACTTTAGGTTCACGAATAGATGTTTATAAGGCTGTGGGTTATTAGGTCTGGCACATGGAGGACCGAAGGTTAACGAACATTAGGTTAATATTTTTGTTGGTGATAAATATATAGAGAAATATAGAACTGACGCGTATTTAGAGGGCTGAATCATGTATATATGAGTATATGCCAAATATATCTGGCACAAAAGATCAGCATTGCCAAACGTGGTAACGCTACTACAGAGATTTGAGTTTTTTAAATGATATAATAGTAAAATAAGCTTAATTATCCTACCCTAGTGTATGTTTATGACGCCACTTATGCAACGTCAACCAACCGCTAACCGTAAAGTTGGAAAGTCTACGCTCGGAACTGTAGACGACTATATCTACCTGGGACAAACAATCCAGTTGGGTAGGTCGAATTACAAAAAGGGGTCACTCGCCGAATCCAACTCGGATTAAGAGATTAAGATGAAGGTTTTTAACCAATGTGTGTTGCCAGTGATGACATACGGCACTGAAACGTGATCGCTCACAGTGGGCCTCATAAGAAGGCTGTAAGCTGAATTGCCTCAAAGGGCAGTGAAGCGAGCTATGCTCGGAGTTTCCTTGCGGGATCGAATCCGAAATGATCAGATACGCAAGAGAACCAAGGTTGTATATAGCTCAGACAGTCGTTAAACTTAAGTCGCGGTGGCCGGGGCACATTGCTCGTAGAACCAATGGTTGTTGGGCAGAAAGGTTCGTTAGTGGCGACCGCGGACCGAAAGACGCAGCCTGGGATGGCCCCAACAAGGTAGGCAGAAATTTACCGATCGTTGTGGAGAACTCTGGAGGAGGCCTTTGTCCAGCAGTGGACGTATATAAGCTAATATGATGATAATGATAATGATAAAACGTCAAAAAGTGTATAGAAGATGACTTATAAATCTTCCACTTCGCTCTAAATTCAAAATTCCAACCACGTTTTATAGCCAAAATAGGTCCCTATACGCCCGACGGCCGATTTAACCCACCCGCCGCGCGGCAGCCATTTGCCGGCGTCCGCTGATTGGCGCGCAATTGATTTATCCAGAGCACTCGATTGCGGCATCGTGAGCGATTTGAGGGTTATTTGAGGGCCAGTTGTATGAAGTGCACACTGTGTTCATCCAACTTAAAAAAGTGGAGGAACGTTAATATACAGTCATCGTCAATAATGGTCATTAACCACCTGCTTTGTCACAGTAAATAAATAGTAAAGGCTGCGTGTCTACTGAAGGGGAGCGGAGAAAATGAACTAATCAGGCTGCGTCTTTGTGAAGCTCAAAAGTAGTGCATTTAAATCTGAGGAATGTGATTGGTCCACATATTTTAGACAGCTGCGCTCCGCTCCAGCGATTGTCCACTGGAGTGAAGCCTAATGCGACAATATCCTTACGACATACGGTAACAAACTTAACGTGTCTGCAAAGTGTGTATTACTTACATATCTCTATCTAAAAATATTGTTGATGGATTTCAGTCTCTGTCTACTCTAAATTAAATCAAATACACGAACAATTTGTATAAATTACAAACAGTAACAAATGACCAAACCTGAGACGATTCCAAATCAGCTTGCCTATTGATGTTTACAACGATGGCTACTCAGACTGGATCGACCTGATCGCACTTCACCATCCCCACATATTTCCATTTAACCCCGTACTGCAATGTGCACCTCGTGCTCACAGAATGTGGGAAAGTTAGGACCTTCAGATTTCTTGGCTACAAGTGTACTACTCACGTCACGCACAAAAACCCAATTACCCAAAACTCGACCATTTTAGCACCACAGAAATCCTGAAATATTTTCGCTTCTACGTTTTAATACTGTCAACAAAGCGCAGGGATTGGTTAAGTCTCTGTCTACTCCAAATCAAAGCAACGCTCTAAACAATCGTATACTTTGTAACAAATGATCAAACCTAAGCAGACTCCGACTCAGCTTCCCCTATGGATGTTTACAACAATGGATAATCAGACCGGATCGACCTGACCGCACTTACCCACATATCTTCATTTCAATCCTTACTGAAATGTGAACATTGTGCGAACAGAGTAAAGTACGGCTGCTCTACGTCAAAACCCTGTATGTGCTTCAGACCATATTATACAGGAAAAACGAAAATACATAGTGTGTCAGTGTCAGCCTCAGAAAAACTATTTCGAATTTGTATAGTTTAATAATCACGGTTTATACTTGTTACTATATCATGGGTACATCATCATCATTGGCCACAGCATCTGTTGTAGATGTTTGTTGCAGCACTTGTGGGTTTACGGGTTCCCACATCGCCGTTGATGACTATAGAGTCCTATAGCAGCGCGGCATTTCTTGCCACATCGAACGCACACAAAACGCGAGTCCGCAGGAGGTGGAAGAGCACGACGAAGACTTTTCTGCTTAAGGTTCTCCAGCCAGTCATCGTCATGCTTTGATGTTCCGACTTTAATGTCATGTCGCCATTCAGGTCTCATCTCGGCGCGTTTTTCCCACCCGTCTGTCCGAATACCGAAACTGTTCATGTCCCGCTTGCAGGAGTCCTTGAATCTTAAAGTTGGACGCCCAACAGGTCTTTTTGCGTCCGCTATCTGACCCAGCATTACTTGGCGTGGTAGTCTCTCCGAGTCCATGCGATGAACGTGACCTAGCCAGCGTAGTCTTCTCTGCTTTAGCATAGCAGTTATGCTGCAACAATGCGTTCTTGAGAGTACTACCTCGTTGCTGATTTTGTCTTGCCAAGTGACTCCGAGTATAGTCCTCAGGCAGCGCATGTGGAAAGCGTTGAGTTTGCGTTCTTGTTTCGCATATGTAGTCCAAGTTTCTGACGCATACAGCAATACACTTAGGACGCAGGTCTGGTGTACAAGGACTTTGGTATGCGTAGTGAGCTTACTGTTCCTCCACACGCGTGCAAAAAGCTTCCCAAAAACAGTTGATGCTCTGCCTATCCGAGTATCTATCTCCTTGTCGCTAGATAGTGATTGGGTGGTGGTAGAGCCAAGATAGCAGAAATGATCCACGACATCAAGTACCGCACCGTCGAGCATGATTCTCGGAGACTGGTTTACGCCTTGCACCATGATGACAGTTTTTCTGGTGTTCACACTCATAGAGAACAGTCGACAGGCGTGACCAAATCGTGTCACCAACTCCTGGAGTTCGCCTTCAGAGTTTGCAACTAGAGCGGCATCATCCGCATACAGAAGTTCTCTAGCAATTACGTCCAGACGCTTATTTTTTGACTTGAGAAGACTAATGTTGTACAGTTTACCGTCCTTTCGTGTATGCAGATGTACTCCGACGTCACAATCCTCAAAAGCAGTCAGAAGAAGCGCCGAGAAAAAGATACCAAAAAGGGTAGGTGCTAGCACGCAACCTTGTCTGACTCCACGGTTAACGTAAAAAGGTGCCGACTTTTCGCCATCAAATATGACTGAAGCGCTCATGCCCTCATGGAAGGACATGATGAGTGACAAAAGCTTCGGGGGACATCCAATCCTGCGCAATACTTCGTATAGACCCTCCCTACTCACGGTATCGAATGCCTTATTGAGGTCAATAAAGGCCATATACAGCGGTAAACGATGCTCACGACATTTTTCTTGCAGTTGTCGAAGAGTAAATATCATGTCGTTAGTCGAACGACCAGCTCTGAAACCACACTGCGATTCGGGGTAGATCTGAGAGGCTAAAGTGTCCAGTCTTCGTAAAACAACTTTTGCGAATGCCTTTCCTGCAATGCTTAACAAAGATATGCCTCTGTAGTTATTACAGTCACCTCTGTCTCCTTTGCCTTTATAAAGTGTAATGACGTCGGCATCTCTCATATCTTGAGGAATAGTGCCTTCATCCCAACAACGCAGTAAAAGAGCGTACAGAGGAGAAGAAACGCAACCGATTTTCACCAGTTCAGCAGGTAAGCTGTCAAGACCTGTACTTTTACCCAATTTTAGACTCTGGAGAGCCTCAAGGAATTCTTCACCTGTAGGAGGGTCGTCAAGGTCAGACACCGTGGATCGAGAACTAAAATTAGCCAGTGCGTCTGGGTGTATAGACACTTCTTGAGAGAACAGTTTTGAATAATGCTGCGTCCATCTATCGAGTTCCTTAACCTTGTCTGTAATCGGATTTCCATCAAGGTCCTTGATTGCTGCACGCTTTCGCTTTGTCGGACCAATTGCGGACTTGATCCCCTGATACATGCCCCTAAAGTCTCCCACATCCCGGCACTGTTGTATAGACCGGCAGAGTTTAACCCAGTACTCATTAGCACAACTACGACTGATGCGTTGTACATCTGCTTTGGCTGCCTTGTATGCAGCTTGTTTGGCAGGATCTCTGTGGTTGGTCAATAGGTTTATGTGAGCTGTTCGTTTTTCCTCAATAAATGGTAACAGAATGTGTTCATACTCGGCAAACCAGTCACTAGCAATCTTCCCCTTCTTGCCGAACACCTTTTCAGATGCTTGCGTTATTTCCTTCTTTATCAGTTGCCACATCTCTTCAACGCTAGTAGATGATTCCAAAATTTCTTTGCTAAGTTTATGTTCAACTAGTTTTTCTAGGTCTTTGCACAAGTCCTTGTCGAGCATAGCTGCGGTGTTGAATAGAATTTTCCGAGGCGCTTTCTTAGCAGAGTGAATTTTCTTTGGGATTAGACGCGATTTAGCCATAATCAAGGAATGATCTGTGTCACAGTTAGCACTATGATACGTACGAGAGTTAAGAATATCTTGCAAATCCACCCTCTTTGTGATAATGAAATCGATCTGATGCCAGTGACCTGAGCGTGGGTGTTTCCATGATACTTTGTGAATAGGCGCGTTCTTAAAGTAGGTGTTCGTCACACACAATGATAGAGAAGCGCAGAGCTCCAGCAAGCGCTGCCCGTTTTCATTGATGTTACCAATTCCGTGATAACCGATGCATTCCGGCCAGTCTTCAGACTTGTTTCCTATTCTCGCATTAAAATCACCGAGTAATAGGAGTTTGTCAGACGTACGGACATGTTCCAGACACTGACGTAAATCTTCATAGAATTTGTCTTTAACATCGGCGGGGGCTTTTAAGGTTGGTGCATAGGCCGAGACAAGAGTAATAGGACCTGATGTTGACATTAGTCTTAGTGCCATTATGCGTTCGGACACACACGAAGGTGTTTCTAAACATCCAAGTAAACAGTTACGAACAGCGAACCCTACACCGTGCTCTCGTCTTTCGCCATCATGTTTCCCTTTCCAGAAGAAGGTGTAACTGTCCTCACGAATGCTACCCTCGTCTAGAAGACGGGTTTCCTGTAGTGCGGCAACATCAATACGGAGGCGGAGAAGTTCTCTATCTATGATGGTGGTCTTCCTGAGTTCTGGTATACCATCGGTGGTTGATAACACATTGTCGACTCCAGGGAGCATAGTTCTCACGTTCCATGTAGCGAATCTCATGACATTTAAGGTGTTTGTTTGGTTTTTTTTTGTTCTTTTTTTGCCAGGTGCATTAAATACCCATCCTGTTGCAGACACTGCGACATGCCTGTTGCTCCACACACCTATAGAAGCGCAGGATGAGAGGCGGACCAGTACCTTATTGGCCGGGGGCTGCCCAGCTGAGGCAGGCGGTAACTGGTCAGTTAGTCGCGATGGACTATCCTACCGTCAGGAGTCACCCCTGGCGCCCGCGCACACGCCCATTAGCGCAAAGCTTATCACCGGTGACTGCGACTCCCCGTGTTGAAATTCGTACCTTTTCAGGTACGAGTGAAGTGTCCTCTCCACAAGCGTTGCGTGCCTGGGACGCAGTTCAAAGTCACGAACTTGCCCAGCATCCGTGACCCTCTCTCGGCCTAGTCACCTTGATCCACAGGAATGAAACTAGTCATTACGTGTGGAGTTGATTCGGCTGCAGGAGTTGCCGACTTGTTCAGGTTGGACCTTACTGTCGCCTACGGTACTCCAGATCCGTTGCCCCATCCGCCAATGTACACCGTACCGAAGCCTATCTTCTCCGATGCCACCGCCGTTAGGGTCTTCACCCGTAACCCTGGGCAGGGGACTGCGTTATACCCCGCAGCACTGGGTCCCCGACCGAACTTCGCCACCCAAACACCTTGGCCTACTAAGGCGACGGGTGCCCACCCCCGCGACAAGGACGCGCCGGTCGAGAATTGCTTAAGTGAGGGATAGAGAAGGTCACTCTACCCCTCCAGAAGCCGGGTTAATGACCAGGTATAGTGCCCTGACCAAAGGCATCATGGGTACAGACTATTATAATCAATGCATTGATGTCAGTTAACACCACGTTTGACCAAACCACAACCTAGCAAGTCTCAAATCCAAACTAAGTAGGTACCTAGGTTTTTAACCGGACAAACTGAAAACCGTCAAATGGGGGAAAATGAGACTGGTGTATTAAATAGGACAAAATGTAGGGTAACCTTTGATCACTTGTCATGGCAACATCGTTAGAAATATTCACGTCAGTTTGCTGTCAACTCAGCCGCAACATCGTCGCGTTCACACAGGTAAGGCAAAAAAGTTGTTATTTCTATCACAAATTCTGTAAAAATGCGATCATGCACGTGCTTCCAAACTGATGTTTTTTTTGGTCTGTTAAACAGTGTCTGCCACGACTTCCGTATTAAATGTTTCACAATAAAAGTCCCAGTAGTCTAACCTCACTTTATCACCAATTGTTTGAAATTGACATTACTCCAGTAATGCCAACCATCGCGAAAAAAACCACAGAAAAGTAAAGGTGCGTTCACATTTGGGAAAATTGGGACGAATGTCTAAAGTTACACCTAAGTCCCAAGTTTAACTTTTTATTCATGCAATTTTTTTTTATGCATTTCATATGCCAAAATGCCTCGAAAATACATCCGATCTGTAGGAAAAAGGCACTATGCATTTTATAGTAAAAACCAACTAAAATTGGCCTTGGAAACTGTACAGCGAGGGTCATCTATAAGAGATGCAGTACAAAAATATGGCGTGACACGTTCAACTCTTTGCAGGCACAAGCTTAATCAAAATACAGGCAAATATGGGCGTCCGCCTGTGTTAAATGAAGCAGAGGAATGCACTATCGCAGTGTGTTAGTTTGGCTGGAGATTGGGGTTTCCCTTTAACCAAATATGATATTCGTTGTTTGGTAAAAGCACATCTAGACAGGAGAGGGGTTACAGAACCAAGATTCAAAAATAATTTCCCAGGGCCCGATTGGACTCACCGACCGCTTGTGTCAAAACATTAAAAGAGCAAGAGCTGCCGGTAACGAAGAGACAATCAACGAATATTTCGACGAGTCGGAAAACTTTTTGAAAGAGTTGAAAGACGTTGACCCTGAATTGATCGTCAACTACGAAGAAACGAATTTGACCGATGATCCCAAAAGAGTAAGAGTCGTGGTCAGGCGATCATGTCGACACCCAGAGAAGGTGTTAGATAGCTCGAAGTCGAGTACTTCTGTCATGTTTAGCTGTGCTGGTAATGGGAACATGTTGCCTGTGTATATTAATTACAAGGCTGAACGGCTGTATGATAGATGGACAGCATGCAGCCCAATATTTTATATATATTTTAATATAATTAGGTTAAGATTGTGATTTCCTACGCAATAACCTAATAAAAGACTGATTAAAAGTAGATCTCCATTGTAAAATTAAGTTTAAAAGTTTCAAAGAAGATTTTTTTGAATTATGTTATTTTTTTTTAAATAAAGTTGTTCGTTGTGAACAGACCTTTACTAGTGCATTTTTTTAAAACGTTATAAGTGTCCTAATTTGCTTAATGTGCAGTGTAACTTCGATAAAAGTCACGAAACAGTTGTTGTCTTAAATTACCCCACCTTACAGTCTAACTTGGGACAGCCATAAAAAAAAATATATAAATAATACTATTCATATACCTGTTAATATTATATGCAAAACAGAAAATTTAAGTACAGACTGTAAGCTGAGACCAGCAAACAGATTGCTATCCCTGTTATAACTATGTTTTTTTTGCCCGGGAATTTGAAAATCGTCTCATTTTCCCCCGTTTGACGGAACTCGAAATGTAACTCAGGTACGTTTCGTGGCAATAAAATCGCCGGTAATAACTCATACTCATAATGATGATGATTATCAAGTTGGTACCTCCGTCATTGCCGAAAGAAAGGAATAAATGGGAAGGAATATGTAAAACTCAGCTATTTGCTTACCCGGTCCTCCCAGTGATCTTAGGACTGGCTCGTTTCTCGCGTAACTCATTGGCATTACCAGCTAGCATTTAGTTGGCCCCACCCCAATAACCGTCTCAAGCTCAAAAGAACACATTTCTACAAAGTCACATACTAGGTTTTGGTTCGCGACAGCGGGGTAGAGGTAGGAAGGCGATACCTATCTTCATTAAATCCTCCCGTTCGTTGAACCGCGGTCGATTGGATTCCGCTTAATATCTGTTTCAGATAACGTCGGTTTCTAATTAAATATTTAGTTAATCAGCGTTTGAAATGTTTTCCGTTGAATTATGACACGAAAATTGGAAATTTCATCAGATCGCAGAAAGCATATTCGTAACCAGTCATAGCGAAGCACCCGTGTCGCCATAGTTAACGTCTAATAGGCTAGGTACAATTCTTGGAACACCATTCATAATTTTTTTTCTCGATAAAATGTCTTCGGTTAACGGACAAACAGTCTTCCAAATATAGTACCAATCCAATCAATTGTATTGAATTTAAGTCAAATATTTAATATTAATACGACTTGCGAGAAACGTCAAACGACGATGAGAATAATACAATTCAAATGTTATATTTGGCACACTCGAATGCCCATACTAACAAATGATAAATATTAAAATGCCTTCATGATCTTTTAAGTACAGAGTCGAATCGCCGCCCTACAAATTATACTAAAATGCCTTGATTATGATCTTATAAGTAGGTACCTACAGAGTGGAATAGCAGCCCCGTTCATTATGTAGTATTTTCTTTTTTGAAAATGTTTTATTTGATGCTGGTACTACAATTCAGTCATTTTAGTCCTTTACGAAACAGTTAAGACAAAGGGTTTATGATAGAGATAACAGCTCGACCATTTTGATATTTGCGTGAAGATAATCTCGACAGTCGTCATTTTTGCCTTTGTCGACTGTATTTAATATGCCCCTTGTGGAACAATGGTTTCATTATTTAACGAGATACGCTGTTGTTGGGAAATGAAACGATAAACCCGACAGTTGGAATGGACAGTTATGAGCGATAGCGGGAAATATTACCAGGTGTATGTGGAGTGTAAGTTGGGTATACATGTGCGAGATTAAATGTAACGAGTATATCGGAATCACATTACTATCTATATTCTATGACATAACTGAATCTGCCAATATAACTGTGTTATCAGTTAAAGCAGTCACGTCTGCTAGCGTAAAATGCTTATACGGAAGCGAAGAATTGAAAAATTGTGTGCTTTTCAAATCAATAGTATCTAAAATATACTTACATTATTTACAACAAATAAAAAACCGGTAGACAACAGGCGGTGCTATCGCTAAGAAGCTATCTCTTCCAGACCGTTGGGTAGCGGAGTCGATGCTAAAAATCACGTTCTCACTATATCATAGGTGATTGGAAAGGCGAATGGGACACATTGTAAGGTACAGTACGATTAAAATCAGTTAACACTTCGGCCACTCGGCCAACCTCGGTAATTGTCGTGAATCCCTCATCTCTCACATAGAGTTATCAATTTACAGATATGACCGATTTACAAAATTCTTTTCGTATTTGATAGGGTATACTTCCGAGATGGTCCCATGTAAATTTTATCAAAATCGGTCAAGCAGTCTATGAAATATCAACAAAAATCGGTTTTTTAATTTTTTTATTTGGTGATTATTATTAATTATTAATCCGACGTAATATCGTAGGTACTACTTTCATCAAACAGTAAAATATTGACTTATATATGTTTTTTATATATTGTATACCTACAAGAATGTTAAAATTCATGTCGCTTCTGCATAATAAATTTCTTAGGTCTACCGGTTAGTAATGTCATCTTGGCAGGTGCTATACATTGCGTTTATGATACTTCAAATTGAATGATACCTAAAAGAAATCGCGGTAATGTATTTCGTGTAATTTCCGTCTCCGGATTTAAGCGATGATACCCGAGAAAAGCCGAAGTGTTAACTGATTTTAATCGTACTGTAGGTACCAACAGAAAAATTACCAGCGTTTTTCAACGTCAGTGTGGACGCATATAACGCTAAGGCTAACTCTGTTTATCTCCGTTCTACTTTACCCGCATTTTGCATTGCCGCTTCAGTAAGAAAGGTCTTATGTGTTCTTGAATCTCATAATACTTACGGTGTCTTGGTATTAGGAGATTGCAACTTTAGCAAGAAAGGTCTTATGTGTTTTCCGATCTCGCATACACTTAGGATGTCTTGGTATTAGGATCGTGTAGAGATCTGGACCGGAATATCCGATGCACCGGGGATTTATGCAAATGCTCTCACCTCGGATATCCGGCGTCCACATTTCTACAAGTATCTGTATACGAGACGGGCAATATTGATTGTAGCTTCTGTAAAATGAAATGTATGTGCGTAACGGGTCACGTTTTTATGTTACGTAACGTTTTCAGTCAATTCTTAAGTACGCAAGTAAGGTCAGGTGGGTTGGGATAAGGGAAAACATGTGGATAAGGGTTAACATTCAAATTGAACCCTTATTTTTTTGGTGTGAACAATTTTGGGTAAAAACTATATACTTAGATGTCTATTGTTTACCACACTAATATTATAAAGGCGAAAGTTTGTGAGTGTGTGTGTGTTTGTTACTTCTCGACGCTCAAACGGCTGGACTATTTTGATAAATTTTGGTATGAAGGTAGCTGACTCCCAGGATTAACACAGGCTACGTTTTGTCCCGAAAATTTTAGTGTTCCCTACGTATGAGCGGGTAACACCGAGCGGCGCAGCTAGTTCCAAATAAATAAGAAATGGTATTAGTGTCTTTATTCTGTGATGGTATAGAAAATATTCCAAATTGTTCCACTTGCCCATTCCAAATTGTTTCCCTTACCCCACCTGACTTTACAGTAAATTTTAGAAATATTGAAGTTATATCCAAACGAAGCTTAGGGCCAAACACAAATTCACGTTACTCATCATGACGCGCACGCGCAAAATAGGCATGTTGGATGTCGACTTGCGGAAAATGCCCAGCGCAGCTAACTAACTAACATGGCGTGGTGTGTTGCGACGACGAGGATTACCGCATAATTGTGACATCAAAGTGTACGTGCGATGAAAAGAATCGTGACATAGAACATTTCAATATAAAACATAGGTACTTCAATATAAACAAGAATATAGTCAAAATACATGTGAAATGGGAAAAATACACAAGACTCACGGGAGTTTTCATGTAACAGAATATATCAATATACCTATAGTTTTTAACAGTACAGATCAGATCTAGATTACGTTTTTAAATTGTAGAAAGAAAACATTTGCAATGAAGCAATGTAAGGGGAGCTGCAGAATTGCGTTAAGCTCACAAAGCCAAAGCAAAAGTGCACCTAATTAGAACACTACAAATTAGTTCCCGATCCCGTAAGAAAAGAAAAGAAACAATGGGAGGGAAGGCGCCTTTGCAACACAGACGGAAATTAACTTTTTAATTTTAATGTTGCTTTGTCTGCAACGAGTTCAATAAACAATAAGTGTACTTAAATTAAATCCGCTGAGGATTACAATAAATGAGGAGTTCCAACGATTCTTCATAGATCTCTTCAATATCATCATCATGATCATCATATCAGCCGTTAGACGTCCAGTCGTCCACTGCTAGGCTTCTCCCAAAGTTCTCCACAACGACCAGTTTTGCGCCGCCCTCATCCAATTTAACCAGGTCGTCGGTCCACCTTGTTGGGGGCCTTCCCACGCTACATCTTGCGGTCCGCGGTCACCACCACTCAAGAACCTTTCTGCCCCAACGGCCGGCCATCGGTCGTTCTACGAGCAATGGGCCCCGCCCACTGCCACTTAAGTTTAGCGACTGTCTGAGCTATATATACAATATTAGTTCTCTTGAGTATCTCATAATTTCGTATTCGATCCCGCAAGGAAACTCTTCAATATACTTAATGTTTTCCGAATGGTTCAAGCTCTTAATAAAATAAAACAAAAAAGGTTAAAACACAAAAATAAAGCGCTTCGCCTTGAGAATCTTATTTGAATTCCTTCGAAAAACAGCTTGTAATTTTATACAAGAACGCTGGACGAGAGACGGCATAAAGCCCAGATGCCACCTAATACATTTGTGAAATACCTATCCAGTTCGCGGAAATTCGCATTTTAAAAACATTCCGCATGCGTCGCGTTAGATTTATACGGCTGCAGCGAATGCTACAAATTCAAATGCATTGTCCAATTTCCCGTTACCGCCCGGGTTGTGGAGGTAATTGTGATATACAGGTGTTCGTCGCGCGGAGAAATGAGCGGAGAAAATGTGACAGACGAGGATTTTCTCGGTAACAAGGTATACATAGTTCTGCAGCACGTCTAGCATAACTGTGAGACGCTGCTCTTTGTCGAGCGACAAATGCTACCTGTCACTTTCCTTTCAATACCGTGCGAGCAAGACAGATGATACTCAGTTGCGCGAGACTGGAAGTCGCGGCAAAATATGCCGCCGCTATCTATGTCAATATCCTGCCGCTTCGGTTGTCGCGCGTCTAAGTATCACCCGTCTAGCTCGCACTGCTGCTACTGCCTAGCGACTGCGTAAACGTTTTGTATGGAGAATAGTACCTACAGCGCCCCTAGTGGTTACTTTGTAAAACTACAATTCTCCATAGAAATCGTTTACGAAGTCACTAGCGACTACTGTCACTGTATACTCTAGCACAACTGTGACACACGACCACAGACAACCCCCACTAGACGGAGCATGTAAGGCGACCCGCGCGCACCAACGATATGGTACGGCAGAACATTAAAGTATCAACACGGCGGCCACCGTTTAGTTGCGTCCTTGTTTATGATCCATGCGTACGTCAACGAAA
Organism: Apotomis betuletana; assembly: GCA_932273695.1. Lineage (NCBI taxonomy): Eukaryota > Metazoa > Arthropoda > Insecta > Lepidoptera > Tortricidae > Apotomis > Apotomis betuletana. Next base: position 23,933,777 of record OW026307.1, read on the forward strand.
AAATAAATTAAATAAATAACATGGTAAATTGTAGTGTTAAGTGGTGTAGAGACCTCATAAACATGGACGCAACTAAACGGTGGCCGCCGTGTTGATACTTTAATGTTCAGCCGTACCATATCGTTGGTGCGCGCGGGTCGCCTACGGGTCGCGTTACATGCTCCGTCTAGTGGGGGTGGTCTGTGCACACGACACTTTTTCGCACATATTTATCTATCTCTTTCTGTGCAGTACTGTGAGACAGTGACAGGTGACGTTATGCCGCGAACCAAGTCGCGAACCATAGTTGTGCTAGACGAGCAGGGCTAGCATAATGTTGCCGCGACTTCGCTTGTCGTGCGACTCAGCATCGCCCGTCTAGCCCACAAGGTGAAAGGAAAGTGTACCCTCCCTTACCATGAGTTAACGTGACAGTACTCGCTAGCAACAGCGTGAAGGATAGAATAGAATAGAATAGAATACTCTTTATTGCACACCCCAAGAAAGAAGAAAGAAGAAAGAAGGATAGTGCAGCGCCCCTAGCGGTTAATTTGTAAAACTACAATTCTCCATACAAATCGTTTACCTACGCACGCTAGCGACTAATAGTACTGACATCTAGTATTTGTCGCGCGTCAAGGAGTCGCGTGTTATACTAGACGTACTGTGGTAATAATCCTTACTAATATTATAAATGCGAAAGTGTTTCTGGTCTGTCTGTCTGTCACCTCTTCACGGTTAAACTGCTGAACCGACTTAGATGAAATTTGGTATGAAGATAGTTTGAGACCCGGGAATGGACATAGGATACTTTTCATCCCGAATAAATATAGTGTTCCCGTGGGATGAGCGGGTAACACCGCGGGGCACAGCTAGTATAAAATATATATAAATATGCGACGACTTAGAACCTTTTCTTTTTAAGTCGGTTGAATATTGTTGTTATTATATGGAGATGATGAAAGAAAGATGAAATAGCCGACGTGCTATATAAATGTTGGATTTCTTTAGGCAACGACGAATCATTAACCCGTCTCACCCGTCTGCTTATTACACAAAAGGGATAGATATAAAGAGCTTTTTTGAAACTCTATTCAGAAACTCTGTTGCGTATTTTGTGACTTTGCGAAAACATTATAATATAACGTTTATGGCTTAAACATTTTAACTAAAATTTTAACTGCCTTTTTATAGACTTACAAAGTGGGCTTTACGGGCAATAGTAATTTTATTGTTCGCTGAAAAGGATAATTTTATAGAATAATAAAGCTAATGGAAAACCATTGTATTCGTAAAATCCGAACCGAATACAATTGAATTTGCAAGAAATCAAGTGAGATTCGGACTTTTAGGGGCAGGGTATATTACATCAATACATATGTTGCATGATTGATATGGCGCGGTTGGGGACACGGATGTAAGATAATTTGTCTGCTTTCCCGAAGGTTGACTGGTAGAGAATGCCTCATGGCATTAATTCCACCTTTTGTACGATAAGTTTTCTTTTGTGCAATAAAGATTAAATAAATAAACAATTTATCCACAATTCTTAAGTTATTATAAAAAGTTCGAATACCTACATAGGTAAAATCTGACATTACTATGCACTATGCAGCGACGGTGGTAGGGCATTGAGGAGCATAACATTACATTACGATATATGATGATGTTATGGCGACCGTGCGCACCGCCGCGCCGTCTTGGTAATATTGCGCACTTCATTACTACACAAAAGAAAATCTATGATACTGTATCATAAAACCACACCGTTAAGACCTCTCGTCGACCTCGTCGTCTCGTGACCTCTCGGTTGCAACTTATATCAAACTTTCGTGAGACGTATTTCATTATTGTATTAAGCGGTTTACACTCACGTGAAATTATCACTCGTAATGTCGTCGTGAAACACTCACGGGATTAGATCGGAGCGTCGATCAAAGAATCAGTGACGAAGTTACCGCGCCGCTGTACGGGTAGCAGTCCCTGATGAAGAGCTCCGTACGAGTTCGAAACAGGTCGGGCCGTTCCTGACAATTTCACGTGAGCGTAAACCGCAGAATACAATAACAATGTTTTATTTGTTATGAATGTATTTTTATAACCAGTTATTGTGCTCAATAAAATGTTTACACATACATACATACAACTTCTATAAAATTATGATATCACACGTTTTTTTAGTTACAACAGTGAAATACTTAGAGACTTTCGATCACAGTATAATAAAGAGTACTAACGTACAGTATGGACACTCCCTGCCTCCCCCCGAGAGTGCCGCCCACCCGCGCTCGGTTACCTCGCAGTTACCGGCTGGCAGGGACGCGACGACGCGGTGCGCAGAGCGGAGGCCACGTATAATATTCAAATATTAAACAAATACTTTTGTAATGGGCGTGTGTTGTGCTGTGTACGGTTGTTTAAGCTCTATAAACAACAAAAATAAAAGAAAGTTCTACAGATTCCTATTGGATGAATCAAGGCATGTACATACCCAGTTATTTTCAAAGTGTTTTATGTTTTAGTAGAAAACCAACTTACAATAGGTACTTATGTTTAGTATTTTTTTTACCCTATCCGTTTTCGACCTAAACCTATCAGATCACACTGAAAACAACACAATATATATATGAACAAAAAATCATGTTTTCAAATTACGTAATATTTTGGTGGCCTGAATTTCCTTACAAAAATTTAGTTACTTCGTTTATACTGATTCAAAATAGGAAACTATTTGTATAAATGGAGCTTAGATACCCACCTTACAGCGTAATATGATTCTTAATTCTTCCTAATTCGCGCAATGAGTTTTTAGTCATTGAGGTTATCGAATTTGAACGCGGGCGGAATAAGAAATCGTAGATTAACATTACTTTAATTATCTGAAGCACACAAAATTAATTCGACGCCGCTATTACAAGGTCATCTCATATTGCTGCACATTGTGTTCCCGACTCGTGCGTTCAAAATGGCAGCAACCCTAGCATGTCTTATCTCACTCACACAAGCATGGTACGCGTTCACCTACACGAGCTTAGACTGTGTGCGTAGCAACGCGTTTCTTTCATACATTTGATCGCCATTGTCCGAGGTGTGCTTTCGATAGACCACCTACTTACTTAAGAGCCCACCTATGCAAAATTCGTCAGGTGAATGATCCTAGATCTCAACATCCATAGTGATTAAAAATCTGTCCCTTGGAAATAAGAAACTTAAACAGTTTTTCTTCAATCTTGTCAACGTGAAAACACGATTGGTAATATTTTTCTCGATACATTTATCTCTCAAACATAATCTTTTTTTTAGATATTTTCGGTTGGATCTCCAAAACCCTTCCGTTTTTAACAATGTTTTTTAGCTTAATAGATGCACAATTATAAGTTCTCAAAAACTGTAAAACTATTTTCAATATAAAATGCACACGTTTATGACACAACTCAAAAAACATGATTTCCGCGCTTCCGAGCACGCTCTTCCATCTCGCTCACGCTTACGCTCAGCGAGAGAGAGAGCTAGCCAACGCGTTGGCACCCTCTTAACTGTTTCTATTTTATTTCATTTCTGAATATCTATTATAACTTAATAATTCAAGTCACTACAATTACCCACAGTACCCTAAAAGTTAATTAAACGGGTCGTAATTAAGCATTCCATTAACGCATTCATGTACAAAAGCGAACAAAAGTTACAATAACTAGGCATTACTGATAAAGCCTGGCGAAATTTCAATTTAAAATGAAATAACCCAATCAATCATTATTTATCGCGCTTTCAACCGCGACCGGAAAATAGATTGCACGCAATCATTTCAAAATGAAATTTCAGTGCATGAAAAATGTATTGAGCATTGAGCATCGTGAAGCATATTACATTACATATTTAACAAAAAACGAAATGTAAATGAATAAGAACGTGATTAAGACTACGATGTAGAACTGAAAAACTAATCTTAGTTTTTAATTTCTTTCACAATTCTAATATTATCATGGGGTCCAAAAGTTCTAAAAAATAACACACAGGACTGACCGTCAATGCCTAAGAAAAATCGCTATTGCTATGGCGCCACTTAGCGAGGTCTCTGTGAAGGGTTTGTAGTCCCGGAAAATTATAGTATGGAGTCTTGAAAGTTCCGGGATTTTGGGGACTCCCCATACAACAATTTCCCTGACTTTCCGACTGGAAGCCCTATCTCTGTCCAATATAGGTTTGCTGTTTTAAATCTCCATTGTCGACAAAATGACCATCTATTAATCGATCTAGACGCTAAGTTTTTCGTAATTTTTTGTGTGAAAAAACTTTGCTTGCCGTATTATTTTATGAATACTTAATGGACAATACAAGTACACTTGGAATTTAGTAAAGATAAAACCTGTAATTTAGCTGAAAATATCTCTAATGACACAACAGGCGTGTGGTTTTTGACGTCATTATTTTATTATTTACCGTAATTACCTGCCGCGTAGCAATTGCGGTGTAGTAAATATCGTTCGGCTTGCGGTGGCTTATTGACTATGTACATTCCATATTTTATTTCTAATACCTAGGTGGAAATTGACCATTTGTATGTGAGAAAAAAAAACCTGCGTTCAAGCCTCATTTAGCTGCAATGAGTAAAAAAATATATGCGTAAAAAAATACAAAACGACGGCCTCAATATTTAGTCAGGATCCTTATCAGACACAGACGAAGGGTTAATATACAGATAGAGAGAGCTTTGGTTCGTGTACACACTAAAAATAGTTTGAATTTATTCTGCGTGATGTAAAGAAATATAAGAAAATACATAGAATGACCGAAACTACGACAACTATGCATGTATAGAGTTGTAATCTTCGGCCTATCCGCGAAAAAAATAAGCTGTCAATAACGTCAAGCTCAAAAAAGTAGTAGCAGTATAACAGAACCTAATTTATCAAAGATGAGATTACTAAAAAAGTGTTAACAAAATAGGAAAGAAATTGTGTGCAGTCTTTTTTAGAAATGCTCCTATATGTTCACCGACACTGTTTGCGTAGAATGCATCATTTCATTTTATAGAATTTTAGTTTATTTACTGAAGTTGTACTTATGTTTTTTACTATTTTTGAAAAGGTAATACGTACAAGGAATTTGGTTATTAGGCAGTTTTGTTTTCTAACATTCCAAATAATTCACGCTTACATATGCTCTTTGTGCGTGTATGAACTAGGGTAAACAAAAAACACATACATAGTCATAGAACCTCCTCCTTTTTTAAATCGGTTAAAAATATGAAACGTCAAGGGTTATGATATGAACATTCGAACGAGCCAAGCAGAGCGAAAGCCGTCTTAATAGAATAACGTGTTAGGAGCTGTATCCCTGGTGATTGAATTAGCACCGAGAGGCCCCCCCACGCCCCCCACGCCCACCGGGCCCCTGACACCGAGAGCTCGACGATCAATGGTAACGTTATTTTTAGCATTAAGATTCGATGCGATTGAATTAAAAATGTCAATAAATTTAATCCTTAATTCGACTGTTATACACCATCTTTTACCTACGGATTCGTGATTTTCACTTGAAGTGACATTTGTAGGTAAATTGATGAAGGTTACTCGGTAAAGTGCGTCTACGGGGCAAGAGACCCTTCCATATAGAAATATAGTAAAGTACCTACAGATTTTTCACTACTAACGCCATCTTACTTCTGACAGCTAATTACGTGGCAACAGTAATATGACATTTTTCAATATGGTAGGTGCACTTGTCCTGACTAAAGCCACTGGCCCTCCCGTTGCGGTACTAATCTTGAAAAAATAATGACTATCGTAGCTAAAACGCTCGGATAATCACCTAAACTTTGTCGGACACCTAGCGGCTATGAGCTATGACAGCTACCATAAAAAAACTTGCAAAAGTCTAAGAATTCAACAAGTTGTTGTAACATATTGACATAACAAAAATTTTTTTTCGAAACTTTCTTAGAAATATGAAAAGACATTGGAATGACCAGGGAGCGAAACTTTGGTGCCGATGACAGACGTATGACGTCAAGCTAAATACAGAGTGTTTTTATTTTTATTATAGATACCTAATCAAATGACAACTTATCGGCAAATTTATAACTGGCGAGAGGTTCGAGAATTATATTGCCCTGAATGTACGTGTGAAATGTATACATGTAATCATGTAAATGATATGCATAGTTCAGTTTAAATGTAACTCTTCATGTAAATTTTTGGTACGCACTGAATAAATTGGAGAAACTCGAAAACAATCACGGATTGGACTAAAGTATATACTCGTTGGGTTCAAACTCTTCCAAATAGTCCCCTGTATCACCTCCAAAAGTTCGTACATCGTTATTCCTACATGTAAATGAGAAAGATGCGATTATTATGTTTGAATTTTAAGCGTTCTGCATACTTCGTCATCCGACGAAACATTTGTTGTGTTGTTTCATTTACTCGAGGAAAAGTTTTCTTTTGTTAGAATTTCATTATCCAGTAAAAATGTTATTCTTCTAATACAATTTTTTTATAGATAATCAATAATATATATTACCATTATTATTTACATTATATGCATCACTGAGGTGTTGCAATTTTGTTTTAAAAAAAACATCCTATATGCGAATTCGCGTCATAATGACGTCACCGGCACCAAAGTTTCGCTCCCTGGGAATGACCTAAAACACACAGTAGCGAATGTAGCGATACGCCAGTCAAAGATAGAATCTATCCCCTTATTTCACGTTCGTCGAATCCAACCCTAATAGAATAACGTGTTTGAGCTGTATCGAGCTGATTGCATTGCCGAAGGCACCGCCAACGGATATCCGATCGAGTTAAAGTCATTTTAAAAGCATTGCCGGAACAGCTCAGAATAAACTATAATAGTCGCAAACTGGCTCAGATAATATTGACATACATTTTAAGTATTGAACACAGTATTTTTTCTTGTTGGTGTGTAATAAATACGAGTAATTGTTGTATCGTATTATAAATGTGCTTTGTTTCTCAATCATGATTAGCTTTTATAGGCGGTCATAGAACGAAAAAAGACTGGCCAAGTGCGAGTTGGACTAACTACTCTAAGCTTCTTTTGGAAGAACACGCAGACATCAAGCCGGAGCTTAGGCTTATATTATAACTGGATTTAATTGGGACTGGAGCTTCCATTCCCGCAAATTATTTGTATGGGTAATCCCATACAAAAAATATTACATCATGTACATTCCATCCCGAAGAGGCCTCAGCACAGGCTCATAATTGGAAAGATAACTGGACATACTTTACTAAACAAGCACTTATTCACTCTAGGTATTATTGACAGTCCTCTTTGAAGAGCAGCCGAAGAGACAGCCGCCCACGTCATTCTCAAATGTCCTGGTGTGGCCAAATACCGAGCACAACACCCGAAGTCAATGCTAGGCTTTCTGGTAGAGTTGGGTTGGCAAGAGTAGTTGCAGCAACCCTTCTCGCAAAATAGGCGCATTGTAAGACGTCGAGTTGGGGAAAACCATCCCGCGATAACCTATATATATCCCGGTATCGTCTATACAAAAAAACCCGGAATTTGAAGCCCTAATTGGGACCATTTGGGCTTGAAACCTTGAACACATTAAGGTAACAGCAAAACGTAGTAAACAAAACAAGAGAAAATGAAATGTAAATGACACTATAGTTCGCGAATTTATAGTTGTCAAAATTCTCTAGCGTGCAAATTATTATTCCACTTTATGACGGTCGCCGTGTCATTTATACACGAAATAACTGTGCTGTGAGAAATGTAAATGAAATGAAATGAGAGCGGTTGAATGGGAGTTTAAATACTGTTGGGTGTTAGTCCAGTCAAATTGAGGTTTTGTTCGTTGGTAAGATGACAAAGAAATAAAAAAAAAAGACGAAATAAATTAAATAGGTATCTTAATATCGATAGTAAAAAGTAGAGCGTGTTATAAGTCTGTATCCAAAAGGGACCGCTTTGTACAAATAGATTGATGTACCTCCAACCATTTTATTTAGATTTACATATAGATTTACAAGACGTCGAAATTCACGATCGTAAACTCTCGTAAAGTCATACGACATATTTATCAAACTTTCTGGAATTTTGTGTTAAGTTAGTATCTTCCTTGGTTAGGGCTAATATAATTAAATTTTAGCACTAATCCAATCACTACATAAATTAATACGAATTACTTATAGATGTTGTAAACGACTAGATCTTCTTTAATTTCTTATAAATGTTTAATCTTTTTTCAAATTTTAACACACAATTTTAACTTAATTTGCCTGGACTATCATAAAAGTATAAAAGTATTTGAGGGCCGATGTTGCCACTTTTGTGGGTCACATTCTCGCCAATTTTAGGGTTTTTCGTACTTTCGACGGAGCATTGCCCTCGGTCCCACAAAGGGTTTTTGTAATTAGGGAATTTAATATTTAGGTAATGTACAAAATATGTAGGTTATGTAGAAATATCGTGTGGTGAAGCAGAGTAAGGTAGACTAGAGGTAAGGTAAGACTACGTAGTCTTTTGTTTTGAAAATGTGTGTCCAAAACATCATCCATTTAACAAAAAAACCTATATTTTTTTGTCCAATACTTGCCTACATACGACAAGACCGCAGGAACGTGACTTCAAAGGAACGCTCAGGGCAAGCCGTGGTAGAATTTGGCTTATTTTTTCTTTAGAAGCAATAGAGAATGGTGCTCAATCGCCCTGAAAACTGCTAGGAGCAAGCTGGTGGGAATCGGGTTATATGGGCGCCACGCCACTGCACCCGTTGACATTTTTTGCTTACTTTTTCCACCTCATTTTTTTTCAGAGTTCCACGTGTCTTGCTCAGTGGCAATGAAGGACCTGATAGGGGAGCAGCCCGTTTAGCACAACTATGCTTCTCGACTCGCGTCGGCGACATAGCGTCATCCGTCACTCTCTCACAGTATTTCATAGAAAGAGAGGTAATATATCTCACGCGAGATAGACTCGCCTGTCATAGTTGTGATAGAAGAGCAGGTAGCGAAAATAGAGCAGTTGAGAGAATCAACTTTTAGAGTCTCCGGCGTATTTCTAAAGTTCTCCATTACCCAAAGGTTGTCTGGAAGAGATCGCTCTTTAGCGATAGGACCGCCTGTTGTTTACTTCTAATTGTAGTTTCTTGCGTTGTATTTCTCCTGTATGTTTTATGAGGTGTGCAATAAAGAGTACTTGTATGGTATCTCAAAATGTCTTTGGAGTTTCCAAGAAATCGGTCGTATAATATACTTGTTTTCTGTCTATTAGCTGTGCTATTAGATCTGTTTGTTAGTTGGAACATTGAACGTTTTAACGTAAACCATAAATTTAAAATAGAAATCGATTATTTACAAAGATGTTTAAAAGTTGTGTACAGATTTGTGTTGGTCAATAAGTTGATTCCCCAGGTAGGTGGTGTGGCATCAAAAATGTTCTTATATTTTCTTCAAGAACACTATAATATAATCGACGTCTTAAAATAGGCCAGCCGATTGGGATCGTCTACTAAACGTCACACCTACCTACGCAGCCTACGCTTCACTTAAGTTTAAATAAAGTATTTTCTCCTCACTGTACCAAATGAAGCATCTCGCTTCATTGAAGGCTCTGAATGAAGTCTGAAGCAGGTAAATGAGCCGTTTATTAAGCCCCTAAATTCGTGCCGCTCGGTCCTTCCTCGCATCTTATACAGCAATTCTTTATGTATACATAGAAAAGAGCATAGAGTATGAAAGTAACAGAGGGGCAATGTCTAACCCGTCGCATGCTTAAGGTGGCTTAGGTACGGATCCGTCCGGGTCGTTGAAGCTTACGTTAACATTAACACTCTCGGGCAAGCACACTGACAATGTGTGTTATAGGCCTAGAGAAATTAAGAGAAATAAGTATGTGACATGTATAGACGTTGCTTAGAAGACCATTTTTGACATCGCATACGAGAGGCCAAGATGCTTTTTGTCTTAGGGAATAATTGTACCTATAGGTAGAACCAAAAAATGCGGTTATGACTTTCTTCCAAGCGGGTGAAGTTCCACCTATTAGTTTTGCGTAATAACAGAATTTGGGCCTAACTTAGGCTACTTTTAATGTAACATAGCATGTTTTTTAGTTAGTGTGTCTTGTTAATTCGTGTTTACTTACAGGATGCTGTAGTGGCGTGCTGAGTAGTGTCCTCTGTCAACGCTATCTATTGTTACTATATACTTGTATTTTTCAAGTTTATGCGTTGCGTAAATGTATTTTTAACCCCCGACAAAAAAGGCGATTACAGATTTAAAGTTTAACATGACTGTGTACGAGTAGGTATTAGGCTGTCTGTGCCATCGCATCGCCCAAAAACATGATCCTATTTGAGTGTGGGCTTCTAAATCGAAAACTTGTCTGTCTCGAGGGTTCTTAGCTATATTTGGTAGAAATAAAATAATCTCCATGATATTCAGTTACTTTTGTGGTGGGGGTTTTAGGGTAAAATTTAAATTTACTTTTTTTTTCTTAAAATTTTGAGGCTAAGCGTTTAAGGGTCAACATTTTTATCCTGATACGGAGAATAACATCATAATCATCATATCAGCCGATAGAAGCCCACTGCTGGACAAAGGCCTCTCCTAAAATTTTCCACAACAATCGGTCTTGCGCCGCCCTCATCCAATTTCTGCTCGCGATTCTAACCAGGTCGACGGTCCACCTTGTTAGTGGCCTTCCTTGCGTCTTTCGGTCTGCGATCACCACTCAAGAACCATCGGTTCTACGAGCAATGTGCCCCGCCCACTGCCAATAGAATACCAGCTAATCAGTAATCATAAAGCTAATACACAAAACTCTCAATAAGAAACAATACAACCGTAGAATGGGAAACAGGTCTAATGTATCAAAGACATTTAATAGCCTAATGTTACTTTTTAGATGTGAACGGCGGGACAATGGCGCGGGGACAATAAATAAAACAGTACCATTAAAAAATCCATTCCGCCACGTACAGGAGGCACGTTTTATGCGTCGCCTACTGTACGGTAAGGGCCGGTGCACACGGCCGGTGAAGTACAAGGAAAAGAGACCATCTTGCAGTTTGTGTCTTGCAGGAGTTACTCGTAGCTGCTACAATGTACCAGCTAGTACAGCGACCACCTTTCTAAGGATTACTGTGATATGAAATAAAAAATATATTTCGGCCAACGAGGTCCATAGATATACCTTAGAACTATAACATAAACATTAGATAAAGAAACTCACTAACATTTATACAAACACGCTAACTAGGTATTTAGGCAAGGTGTCAACGCTTCTTGCTGTCAACTAACCAGGAATGGCACTCTTGGCAGTGATATATAAGTGTCAAACGTTAAATAGAAGCCAAGCATTGATTTCACTTGCAGTTATTTCTTCTGCCGTGTGTCTCGGCCTTACCCTCCCGCCGGGGGTATTTATCCCCCTTCAACTAACCCAGCTCAAAAACATCGTATGTTAATAGTAAAAACGCAGCAGTTACGTCCGTCTGTGTGCCACGGACATAATCGATAGACTCTGGCTGTCGCCGTACGGAACCACTCTCATTACGAGAGCTCCCTTTTAATTCAAAGTAACAAGAGTTATTTGAAAATATCTTAGTCGTTGCATAAATAATCGTGCTACTGATATTGCTAATGCATTGTGTGCAAGGCAGCTAAAAAAATTTTTTTGAAAAGATATATTTAATACAACAATATGTAGTCTTCTTTAATAAGTGAACGTAGATTTTGCAGCATCTTGGTGCAGTACTAGGGTTGACAGCAGTGGCAAATACCTATTAAATTGTTTGAATCAAGATTCAAATAAAATGGAAGCCATTTAGAACTAAGTAAGACAATAAAATCAACACTGTCAGTTATTAAAAGGCAAGGAAACTGAACCTAAAAACGATATAAACAAAAACACACTGGAAATTTTCAATAATAGAATAGAATAGAATACTCTTTATTGCACACCTAAAGAAGAAAGAAATACAAATACAGATGACACTTAACATTACAATAGAGGCAAAGGTAACCTATCTCAAACACTAAAAACCATTGACCGAATTTCATTTGCCCGAAAACTATTCGAATTATTATCGTTTGTCCGATGACAGGATTCGTAAATTTTTCTTTTCACCATTTTACATTTAGTAGAAATATCGTTTGTCCGAAAAACTTTTCCCGTCACATTCACTTGCCCTATGAGTTGTTACGTATTTTTCTTCGTAGCCCATTTTTCATTTACCCCATGATACTTTTGGCACTGCATACATTTGAACAAATTTTCAGTTCACCTTTTAACTTTTCCCGCCCCATTCACTTGCCATCTGAATTGAGACGTCTTTTGTTTAGTACCCATTTTTTCATTTACCCAATGATATTTTTCGCATTACATAAGAACTGCGACCACAACAACAGCCCGCGAGCCGAACGAGCGAAGCTACCGTGCTGCGGCAGCAGCCGACAAACCGGCAAAACCGACCTGGTTGGGTTAGGTTAGGTTAGAACTGTGACCACAACAGCGCGCGAGCCGAGCGAGCGAAGCTACCGTGCTGCGGCAGCAGCCGACAAACCGCCAAAACCGACCTGGTTGGGTTAGGTTAGGTTAGAACTGTGACCACAACAGCGCGCGAGCCGAGCCAGCGAAGCTACCGTGCTGCGGCAGCAGCCGACAAACCGCCAAAACCGACCTGGTTGGGTTAGGTTAGGTTAGAACTGTGACCACAACAGCGCGCGAGCCGAGCGAGCGAAGCTACCGTGCTGCGGCAGCAGCCGACAAACCGCCAAAACCGACCTGGTTGGGTTAGGTTAGGTTAGAACTGTGACCACAACAGCGCACGAGCCGAGCGAGCGAAGCTACCGTGCTGCGGCAGCAGCCGACAAACCGCCAAAACCGACCTGGTTGGGTTAGGATAGGTTAGAACTGTGACCACAACAGCCCGCGAGCTGAGCGAGCGAAGCTACCGTGCTGCGGCAGCAGCCGACAAACCGGCAAAACCGACCTGGTTGGGTTAGGTTAGGTTAGAACTGTGACCACAACAGCGCGCGAGCCGAGCGAGCGAAGCTACCGTGCTGCGGCAGCAGCCGACAAACCGCCAAAACCGACCTGGTTGGGTTAGGTTAGGTTAGAACTGTGACCACAACAGCGCGCGAGCCGAGCGAGCGAAGCTACCGTGCTGCGGCAGCAGCCGACAAACCGCCAAAACCGACCTGGTTGGGTTAGGTTAGGTTAGAACTGTGACCACAACAGCGCGCGAGCCGAGCGAGCGAAGCTACCGTGCTGCGGCAGCAGCCGACAAACCGCCAAAACCGACCTGGTTGGGTTAGGTTAGGTTAGAACTGTGACCACAACAGCCCGCGAGCTGAGCGAGCGAAGCTACCGTGCTGCGGCAGTAGCCGACAAACCGCCAAAACCGACCTGGTTGGGTTAGGTTAGGTTAGAACTGTGACCACAACAGTCGAGTAGTTAATAAACCGAATCGTTACATCGGACAAATGAAATCAAAGTCATACAAAAAAAGTCGAGTAGTTAATAAACCGAATCGTTACATCGGTCAAATGAAATCAAAGTCATACAAAAAATGTCGAGTAGTTAATAAACCGAAACGTTACATCGGAAAACTGATATTACGGACAAATGAGATTTAAGGAAACGTGTCATTAGTCGAGTGAATAAAAATCCTAAACAATTAATGCCCAATCGTAAATTATCGAATTGAATTTTCGGACAAATGAAAAAAAGTTAAAATGATATTTGTCGAATAGTTTTTCTCGAAATGAAATTCGGACTAACGTTTTTAGTGTTTCAGATAGGTAACCAGAGGCAAACAATAGGCGATCTTATCGCTAAAAAGCGATCTCTTCCAATAGTCTACGATTTTTACCAATAACGTCAGTTGAAGTCGAAAGATCGTTTTCAAACTTGAGACGGCAGCGACTGACACTCAAAAATATAGAGTAAATAAGTCACAGGGATACTTCGTTCGCGCGTTTTGAAAATTGCCTCAGTCAACTCCTCACAGCGACATCTAGTCTAGGGGGCAAACTATCACCATTATGAACAGACCTATTAGGATACTTGATTTAAGTTTAAAGTAATAAAATAAAGGGAGTAAACATGATACATCTATTTAACTTTTGTTTTTAGGGTTCCGTACCCAAAGGGTAAAAACGGGACCCTATTACTGAGACTTCGATGTTCGTCCGTACGTCCATCCGTCCGTCCGTCCGTCCATCCGTCCGTTACCAGGCTGTATCTCAAGAACGGTGATAGCTAGACAGTTGAAATTTTCACAGATGATGTATTTCTATTGCCGCTATAACAACAAATACTAAAAATAAAATAAAATAAATATTTAAGGGGGGCTCCCATACAACAAACTTGTTTTATGGTACGGAACCCTTCATGCGCGAGTCGGACTCGCACTTGCCCAATTTTTTGTGGTAGTCGTTTATTTAGTTCCGTTATAATTATGCACCACCTACTAATTTCAAACATAATTTTTTCAACTACTCCGCTACCTAAAGGTTGTCTGGAAGAGATCGCTATTTAGCGATAAGACCGCCTGTAGTTTACCTCTGCCTGTTATTTTAATATATCTCATTTGTGTTGTAGGTATATTCCTTGATGTTGGAGGTGTGCAATAAAGAGTATTTGTATTTGTATTTGTAACTATACATGCACCAGCATAACCGAGTTTTATGCAGGTTTGGAAAATGAATAGGGGTAACATTTAACAAGCCGTTGAAGAATTTATTCTATTACTTCTTAGTCTGCGCAAATACTATTAATAAATAACAAGATTTTAATATGTTTTCGAAATGAGGCTCAGACATTCAAAGGCCTGACACTGACATACTTGAGCTAATTGCATTTTTGTGTCACGATGTCACCACCATCTAAGTAATCGTTGGAAATGAAAACCACATTACATGTATCATTAATTTTCTCTAATAAAATTTCGCAGCAGGTCACTCGGCAAGCCTCGTGGCCTAAACGCGGTAGTTACTCGACTTTAAGAACTTTTATTGTGCAACGATTGCATAAAAATGTTTTTAAGATTAAAATGAATAATATATACATAACTATATCTATAGGCATAGGCAATGATATCTATTCGTGGGTGTAAAAATAAGAACAGTCAGGAACTATATACCCTTGTAATTGTAGTTTAAAAGTATAATAATTACCCATAATATTAGTTAACGAACGCAATTTACTATTCTATTACTATCACGCCGGTTTAATTAAAACAACTGACCCGATTTGAAATTAACGATCTGTAGAACTAAGTTCCAACACTTTCTCAGTAAACTTTGAGGCTGAGAAATCATGCCAGAAATGGTAGAACTCGCGTAAAACTCTCGAGCCGATTAAAAAAGTAGCCGCCGGCTGTGGCGGAACGGCGGTTAATGAAAATTGATGTCGATTGGAAACGCGTCGATTTGGCGCCGCAGTAACGAGACCATTACGGGAGTGTAAAGCTGTCATCTTCATAAAGTACAGTATCCTTACCATGTATTTGTAACCATGTGTTAACGTGACCGCTGTCGCTAGCGACAGTGTGAACGATTAATATGGAAAATAGTACAGCGCCACTAGCGACTAATACTAGAACTAAAATTCTCCATACAAATCGGCTACGCAGTCGCTAGCGAATACAGTAATACATAAACTCATGGTAAGGGTAGGTACAGATAACAGTAGAATACTGTCATCAGGTCCTAATTTTATCGCAATTTTTTTTTATTTTTTTTCCAAGCATGTGAAGACGGAAGCCTTGTGCGGCTGCATCCGCAAGTCAAAATTTACGGGGGGCGGGGCTAGCCGCCGGCCCCGCGGTTTGTTGCAATGGAACCAAACTGTAATTATATACTTTCGAAGGTTTTTTTTTCAAATCGGACTATAAATGTCGCAGCTTTGAAGTCCCAAACATAAAAGAATACAGATGAACTGAGCCACCACTTTTTAAAGTACGTTAGCAATTAAGGTCAGCTGATGAATAAAGCCACTTTAATCATTCTTAATACTTTCAACAACCTGCCTAACCAGGTACCTGCTTGATTAAAAATCAACATTGGTTCTTACTCGTATGAGACAAATCCGACACGAACGAAGTCACATGGGCATAGCTTGTAGTAAAATAAGAGCCTTGTAGGAGTTAGTTAGTATAAAACTTGATACTGATCGGAAGGATGTGACATGAGTTAAATTGAAATCGATCCATGAAGCAAAACAACTTTTGCTGAACCGGAGTGGATATATTATCACTACGCCAGAGTAGCTGTGGACATATTATTCTTGGTTGCATTGCATACCGTATCAGTAGCAACGTTGTAATATATCTGAAGCCGAGCTTGAGCATCACAATCGCATCTCATAACAACTTTCCAAGCGCTTGACATATTTAATATTAAAATTCCAACCCGCTCTTAAAATAAAAAAAAGTAATAAAACCGTCGCATCCATTCTTGCGAAGCTATTTTTATATTTCATTAAAACTTGGGAAGAGAAGGGGTATAATCCGCAAGAAAAACGTTGGAAGTAAAAGTGGAGGGAAGATTAATGTGGCCCACAGCGGAGTAAATCGGTGGAATTCATTAGCTTTATCCCCGCCTCGGGCTGTGCGTTTCAGTGTCGGAGTGTGTACAAACAAGTAGGTTATTGTGCTGGGTCATGTCTGGGGCTTGCAGAAACGGGAAATTTTAGTATGGCGATACCGGAAATTATCGATAAGTACTACCATACTTTGACGACGCGGTTGGCTCGGTTTATAGCACTACACAGCTGCACAGCTGCCTACTGAGTCGGTTGTCATGGGTTCGAATCCCGGCCGGGGCAAATATTTGTGATAAACTCGAATATTTGTTCCTGGGTCATGGATGTTATCTATATATGTATTTACATATTATGTATATCGTCGTCTAGTACCCATAGTACAAGTTTTGCTTAGTTTGGGATTAGGTCGATTTGTGCAAGATTATCCCTTGATATTTATTTATTTTATTATTTATTTATACTAAAACTTCCCGGTTCTGCAAGCCCCAGTCATATCTGGAACAGCGGATCAGTATTGCCAATCAACGCCTTCAGGGCACACTGCCATTTTTTTTAATTTATAGATATTCTTATACCTTCTTTTAATATTTTGAAAGCTTTTGAATAAGCTTAAACAAGATCCCTCTATACAGGAAGCCAAGAAACTGGTCTACCAATTTTGGACCTTAATACTCATGAAGATCCTCATGATAGTTAGGAAATAATGGCATTAAGTTCGCTTTTTGTACGATAAGTTTCCTTTTGTGCAATAAAGATTAAATATATAGAGTCGAAACGAAGGAGAGTATTTTATTACGACGCGCACATTTGTGAGCATCTGCACATACGCGCGCACATAAGCCGCTATTTGTACGAAGACCTACTTGTCTGGTTTCACTGTGTCAGCGGGAACCTATTTGATCGGGTACCTGGGTAAATAGCCGGTTTCATCCGGCACCGAAAGCGCCGCCCCATGCAAATATAATTTATTTGGAAGTGTCAGAAGAGCGGTATCAGCTGAATATGTAAATGGAAGTTTCTGGTAAGCTATGGCTGTACATTTATAATTAGGTATTGGTACCTACGTATATATTTGTAATTCTATGGGCCATCTCTGTTTTTCTTTTTATTTATTCATGTTTATACGTGCTACTTATATTAATTTCTTCCTTGAATGGTATTTCTTTGTAATGATCAGTGTTCGGATTAGGGTGTGCAATTTGGGGTGGATATACTTAATATGGATATGCCCCGGAGATCCCGGAAAAACACTTTTTTGGCGGCATATATATAACATCGTTTAGCAGTGCGTTTGGTGACTATAGGTACAGGAGTATAAAAATAATATTATTGATAAAGTACCTTTTAAGCTTTACGATTACAATCTCGGGAATAAGTCATATTATTTATTTATTTATTTACACACACACACCACTGTCCTTACAGGCTAACCTAATTCGACAGCATGGAATATTTTACAAAATAGACACAAATACAGGCATAGTTACACAAACACAACACTACACGTTATTTATACTATTTACTATACAGCATAACATAAAATATAAAGTGTGGCTCTTATTATCCATATTAGTATTACGTTACGAAGTCCCAGGACATTGCACACCCTAATCCGAACATTGTATCTTTTTCTAGAAATAGTGTATAGGTTTTTGGTATCGTTATTTAGAAACGGTACCTTTAATACAAAAAGCGCTACCTTTAATACGAAAAGCGGTACCGGTATTTTATACAGGTAGATGCTATAATTTAAACGAAGACGGTCCTGCATTTGCAAATGAATCCGGTGAGTTTAGGTTCCTTTAGAGTATTCCAGGACTGCAGACACTCACTAATGAGTCGTGATAATTTAAGAGCGTCGTCGTCTAAGAGCCGATGATTAACCATTGTTCCTCACAATCGCTATTTAGCGCTAGTTTCGAAACGGTAAAATAATTGGGATGACGACTGATTTTAAATTTTACAGCATACTGTAGTTATATGATTAGAATTCGCTCAATATGTCATGAAGCAAAAAAAATCGGCCAAGTGCGAGTGGGACTCGTACACGAAGGGTTCCGTACCATTATCTGTAAGTTTGTTGTATGGGAGCCCCCCTTAAATAGTTATTTTATTTTATTTTTAGTATTTCTTGTTATAGCGGCAATAGATTACATCATCTATGAAAATTTGAACTGTCTTAGCTATCACCGTTCTTGAGATACAGCCTGGTGACAGACGGACGGACGGACGGACGGACAGCGAAGTCTCAGTAATAGGGTCCCGTTTTTACCCTTTGGGTACGGAACCCTAAAAATATTTTTAAACGAGTTCAAAAAAAGAGGTTCTTAGTTTGACCCGTATGTATTGAACAACTCTTTAATTTGCGTCTGATAGTCATCATCTTCCTATGCTGCGCTGATGATCGAAGGTATAACTCCTTAACGGTTAAGAGTTCGAGCATAATTCAAACAAGATGGATGCAAACAAGACCTCCCCAATCACCCCGCTATTCGTATTTTATTTGAATCACTGCAAGGCAAAAAAAAATACAAAAAGAACCGACTTCATAATAAACTGAAAAGCCAAAAATAACCTTGTAGAAGTCGAATATCGCTCGGCATGTTTCGAATCGGTACGTGATTCATCATCAGGAGAACCGATCAGTCGCGTTGTGTTTTACATAAATAACCGATAACATATAATGCAGATTAATTTCTTAAGCGGTTTTAGCGAGGATCAAACGAATGAACCTTTTTTATTTCGCGCCATTATTACCAAACGGAACGGTGCCTAGATTTGTGAATATTCCCGGTGAGTTTAGGTTCCTTGGATGTTACTTCCAAAAGGAACTCCTTTAGAAAGGAATTCCAGGACTCTGCAGACACTCACTAATGAGTCGTGAAAATTTAAGAGCGTCGAGCGTCTAGCAGCCGATGATTACCCATTGTTCCTCACAAAGGACGAACCAGTCCTACTCGCTGTTTAGCGCTAGGTTCGGGCGCGAATATAATTGAGGGATCTATTCAAAATCCTCATCTTTTGAAAGGGTTTACTGGCCTATGTAATAGGTTCAAAACCTGGGAGCGCATTTTATCACATTATGAGTGTTTGTCATAAAATCGTTAGCCATAACTCTGAAATTATTAACTTTACGGGAGTTTTGAGAGTACAACCCATTAGCTTAGGTAAGTTTAGGTTAGGTTTGTATTATATTATAACAATCCTGAAAAGTTATTTGTTTCAGAAAAAGTAGAAATTATGACTACGGAAATTATGACAAATGACAATTATGAATAAGAATGTTATGTGAGCCAATATGGACCCTCTAAACCTTTATGGAACTAAGCTGGTTTGAAAAGCTCTTTGCAGCACAAAGTTTGGAGATAGCGTGTATGGGAAAACCTAGATCCTAGTCTGCTCATGGAATAGTTCGCTAGTTGTTAATCCGAGTGTTGTAGAAGTTAGTTTGTTAATCGTATAGAACCAGGCAAAAGTTGAAAGCAATTGGAACATGTTTTTAGTTTCACCGAGTAGTAGGTAAGTATTAAGTTAATGTTATATATTTAATTCAGCGAAAAATTCAAATATTACTTAGAGTAATAAGGGGTAGTCTTATGGTCAATAAGAGATCTTTTCAGGCAATAATAAAGGTAGATCTCGAAGGCTAACCAACATGCCCAATTTACCCGACTGCACAATGTAGTCACTCCTAGCAGTAGCGTTGATTGCTTCTACCTCACGAAATAAAATGATTACAGGTCTCGGGCGGCATTTGCAAATATCAAAGGAGAGAGCCTTCTACAGTGTTTTAGATACAAGTGCCTATAGGAACTATCAGTCCAGCCGTCACCCATATGTCAAATAGCGGGTTGAAATGAGGAATACTTAAATGTCGTGGCATAACCTTCCCATTTGTTTCCATCAAAGCCAAGGCATGAATTGCGTACTCCTAATAACGGCGGGCTTCATATGTGTACGCACTGTAATTTGATCCCGCGAATTCGGCGTGATTTATGGTGCTACGTCGGGGTGAATTTCACACTTTATTTTTCACATGAAATTAAATTTAGCCGTTCGAAAATGAAACTCCGCAGTTCAGCGTTTGTCAGCGGTTCGCGCTCGGATCATTAATCTACACGATATTTAACAGGGTCAACTTGTTAGGACTTTGTTTCTTTCAGCTTTGGGGTATTTTTAGTCGTAATGTGACTTTATACTATGACTGGAGGTGCCTACAACTTCGTCAGTGTAGTGGAGTAAAATGTATGGGATGGTTGGGAAGCCATTAGCCGTAAACGGGATGTACGGCGTTCCACTGTCCGCGTCAGAGTGAAGGAGTTTGAAGAAACACGTCTCCAAGCGCTGGATATTAAACGTCAAGAGCGCAAGGCGCGCTCGAAGCCATCCTCTACTTACACCAACAATCATCGTGGTGAGCACGCTGCGCGCTCTATGACCGGATTTTTACCAATAAACTGGGTTTTGCGAATCATATCCGCGCCCACCGTCGTAGGAGTCATACCAGCCCTACTACTTGAAGTCGCTGTCATCGGACCCGATGAAGAGGACATCATCGTCATGCTAAACCGTCTTTGGATGTTCAGCTATCGAAGGGACTCAGTTCCTTAGAGATTATAAGCGTAACATCACGTTTGAAACCTGGAGGTAATTAAATAAAAACTTTTTTGAACACGATTATGTCCCGTTATGTGTGAAAATCGTTTATATCATATATTATGTATATGTAATTTAAACTTAATGAAACCAACGTGTAGCGATGGTTGCTCGTCTATTGTTTTTCGCGCTGCGTTTACGGTGCGTCGCCATTTTATCTTGCCGCGACTTCGCTTGTCGCACGTCTCAGCATCACCTGTCTTGCTTGCACGGTATTGAAAGGAAAGAGACAGATAGTATTTGTCGCGCAACTAAGAGTCGCATATCAGAGTTATGCTAGACGTACAGGGGTGTGTAGAGCTTGTGGTAAAATCGGTACGGATACAACACAATTGCGTAATTTTTTCGAGAGTTTCTCCTTTTTTCGCCGAGGGTTAAAAACTAGTCTCGACTACAGAGTAGAAGTTAATGAAGTAGATTCAGCGTAAACGCCGCTAAACTTTTGTTTACTTTTCAAAATGAAGCCTCAAATTAAGTTGACACAAATGTCCTTTTGTTAATGCCTCGAACTTATAATTAACTCGGAATAAAGTTGATTCGCGTTAATGAAATTGTAATTACATTAAGGAGTCTTCGCTGATTTCTTAGCCAGCTTTGAAAGGAATCCGTTTTATTGATGTGGTGTACCAAAGTCTCAAGTTAGTAAGTATTGTTTCAAAATTGGTCTAACGAACTCATGAAAGACAGAATCTAATTATATAGGATGTCTCAATAAGAGAGCAGGATTTAAATACATAATGTATTTTTTTTCTACATGTGACTAAGTACTCTGAATTATTTTAGCTGTAACGTTACACATTATTTTTATTTATCACGCTAGATTGTACGTATGTTTTGTACTTTATTCGGGTAGAGAAAATAAAAACCGGCCAAGTGCGAGTCGGACACGCGCACGAAGGGTTCCGTACCATCAAATAAAAATACGGCAAAAAATACGTTTGTTGTATGGGAGCCCCTCTTTAATATTTTGTTTATTCCGTTTTAGTGGGTATTTGTTGTTATAGCGGCAACAGATCATGTTTGAAAATTTAATGTTTAGCTATCGCGGTTCATGAGATACAGCCTGGTGACAGACCGACGGACAGCGGAATCTTAATAATAGGGTCCCGTTTTTACCCCTTTTATACATACCCCTTGAGTATGTATAACCCTGAAAAAAGTAGCACTTCATAAGCATTTGCTTAATAATACCCTTTTTTTTTGGCAAATGCGCTAGCGACTATTACGGGATCCCCTTCTTTTATAGAAAAACAATTCACCGAATGCTTCATTTCATAGAATTTTCTTTTTATAGATAAATTTTTCGTCGTCATTAATTTTTCAGAAATCTTTAAAATGTCAAACCCATAGATTACGTAAGGTTAGGTTAGGTTACATTCCAAAATATGACATGATTTCAGAAAAAATGCTTTCGATGAAATTAAATCTCTATGAAATGAAAATTCGATGAAACGTTTGTCTATAAAACAAGGGTGTCTATAAACCGACTATTACATGTCGCTACAAAAAGTTCAAAAAATTGGGCAAGTGCGAGTCTGACTCGCGCATGAAGGGTTCCGCACCATAATCTGTAACAAGTTTGTTGTATGGGAGCCCCCCTTAAATATTTATTTTATTTTATTTTTAGTATTTTTTGTTATAGCGGCAATAGAAATACATCATCTGTGAAAATTTCAACTGTCTAGCTATCACCGTTCTTGAGATACAGCCTGGTGACAGACGGACGGACGGACGGACAGCGAAGTCTCAGTAATAGGGTCCCGTTTTTACCCTTTGGTTACGGAACCCTAAAAAGCATTCGCCCTTAAAACAAATGACATACCTACGTCCGGAGCGCGACAGCGCAAGTTTTAATAACATCTGTCTCGTTTCTCGCCAAGTTCGTTTTAATTCCCAACTTTTATGATGTGAACGCAATGTGAAAACTTGGCCCGTGATTACGAAGCCGCATATTCACGGGTCATTTGCCGGCTTCGGGGGCGGCCGCCCGGGAAATTCGCCTGATGTTGTTTACGGTGAGAATGCGAGATGGCTTCTCCCTTATCTAAGTCGGTTGAATCGAATTACCTATATTTGATTTATGAGCAAGTTCGGACAAATTATCGTAATAGAAACAATGGAACCCTTACAAACTTTTGGGTAATGTTGGGTTGTTTGAGAAAGAGAAGGATGAGCGGTTGTTCAAATAAAGTGTATACCGGGTGGAATTTTTCTATGGGCCCTGGAGGGGAACTACCTTAAATCCTTTAGTTAGCTCATTTTACTGAAAGGAAACATTCCTTTATTTTTAAAAAGAAACAAAACTGCATTCAATATATTTTCCAAAATTTGCTAGCCTCAACCGGGAATCGAACCAACTAAAAATTAAAAAAATAAAGCCTCGATATTTTATTTCACGAATCAGTAGGATTATTGTTCAGGATAAAATTTATCCAGTAAACTTAGCCCTACACTCATCTGTTGTACGAGATTCCATGAAATTTAATACTTATTACAAGTTTTTTCCCGGTTGAGGCTAGCAAATTTTGAAAAATCTTAGAATGCAGTTTTGTTTCTTTTTAAAAATAAAGGAATGTTTCCTTTCAGTAAAATGAGCTAACTAAAGGATTTAAGGTTAGTTCCCCTCCAGGGCCCATAGAAAAATTCCACCCTGTATATTAAAATTTTTTTTGCTTGGAAAATAGATAGTGTAAAAAACAATATTCTGAAAAAATTACTGCCCGCTTCTACTACTTAGGTAATGGCTCAGCGACCCAAAGCGAGTCGTAGCCTCCGACACGAGTTTGCGCCACTTGTCCTACGCCGGAAGAAAATCTCACTTCCTGAATCCTGGCCGTCTAGCACAACTACGCTTCGCGACTCTAGTCACGCGACAAAGCATCGCCCGTCACTGTCTCACAGTACTGCGATGAAAGAGATAGGTAATATTTCTCGCGCGAGAGAGTCGTAAGCCACAGTTGTGCTAGAGGAGCTGGCCAAGGCAAGACGAAAAAGTTTAGACAAACCACGGGCGGTAATTGGTGAAGTCACCTGCAATAACACCACAGACACCTGCGATCTGGGACATTCATGAGGTCACCGCCCTAGGCTAGGTATGTAATATGTACTATTTAGTCACTAAAATAGTGACAAATCATAATTATAATGGGAACCATGCCGCAGGCAGACTTGCTGGACGGGGTATTCTTTTTATAGAAAATGTATATATTTTATTTTTATTTCTTCTAATTAGCTTTAAACCATTTGTACATATAATTATCGGGTCTCCCTCGCGATCCCTAACATCGTTTGTCCTAAAATCACTTGCCCGAACTGTTTTGTCCTAATGGGCTAATGCCCTAACGATCAATTGCCATAACAATCATTTTCCATAACGTAATGGTTGTATTGGTTGTCCTAAAACTCATTTGTCCGAAACATCAATATCCCTAACTATCAATATCCCTAATATTTTTTGCCATATTCCTCGAAATCCCTAAAATTTATTTTCGTTTTTTAAAGTCCCCGCCCCTTTTGCAACCACCGAACTGCTACCAGTAAAGTAGTTTAATGGGTTAGGTTAGGTTAGAACTGCGTCCACAACAGAGCCCGAGCCTAGCGAATAAAACCAAAATTAGGGCATATGAGTGTTAGGAGAAATGATAATTATGACAAATGACATTAGGATAAATTATCAATATGGCAAGTGACATTAGGAAATAAGATATTAGGGAAATCAATATTAGGGCATATGAGTGTTAGGACAAGTGATCATTATGACATAAAACGTTAGGGAATGCAAAAATAGGTTAAAAAACGTTAGGGATTCAGATATAGATCCATAATTATCCTTTCTTTTATATTTATCTATACCTAGTTTTTAGTATTGTTTGTGTTTATTTTAAAATAAACTATTACCTTACTGAACAAGTTAGTATTTAAACACTGACATGTCTAATATTTGAGTTCCTTCGATTCCTCATTGGATGTCGTCATCTGAGATCTTTACACAAAAATTTTATTTTATTTATTTATTCAAGTTAGTTACACAGCATTACAGTAATTAAACTAAGACACTGTGAACTACAAAATTATATTATTTAATAAATCTAGTTTGATTTAGGCGACGTAACAGCGTGGCTCCGTTGCGTCGTCTGATTTAGCGTAGGATTCGGCAGATTGCCCCGGAACTGCCGAAACACAACACCCTTTGGCCAAAAGACTGCACTTGCGGATGAGATTTATGGGACAAACTTGAAAGTACATGTCTGAGAAACTATTGTATCGCTTTGTAAGTAAGCATACATGTTTGACCAATCTTACGGCACGTCAAATTCAAACATCCATCCCTTTATACGCATTTTGTAACTAAATCACGCGTAAATTGTACCCCATCGATTATTTCATCTACAACCTCTAATCTGCTACTGTATTCCAAGAAGGTCGTAACGACGTGAAGTATAGATGATATATTCGTCTTTTTACAAGCAAAGCTGTAATTCATCCATCAAAATGTTTCGTCCCAGCGCTCCCTAAGTATACCACAGCGATTCTACGAATTCCGGTTTTTCCCGCGCTATATTTTCCCATTGTTACCGCAATCGGACACGACCCTACATGTCGGCCATTTTATTTTCCGCGCTCATATATTTTATGCTCGTAAAAGCGGTCATTTTTTGCGATTGTCCCATTTTCAGAGGGCTTTTGGCGTGCTTTGTATGCATAGTTGTGCTCTACTGTGTGAAGGTTGGCGTTTGCGTTTTGACCACTTACAAAATTTGTGATTTTATGTTTAGTAGGTACTAAAGAAGGCAGCGAGAATAAGTGTGAGCGAGAATCCATTCCGGAGACAAATTTTCAAAAATTCTTTTCTTAAGATCAGAAAGTACCTAAGGTGCAAAATTTAAACAGAAATATGGCCAAATATCAGTAGGCCTTATTAGCTGTTACCTGTTAATGATTAAGGGCCGATTAATTACGCTCGTCAAATGGTCGACGTAGACAGTGTAATAAATTTATCATTCACCACAGAATGCGATAAAAGTAAACTTACAGCTGTGCAGTCTGTTGATGTTAATGTTTTTCTTAAATAGCTTTTTATCCAAAGGTAAGACCATCTCGCTCAAATTTAGTGGCGCATAATATCAGCGACCTTATCTTAATTTCCATCACGTCCTAAACTCAGTCCGGTTTCACGAGCCTGGCTTTTAGGGCCTTATCACATTTGCTATTTGCGCGCGATTTTCGTATGAAAGCGATCACGCAGCGAGTTCGCCGCGACCGATATTTGTATGCAAAATTCGCTCGCGACTCGCTAGTGTAATAAAGCCCTTAAACCGTGCAGTGAAATGAAGTGATTTATCATGCTCAACGTGTACGCAAAATGTGGCCAATTACACACGGGATTATTCACGGGTCAATACCGGCTAAATGGTAAATATGCGGTGATAGCTAGTTAAAATTACCATATTAATGAAATGTCGCGTTCAGCGGTGCTCGGACACGGAATATCATTATTTACTTATACGTGCATTATTTATTATCAAAGTATACGACATATAATCGTATTGGCAAATGTTATGTAGAAAAAAAATAACATAAAAAAAAAACTTTATATCTCCTGATTGCTTCATACCACCAAAAAATGTTCACTTTAGTACATAGGACTCCCTCAACTATGATCGGCCGCCCGTATCTAGCGGATTTCGGTATCCCACTTATTGTAAAGTTTGTGAGTGTGTTTGTAAATTTGTTACTTCTTCACGCTCAAACGGATGGATCAATTTTGGTAGCTTACACCCTGGATATAGATAACACATGGGCTACTTTTCATCCCGAAAAAATTTTCCGACGAAAAAAGAAACATGAAACATTTCAGGATGTCTGGCCATACGGCGATACTTATCGCAGCTAGTATAATTTATGAATAAATAAATAAATGTCTTAACACAAATTCCTCCAAACGCATATAACTCCGTTCTCCGTTACGCCGTCGGTAAAAATAACAAGCTGATGTCATTCATACCGCCTATCTCGGAAAGGCGCTTACTTCTCTCTAAGCCCGTCTTAGACGTTTTTCAGCGAAACAACGTCTTAGCCTTTACGTCGCCGAGCCAAGATTTAAATCTGCACAAATAACGTTTCAGCAACCGCAGAGTTACGTTTGAAAAACGGCTTATTAGGTGTCTTTGAAGATTTCTTATTTGCGAGATAACAAGCAGGTAGAGGCTTCTCCGTCTAAGTTTATTCGGTGGACGGTGAAAGTTAATTTATGTAGACAGTTATTATTATGTATAATTTCGGATATATTATAATAGTGGCTCTGTGAGCAGGTAGATCTCGTGAAAATTTTCCGTGATGGCTAAAATATGTATTTTTTACGTATTTAGCCTCCATATTTTAGGTAATTTGTTTGTTTTTTAATAACTGAATCGACAATAAGGTTCAAGTAGGTTCAATAATTGATATGGACATTTAGGGCCTTATTACACTTGCGATTTGCGAGCGAATTTTGTATGAAGGCGATAATGCAGCGAGTTTGCCGCGACGCTTACCCGTATAGATTCGATTATTGAACCTACTCACAAAATTTCACGAGAAGAGAAATGCAATTTGTACACGAGAACAGTCGAAAATGTGGAGATACAGAATTTGGACATATCTACAAGCTGATACAGAGCTTGCTCGCTCGGTCAATGTAGTACACCGAAATGCTAGAACCAGACTAACAGCAAAAGCAATATCGATTTATAGGTAAGTTATAACGCCATAAACGAAACTCTTTCGTAATACTTTTCAACAGCGAAGCGATAAAACTTTATCTCGTCAGCTCTCAAACAGATTACCAACTCGTTGTGCGATATACAAGTCCTGCCACCGTCGTCGTATATCAAAACGCAACAAGAACGTATGAAGCTCAAATGCTTTTAAGTCCTTATTCATTTGAGCGGGCACGCTGTCGTACAAAACTTTATTATTGGAGAATCCATCTTGTCAATTGACGCGTATACGGCGTCGGGCATTCACCCCGGGCTATTTTCACAAACAAGGAATTGGAAAAGTTTCGCGTCTCTAAGGAGTCCCTTTTTAACCCCCGACGAAAAAAAGAGGGGTGTTATAAGTTTAACATGTGTATCTGTGTATCTGTGTATCTGTGTATCTGTGTATCTGTGTATCTGTGTATCTGTGTATCTGTGTGTCTGTCTGTGGCATCGTAGCGCCCAAGCGGATGGACCAATTTAAGTGCGGTTTTTTTTAATCGAAAGACTTTTCCGTCGAGATGGTTCTTAGCTATGTTTGGTGGAAGTAGGACCAGTAGTTTCCAAGATATTCAGCTTTAATTGGAACAAGTGACAAGATCTCAGCCAATATTGAAGCCAAGGATTCCAAATTTTGGTTAAATGTTAAGTATTATTAGCATTTTCTATATCACTCACTAAATGAGGATCTCATGATGACCAGGTAGTTGTTAATGGATCTCAGCCAATATTGAAGCCAAGGATTCCAAATTTTGGTTAAATGTTAAGTATTATTAGCATTTTCTATATCACTTACTAAATTAGGGTCTCATGATGATCAGCTAGTTGTTAATGGATCTCAGCCAATATTGAAGCTAAGGATTCCAAATTTTGGTTAAATGTTAAGTATTATTAGCATTTTCTATATCACTTACTAAATTAAGGTCTCATGATGACCAGGTAGTTGTTAATGGATCTCAGCCAATATTGAAGCCAAGGATTCCAAATTTTGGTTAAATGTTAAGTATTATTAGCATTTTCTATATCACTTACTAAATTAAGGTCTCATGATGATCAGCTAGTTGTTAATGGATCTCAGCCAATATTGAAGCCAAGGATTTCAAATTTTGTTTAAATGTTAAGTATTATTAGCATTTTCTATATCACTTACTAAATTAAGGTCTCATGATGACCAGGTATAGTTGTTAATGGATCTCAGCCAATATTGAGGCGAATAATTCCAAACGCTGGATAAATGTTGTTTTATTAGCATTTTCCTTATCACTCACTAAGTGAAGATCTCATGATAATCATCTAGCAGGGCTGGACTAAGCGGGCCAGGGCCCCTAGGCACTTGGCATTTAGGGCCCCCTCCCCTATAAGGAGAACATTATTATGGTACAAGTCCTGCGTCTGGGACTGGGTCCCTAAGACTAGCTGGGCCCCTAGGCCCGGGCCTTGTGGGCCTAGGGGTAAATACGGCCCTGCCATCTAGTTGTGAAAGGATCTAAGCCAAGAATTTCAAATGTTGGTTAAATGTTAAGTTTTATTAGCGTAATCAACAATTTAATAAAATTTTGACAGTACAATAATTTGGTACCATGCAGCTGAAGATGGCCGTAGGAACTCCTTAACAGCACAGAATAAACCCATGGTGTTTGAGCTCGTCTGATTGTTCTTGATGAGCAAGTAACGTTTGTGTAAGAAAGTACAGTCGATATTAAACCGAGTCCCAGTAAAACTTTTTTAATTTCCGTCACAATGTTGGGTCACTGTTCTTAGTTTTTCAATTCTGCTAGAGCTGAATTGTCATTAGGACTATTGAACAGGTTCCTTTGATCGAGGTCACAAATAGCAACACCTTGCAAGATTTTAACGCGACTAAAGGACACGTAAGCTTTAGCAAAAGTACTCGCCTAAGTGAATAACAGCTTTTTAGGATTCTGTAGTCAACAAGGAACCCTTATAGTTTCACCATGTCCGTCCGTCTATCTACGGCTAAGCAGAGACATAGTGGTAGAATAAATTTTTAAAAACTATATTTTTGTGTAGGTACCTTACCTACACGTAAAAAAGTGGGGATGTAATATTTTTTAACGGTTTATCCCATGGTGTGGATTATCGATGATTAGGTCTTTCAAAACTAAGTCAAGTTACCTAGCACCAACTGCAATTTTTATGGATCTAAGTAAGCCACCCGTACTATTTGGATCCTGTAGAATGGAAACCTGGTTCTGTTTTAGGCCATAAGTAGCAGGTTCTTTCAACTCATCCAGTGCATTTAAAGTATGTATTTTGATTGTCTTGGCTAATAACTTTGTTAACGATTTTTTCCCAGAATGTTGCTAAAGGCTAATTTCAATTTTAGAGAAGACGGCTTTCGTTACCACTGGCTTGGGATCCTGTTGTCTTACACATAGTCAAGGATCAAGCTCGAGGAAAGACTGGAAACTATGGACCATAAACGGTGTAAAACCAAAAAAGTGTTAAATGTAGAAAATTCCGGGAAAAAACTTCTGTTTGTTTAAAAAATATGAAATAAAAATAAAATTAAAAATTTAAAAAACCCCCGACATGACAACCTGTAAAAAGAAAGAAATAAAATCTACGAAATGTGCCTTTACAATGAACAGTAGAAAAAGAATCCAAGCTTCGTTGCGTCGGGGGACCGCTAAGTAAATGAAATGCAATGTACTTAAAATCGTAAAGTGGGAAGCCCCAAATAAAATGCATACTTACAATTTTGCGTTGAAAAATATAGTTCATTTCACTTTGGTTAGGTACTTAGCGGTCCCCCGAACGCAACGACGCTTGGATTCTTTTTCTACTGTTCATTGTAAAGGCACATTTCGTAGATTTTATTTCTTTCTTTTTACAGGTTGTCATGTCGGGGGTTTTTTAAATTTTTAATTTTGAAAGATGCTTTTGTGAATTAAGATTGGACTGCGAGCGTGGGCACTCCCTGAAGGATGTCGGGAGTTTGCAATATCTTTAAGTAACATCGCTACTTCTAATGTTATTTGATGACCACATTTCCATAATTTATCTAGCGACAATGTATAAAAATGTTCTTTTTAATTTTATCTAACGTCACGCGTTCTTTAGGCTGATTGTAATTTTGGAAACCTGCTAGAAAATCATATTATATTGATCAAATAACCAGTTATACCCGATTTTAAAGTGACAAATAACCGGTTTTGCGTTCCCCAAATTGTCTAATTACGGTATATGGGGTAGGTACACCACTTACGTTGCGTCGATAGTTCAATCTTATTTTGTTTACCTGTAAAAGAACAAAAACAAATATTAATATCACAAACATATATATTAAAATAGGTAGGCGTTACTTAAGTCATTGGTGCTATTGTTAGGTAGCAAAAATAATTTTTTGACAAAAAATAACCGACGAAATTACCTATGTTGTATGAAAAACTAGAAAGTAAACTTTTTCGAACAAAAAAAATACTATCCCAATCAGTTCAGCTGTTTTAGCGTAAGCGGTAATAATAAAAAGAAGAACCAACCCGATCACAGACTAACTGAGATCCAGAAGGGCTACTCCGATGTTCCCGCTTACCCAAATGTACTTTGACAGGAGATCGAGCGGGACGGCACTACGACGGTTGAATTTTGAACATCGGAGAAATCCTTCTGCTCAGTTTGTAGACGCCGTTAAAAACATCAAAATCAACACTAGTAACATTTGTCGATCAATATTCGATAGTCGGTGTAAGGGAGATTTTCCCCTTGAAACATTCGCGGAATTTATTCAGAGAACTTTAATCAAATCAGTGCATCGCCGGAAGATTGACAGCTGTCAGCGGGAGGCCAGATTAAAACCGAGTTTACGTCCAATATTGAATCGGTGCTTTTGGCTTGGTTGGTTATTTTGTTATATACGGGGACCTGTGATTGACTGGAGCCATGCCATTTCACATGGTGTTTGCTTGTCTTACCTATATTCAATTAAATAGATAACTAGATAGATTCTCACTATATGTTAACACCATTAGTACATTACTGCGAACGCCGGGAAGAAGGGCTTGCCGGGTAAGTATTAGGTATAGGTAGACGGATAGTGCTACGAAGCCGGCAAGCTCTTTTCACGGCTAAGGCATGTATAGTGCTTTTCTCAAACATATATGCAATGAAAAAAAATGCACCACTCATAAAAAAAACATAGCTATTTAGCCTGATCATGAAAACAAAAGTTCCCGGCCTAGGCTTTAACTTTTGTATGAAATTCCTTTACAGTTCTCTCGTTGTTTCGCCCGAAACGTGATATTTCGAAGCCTGCTATAATTATAACGCACGTTATGACGATATTTTCATTGCGTGTGTGAGAAAAAATCCTTACTAGCGAATTAAACGGATTCAGTGGATACTGACAAATTTGTGTAGGCACACACAAGGAATTAGAAATCAGATGCTCCTTCTTTTCAAAAGTCGTTTAATAATGGAAAATCTTTTCACAAATTCCATCGGTTAACAACAGCGTTTTTGCTCGTTTCTCAGACAGCTTGTCTGCAGTTTGATTTAAACCGCGCTCAGCCACCCCGCAACACGAAGGCTCTATTAAATTGTATGAAATATGAGAACAAATAAATATGAGTTGTGGAGAAAATTGGAGGGCGCTTTACTTACGGGGTTTCTCGTTACATGGTAACGCCCTCGAGAGGTTTGTATAAAGAATGTTAGGTATGTGTTTATTGGAATAAACATTTTTTTTTCTTCTTCTTCTTCTAAATATTTGATTAAAACTTAGTTTAAGCTATTTTGGCCGGTCTAATTCTATGAGCAATACCGAATATGATTCAAAGTTACAAGACTCTTTGTATTTTAAGTATTGGTGGAATCTATAATGACCAAGTACAAATTTTCTGATACTCACGACATGATGAACCTAAACAAGATATACCATTAACCCCTCGTATGCGGCAACCAATTCAGAATTTGACACTCCGGTGCGGCCGCGTTACGCCATTGTATGCTGCCCACTTCAAATTTTAGAACGTATCCGTGCTTAGGCAGTCCATGACAATAAATACTTTTTCATTTTCATTTTTCATTTTCATGACCTGGCACGGATACGTGTCTAAGCATACGAGGGCTTAATACCATTATGTAAGGCATTGTCTAAAGAAAACGTTTAGTCCGCGACGAAAAAAGAGGGGTGTTGGTTTAACATGTGTATATTTGTGTGTCTGTGTGTGGCATCGTATTACCTCCCAAACGGATGGACCGATTTGAGTGCGTTTTTATAAATGGAAAGATTAGTCCGTCGAGATTGTTCTTAGCTTTGTTTGGTGGATATAGGAACAGTAGTTTCCAAGATATTCAGTTTTGCCATTATTCCAGCTAAGTTTTCCAAATTTTGTAGTTATGTTCAGTTTTAGTAGCATATACTTAGTTATTATATCATTCATTGAATGAGGGCCATGATAACCGGCTACTTGTGTCAGTGGTGTTTTAAATTGTTAATTTAAGTTATTCTACAATCTGTATGACGCAAAGACTAGTGTTGTGTACCGCTCGGTGTGAGAGGCGGCCATGAACCTCGTGCCTATATACTATGTGGCCGTCACACGCAGTCCCACGCTCGAGCAGCCTCGGCCCAATCTCATCATTGATACATTTGACGCAATGACTCGCGTTGTGTACCGCTCGGTGTGAGAGGCGCCCTTGAGCCTCGTTCCTATTATGTGGCCGTCACACGCAGCCCCACGCTCGAGCAGCCTCGGCACAATCTCATCATTGATACGACATTGACATTGACGACACGGTTGGCGCAGTTTGCAGACCCCTGCCTACTGAGCCGGCGGTCCCGGGTTCGAATCCCGGCCGAGGCAAATATTTGTGTGATGAACTCGAATATTTGTTCTTGGGTCATGGATGTTATCTATATATGTATTTATATATTATGTATATCGTCGTCTAGTAACCATAGTACAAGCTTTGCTTAGTTTGGGACTAGGTCGATTTGTGTATGATTGTCCCATGATATTTATTTATTTATTTATTTATTTATTGATACATTTGACGCAATGACTCGCGTTGTGTACCGCTCGGTGTGAGTGGCGCCCTTGAGTCTCGTTCCTATTATGTGGCCGTCACACGCAGCCCCACGCTCGAGCAGCCTCGGCGCAATCTCATCATTGATACATTTGACGCAATGACTCGCGTTGTGTACCGCTCGGTGTGAGTGGTGCCCTTGAGCCTCGTTCCTATTATGTGGCCGTCACACGCAGCCCCACGCTCGAGCAGCCTCGGCGCAATCTCATCATTGATACATTTGACGCAATGACTCGCGTTGTGTACCGCTCGGTGTGAGAGGCGCCCTTGAGCCTCGTTCCTATTATGTGGCCGTCACACGCAGTCCCACGCTCGAGCAGGTTCGGCGCAATCTCATCATTGATACATTTGACGCAATGACTCGCGTTGTGTACCGCCCGGTGTGAGTGGCACCCTTGAGTCTCATTCCTATTATGTGGCCGTCACACGCAGCCCGCCCCCCGCTCGAGCAGAATCGGCGCAATCTCATCATTGATACATTTGACGCAATGACTCGCGTTGTGTACCGCCCGGTGTAAGTGGCGCCCTTGAGCCTCGTTCCTATTATGTGGCCGTCACACGCAGCCCCACGCTCGAGCAGCTTCGGCACAATCTCATCATTGATACATTTGACGCAATGACTCGCGTTGTGTACCGCTCGGTGTGAGTGGCGCCCTTGAGTCTCGTTCCTATTATGTGGCCGTCACACGCAGCCTCACGCTCGAGCAGCCTCGGCCCAATCTCATCATTGATACATTTGACGCAATGACTCGTGTTGTGTACCGCTCGGTGTGAGTGGCGCCCTTGAGTCTCGTTCCTATTATGTGGCCGTCACACGCAGGCCGCCCCACGCTCGAGCAGGTTCGGCCCAATCTCATCATTGATACATTTGACGAAATATGCTGGAAAATTAGGTAATACACGACATATGCGAGAATAACCAATTTATCTGTAATATTATTTACTTTATTTATTATGAGCCGCTCTTTTGGCTTTTGCTTGTACAGTCGCCATCAGTATCGTAGCATGTAAGGTATAAATATCTGAACACGACTCTTATTGACTGGGCGTTACAGTACATGTTCACATATTTATGAACGCCTTATATGCTGCGATATATCTGATGGCGACTGTAAGTAAAGAAAAGTGATACGCGTACCTTTTTAGCCAACTTGAAAATCGGAGGTTTTCAGTTTGACCTGTATGTATGTATGTATGTTTGTCCGCGACTATCTCGCGTTTGGCTGAACCGATTTTGATGCGATTTTTCCTTCCATGGGTTTTTCAGAAAAGTATTTGTTACACTTGGGAGAAGGTTTTTGTATTTTAACCGACTTCATTTCTTTATTGTCATTGTGACAAGAGCGAAAAAGATACGTCTTTCAATTTCCTTGACTGTAAATGTATATTACTCGTATTGTATGGTTTTACTTTTTCATGTAGTAGGTAGGTTTTTTTTTTTTTTTTTTTTTTTTTTTTTATGTCATAGGGGGCAAACGAGCAAACGTATCGCCTGATGGAAAGCGATTACCGTCGCCCATAAACGACTGCAACACCAGAGGAGTCACAAGTGCTTGCCTACCCGGAGGACGAAGATGGAATGCCTCTATGCTAGTAATTTCACCGGCTATCTTACCCCCACACCGGAACACAACAATGCGAACATTGCTGTTTGGCGGTGGGTTCTTGATTTGTCTATGATATATATTTGTATATTTCACAACACTATTACTAGCAATACGTCCAATTGCTCGCTGCTTTCGTTCATGCCAAGGGGCGTGGCCAAGGAACAAAGTTGTTATGTCTGTGAACGCATAATATGCAGTGCATGCATTAATCAATATTATGACTCGTTATTTTGATTGTTACGATCAAAATAGAGTAGGTACAGTAGGTAGAGTAGTCATCTAAAGTAGCCGACAATTTTAGTTTACAATTTGACATACGCCAGTAGAATAGTCTTAGTGTAGGTCCTGGAGTAGCCCGGATGAGCAAGATGTCAATGTCAATTTGAGACCTAACTACGCATTTCAGAAGGGTTACCGATATTCGAATTCGATAATCGTATAGTGCCGTCCGTCTCTATCTCCTGTCAAAGTATATTTGGGTAAGTGTGACGGCACTTATACTGTACGACGCTCGAATTTTGATTTAAATGACTCCTCTGGCGCTGAATGATAGTTAGGGCTATCCAACCCTGATACAGTTACAGTCATGTCTTCAAAAAATAAATTTAAAAAAAGCATCGGAGTAGCCCTTCAGTTTCTTTAACCGTAGCTTCTCATTAATTTCGTTCAAACACAGTCGCTACAGTAACCTAATTAAGCTGAGGTCGGTCATGGCATTTTGAGATGTTTGACAGTTTTATTGGAATTGACAGTTTGACGTCCCCCTGCCTCACTCGGCCATTAGGGTGACGCCGCAAAACGACTTGCAGGGTATTTAACCCCCGACGAAAAAGAGGGGTGTTATAAGTTTAACATGTGTACCTGTGTGTCTGTCTATGGCATCGTAGCTCCCAAACGGATGGCCCAATTTGAGTGCGTTTTTTGTCCGTCGAGATGGTTAGCTCTTAGTTTTTTGGTGGAAATAGGAAATTTGTAGTTAATTTTAGTAGCATTTTCTATATCACTCATTGGATGGAGGATGATGACTAGCTTCTTGTGTCGGCAGTATTTCAAATTTTTAAATTTAGCTTATTTTCTTTTAAGTTTAATATGGAGAAATAATTTTGTTACTGTGTTGTTATTGACACCTACTTTTATATAAAAAAGACGAGTTTAAAAGGTTTCTTGAAGCGTTCCTTTCCTTTAACTGTCATGTTTTTCTAAATGCATGTATGGATTCAGGCTTTTAAAAGTGCAGCATTAATTTCCTAACTTAACTTTAACTTTATTTTCAGTATATTTTGGGAGAATATTTACAATTTCGAATTGAATAAACTGTTTTTGCGGAAATTATGTTTTTATGAACCTATTTTCCACTATAAAGGAGCATATTCCAAGACAGCAGAAAACTAAGAAAAAATAAAAAGATTTAATTTACTAAGTCCTTGCAGCGAATATTTATATTTCACCTTTTCCTTGAATACATTTTAAAAGCATAATTCCGCTAAGTATGACAAACGGCTTACCTACAACTTGGAAAATTAATGTGGGTTTTATTTTCTAAACCGTGTCACGCTTCGTAAGTAGGTGTAAATGTACAAAAAATTGCGTTTATCACTCCTGTGTTCTGTAACCAGATCCCTTTCCGGATGGACGGCTTGGTTTCCTTGCTAATATCTGCCATCCTCGAGGTTGATTTTGGCCGACCGACTCAACGAATTCAACTCTTTATTTTTTTAGCGCAGTATCTGCCCGTTATAAAATATGATTTGTGACCACACTCGTCAAAATCAAACTTACTTGTATCATTTGCACGTTTCTTATATTAAGCACGATACCATGTTTATACACGTTTACCCCTATTTATTAAAAGTACCTACATCTTGCTTTTTTATTGTTATTATTACT
Organism: Apotomis betuletana; assembly: GCA_932273695.1. Lineage (NCBI taxonomy): Eukaryota > Metazoa > Arthropoda > Insecta > Lepidoptera > Tortricidae > Apotomis > Apotomis betuletana. Next base: position 23,971,224 of record OW026307.1, read on the forward strand.
GATTTTATTCTTAATTCTGTTTTAGTATTACTGTTTTTTTTCTTTGTTTAATTATATTTCTTTGTGTTTCTGTGTATACCGTGCAAATGTTTTGTTGCTGTACAGTCGCCATCAGATATATCGTAGCATGTTAAGGTATTCATAAATATCTGAACACGACTCTTATTGACTGGGCGTTACAGTACATGTTCACATATTTATAAACGCCTTATATGCTGCGATATATCTAATGGCGACTGTACTGTTTATACGCATGTTATTATTGAACAAATAAATTAATTAATTATCAAACGAATGAGTACCAATGAGAACCATTAAGGCTGCCTGAAAACTGGATCAGAGCGGAGATGTGTAATATGTAGGTACCAATCACATTCATCAGATTTAAATGTACTTCTTACAGGCTTCACAAAGACGCAACCTGATTGGTTCATTTTCTCCGCTCCGTTTACAGTGGAGAGTCAGCCTAAGGGTGCGTTCCCACTGGCACGGAGCTTGGCGATGGAGTAGATCGGTCACACTGGTCAAAGTAATCACGGCGCCTTGATTACTGTAAGATTTCATGTCAGTGAACCATGGGCCTAATGTCTCAATTACAAGCACTACAATACAACGTCGTAGTTGTTGATTCCCTAACGATTAATTAGTAGATAGTTAACAATAATCTCATTAAAACTTTCGTGAGACATTTATTGTATTAAGAGTAGCAGTCCCTGATGAAGAGCTATATACTAGTTTGAAACATGTCGGACCGTTCCTGACAATTCTCGTTAGTGTATACCGCTTAACCCCTTCGTATGTAATTTCAAAAATTTGGCAATGAAATTGAAGATCAGTGATACCAAATGGCGTATTTGGTATGTTTACATAGGCTTTAAATACGTTCCACTGATCAATGCTTCAACATACCAAGGGTTAATACAATAATTAGTACATAGTTATTAAGTGTACATCACTATAGCTAAAAGAGTAACGTCGTGTTACACAAGCTAAGTAGGTAACTGAACCTTTTTTCACATTTTCCGACGAACTGTTTCAATACGTTTAATTAAAATGAACGTTAATGAGCATTTATGTAACTGTAAACGTTAATTATAAGGAAATTATAGTGCCTGTATAACTACAAACTTGTTTATTTCCAACCCAATCCTCAACAAATACGAACTTATTAAACAAACAGCGACATACAATTACTTATGTATAACCGAATGTCTCCATAAACGAACCCTTTTCGGATATTCGAATTGAGTTTCCTTTGTGTACCCATCCATTATTCCACAAATAGGCCACTTGCTTTCGTAATAACCTACGCGGGATGGTTTTGACAGGCTATCTCCATACACTTGAATATAGTAAGGCTTGTCTCTGTAGAGAATTCTCGTAACTTGTGACCTTCTGCGGAAGGTTTTACATACGGCGGCTTGGGGGGCGCTCATTTTTTTATCTTAGACAAAGTGTCATGTTCCAGGTTCAGTAAAAACGCCTGGCGTTGATATACCTATTTGCGTATAGAAAGGTAAACTTGATATATGTGTATTTTGGGTGTATTATACGTAGAACTACATTGTTCGAAGTAGCCACTACGCTTCTTTCATCGCCCATGTTAGAAACGTATCTTTCTAGCATATTTAGCGGGATAAAACATCATAAAATTGTAAGTTAGTAAGTTTATCAATTGGCTGATCAGCGAAGAGAAAGAAACCCAAACATCAAACTCGCGTGGCATGTGAGAATAAACCATATTAAATTTTAGTAGAATATTGATTCAGCGCAAGAAATCACATATATATATTTACAAAATTACACTTCATCGCCTAGTTTGTAATATGTTCATATGCCACCCGCCCATACCTCTCCCAACGGACGTCGGACCCCAACATTTTGGCAGGACTCGCAGATCTTCATTTCTAGTGCCAAGATAAAGTTATAAAACAAAGTTTTCTTGATATACTTACCTATTTTGCCGCAAAACTGCCATACATATTTGGTCATATTTCACCTGAGTACGTACTGTATAAACTAGTCTGGTCCATATAGGCTACATGTACAATTAATAATTTCAGAGTTAAAACTAATGATTTTATGACAAACAATAGGTACGTTATAACAATAAATGGCTCCCAGTCTAGTCATTAAGTTTCCGAACCTGAACAAAATGGCGCCAGGCGTGAAACGCCAGCGCGAGCGAGGCGTAAAATAATGCCTCACTGACTCTCCTGACAATATGGCGTCCAGGCCGTGACCGTTTACTGTTTGACCGGTACTTTACCGGAATATTGTGCCGAATAGTTCCTACCTACCAAAACATAGCTTGATTAAAAATGATTTCTCGAGCGTGTGATGTGAGGACTGATGACACAAATGAACATGATATGGAGCGTGAAAACGGTTGAGAATCAAATGTAATTGTACACTGTAGTTTTCAGAAAAAAATGTCGTAGAAATAGTAAATTACTGCAGACGCCGGGAAAGAAGGGCTTGCCGGGTGAGTAGGTATTGATGATATAGTAAGATACGAAGCCGGCAAGCCCTTTTCACTTCTAAGGCATGTATAGTGCTTTTCTCAAAAATATGCAATTAAATAAAAAAATACACGACTCTAAAAAATAATTTAGATGTTTAGCCTGTTCATGAACACCGACGCCATGTTTAAAAAAATACTTCCCGGCCTAGGCCTTCAATTTTGTATGAAATTCCTTTACAATTCTCTCGAGTTGTTCCGAACGAAATGTGATACTTCGAAGCCTGTTATTACGCACGTTATGACGATATTTCATTGCATGTTTTAGAAAATATGTTTTACTTACTTCACTCAAAGATCGCTAAAGCTGCATTGAGGTAGAAACCCTAAAAACCCTACGCACAAAATAAATTTGAGTGACCGAGTCGCCTAAAATACCTTCACTGCTTTGGCATTAGGCGAAAGTATACAAAGTTTATGATCAAAAGACTTTTATATCGTTTGATGTCGTCCTTTGTGTCATATCGAATACGCAACATTTTCTTAGAAAATATTGCCTCAACTTTTACTCCAAGAGTGCTACATTAGGTTATATTATACCTACCTTCTTTTGTATATGTATACAGGTTGGAACAAAATGGGGGGATTTCTTAAAAGCATGGTGACACCTAAGTGACGTAAAATCGACTTATAAACATTAGAACCTGTGTTGAAATAAAAAAAAAATATTTAATACATTTCAATATCAGTGTCAACCGTATCGCTGCAACGTTACTTATAGGTAAAATTCAGGAACGTTGTAACCCCAGCATTTCATTACGAAATTCAGACGGATATAACATCATTGTTGAAACATGCTTTTCTATGTAATGTTTGAAAAGATTTATCGCAAAAACGGTTACGAATATCAACATAGTTTATTTGACAAAAGTATTATATTAAGTCTAAAAAAATTATTTTCCTCCCTCGTTCTGTTCCACCCTGTATTTGTATATGTATGTATGTATATAATGACTGTCTGCCGCAAACTAGCATTACGCCGGGAGAGTCTTCACCTTAATGCGTTCAAACTCGCCCCAGACTTACAAATGTCTGGATACGTTCCAAGTTTGCGGGAGCTTTTCGCTTTCTTTAGAAAGTTTAATACGTATCCATAATGGATGTAAGCAGGTAAATAGGTGAGCTAGCCCGCAAATTCGTTTTCAAGTGACGTGAAAGCCGAGTTTTCCAATACTCTCCTTTTTTCGTGTGTTTGTGTTCTTCGTTCGCGATATCTTTTTCCTTTTTAATATCTTGTTGCATTTAATAACTATAAAGGTACTTATGCTGTAGTATCTGTAGTGTGTAGCGTAATGCACACACACACACACTCATCCCTTGTTACCTATATATTCATGATACCTAGTGTAAGTTATTAGTAATAAATCGCGCCCAGTCGCCCATCCTTACACTGTTTAATGTTATCACTTATTTATTTATGTGCAGCACGTTTAAGTATTTCCAAACACTATGTAGTTGAGCAAGGTAAAGATTGCATAAATAAATACGAAACAGCTACTTAATCAACAGAGCTCATTATATTACGCTCTCCATTTGATTACTCCGCTAATTAATGTCACTTGTTTAGTACCTATTCACGCGCCGTTTTCCCAACCGTGAAATATTGATGCTCACCGTAGCTGTTTTCCTTAGGATCTTGCAGTATATAAATAGGTTAGTACACGTACAGTAAGAGTCCCTGCTGTCGCGGGCTAATGTTCCCTAATGGACCCAATTTGCCGTGTTTTGCCGTCGTTTTGGCTGTTTGAGGGATGTCGCTAGATGTTTCGTTGCGGTGATAGCGTACCCGGTTTAGTCTCATATTGAATGAATGAATGAATGAATAAATGAATGAATGAATGATTGAATGAATGAATAAATGAATGAATGAATGATTGAATGAATGAATTAGAATTAGACCTTAAACACTGTGTTCTAGCAAATAAATGATTTGACTTTGACTTTGACTTTGAATGAATGAATGCATGAATGAATGAATGAATGAATGAAAATTTTATTTGTACCTAAACATACACGAGTATTAGTAATAGTATTGGGCCAACTTCGGTCAACTTCGCGAGTAGTGTAGGCTAGGGAGTGTATTTCTACAGTCCGTGAGTACTCAGAATGAGAATCGGGTTTTAGAAAGAGACTTCGTGTAATGTCGATGAGACACGAATAGTACATTACTGCAGAGGCCGCGAAATAGGGAATTATTGGCCGAGTAGTAATAGATGGCCGAGTGATAACGAGGCCATCTAGAGATACGAGGCCGATAATCCCTGTTCGCGCCGAGGCTTGTATAGTGCTTTTCTCAAATAAATCCAAGGAAATAATACAAATGTTCAACTTATATATTCATATAAAACAATTTCAAATTTAATAAAAAAAAACAAATTTATTTTTAAGCTGTTTGGGTCAATGTTTTTGCCACCAAATGTTAAGATGATTCTATTTATTAAAAAATTACAACACCTTATTAATTAGATATTGTTATATTTTTTAACAATAAACGTGATTCCTTGTTTATTTTATTGAATATCTGATTTAATCGAATTGAATAATCTAGTTAAATATAAGAAATAAAACGTAAATATACATGCACAAACTAAGTTTTTTTTTATTGGCAGTAGGTATGCCATGGATTATCAATAAAAGAAATAAACCCCACTGAAACAAAAGACAATCTCTTTGTTGGCTACGGCCAATAATGTTGTATGAAATTCCTTTATATCGTTCTAATTTGAAATTAGAACGAATCTTCAACAATTGCTATACAAAGACGTATTTCGCGTTCTATTACCACGATCATAAGAACGACATTTCCTTGGATGTTTGAGAAAAGAGATATTGCTGTTCTTTTTCCTAATAAGTGATAAAACTATTTAAAATGCTGAGTAAGTAATATTAAGTTGCTGAAATGCCATTCAAATAGCTTTAGTAGGTACATACAACATTTTTTTTCTAATGCAGATCTATATCGTGATTAGCGTAATATGTTAATAGATATTATTTTATTTTAAGATTTATCAATAAAACAACATAGTTATTGTCGTTAGTGATATATATTTTACAAATATTTACATTACTCTTCTTATTAACTATCAACTTAACCAGAGACACTTGGTTTGAGTCTTGTAAAGGCACAGGTAAGTTCCAATAATGTTTAAATGTTAAATGGAATCTCTTTGTAAGCATAAAACATAAATGTTACTTAAAACTGAATATGATTCAACAGACTGTATGCTTGTACTGTACTTAACTATAGGAAATGAAAGATTGCAATCGCCAAGCAGCCAATGTACCAAAGACGCCATTTTCCCACAATTCTCACCTCCTCGTGTCACTATTGAGACGTCGGTGACGTCGGAAGGTCCCGAGCACTCCATTTCCCGGTGTCCGGGGGACGTGGGCTCGAATAAAAACGAACAGCTCTAAGGAATTGCCGTGACAGCAAAAGGCGGCACTCACATTTTCTCGAAGATCAAATAAATGTTAGGAAATGTTGGATAGGGTTTGGTTCTCTATGGTTTTTATTTGTGCGGGAATTTTGTTGATTGTGTACGTTTATTTATGTGTTAGAGTGAAGAAAGATTTCCGAAGCTACTTATTTATAAGTTTATTTATATATAAACTTATAACAAACGGTGTAGTGTGTATAATATATAGCTCGGACTAATCAAAGAGAAACAAGAATCCAAAAAAAAGAACGCACAAACTTGTGGCCAATTTTGGGTTGCAATGTAAAATATGAATTATATTTATAAACGTAAATAAAGCGAAAAATTTCATAATTAGTGGTTCAGAGTCAGACAGGGTTCGAACCTGCGTTTCCAACGGTTTCGAGCCAACACATTCACAACATAAATTGAGACGATGGTACCGATTATAAAGTTTGAATCTTTACGGTAGATGGCGCTACGATGTCATCCTAAGGCATGCAGAACCAACTGGTTGATAAATTCAATGGCTCTCGCATCAGGTTCAGTGGTCCAATAGGTAGGACACCCGTGTTGGCCCGGAAAGCCGTTGGAAACGCAGGTTCGAACCCTGCCTGAACCATTAATGTTTCAATTTTTCGCTTCATTGTAAACATAAGTATCTTATTAGTTATTAGTATGCGAGCACTGTTTATGTGACATTTTCAACAAATAGGGGGCCCCATTGTCGCTCGTTAATGGAGTCGAAAATTGGTTTCTTGCATCTTTATAATTATAAAATAACCTGTCAAGTCAATGCGTTCTTATGATTGAAAACGCTACATTTGTAGCCTTTTAAATATTAAGGGAGTATTTAGTACAGGTTTTGAGTATCTGCCTTTTGCCCTTTTTGTTATCAATAAATTCCGTCGGTATCCTTGTAAACAAATAAATTATTCAAATATTATTTTCGTCCACCTGACCCTAATAGGCTGTGTCTAATACAGCTGACCTACTTATATTTGCGCAGAATTGGAATGTTTCCAATAATTTAGCAATTTTGGTGGCATCGGGTGAAAGCAGGACTGCATTGTGGACGTTTGTGGTCATATACAGATGCGATGCTGCTAGGCGACATCGTCGATGTAACGTTTACAAAGTACAGTTATGTGTTTACCACATACAAATGTAAACACATTATAAAAACCTAACCTAATACATATACTCACCACACTACCCAAAGGTTGCCTGGAAGAGATCTTTTTTAGCGATAAGACCGCCTGTTGTTTACCGTTATTAATAAATTGTATTTGTTTTGTTTCCTTTTGTAAACTTTTTTTGGTGTGCAATAAAGTATTGTTGTATTGTATTGTTTATATACTCATGCCGGTTTCGGCTACGGTAACTGCTAGGTACCATGCCGGTGTTTAGAGGCTCTGGTGATTAGCCCTATCGTGAGCCATCATATGACTACAATAGCCAATCTTGTACGTGAACGTGCGCCAGCATTAGCGGCACATAAGGACACCGTCAACATAATTGTAATCAATAGTGACAGAGAGAAGATGCTCCTGACGATGCGCGCCGTGTACAGGAGTATCATCTTCTGAATCTGACCCTTGATCCAGCCATCTAGCAAGAGTTTGTTGAGGTGTTTGTCGAGGCTCTTCGCTATGAGACCGGCGTTCGCCGAAACAACTAACTGTTGGGACAATTAACGTCAACATTCAACATGGCGGTCATCTCGTGAGCCAAGTCAAGGTATTTGTTGAGGACATAGGCTCTATTATTATAATTAAGTCCAGAAAGGATGCGACACAGATTCGCATAACGATGGCACTCTCGGGCACAATTAAAATAAGGAATTTGTCGATTACTGAAATTTGCGTATCATGCTATATTCGGTGAGGAAGTCACAACACAACCCATTGTTATGATACTGTGCGATAATTTAAGCTATAATTTTATTTATTTCTTTCTCATTGAGTTATGGAAGTCTATTTTAAGAGCTAGCTTAATTGAGTTATGGAAGTCTATTTTAGTAGCTAATTTTCTAAAATGAAATGAAATAATTTATTCAGTAAATAGGCCACAAGGGCACTTTTAACAAGTCAGATTATGAATCTACCGGCATTTCCCAAGAGGAAACCGCTGTTGAGAAGAAAGCCGAAAGAAACAATTATTTTGTTATCGATACCTATGCTCAACGAGTCGGGCAAAAGCCGTTGTCAACTTTTATTGCATACAGACGAAAACAGCAAGAAGTTTAGTGAGTGAAGTTAAAGTCATATTATCTAGAAGGAAGTTTGGGATCTGTGTGGTTGTCTCGTAGTTTCGACGTCAAAGTAAGACGGGGACAGTCGGAGACAGCATGTTGTTATTTATAAGAAAAATATATTTTATAATAGCATAAGTGGAACTCGAACCTAGGTAAAGATATTCGTAGTTATTTTCGGGCTAGAATACATACTTACAGTAAAAAAATGCTTAACTAGTTTAACTACTTAAGAAATAGCCAAATTCTGCTTGATAATAGCCAAAATTATGCTAATTTTCTGATAGTTATTAGTTTATCCAGTTTTCTGATTTATGTAACTAGCAGCTAACATTTGGACTACTGTTAACTAATATTTTTTATTTAGTGTAAACGAGGTAAATTTAAGAATTTATTTAACACATTCACTGCCAGCAACGCATACATGCGTTCACCTTCATACAAGTTTGTTCCTAGGCCACTCCCCCTGCCAGTGAATTGAATGCGTTAAAAGTGTGACAGATAGATTTGAAATATTATCGGTACACGGTTATAGGATAATTTTTATCTAACTTCGGAGAAGCAACAAACAGAGTTAGGTATGACTTTCTCACCGCAAAGTAGCGGGCGCCATCTATTTGCATAATACTTATGTATATTTCCGCAAACTTTACCGCCGCACCAGCAGAATATTGCTCGGCGAAGCGGCACTAATTAACTCACTAGAATATATTTGCTGTGCAAGCATCATTGGATTGCCGGTAGTCTGCTTGGAAATGAGATATTTATTAAAGCCAGAGGCTAAATATGTTGGAGCCTATATAAACTACATGTTGTATGTCTGGCTGTTTTTGTAGTAACGTAACGTTAGATTTAAATATGACGGTTGCTATGTATTACGATTCATAATCTTCAACCTATCACTGTCCACGGAATAAACTACTCTTATACTATTTGAGTGGTTTTACTCTAACATGGTAGCAGAGCGCTAATATAAGTAAGCGCTAGTGATGTGTTGAGTGTTTCTTTTATCGTGAAAAGTGTGTGCACGAAAATCTCAAATTTCGTAATGGCGACGTCCGTTACAGGGGCGGCTATTGTTCCTGCCATTGAAAAATTAAACGGCATGGGGAACTATGGATCATGGAAATTCGTCATGAAGATGATTTTAATCCATGAGGATCTTTGGGAGTGCGTAGAGACTAAAGACGGTAAGGCCGTTTGTGAAGATAAGAAGAAACAGGAGAAAGCTCTGGCTCGCATTTGTTTGAGCATTAATCCTGCGGCAATCACGCACGTGCGGAATGCGTCTACCGGTTGGGAGGCGTGGAATAGTCTGCAGTCTGCGTATGAGGACCGGGGGTTGTGCAGAAGGCTAGGTCTTATGCGGCAGCTGTTTGGGATGAAACTGCAAGAGTATCCTGACATGCAGACATATCTCGCGAAGGTATGTGATGTCTCACAACAATTAACAGACATCGGAGCTGCGCTGGAGGACGAGTATTTAGCTGTCATAATGCTTAGTGGGCTCACATCTGACTATGACCCACTGATAATGGCGTTAGAGAATTGCAACGTAAAAATGTCGAGCGAGCTGGTAAAACAGAAACTTTTACAAGAGGAACAGCGCCGGACCAACGGAACGGACACGAGCAGTGGTTCCGTTATGGTGGCAAAGCGACACGAAAAGCCTGTCAAATGTTTCCGCTGTAAGAAGCTGGGTCACATTTCCAGGAACTGTCCTACTAAGAATACGGAGTTGAAGAATCCTAGTAAAGGCACGGCGAATATGCTGAGCGCGCTGTCCGCGAATGTACAGTCGAACGCGTGGTACATAGATAGCGGCGCATCATGCCATTTGTGCAACAGAAAGGAAATTCTTCAGGACTTCGTGGTGGATACAAGTTTGGAAGTTACGGTGGCGAACGGCGAAAAAATTCAGAGTGCGGGTCGTGGCAGTACCAAACTGCATGTTCGAGATGGCATAAAAACTCTAAGTGATGTTGTTTTTATTCCGAATCTGTCATGTAATTTAATGTCTGTCAACGTTTTGACATCTAAAGGTTTTCGAGTTATTTTCTGTTCTGAATTTTGTAAAATATATTTTGATAATATTTTAATAGCTATTGCTAAACGTGAGAATGGTTTATATAAATTAGAAACTTTCTCGTCGCGTATATGTAATGTATCTAGTACGTCTGAGTCCGAGTCCGCTGATCAAGTTGTGGCGAATGTGGGGACTGGATGTGTGATATCTCAAGATGTGTGGCATCAGCGTTTGGGTCATCTAAACTCAAGGAGCATGAACCTATTGAAATCAGGTATGGCTAATGGCATTGACTTTGAAAACTCGAATTATAAACAATGTATTTCTTGTATTGAAGGCAAGACTGCGAAGTTGCCTTTCCCGAAGAAGTCGTTCACTCGAGCTACTGAAGTCCTAGGTCTGGTACACAGCGACCTCTGTGGGCCTATGTCGCCAACGTCAATTGGAGGTGCTCGTTATATGTTACTTTTTATAGATGATTTTACGCGGAAAACTTTTTGTTATTTTATTAAAACAAAAGATCAAGTTTTCGATATTTTTAAACAATTTAAATCGCTGGTCGAGAATCAAACTAATAAAACTATTAAAGTGTTGAGGACCGACAATGGAGGCGAGTATGTAAATAAACAGTTCGAGTTATTTCTGAAGCAGCATGGTATTATACACCAGAAAACTGTGCCTCACTGTCCACAACAAAATGCTGTTGCGGAGAGGGCTAATCGCACGATTGTTGAGGCTGCACGGTGTATGTTGCAGGGTGCCGGCTTGGAACAGAAATACTGGGCGGAAGCTATGAGCGCCGCGGTTTATTTAAAGAATAGATCACCAACGAAGGCTGTGCTGGGTGCTACTCCTGAGGAGAAGTGGTCGGGAAGTAAGGTAAACTTGAACCATTTAAGAATTTTTGGTTGTGTTGCTTACTCCGTCTTGGAAAATCGGAAAAAGTTGGATCCGAAATGTAAGAAGTACATATTTATAGGCTACTGCGAGGATACTAAAGGATATCGACTTTTAGATCCTGCTCATCCTAATAAAGTCGTTACTTCGCGAAATGTCGTGTTTGTAGAAAATAAATTCTATAAAGATATTTTTGTACAGAAGGATCAGCAACAAGTGGTCAACGTGCCGACTCCGTACATGATCATCAATAACCCTGGATCTGAAAATGTAGGAGCGCTGGCGGCAGAACCTGTTGAACCGATGCAAGAACCCCACGAACACCAGACTCAAGACACAGAACCTTCTGAAACTAGTGAATCTTGTAGTACTTCGGATGAAGACTACGTTCCTGGATCGTCCTCTTGGGATTCAGATGAATCAAGAGATAGGAACGAATTCGAAGATGCTTTGGTATCAGCATTAGCGAGTTGCGATACGGATACACCAAATACCGTACGTGAAGCACTCGATGGACCTGAGTCTACGCAATGGAAGGCAGCAATGCAGGATGAATATCAATCTTTTTTGGATAATAAATGTCTGGAACTTGTGGACTTACCGAAGGGCAAGAAACCTATTAAGTGCAAGTGGATATTTAAGAAAAAGAGAGGATTAAATGGAGAGCTCCTGCAGTACAAGGCTCGATTGGTTGCGAAAGGATTCACGCAGAAGTATGGAGTGGATTATTTTCAAACATTCTCACCCGTCGTGAGGTACTCCACAATACGGCTACTTCTGGCATTAGCGGCTAAATATGATATGGAAGTTGATCATATGGATGTGAAAACTGCTTTTCTCAACGGAGACTTAAAAGAAGTCGTTTATATGGAGATTCCTGAAGGCTTTGATGTACAGAACAGCAAAGGAAAAGCATACCGATTACTCAAAGCTGTGTACGGATTAAAACAAGCCAGTAGATCATGGAATGAGAAGATAAACGACGTGCTTGTTAAGAAGTTGAAATTCAAAAGGTTGGCATCTGAGCCGTGTGTGTACGTAAGATCGAACAATAATGGACTTGTCATTCTCGGCCTATATGTTGATGACATTTTAGTGTTTAGCAACAGTCAAACTGAGAAAAAGGCGGTAAAAGAGGAGATAATGAAACAGTTTGTTATGAAGGATCTTGGGCCTGCGAAAAGTGTATTAGGTATACACGTCTGTCGTAAGGATGGAAAGATTATTTTGGATCAGTCTAGCTATATTAGCAAAGTTTTGGAAAGGTTTAAAATGACAGATTGCAAACCTGCTAAACACCGATGGAAGTTGGTTTAAAACTTGCTAGAGCTGAGAAGAATGGAGACTACGAATATAGAAACTTGATTGGTTGCCTGATGTATATCGCAGTCTGTACGCGTCCTGACATAGCGCATGCTGTGAGTATGCTAAGTCAATTCAACGATTGCTACTCGGAACCTCACTGGAAAGCGGCGAAGCGTGTGCTTCGATATCTTAAAGGTACGATTAACCACAGTATTACGTATGAGAAGAGTGGAATGAATGTGACAGGTTCAGCGGACGCGGACTGGGCGGCTAGTATAGTCGATCGTCGGTCTTATACCGGATATATATTTAAATTAGGCAAATCCATAGTTTCGTGGGAGAGTCGTAAACAGCGTACAGTGGCTCTTTCTAGCACTGAAGCTGAGTATATGGCTTTATCGGATGCGTGCAAAGAGGCATTGTTCCTTAAAGCGTTCATGTCAGAATGCTTGAATGTAGACGTGAAAATATTAGTGTATAATGACAATCAATCTGCAATTAAATTGTCGGAAAACCATATGTTTCATGCTAGGACTAAGCATATTGATGTTAGGCATCATTTCATTCGCGAAATTGTCGAGAATGGTGTGATAACTGTTAAGTACATGTGCACTGAGGACATGTTAGCGGATGTTTTGACAAAGCCTTTATGCATTGAAAAATTTCAACGTTTTGTAAGAGATTTATATATGCTTAGTGCTCCGTAGTGTATAGGTAGTTATTATTTGTACTGGACGGAACATATAGTTTAAGGGGTGGTGTTGGAGCTTATATAAACTACATGTTGTATGTCTGGCTGTTTTTGTAGTAACGTAACGTTAGATTTAAATATGACGGTTGCTATGTATTACGATTCATAATCTTCAACCTATCACTGTCCACGGAATAAACTACTCTTATACTATTTGAGTGGTTTTACTCTAACAAAATAAAGGTGCCATTCTCCGGCAAAGCGCAACAGGACAAACCTGACCTGGGTTTCGGCCATGCGGGCTTGCAGAGTTAGTAAAAGAGAATTTTCATAAAAATTAAAAGGTAATTCGCCTCATTTTTGCCGGTGGAAATGAACATTAATATGCTTGTCGTCGTGACAACGGGGTGATTCGTCAAGATTGGCAAGGCGACAAGATGTAAAATACATGGAACCCAAAAATTGTGGGTAAAGATAGTTTTCCTTTATTTCATTTCAAAATTCGCAGCGAGCAGCGAACTAAGTGTCATGTATTGTCAATGTCTTCATTATCGTCGAATCAAAATAAAATAATTAATTAAAACATTCACGATGGCGTTTACGGGCTGGCTAAGACTTCGGTCTTAGCGACGTGGCGCGCGGCGTGCGGGGCGGCAAGCGTAGTCCTACGTATAGTCTGACAAAAAAGGGAATAAATTAAAAAGTGGCAATACTGTAGTGTCGTCCCTTTCCAATCAATCTAAGAAAAACGGGGACGTCACTACAGTATTGCGACTTTTTAATTTCTACTCTTTTTTGTCAGACACACGGTGTGTGTACACCACGCGAACCGCCGCTCGCGCTGCTATGAAGTGTGATCTTCCCTATTCACCGACACATTTGTTTCCGCGGAGATTCACTCAAAACCGCTTGAAAGGCACTATGACGGTACCTGCAGGGCTAGCATATCTTGTCGCGACTTCGCTGGTCGCGCGAGACAACATCTCCTGTCTTCCTCGCACGGTATTGAAAGGAAAGTGACAGGTAGTATATCTCGCGCGTCAGAAAGTCGCGAGTCAAAGTTATGCTAGAAGTACTGGCATGCTTCATGCATCCATATGATTTTGTTATCGCTGCTCGCTACTTACCACTGCCGGTGGTCGCGCAGTCTAGGCCGTTAGATTAAAAAACAATCCGAATTTTTATGCCTGTTGTAAAAACATCATTGTGCAAAATAATACCTATATAATCGTTAGGTTAATATTTTCACATAGCATCCCATCCACTCCACTACCCATTTCTAATCTTTTCAGCCAATGCTTTGGGTAATAATGCATTAGTTGTGAACATGAACAAGACATATTACGATATAATCAAGTATAAGGAAGGGGACTTGAATGTATGTTCCATTTTCAGCTTGGATGGCGTCCCTCGACGCTCTTATCGTTGGGCACAGGCCCCGGCCTATAGCTATCGCTATAGACCGGGAGGTGACGTAAGATTACCTTCGACATCGAATACACGACCCAAATGTCACAGAATATAGCAATAAAGTTTATATGGCTTCTTTGAGACACGATTTATTGCTGACTGTACTTTCTTACAAAAACGTTAATTTCTCATTAAGATCATTTGAATGAGCACAAACAAAATGGACTTATCTTGTGCTGTTTAGGAGTTCCTTCGACCGCAGTCCCTCATCAGATCAACTTCAAGATGCTAAATGATTTTATTGTCAAGTGAACTACATAATTATGCATGCAAAATTTAATTTCGATAAGGCAATTAGGAGTAGCTAGGTTCAAGTTTTGATTCCAAAAGATTAAATAATATTATTTGGGTACAAATAAAGAAACAAATTAGTTACAAAAATACAAGTAGAGCTAAAAAAATCTGTTAATTAAATAACAAGAAATATGCAACTTATTACAAAAAAATCTGCTTAAAGAACTCGACGATAAATATTAAAATTAATTAATTTTCTAAAAAAACAATATACATCCGATAGCCTGTTGTAGAAATTTTAACTTTTGCCTTAGAATAAATACACCTAAAAACCTAGTCAGCCATTGAAAGTGAAGCCCGTTTTAGTGAGCCATGGCCTGTCACAGGCTCAGTTTCGTCCGTGTATGCATACACAACTGTCACAACATCAATATCGCAAGCAAAACGTCTCTATGATTGGTTCGTAGACACGCACACATGAAACCAAAACCAGCTTCATCCTTCGCAAATGCGTTGCATGAAGACTATCGTACTAGGCGTATTTATTATAAGGCTTTTGTGGAATGTAGTACGTAAGTCGTGGTCGCAGGTCTCAGTCGCCGAGAGCGCAATGTCATCTATACCTATCATCATTCATTTATACCAACTAGAAGCTAGCCTCTGCAACTTCAACGGCGTAAACTTATTTCTTTCGTTGTTGGGTAAAAAGTATCTTGTAACTATCCGTGGATGTCCAGGTATCCCATACAAAAACTTCGTTAAAATCTGCCCAGCAGTTTCAGCGTGATGAAAGGAGCAATATTTTTTGCCAACCGATGGCGCTCTACAGTTGGCGCCACGCGCTTCTACAACTCTACAAGTCCTGTTGCAATGTTAAGTTTTTCCTAAAATAAAGACACCATTGAAAAATTGTTCTTAATACAATTATGGAATTTTATACTAGTGTAAAGTATACATAGGTTATCCACCTCTCTTAACTTTAATTATAATATGTAGAAACGGGTCAACCTTCCTGCCTATAAGTACTTATAGTTACGTATAGTTGTGGGTCTGTAAACCGGCCCGGCCGTGTATGTCCATTAAAACTTTTCACCTATACGTAATGGGGGATTAAACTGTTAATGGACTGAGAAACAGAACTTTTGCTCTCATTTTCATTTTTATCTATGTAGTTTCAATAAATTAAATAGGTAATTCTTGTACCTAATTTAGTTAAACGTGCTCATAATCAGATACGCATATCAGATAATATCAAATATCAGATACGCAGACTATATTAAAATAACGTGATTATTTTTTATTTTATCGTATTTTAATGTCGAAACTTTCCTTCTTCTTCGGTAGGGACAATTTTAACAGAGTGGGATTATATTATGTACTACTACAGGGCTCACGGCTGTATCAACGCTCTTATTTTATTATAGTAGCCTGAAAGAGATCGCTCTTTAGCGATAAGACCGCCTGTTGTCTACCTCTATTATGATTTTAAGTTTTTTTTGTTTGTAATTATTTCATATCGAGAAGTGCAATAAAGAGTATTTTAACAATCTATCTATAAATGGAGTTTTATTAAAAAAACAAAGCAAGTGAGTGGCTGTAGACTACCTTTTTTTAGGCAACTACGATAAAAAAAATTACGAGGACGAAGTCCTAAATCCATTTATTCTTATTTAGTACTAGAAGCACAACACTTTCTAGTACATACCTAATAAATTCCTTATTATTCAGAAAGAGTAGTTTCGTCACGTTTATGGAGGCGTGCAAGGAATAATTAATATTTTTAAAGTGCTAGTTAGATTTCAGTTACGTGCTAGTTTTAGTAACCACCTTAATGTTTTAAGATTAAAACCTCAAGGATATTCTATTATTTTCTGTACAGTACGCAAAATTATGCTTAAGATACAGGTTTATCATGTTGAGTTGGTAAAAGGTTTAATTGGATAAATACATACAATATTTGAGGGAGAAGATATTAAAAACTTTTTAGAGTATCAACACACTTTGAACATTGATCAAATGATCTATTGATTCTATTGATGGAGGTTCTATTGATCAAATTCTACAAAATATAAATTCTACGTTTCTATAAAAGTAAAAAAGTAAACAAACGAGTAAAGAAAACAGTCAATATTAAACATTCGTATCGAAATAAAACTGCAAAATTTCAAAAAGCAAGATCCCATGGATGTAAATAAATAATCCGCAGAGGTTACTGCCGGCAGCTACTTTCGCTGCAAATGAATAAAGTAAGCGTTGCTGGAAATGTGTCACGAGCGGGAAGTATGGGTTTCCACCCTCGTGCCCCGGATCAAGGATTATTCGATTGAGCCGCGTAAACCCCCTGGATATTAGATATGCAGAAATGTAGGTTGTGAAAATGTGCCAGGGTGGTGGGAACATGTGAAACGCTCGCTAGAAACCGACAAGAGCATTTTTCATCATTTTTGTTATTTATAATTATTCTTAAGTGCAGGAAACAGGCGATAATTTACTCCTCCCACATTTTATTCGATAATTCCAATGTTATAATACAGCCGAAATTACAACTGGATCGTAATACAGCTGATAGCTACATGAATAGTAATTTGACTGTATTCGAGAGCAACCATTTTTGGAATTTCAAAGGTACTTCAGTCGGTAAAAATGTAACCTTTGTCTACAGGGAAATAAACCTCCAATTAACTAACGAGGAAAAGTTGTAACGTGTGCCGGAT
This sequence comes from Apotomis betuletana, assembly GCA_932273695.1. Classification (NCBI taxonomy): domain Eukaryota; kingdom Metazoa; phylum Arthropoda; class Insecta; order Lepidoptera; family Tortricidae; genus Apotomis; species Apotomis betuletana. Next base: position 23,988,755 of record OW026307.1, read on the forward strand.
TATACGCATACAAATAAATTGTGCGCAGAAAAAATACGCATATGCATAAGAGGTTATACAGCCCTTGTGCGACTTATCTCAGCTGCGGAAGGCCTTATAAGCTCTTATAAAGCATGTGTGCTACTTACGATGCACCTACTTAAAGATCCAAGGCGTAAATAAGAATATATGACAGAATCATCCATCTTCGAGAAAAACACATTTTACATCTCAGATCTCACATTATTTTTGCCGCGACGGAGACCGAAAGTTAACGGCACCTTATAAACCACACGCTAAAATCCAAAACGATTTCCCCTGTCATATTATGGAAAAGTAAATCCTGCGAAAGTTCGAGTCCGCGGTGAGCCGGATTTGCATAAGCCGCGTGAGCACTCTTTCTGACGCACTTACGACTTACGGCCACGACTTCCCGCGACCGGCGGAGAGCGGTGAGCGGCAGCCATTTTTTTTATGAGTGATAGACAAACATTTGACTTCGAACGCACCTGATGTTAAGTAACGATGAGTCCCAAGATGAAGCATGCTTGTCTAGAAGATGCCTATTCATTCTCGACCTGAAGAGATCTAGGTTATATTTCTCAGGGAAAATATGCGCAGGAAAACAGTTCCACTCCTTTGCTGTTCTGATAAGAAAAGTAGACGCAAAGCGTTTTATACTAGGTAATCAGTGGAATATCAACAACATAAGTGACGGCCTTATGTACTGTATACTCCTCTCTATTGTGCAAGGTCTTCCCAATAGCTTTTACTAAGTACTAAACTAGTATTACATCACTATTTAAGAAATACAGAACCCTAAGAACACATTTTCTATGTTTTTATAAAATCTTAATCTAAAAGTGTAACGTCACCTCAACAGCGATAGAAAAGAATTGAGCTTATAAAGCATGTGCTTATATACGAGTAGCTCGTTGCATACCCATACATGCTCTTTTGTGCAAGTCATAACCTGCGGTTTAGCCGACCGCGTTCGGAGCTATCTTCTGCTCCGGCGGCCATTCGCACCCGTTTATGACAAAACTATCTCCTAGAAACTTTTCTCAACGACTCTTCATAAATGGTACGCTTGGAAAGGTGTAAAATTAACTTTTACGTCCGCGATAGAAACGAGAGACTTAAAGTGACATTATGTTTAATGAACAGTGAAAGGGTCCGTAGTTTTAAGTTATTTAACGTTACCTACACTAAAACTATTAAAGTTGCTAACGTATCCTAACCTAAACTATTGTAGTTTAACCTAACTTGTCTAACAATTTACAACTTCATCAATTTGAAAGGAAAGAAAGCAAATGAGAAAAACGCCTTATATCAAACGTTACATTAGGTCAAACAACGTGATATCAAACATCGGGTACCCGCAATGAAACTGTGTAACAGCTGAACTGGCTAGGCGTATTCAGCCGTACTACTTAATTATGGAACAATAAAATACATAATTAAATAATGAAATAACGAAATAATGAAATAATTAAATAATGGTGTAATTTAAACAGATTATAATCTATTTAAATTGTTTTATTTAAACCGTACAAGCTACTTTATTAAATTGCATTTATATCTAGGTATACCAAATTTTATACAATTGCAAAATTCTATGTCTGGAGGGTATTTAAGTTGATATCTGAAATTGCGAGTACAATTTGCTTGAAATGCTAAAACATTGAAAGCGATTACCTACTGCTGTAATGTCATGTGTATGGTATGGCTACTGTCAAACAAAAAAAAACTAAAAACATTAAAAAGTACAAGCGAAATAAGAACTTCCTCTTTTTAGAAGTCTGTTGAAATAACTCTTTGTCTCGAAGGCAAAGCCACGTGAGTAACTATATAGCTGTCAATATAACCAGTATACTGCTGCTTTCCGCCCTCGGGCTATCTCCGGTTGATGCAGTTTTTTACGCCCCGTTTACGTCGAAACTCCTTCAGTGGGAAGTAAAATTAAATTTTACGTCTAGCGCTTCAAACTATCGCTTTTAACAATGCTTTTTATTGTATGTTCTTTTGAAGGATTGTACACATACATATACATATACGACGCGGTTGGCACAGTGGTTAAGCAACTGCCTACTGAGCTGACGGTCCCGGGTTCAAATCCCGGCAAGGGCAAATATTTGTGTGATGAACACGAATATTTGTGCCTAGGTCATGGATGTTCTATGTATTTAAGTATTTATTTATCGATATAACTATGTATATCGTCGCCTAGTACCCATAACCCAAGCCTTCTTGAGCTTAATTTGGGACTAGGTTGATTTGTGTGAGGTTGTCTGATATTTATTTATTTATACCTATCTATAGGATGTGCCATACATAAATTTACATGGGTCTATAATAGAGATGTGGCATTCTAAAGGACGTTTACCGATTTGTATGGGAAATGTTCTCGATAATGAACGTTGTTTCCCGAAACGTTCTCGAGAACGGCGCATATCTAGTCTATAAATAATATAAAAACCAGAACTGCGCGATGCAGGATTTTTATACACACGCGGGGCCAGCCATACAGCGCCATCTGTTGGTTAATATTTCTTTGTCCTCGCATCGTCATCACGCAACGGCTGGTCGGATTTTACTTGATTTTGGAAAAGGTATAGCTGAATCTAAAGATGGTTATAAGTAGGATAGTTGGTACAAAAACGTTCTTGCGGACAAATTGCGGGCACCTTTTAAAGTGTCATTAAAATACAAATTACATTCATCGATTTAAACTGTTATGTATGGATCACAGAAATACTTTTTTTGTGAAATAATGACCCCACTATCGAACTTTTTTTTGGCAAACGAACAAATGGATCGCCTTGATGGAAAGCGATTACCGTCGCCCATAGACACTGCAACACCAGTGCCCTTATACCATGAGTTTACAGTGACAGTACTCGCTAGCGACACCGTAAACGATTTGTATGGAGAATTGTAGCTCTACCACACCTCGGACAATGGCGATCAAATGTATGAAAGAAACGCGTTGCTACGCACACAGTCTAAGCTCGTGTAGGTGAACGCGTACCATGCTTGTGTGAGTGAGATAAGACATGCTAGGGTTGCCGCCATTTTGAACGCACGAGTCAGGAACACAATGTGCAGCAATATGAGATGACCTTGTAATAGCGGCATCGAATTAATTTTGTGTGCTTATAATTAAACTAATGTTAAACTACGATTTATAATTCGAGCGCGTTCAAATTCGATAACCTCAATGACTAAAAACTCATTGCGCGAATAAGAATCATACATATTACGCTGTAAGGTGGGTATCGAAGCTCGATTTATACAAATAGTTTCCTATTTTGAATCAGTATAAACAAAGTAACTACATTTTTATAAGGAAATTCAGGCCACCAAAATATTACGTAAGTTGAAAACATGATTTTTTGTTCATATATATATTGTGTTGTTTTCAGTGTGATCTGATAGGTTTAGGTCGAAAACGGATAAGGCAAAAAAATACTAAACATAAGTACCTATTGTAAGTTGGTTTTCTACTAAAACATAAAACACTGAAAATAACTGGGTATGTACTTGTCTTGATTCATCCAATGGGAATCTGTAGAACTTTCTTTTATTTTTGTTGTTTATAGAGCTTAAACAACCGTACACAGCACAACACACGCCCATTACAAAAGTATTTGTTTAATATTTGAATGTTATACGTGGCCTCCGCTCTGTGATCCGTGTCGTCGCGTCCTTGCCAGCCGGTAACTGCGAGGTAACCGAGCGCGGGTGGGCGGCACTTTCGGCGGGAGGCAGGGAGTGTCCATACTGTACGTTAGTACTCTTTATTATACTGTGGCTCTACATAACATAAGTAACCGCTAGGGGCGCTGTGTTATTCTCCGTACATATCGTTTACGCTATCGCTAGCACGGTCACGTCAACTCATGGTAAAGGTACAGAGGAGTCACAAGTGCGTTACCGGCCTTGCGAATTAAACCCCAATCAACCACTTAAGAAACAAATAAAAGATATCGCCCCGTTGTCCACTACGTTACGTGCACAAGCCCTGAATAATGCATGCAAATGCAGCCATGATTACGTCCAGTATAAATCCTTTCACAGCAATTAAAACGCTTTTCCGCTACTCCAGTCAAAGACGACTATTTTTTATTAAGAGGCGCCTTCTGCTCCCGTTTCACGCGTTGAGATAAGCTTAAATGCGCAGACGAGTAAACTTTTATATTAAGCATGAATTTTCGTTTATCAAAAGAAGGCATCTGGATCATATATTTACCTATTGTTGCACAACGGCATGCGAAGCAGCTGTCCTGGGTTCAAATTTCGAAGTCTAGAATGAGTAAGTACTCGTGTGATGAACACGAATATGTGTTATATTTATGTTTGACGACGCCGTTGGGGGCATTTTGTAATGTGCCTAGCGGCAGCCTGAGCCAGCGGTTCTGGGTTCGAATACCGGAAAGGGAAAATATTAGTGTGATGAACTCGAATAGCTGGGTCATTGATGTTATCTAGATATGTATTTATATATTACATCGTCGTCGAGTAGACAAGCTTTGCTTATTTAGTTTGGGACTAGATCGATTTGTGTAAGATTGTCCCTTAATATTTATTTATCTATATAAGCATGGGTATTATCATCTTGTACTTATACATAGTCCATAGTGTAAGTTTTAGTTTGGGACAATGCCGTGTAAAATAGTCCTGAAAAAAGGGTCAAAACCATCGTTGACTGGACTAAAGCTCAAACACGGCACGTAATTGCAGGCTTATCGCTGTTTGCCCACCCGGACAGGCAAACACACGGAAAAACACCCGCTAGTCTGAAAAAAGAGCAGAATTCGCTAAGCTTGAAACCAGAAAAACGACACGACTTTTTATTTTTATGTATGTAATTTACAATACAGGCCGTGAGCGGGTGAAATCATATGAAAAATGTAGATAATCCAATCACATGTTGTGGTTTTTAATCTATAAGTATTATAAGTAGGGATGATTAGCTTGGCTATTCAGCGGGGGAACGTAGCCGGCATCATGGGTACCTGCCGCAGGGCCGTGATCTGGGGGACATCGGATTTAGTTAAGTACCTAACCTTATACAATACAAGTACTCTTTATTGCACAACTCATAAAATATACAGGAGAAATAAAATGCAAGAGATTACAATTAGAGGTAAACAACAGGCGGTCTTATCGCTAAAGAGCGATCTCTTCCAGACAACCTTAGGGTAGTGGAGAACTTGAAAAAATAAGATTTTGTTATTAGGCGGTGCAAAAATCGGAAAATGATAATAATATACACATAACAAAAACAAATAAATACATAAATATAATTAACAATAAATACATAAATACATACATACATTCAGCCAACAGGTAATAGGACCATTTGAATAAAATACGAATTATGAAAGGGATAGATAATGTTCTTTCAGTTGAGTTTTGAAAGAAACAAGAGATTTAACGCGCCTTAAGCTCACAGGCAAGGAGTTCCACAAACAGACAGCTTTAAAAGTAAACGAATTATTATAAAATTTTGAGACGGAAGAAGGTACGGCAAGGAGCAAATTTTGGGCAGATCGAGCAGAAGTGAGATAAGTGAAACGCTCCTTGAGATAGCGGGGAGTTGCAGGATGAAAAAGTATATTAAAAAGAAGAGCAAGAATATGAGAGTTACGACGAAAACGGATTGGGAGCCACTTGAGCTGAGAACGGAAACTAGATACATGGTCATATTTGCGTAACCCAAATATGAACCGAATGCCAACATTTTGAATGCGCTCAAGCTTATTAAGTTGCTCCTCTGTAAGATCGAGATAGGAATATTATTTAGAATAGGTAAGTTGGTTATTGTTATTTTTTACTTGTTTATCGTTTAATAAATATATGTATACCTACAGTTAAATTAACATACATACAGCATAAATAGTAACTGGCTGTAGCTGGTCATCATGAGACCGTCATTCAATGAGTGATATAGAAAATGCTACCAAAACTGAACATAAATACGAAATTTTGAATTTTTAGCGTCAATATATAGCGTCGATTTGTGTATGATTGTCCTATAATATATTTTTTTAATATTTATTTATTTATTATTGACTGAGATCTTGTCACTTGTTCCAATTAAAGCTGAATATCTTGGAAACTTGTGGTCCTATTTCCACGAACGGAAATGTGTTTTGATTTAAAAAAAACCGCACTCAATTTGGTTCATCCGTTTAGGAGCCACGATGCCACAGATACACATGTGAAACTTATAACAACCCTCTTTTTCGACGGGGATTAAAAACAAAGACGTGCTACGAAAACCCGTAACCCTCTACGTGCTACGTAGCGCTACGCCGTAGCCGTGCTACGCTAGCCTACATAAATGATCATACTAATCGCTCAATCAATGCTGTCCTGCTTCAAACCATGGTAAATCCTCGTCTGCAAGTGAGATAGATATCTTTTTATAGTCTCGAGGCTCGAAATTGCGCAATAAAACGCTTTATTGGAGAAGTAATGTTCGGATACTACAGTTCGCCATATCGACTTTATTGCACCAGCAGAAGCAAAATTGCATTTTATATCCCTGATATTAAAATAGGAATTAGAATGCTATAAAGTTAGTCGTCAATTTTATTTAATATCCTTCCTTTTGATATTGAATGTGATTCTCGATATCGATATTTAAAGGCCGATACAGATTTCAATTTTGTCCTGAATTCGCAAAAAAAATAAAATCCTGAAAAAATATTGTATGAAATTAAAACGAATACCTTAGTAATATTTCCTACAATAGATATATTGCACAAAATATTTTTAGGTAGTAGTTCTGGGAAACAGCTGTTTTTAATAAATGGTTTCGCTCTGATAACTTTTAACCCGAATACATTTGCAAGAGCTTATGTGCACCGTACGAAATTATCATAGTATAAAACTGTACAGCTGTATAAGAACACAGACAGCCATTATAACTCTAATTTAAGCTATATAAAAGCTTTATAAGTGCATGCAGCCTGTGTGGTGTGTGCTCACGGTGAACATACCTGCGGCCACGTCGAGTAGACCCTCAGGGTCCAGGGTCTCGTCGGCAGCGCCGGCGGCCAGCAAGGATGCCAGCACCAGCCACACCCGCACCATGGTTCCTGTCGACAAGTGTGAAGCTAGGTTTAGACTCTAGAACAGTTTTAGTATCTTACTTAAGAGGCCTTATTTGTTTAAATTTTTTTTTCATAATTATGACAAATGTGTTGATAAGATTTTCTTCGGTATCCGCGACTGTCACATATTTAAATAAAACAATTTAAACGGACTATATCGCGTATAATAATTATATTTTGAGCCTCCCTGACGTTTCGGTAGCCTTACAGATACCGTTGTCGTTGAAAGGTAAAGTAGCCACTCAATTGTTACAACAGTGACAGGTAGCCGTAGTTACCAAAAGCAATTGAGTGGGTAGGGAGGTTGTCATATAAATAAAACTATTTAAACGGATTATACCGTTTTCAAAGGTATCTGTAAAGCTACCGAAACGTCAGGGAGGTTCAAATAATTCATATAATCCGTTAAAATTGGTTTATTTAAATGTATAGATAATTTTAACCAACTTTTTAGTGAATAATACTTTGCCCTGAGCTCTAGATAGTAACATAACTATTTCATGCTTTCATTGCGTGCAGTCAAAAATGAACTGTGACACGCGACTTTTTGCCGCGCGACATATACTATCTGTCCCTTTTCTTTCAATACCGTGCGAGCAAGACAGGTGACGCTGCGTCGCGCGACAAACTGCGTCGCGGCAAAATGCTAGCCATGGTTCATTAATCCCCACATCAAAACGTGCCACTCATTATCCAACAGATAATTTAAACTCGATTAAGCGATTCCACACGCTCTGATTGCATCCTGCGTCCTGAGCATTAAATGTTGCATTTTGAACGTGTGCCAAGGAACCGTTCCAAAACGGGTGAAGCCATGAACGGCCGAAGTTTCATTATAAGCACGTTTTCAAACGAGCCATTTAGCTCTTACACGGGTCATACACAGACTTATTCACATTGAGATAGACGCAGCAGTCCGTGTGAATGTCCGTGTATGGCTCGCATAATAATATGTTCTAACAAATGTATACTTGGCGTGACATCGGTGTATTAGAGTTTTATTGTGCAATTACATTTTATAGGTGAAAAACATGGAACAGACAGTGGGAAACTACTATTATTTTGTTATCCGGCTGATAGCAGCAGAGTTATCCATATCGTCAATTTCCAACAATCACAACATAAACTTGCTACTGTGGTGATAGCTACTGTTTACTTAAATGATTTGTGATAGTTTTAATTTAACAACACCTAAGTACGCAGAACGTGCGACATAAGCCACATAACATGAAACACTTCGGGCGCATAACTAACTAAATATCCTAGGGTGTTTCATTTATTTATTTATTATTCAAATAAGTTACACAACATTACAGTAAAAACCAAGGCACATCTCATATAATGTATATATGGTTCCGTAGTTGCCCATCCTTCACAATAGACTTTAAATTACGAAAAAGATTTCAAGGTCTATAAAAAGGTCGTAAACGCCAAAGTAACTGTAATTACTTATTACCTTCTGGAAGTGAACTTACGTCCTTTTAAGAAAATTATGAAATTTTGCGATAACTCAAAAACGGCTCGACCGATTTTGTTCAATATAGTTTTCATTGAAAGTATACTTATAAGGCCTCATGTTCATGAATTATTACATATTTTTTTGACCCGTGGTTGAAAAGCTACAGGGGGGGACGCTATTTTTTTTATTTTCGGAGCGAATATTCACAAAACTGCTGACTTTATCAAAAAAATATTTTTGGAGACCCCTATTATTTTCAAAAGACCTATTCAACGACACTCCACACACTAGTGTTGAAACGAAAAAAAAAACACCCCCACTTAAGGTGTTGGAGAGGTACCCGAAAAAAAATTTTTTTTTTACTTTTATTTTACCGTTTTCTCGGCGTGATACATACCCATACTCATACCAAATTTCAGCTTTCTAGTACTAATGATCCCGGAGCTAAGCCGCGGACGGACAGACAGACAGACGGACGGACAGACGGACTTGGCGAAACTATAGGGGTTCCTAGTTGACTACGGAACCCTAAAAAGACTTCGAAAATCGAACTCCTTTGGCATGGTCCCGAAGACGGTACCAGAATTTCCTCGCTGAATAGCAAAGCTAATACGTTGAGCGATGAAGCTGCCAGCTGTTCCGTTTTATATTCAATGTGTAAGAAGACTATCCTGAGACTGTAAATATAAACAAAAAAAACTGTTTTATACAGACCCTATCAAAATAACTTCGCATGTTTACTGCTCGCAAGAAGGTCGTAACTGGCTAATACTACCTACTAAGATACTCCCTTTTGTGTTACTAAGTGTTCGGGAGTACAAAGAGAGAATGTTTGATAAAATGTAAAACCACTTCAAAGGTTTATCCTCGCTTTAACGGGGTTTAAGTTCGACTGAACAAGCTCAAAGTATTTTAGTTAAAAATATTGGTTGAGTTTAAATTGCTTTGCCCTTTAATTTTAACTCACGAATAAAGTAGGGTTAAAAATAAATAAGGGTAAATATAGAGTAAAAGTTAAATAAGCAACGGGTTGATAACTTAAGACAGATCTTAAGTAAGTTGCGAGCATTACCCTGTTTTATAATATTCATTTTAATTTTATGTATATGGATGTTATAAGTATATGTAATTTGAAATGGAACTAAAAGCTTCAAAGTATTTTAAATCTCTTAAATTTTGGGGTCATAGGTGTAGTGTTTGTGGATCTGTATAAAACCTATTATGTGGGTAGTTATGACGTTGTCTCGAGAGTACGGGTGGGAAGACAGTCACGGGAGAGCCACCGGCTGTGACGGACGTCTGACCTGCTGGTGCCATACCGAGCCAATGAGTGCAGTTGTCCTATGGGTGGTCATGGGATCACTACATAATGGCGACGAGGACAAAACATCGTGAGTAAAATAATAAGAAAAAGAGAATGGGATATCGGGTAAATTACGATAGTGACATAATAGGTAACTAATCAGTTCAATAGTTACCGGTGTTTCTTATTGAAAGAAAAATAGTCAATCTATTAATAATTGAGTAGATTAGTCTGATGTTTTAAGACAGTGAAAGTCGCAAATGAGATACTTGTTTTGGCATTATATGCAACAACAATATCAACATGCAAACAGATAATCGAATGAAAATAATGAGTACAATATTTTAGGCATTCGTAAAAAATCTGTTAACTTTAGCTATTTGACAATATAAAGAAAAATAACGCTATACAATTAGAGAATCGTTGGACAACGCCATCTAGCGACGTAATGTAATAACATGACGACTAAACTCATACAATTGAGGCAACATTATGTTTTGTAGCGCGGGTAGTTGCGATTGATAATACATACTTGTGATTACGGTATACCATCATAAAGTAGTATTGTTAGTTACTTCATTTTACGTGTTACTAAGAAAGCGAGGAAAATATTTTTGTTAACTTAGCAATAACAGTGTTATAATATACGAAATGAATTGGGGAAAAATAGTGACGGGAATCAGCGTAGTCTTGTTAGCAAAGGTTTTCTCAAAGTTACAAATACAAATACTCTTTATGTACACCTCAATCATAATTGTGGAAATGACACAGCATGAGATATATTGGATCAACAACATCCGGGTTAGTAGTTCTTCGGAATTTATTTACGGTTTGTGTCTTCTGATATACACGTATATTATTTACTTAAATGTCGACTTTTGTCTAAAAATATGTGTTTAACAATTAAGACGTGTATCGTGCAATGGACTAAAAATAATAAGTAATTGCAACAGATCTAATATATAAAATATGTCAACCCAGCTTCATTCATTCACATTTCTATTTATGCTATGTTCATTTTCTTCCTACAATATACCATCCTTGAGAGATTGCGACTGTGTAATAGTTAGAGGTAGTAGGTATTCCTATTTACTTTATTTCGCACGCTGCAATATTACAAATTACACAAATTTAATGTGATACATAAATCAGGTATACGGAAGATCATGAGATAGGGTTATATCCTGAGAGTGATTAATAAATAATTATTGGTGTCGATAGTTTCCATTTAATTTCTCGGAATGACAAAATAATGGAACACCATCATCAATGGCCACTGTTTCCTCTACGAATGATTGTTGCAACGCTGTATAATATTTAGTTGTTCCGGTTGATACAGTTCGCTTATATAAGCCAATGTACAGCTGCCTCAAATGTCGCGTATATTATTGTTGAAAAAACTGTGGCAATGTCTTCTTAATATTTTTGTGTAAGTTATCCAGCCACGTTTTAGCGTAATTCTTAATAAGCGTTATAATAATATTACACTTATTAAAATAATCTACAGTTTCCGTGTAAGATTATACATCAGTACGAGTATTACATCAGTAGTTTACTTCGCTTTCCTATGGGGACATGGACATTACAATGTCGTAGATTATACATACGTGCGTGCGCGTACGTTAATCCTTTTATTATAGAGCGCAATGCGCGGGCGATACTTAGCAATACTTATTACATTTCTACTTTTCTTATGTCTACTTCAATAATAAGCACATCCAGTACTTATAGAAAAAAAAGACATAATTCTATGATGTCAACTTGTTAAATGACGATTACATAACAAGAAATACATAATTTTATCAGATCTTAAGTATAGGTAATCTCAAATGCAGTTAGATAAAATATTGAGATTGATAGTGGATCTACGAGCATTCTTTCGAGTAGGAAAAAGGAAAGGGGAAAACCAGGACAAAAAAGAAGGAAAATATATGAAGCAAATGAATAAGCTAATGCTTTATTATTTTATTATAAAGAAACAAAAATAGGAATGTAGATTAAGTTGAAAGTTACTGCACAGACAAGACCCTAGCTCTTAAATATATGATGATGATGATGTAAATGAGCATAATCTGTGTGGTCTTTTAACTTCCTACATTTATGTTTCAGTTCGACCTATTGGTTGACTGGTGGAGAGTGCTTTGAGGTATTGAGTCTAATATTTTTGGTTCTTTTTGTTTTGTGGCGAGGGTTTGTGAGTGTGTTTGTGTGTGTGTTAGTTGCTTCCTCGCGCTCAGACGGCTGGACCAGTTTTTATGGATTATGGTGCGGGGCGGCACCCTGGATTGACACATGGGCTGCTTTTTGTCCCGAGAATGTGTGGTGTTCCCGTGGGACGGGCGGGTGACGCCGCGCGGCACTGCTAGTATCGATATGTCCGTTTAAAAAACGCTATATTTGACATCGGTAGTTATTACTGCGGAAGATTATAAATATGATTTATCTATACCTTCGTCTAGTGCCCAAGGTACGCGCCTGCCGCGGCTTGCTGTGGGGTTGGTTCGATTTGTGTAGGGTATTTCGTTATTGTTTAGCGTGGGTAGGCCCCAAGGTGGACTGATGACCTGGTGAAGGTCGCTGGAGTCCCTGGATGCGGGAGGCGCAGGACCGGTCATGGTGGCGTTCTCTGGGGGAGGCCTATGTCCAGCAGTGGACGCCTTTTGGCTGATAATGATGATGATGATGATGATTTCGTTATTTATTTGTTCATTCTAATATTCATCCTAAATAGAGCATAACCGCGGGCTTCCTTCGCACAGAGGAGGAAATGGGTTGTGACTTTTCTTCTCCGTGGTGGCCGGTAACCGTGTGTGGATGTCCGGCTGCATGTGTGCTGAAGGTGGTTAAAATCGGACTGGTCGTGGGGGCGCGATTAGCGCGCAAAGACATATGGGTACACAATTATCTAAAACGTAGATATTCCAATTCAGTGATCTCTGAGTGGCCTATTTCACTTGTTTCTGTGAAGAGTATCTTCGGTGTACAGACGTTTTAATTTTGGAATTTTATAATGACATATGTAGAAGTAAAAGGGCTGACTGCATTTCATGGGTAGCTACTACCTGTTGCAGTACCTACTTATACGAATTTAAATATAAAGTATAAATTTGGATGTGACAAATAATCACTAAACATGGGGCGTTTTGGTCTCATAGTTTAAGTCATTTTATATCTCTGCCTCCCTTCTTTTATCATTAATTGATATTTCCTAAATTAAACTGAATAAACGATAGGCAACTATCTTTGACTAATGCCATAGTCTGTACGGACTGTAGCATTCTGTAACGAAGTTCTTATTTCATGCACGCAGCAACGCTTGCAAGTATGTCTGCTAAAATTGAAAAATAAAACAGTCATTCACGGTTCATTGTACGATTTTATTTGATTATTTCATCTCTAACTTCAGCTTGTCATAGATTAACGTCTTACCTATGCGGATAGCAAGAAGTTACATTTCAGACATATGTCCTTTTACTAAAGTCCCCTCGACCAGCATTAGATACGATATCTGTAACGGCTGTATGAGCCTACATGAAAATTGTAAACCATGCGTGAATGTGTAACGGTTGTATGGGCCTACATGAAATTGTAAACCATGCGTGAATGTGTAACGGCTGTATGGGCCTACATGAAATTGTAAACCATACGTGAATGTGTAACGGCTGTATGGGCCTACATGAAATTGTAAACCATGCGTGAATGTGTAACGGCTGTATGGGCCTACATGAAATTGTAAACCATGCGTGAATGTGTAACGGTTGTATGGGCCTACATGAAATTGTAAACCATGCGTGAATGTGTAACGGCTGTATGGGCCTACATGAAAATTGTAAACCATGCGTGAATGTGTAACGGTTGTATGGGCCTACATGAAAATTGTAAACCATGCGTGAATGTGTAACGGCTGTATGGGCCTACATGAAATTGTAAACCATGCGTGAAGGTGTAACGGCTGTATGGGCCAACATGAAATTGTAAACCAATCGTGTTAAGTTAATGTTTATTAAGTAGAAACACGGAAAATAAGTCAAACCGTTTTAATGGTAGTTTTTAATATGAGAAATCAACTTGATTTACAAATAAAGTATAATAAACTTTACTTGCGTGCGGACGCGCCAAGCATAACTGTCAAAGAAATAGAGATATGAGAAGAGTAAGTGCAGGAGCTGCATTGATCTCAAAGTTGCAGCAAATATAACTAATTATACTCGTGCACTGGTACACTGGTAGGCGTCACTAGTTACGGAGGTGGGCACGAAGCAAACCGACTAGTCAGAGCATTATGTGCCATAAAACAGTTATATTTAAGCAAAAGACAAATAACTGAACAGGCTTTTGGGCAGGCTTTTAGAAGATTTTTCTAGTTTCATCTGTTTCGGTGGGTGCAATCAATAGTAGCAAAGTTAGATTTCACCTGTTAGACTGAGTTAGATACCTAATGCAAGCTTCTGTAATCGGAAGACAGCACCTACAATATTATCGTGATGTGAAGTTGGTCTGATGATGAAGCCGGAGAATGGTAGTGGGAATTCCGTAATATAAATATTCGACTCCATCATGTTTGGGCTTGTTTGCTTGGTCATGTCATGACGACGAGCTATTGAAGGTTGTCCAGTAATTTATTTTGGTAAAAAGTTATTACCTTGATTATAGTTTATTGTTCTAAACGATTCGTTCTACTTTGCCCTCTTTCTGGTGTAATATATATAATATTAATCCTGTAAGGGCAATGTGTGCCGTAACGTCGATGTGGGAACAGGCTAAAAATATACCAAATCGTATTGAATTAGTATCACGTAGTTGGATTCTATGTCAGATAAATAATATCATACTGAATTCTGAGCTTTACAGACGAACTTTTTGATTAAACCGTTTGACAACAACCCTTGAATTACACGTCTGATAAAAATAACTGTGATCTAATAATATTCAGTTGTGCGATCCTGGGTATCTCGATCATTCGATAATACAGATGTAGAATTAGTCACTGAATGGTAATTTGTAAAACAAAGAGCTAGCTGGGAATTACATTATTGCTGTCAAAATGTCGATTAAATCAAAGGAAAAAAAAAAACGTGGTAGAAAAAAAAAGATTAGGTACCTTCGATACGACTGAGACTCAATTTTGAAAGAGAAAGGAAGAGAGGAAATGGATAAAGATGTGCAGCAATTTGAAGCGTAACAAATTGACCTTATACATGTACGAAATGATTATCTCTTCATAATATAGTCAGTCAAAGTAAACTAAAAAATTACAATAAAAAGACTTGCAAGTGACGATAAATTAATTGAATCTCTCTGGAAAGAGAGTCTTAAACTACACTCATTTATTCGATTAGAAAAACATATTAAAATAAGGAAGGGATGTAGTGTTTGTGGATCTGTATAAAACCTATTATGTGGGTAGTTATGACGTTGTCTCGAGAGTACGGGTGGGAAGACAGTCACGGGAGAGCCACCGGCTGTGACGGACGTCTGACCTGCTGGTGCCATACCGAGCCAATGAGTGCAGTTGTCCTATGGGTGGTCATGGGATCACTACAATAGGTATTTAGCGGCTCCACCAGGGACACGTCGGCGTCGGCGCGGACCTGTCCGACACACTCACTTATTAACCCTTTCGTTGTGGGGCCCGACGGCTTTTGTGGCCCCGAGTCAACGATAAAACCAATACGAACGCTAAATTGCAGAGTAACCGTGTGCGAGCATTTGCGATGGTAGAATGGATTGGATTCGGTTATTTTAATTACTGTCCCTTAGGAAGTCTCCATCTGTAGCATCGCTCAAGACGAATCTTAAGAAGTTATGGCTTTCCAATGACTTGTGAATTGGATCTACAATGTATTTATATTTATGTGTATATTTATATTACATTATATACATATGTATGTATGTATGTATGTATATATGTATGTATTAATAGTTTATACCTATGTGTAATTATTAGTCGTATATATTTTTATGTCCATAACACACACAAATTTAGCAAGCTCCAATTCCTCTTTGCACTTTCAAAGCGCCATTTTCATATCGCTTAGTGCACATTTTGAAACGTTCTCGTAAAGCGGATGTGTGACACAATTCTACTGTAATTTCTTGCTCGGCAACACTTCTTGTCTCCCGGAACAGTTCCTCGGCGCTCTGAACAGACGCTTTAAGGTTGCAAAAGAAATGACCTAGTTTTATTTACTGGAACTGGGATTAAAACTCGTGTAGACTGGCGCGTGTAGGTAAAAACTTTTTATGTAAGCATTTGACTTCTGTACCCTTACCATGAGTTTACAGTGGCCGTTTTCGCTAGCGAGTGCGTAAACGTATGGAGAATTGTAGTTCTACAAAGTAACCGCTAGGGGCGCTGTACTATTCTCCATACAAATCCTCTACGCTGTCGCTAGCGAGTACGGTCACGCTATCTCATGGTATGGGTACTAAAGTTATAATGAAGCATATTGCATATTAAATACATGTGAAACGGGTTTACTCATGTCGATAAAGTCGAATAACGAAGTATAAGACTATTGGCTGAAGCGTGTGGTGTTCCAACGTTTCCGTGAACTCCTCTACCTGACAACTCAAACTCGCGTAACATATCGCTGTTTCAAAATGGGATTTAGTTTAGTTCTAGTGGCCAGGAGGAGACAAGTAAGCATGTTATAGCAGAGTGTGGTATGTATGCGACAGTACGCTATAGCGTCTTGGGAAAAGATAAACTAGGAGAGGAAGAGCTGAGGGACATTAACCTTAAAGATGTCGTTTTCTTCTGCAGGAGAATATGAAGATTCGAGGAAGAAGACTGTATGGGGATAGCCGTTGGCTCCAATTTGGAATTGGCCTGAATGAACGCAACCAAGCGACAGACAGCCCGCCTGTCTCCGGCCGGGCGTCCCTACACCAAATCATCATCATCATCATCATAGTTTAGTTATTTATGTCTGTACTCGCTACAGCCACAGCTACCAGAAATACATGTTTTCATTCATTAAGAAAAAGTGGCGTTGCTCAAGGCTAGTAGCCCTTTAGGGGGGAGGTAGTATCTTAATGTGTGAGGGCCCTGATCAAAATCTTAACTGCACCAAATCCACGTTGAGGGACCTTGTGGTTCGGGACAACCCTTCTTGTTGCCGACTACGTTATAATTTTCGGTTTATCAGCAAAGTATAAATAAATATTAAAGGACAATCTTACACAAATCGACCTAGTCCCAAACTAAGCAAAGCTTGTATTATTGGTTTTAGATCACGACAATTATATATCAGTATATCATACTAGTATTATAAAGGCGAAATTTTGTGAGTGTGTTTGTGTTTAAGTACCCATGTTTTACTTCTTCAAACGAGCTCAAACGGCTGGACCAATTTTGATAAATTTTGGTCTGAAGGTACATTGACCCTGGATTAACATATATGCTACTTTTTATCCCGAAAAACGTAGTGTTCCTGTGAGATGAGCGGGTAACACCGCGCTACGCAGCTAGTAATATATAAATACACTAGCTTTGCCCGTGGTGCTGCCCGCGTGGAATTCGGTCTGTGTCTGTAAGCTGCTAATACCTCACCGTTTGAACCTTTCCTGGACTACGACAAACATTTCAAAACCAAAATCAGCTTAATCTGCCCAGCCGTTCTCGAGTTTTAGAGAGACAAACGAACAGCAATTGATTTATATGTTTTGACGACGCGGTTGGCGCAGTGGTTAAGCAACTGCCTACTGAGCCGACGGTCTTGGGTTCGAATCCCGGCAAGGGCAAATATTTGTGTGATGAACTCGAATATTTTGTGCCTGGGTAATGGATGTTATTTGTATTTAAGTATGTATTTATTTATATAAATATGTTTATCGTCGTCTAGTGTCCATAACACAAGCCTACTAGAGCTTAGTGTGGGACTAGATTGATTTGTGTGAGGTTGTCCAATATTTATTATTATTTATTTCTTTATTTATATGTATATATAAATAATATATAGCACACACCCTGACCCTGGCACAAGAGCGCCCTAGGCGTCATCTAAGTATAGTGCTCATAGTCACAACCGCTTTCACTTGGGACACAAGTGGAGACACAGCTTTATCGCCACCCAGTTCCGCTTTGAGAGATCTTTTATCGCGACCCTTCGCCGCCTTAATAGACACCCGCGTAATACCCGCTTTAACCTTTTTTCTAATTTATTTAAGTGCCCGGTGTTTTTCATAATCCCGGAGGATTTTCGTTTTTGCGAGCGTTTAGCTTGAATTGAAATGAGTTCAAACTGTTTGGAGTGTGCACGATTATTTCCGCATATATCCTTTGAATAAATGTACCTATTGACTTATTTACACCAAATCTGTGGCACTGTTATAATATTTCTACCTTTTACACTAATAAGAACGTCATACAATACACCTCTATCTTATTCCCTACAACAACCAGGTAATTACCAATTATCTCTCGGACAATGTTATTAATACATTACAGCTACAATACGGCTCGCTAACCAAGTGCTCTTGTTCCAACACAATAACAAAACTAAGGCATTGCCTTAATTAATACTCAGACAGACTCGGTTCGAAACGTCACAAGTATATACGCAAACAGAGAGACTTACGTCCTTCTTGTTTGAGCGGGCGTATAGCACGCCTCAGGGAAAGTAAAGGTCAGAATATATCATTATTATATTTAGAAGGGAGGCTACTGCTATCTGGCGCGCTAGCCGGTGGCTAGTGCTGTGATTTGCCACCGTTACCAGGTGTAAAAACCAGCGGGCCTACATACATTACATTTTATCACTTCACTAGGGTAGGGATCGGACGATCGAGGGCAAATACAAATATCATAAGGAACAGTATAGTTGCCGGCAAACTTTTAGAACAAAAATGGCGGATCTGCGCATGCTCATTTGTACGTAAATCGGCTACTGCGCAGTCAAGGTTATGCTCTAAAAGTTTGCCCGCAGCTGTACGTCTAGCATAACCACAGCATAAGTTTAACATCGCGCGACAGATACTAACTAGTCTGGCTAGCCAAAATAATGTTGACAGATATTTCCTTGTCTATGAAACAATTTAGTAGGTGGGTCCTCTATAAAATAATGTTGATACTTTATGTACTAGTTCTAACATTCCGATCAGGTTGAAATTTGACATAGTATGTACTTGTGTAATTTTATTGGTGACGGATTAATATAGTATTATCGAGCTACTTCTTATTAACACTACATTTAATTTCTCGCCTAGTATATGGTTAAAAAGTATAAACATATGTCGTCTCGCTTTCGAACTTTACTCTAACTAGAACCTACATATCCTGATAGATAAAATTTGTCCTATAATTTTTGCCAAATTCTCAGTTAATTTTATTGAACTAGATTAGATAATGAGGTATTTTAATCAGTTATCTGGCCCATCGATTGGGTTTGAGAGATACGGATTCTAAGCATATTAACAACAGATAAGAGCATTGTACATCGTAATCAGTTTCATTCCTCAGTATCATACAAACATTCGATTGGGTATCATTGAACCCTTCGTTTATATACAAAAATAAATCTATAGTGACTCGGCGGCATCGATAAAGTGTCATACAGTGAAAAAAATACTAAGTACATAAAGTGCTATGGCTACTTCAACTACAAAGCTCACTGCCACGTTCCAGAATTTCGACGACTGGTATTTTAGCATGGAGTGTCTGCTAACCGACTGCGATTTATGGGACGTTTGTACCAAAGAAGTTAATGAAAATAATCTACAAGAAATGATAAATGACCAAAAAGCAAGGGCCAAAATAGGTCAGGCTTGTGATGTCTCTGTCATTCCAATTATAAGGTCGGCAAAGACGGCGTACGAGATGATGCACCGACTGAATGCGCACGCGCATGGCGGGCTAAAGAAGAGGCTCAGCCTCATTAAAAAGTTGTTGTCAATCCGGTACAATGGCAATATGCAAGAATACGTAAATAAAGTTTCCCAGACGCAGATAGAGCTGCAGGATATAGGAGCAGTAGACGATGGATTCCTAGCGATGTACATGCTTGCGAGGCTGCCTAAAGGATTCAACCATATTGTTACAAGGCTAGATAATCCAGATGTACAAATAACTTCGGAGATTGTAGTGAAGGAACTTCTAAATGAAGGCGATCGTGCTGTCCCCGGTACATCTGGTGCGCAACAAACGGTAAAACGATTCCTTTTATACCATCACGCAACGTAACATACAAACGCGCATGCATATAGCTAGTACGAAGTACGCTTTTGTACAAATTGTAAACTTATTTTGGTGCTTGTGATTATTATATAAAACCTCTTTGAAATCCATCATCATCCGAAAAACCAAGGGTGCAATCCCACGTTATTATCGTGTAGTAGACACTGTGTTCTTACTTACCATACCCTCATTGCGCGTTATCGCACTTCGCGGGTTTTATAACCTTTATACTTCGTGTTACTATACGCTAATCGTTCTGTGTTTTTTAGTCACATCTGCCTAAGCCTACTTGTGAAAAATGCCTTCAAACGTTCAAATCAATCACAGGCCTAAAACGCCATGCGACGAACTCCATATTAAAAGGAGGTTGTTCAATCCAGAATGGACGCGTAAGTATCAACCCAATCACTCCTCTTTCCGCCCTAGATTTCTTGATTTCGAATATCTTAAAAACAGGGCCTTGATCCTTGAACAGATTTTGTGAGCTGCCACGCGGTGCTAGAAGCACTTCTATCTATAGGTAGGTATTACTTACCACATATTTTCAACCCAAGTGGTGAAGTAACATATAATAGTTTAAATTACGCATTGGTGATTATGTTTTATTAATTATTGTATTAAGCGGTTTACACTCACGTGAAATTGTCAGGAACGATTGTTCGAAACATGTCGGGCCGTTCCTGACAATTTCACGTGAGTGTAAACCGCTTAATACAATAATTAAATATGTCTCACGAAAGTTTTAATAAAATAATGTTTTATTATTTTGGTTTATTTATTTTAATTTCTTAGTTAAGTTTATTACAGTATAAGTACATGGTAATGATGTGCACCGTGTCCAGGGCCCTATGATGGTTGCGTTTATCATGTGATAAATAAGTGACAAAGCATCTGTCACTTACACTGGCATGATAACAGCAACCATCATAGGCCCGCAGGAGTACCACCTTCTAAACTAAATTAAGGATTATTATTAAGAGAAGAGCTAGATGACCAGAAAAGTTAAAAAAGCATGAATGTGGATGTCTATCTATAGGAGAAGAGGAAGAACATAGACAATCCATCTTTAGGATGGTGTGAAAGATGATATGAATAAGATGGAAGTACTCGTAAATGGCAAAATGACAGGTGATTGGGAAGAATGGATAAAAAAACATGTCGCGCCTATCCCAAATAAATATATAATTTTGGGACGGGAATGATGATGGTATTGTAAGGATTATTCATATATAAACTCAATGAACTGCATTATTGTTCTTGTTTTAGTTGGGTTGCAATTCGTCTATACCTACAGATATTTACATACTTTTGTTTTTTTGTTAAACGGCATAAGGCAAGTTATTTATGAGAAATAATAAATCCGGCCGCAATTTTATTTTTTGGCCACTTGGTCGAACTTCTCATTTAATAACTAAGCATCGGGAATATGAGATAGCCTCTAATAAACTAATTCATCTTCTTTACAACGTCATCTAAAAATGTTAAAGAAAGCATCAAGTCATAATCAACAATTATTATTACTTGTCCTTCTGATTTATACATTGCCATCTAATTTACAAACTCAGCCACGGAATTTGCAACTCATCATCATTTTTCGTTTTACAGCTTCAATACAAGTTCCTCAGAAATTATATATTCGAGCTTCAATAGACAGCATCATATATTATAACTTAACATCTAAAATAATACTTTATATTCTTTTATCATGAAAATAGCCACTGTAGGAACGATTTGGCGCGAGTGCGCGCCATGACAGCCACGGCCATTTGCACCAATCAGAGAGCGCCATTCGATTCTTGTACCGACCGACCCGCCCGTGTTTGTTTATTGTCATTCGTTCGTTCATATTGCAATAGGTTCATCTGCGTTCTCTCTAATCTAGTTCTAAGGCAGGTCCGACTTGGCTTAGGTTAGGTACGACGACGAGCGAAGCGAGGAGGAGTGTTAGGTTCAACTGCGACCCTAAAAAAAAAAAAAAACATAACGGTACGTAACCCATTAATCTACTTCTAAGGCAGGTCCGACTTGGCTTAGGTTAGGTACGACGACGAGCGAAGCGAGGAGGAGTGTTAGGTTGATCTGCGACCCTAACCTAAAATGAGATTTAAGTATTTTGTTTTGTTCTCTCCTCAATAGTTCATATGTAATAATAGTGGCTTTAATATACTATTTGATGACAATTTTAGGTAAATTTTACGATCGATTAATGTAGGATGACTTACATTTTAAACATACTAAGTTATAAAATTAGAAGCTAATAGAGTTACTATTTTGGTGTCATATAATAATATTTTAGAAGTTTGCTATTTGAATGCATGCCTCAAATTTAGATGCTAAAAAATAATCACCATGCTAAGTTACAATTACAGTGGCTTACAAAGAAGATAACTAGTGGCTGAGATATTATTATTCAGACGCGCGTTGGTTGTGGCTGACTTAGTAATTTAGAAGGTAACTTATATTTTCTGAGGCGAATAATGCTATTAAAAAGAAGCCTGTTTAAATAGTACCCGTTATTTATTAGAATGTAAAAAGTATAAAATTTTAATCAAGCAATGATAACATTCGGAGACTTTCTGGCCGTCACTGTAACTTAGCTGGTTCATATTAGCGTGTCGCCCCGGCATGGCACAAACCCGTTCAAACCCGCTCAGGGCCTACATTTTTGTATCTTTGTTTGATATACATTATTTTATTTGGATTAGGAGGCCCCAGCGTCAGCGCCGCCGCCGAAACGGGCCAGACGAGCCGAGCAGCCTGTGCCGGGGCCGTCTTCAGTTCGGGCTCCCACGAGGACGTCAACTGCGGCCCCGCCTTTAGAACAGACTCATACAACTAGTAGACTCAATCCGTTTCTGCGTATCGATTCGCAACATGTCGAGCGATATACGACTACTACGACGTGAGTAAACCCGTTTCATTACAGAAATGTCTATGGCTAACTATTGTGCCGTAAATTACGTCATAGCATCAGATGATCAGGGGGCCTATGATGGTTGTGTTTATCACGTGATAAATAAGTGACAAAGCATCTGTCACTCACAATCGCAATATGTCAAAACGTGACGGATTCTTTATCACTTATTTATCGCGTGATAAAAGCAACCATCATAGGGCCCCAGATCCCTAAATATTTGATGACAACGCGGTTGGCGCAGTGGTAAAATAGCTGTTTACTGAACCGGCGGTCCTGGGTCCTGGGTTCGTATTCAGGCAAAGCCTACTAGAGCTGACTGTGGGACTATCGATTTGTGTGAACTTGTCCGATATTTATTTATTTTTACTTAATCATTTATAATAAATAATTGACAAGAAAATACTTGCTTACTGGTTATTGGTTACACTTCCAACTTGCCCTGTTAGCGGGTGTGCTAAGTAGCACACCCGCTCCACACGTCTGAAATTTTCCAGGGACGATAGAAATCCCAAAATTGTTTTGGAGTGTCGCACTTTTGCGTTTTGCTAATATTGTAGCACCACTGTAGTACTACATGAAAAAATAAAAAAACCTGGAAAATTTCAGACGTGTGGAGCGGGTGTGCTATTTACTTAGCACACCCGCTAACAGGGCAAGTTGGAAGTGTAACCAATAACCAGTAAGCAAGTATTTTCTTGTCAATTATTTATTATAAATGATTAAGTAGTACTACAGTGGTACTACAATATTAGCAAAACGCAAAAGTGCGACACTCCAAAACAATTTTGGGATTTCTATCGTCCCTGGAAAATTTCAGACGTGTGGAGTCAGCTTATAGTTCAAGAATACTGGGCGCCTCGCAACATCAGCTGCTGCCGGAGGTCTGCCACGTCTGCCGGAAGCCAGGACACGTAGCACGGGATTGCAGACAACAGCAACAATGCAGTACTTGTCGTATCTTCGGGCGTGCTACGTGCTGTTCAGCTAGAAACACGTAGCCAAAAGGAGGAAAGGTTCGTGATATCTTGAACTCAAAACTGAGCCTTGTGGGAGTCCCTTCCTAATGGAGCGAGAAGAGGTAACTATATTTTCGTTACCCCGTAAGGTAATACAACGCTCTGATAAAATCTTCATTACCAGACTACTTAATCTTTTCGGTATCTGTAATCGGAGAAGCTTCTCCCAGAGGAATGGGAGTTGGACATTATCATAAGCTGCTTTAACGTCCAACAAAGCAACGACCGATTTATCATTCCTTTCCTGAAACCAAACGGGGGCTGGACAATAAACCCTTGGACTCAACGAACCATTCCAGCCTATTCCAGATTAGATGCTCCAAAATTTTTAAGAGAACCGAAAAAAGAACAATGGGAAATGAGCAAGGATCTAATGGGTCTTTATTAGGTATACGAATTGGGATTATCAGTTGAGTTTTCCAAGACAGCGGGATAGTACCTGAATCAAGGATGGAATTAATCAGATCTAAATATAGCCACCCTCGCTCAGCTCGGGTGGCTAAAACATCTCGTGTCATTATGGCTTGTTTTAGTCCCTTGTTGAACAATTTACTATTATCTCATGGTTATCACAAAAAAAGGTAATCAGTCAGACAGGCAATCAGTACCTAATCTATATTTGCGGTGTAAATATATAACTATTTGGTCTGCGTGGTCTTATCAATATTTATTTGCCTGTCTGACTGATTACCTTTTTTAATTATAAGCTCAACGCAATCTAAAGGTAAAACAAGGACTATTAATCCTAGATTTTTTTTGTTTTCCAGAACTCAATTCGGTCCGAACCTTCACGCAGGACACGGCCGATGCACTTCCGGACGGTTACCGCTTCCGGGTGGCTCCACCGGCTCAACTAGTCCAAGATACACCACGGCCACTCAAACTAAAACTAATTTGAGTTTCAAGTTTAGTTTTGAGTAAAGAAGTTTGTGCAACAATGTAAAACATGTTTCTCGCAAATTATTTTTCTTAGTTACATTTCCGATTTACCCACATTTAGTTTATATTAGCAACGCAAAATACCTCATATTAGTTTAAACGGGAAGTCCTGTTTTGTTTGTTTAATTGTAAATTTGTATTGGGGCTTATGAACTTTATTTTTATTTTTTTAAAGATATATATGTCCTGAACTGTCTCACGGTTAGTTAGCCCTCACTACCAGTAGTCGGACTTTGTGTGGGAGTATAACCCGCTAATGGGATTATCTCCACGCCACAGAGGTAATATATGTAGATTGGGGTGACGCGGGCGCACTGGGCGCATGGACTGCGTCGTGAATAGACTGAACCGAATCAGTCTGATTTAGGGCGGGAGGAGAGGGGTTACGAAAACTTGTAAACTTATATTTGTATCGGAATGGTTTTGTATTCAATATTAATCTATTGTACGTGTAAATCATAAGTCGCCTAGTAAGTAGGTAGATATTAATAGTACCTACTATAATTTAAGTGGTTAATTTCTACGTAAGTGGCGTCATATATGATGTACTTAAGTAATTTGTGTGTGTTGTTTTTATTATTCTTGATGCTCACTGTTACACTATTATATTGATACTACTAATTAAGTGAAAAGTTAAATTTCTTTAGAGAAAATAAAGTTCGTTAAACCTAATTACTTCATGGTGTACAGTTAAGTACAGTTTGCTGCATGCGCAGCTGTTTGTAGTATGTTTAAGTGTAGGTAGTTTATTTAGTAGTTAGTGAGTTACGCAGTGTAACAGAAAACAAAGAAGATTGTATATATTCGCCAACAAAACTATTATGCAGCTTGGCGAAAAATTTATTGTAAAAACGTTGTGTATAGGTACATTTTTATCTTCTATATCGATGGCAAAAAGCGAGAACGTAGTAACCGCCACTTGGTCAAAAAAATTTTTTTTGCATATTCGGAATCAGCGAATTTTTCTGCGTCGACTGGTCTGGGTCCCATGGCTCTACGACGCTTAGAAAAAACTGGACTACGTTGCAAAACGAATGTATTTTTTTGCCGATGCCCACATCTAATTGCTGTAAACACCCAAATAGTAGTAATTTTCTAAACGAGTACATTTACGCTAATTTTGTTCTTTCATAAATCAAAGGGTGTGCCGGTTACAGCGTTGCCGAAATTTTGTTCCGTGGCGGTTGCAGCATTTATGCATGTAGTGAAAAAATTACGAACCAAGCTTACTGCAATTATCCTAAAATAAATTATCTATGATTGACGCTTACTACATTTAATTCGAAAATGAATTAACAGCAAGCTACAGTAACGACATTTGAAACACAACGTGAAGTGGGTAGTGCTTGAAGATACAGCAATAAAAATGTGCGCTCGCGGCGATGTGGCTCGTGAATACGACCTGTGATTTAGTCTATCGGCGATCGCCGGAGCGAGTGGGTGTGCGTAGTCTGTGTACATGCCTTTTTTTGGATGTAAAATATGTTGCGGGTTTAATGGAAAATATATGAATATTGAGATAAAACATAACTAGCATATTTATTTGCTTTATTAATATTGAAAGGACAGCAAAAATGTTTTTATTACATTTTGTTGTAAGAAAATAACGATGTTGGGGCGTGGGACGCGGCAGCTTTGAGAGTTCCGTGCCTCAATCGCCAAAAACTAAACTTAAATAGGATCACTTTTGTGCCTGTCTATCTATTTGTCGAGACCTTTTTCTCAGGAACGCGTGGAGGTATAAAGCTGGAATTAACATTAAATATCATATAATAAGTAATACTTACATTCAAAACATCTTTTATAGTTAGTGGGTTTAATAGGTAGTAAGTTTTATATCGATAAAAGTTACTTAAAAGACAATTTAATGCCAAAACTGAAGATAAAATGTAGAGAGTTTTAAAGTTTTCACGGGAATATTAAACCTCATTACCTATAATATTTAGTTTTAGCGGATAACAATATTATAGTCTGATTAACCCTAAGAATATTTATGTTTGTTTTTAGCAGGATAAGTACAAGGTTGTGATTTTATAATATGAGAGATTTTATTAGCCTTTTGAAATGTTATAAGCAACGGAGGTTTTAAGTAACTTTCGTAATGTTTTTATACAGAGAAATTGAGACTAGATAGTATTTGATATGTTAAAGACGGTAATTGTTGCTTCTGAGCTTTTAATTTGTAAGAAACCTGCATTTAAAATTTGGAATCATTTTAAAAAAGTATGTTGTTAAAAGTTGATTGATACTTAAGTCGTTTTATTTTCACAGTTTCTTTTTGCCGGTGGACACTTACCACATTTCAGTTAGTCCTATAAAGAACGTAATGACATTTACGTCAAAATTATTGAATCTTAAAATAAATATGCATCTGGTTACAGCATTTATGCTTTATGGAAATAATACTCGTTTCACCATTTTAGTACATTTACTTCTGGCGTTTACAGCGTTTTCGCGTAACGAAAAAAAGAGTTCAATTGTCGTAACCGCCACTAAGTCGTAAACCAGTCTTTTTTGTTAAATATTAAATATGCCAGTTGAAAGAAAACCATAAGTTATGAATTAGATCCAAATATCAAGCATTTTCGTTCATAAATGAAAGAGTTATGATTTTTTTTCTCGAAATGGAAAAGTTTTTTGGCTCTGGTGTAAAGTTTGCATTTTGGCGGTTACTACGTTCTCGCTTTTTGCCATCGATATATATAAATGCAAGTTTCCTGACTGACTGACTCATCAACGCAGCGCCGAAACTACAAATGCTAGAGAGTTGAAAATACACTAGGTTGTACCTATAAAGTATACAAGAGATAAGAAGCAATTTTGAAAAATTCAACCCCTAAGGGGGTTAAAAAGGGGATGAAAGGTTGTATGGGGTACAATTTTTTTTTACTATTTAGTCACGAGCGCAAATGTTGTCGCGATAGCATTGCAACAGTACCCAAATGACAGAGTTTAGATATAAATATATACTATACCTTTTTAGAAAGAACATTAGTACATTGTTGTAGAGGCTGTAAAGTAAGCAATAGATTAACGAGTAAATTTCGAAGGCCGACCCGAAGGGAAGGCCTTCGATAGTACGAGTTAATCTATTGCACTTTCAGCCGAGACTTAACATAGTGCTTTTCACGACACGAGGAAATATATTATAATACGAGTTTTTTCATATTGGTCATTCAACTCGGCGCCTTGTTGCAGCCTCATTGTTGTAAAAATCAGGGCTATTATAAACATAAAGCTGCCCGCAGATTCAAACGACATAAAGACGATTTTCAACCCAGTTATGAAGAAATAACAAAAATATTCAAACTTACCTCACTTCCAACTTAATTTAGACATATTGTAACGGTACGCAATATAAACATACGTTCCTAATATTATATATTTCGTGAGTCAATGTGAACATTATTAAATTAATCACATTATCACATTACAAAACCAATTTTAATATTTACTAAACGATACATTTTGTTTTTTTTTTATATGGCCGGCTGACCCGTAGCGCATGCGCGCATCGCATCTCATCGCAATGGAGTCATAGCTTTTCAGCCGAATAAAAAAAAATATGAACTCAATATTAATTAAAATATAAATAGGTAATTAAAAGTGTTTATTTGTTGAAAACTGTTTATTTGTTGAGAAATTAGTAATTGTAGAAATAAGGAAATTGTTTTACGCCCCATAACTAATTTTAAAATATAAATGTTCATGATTTTCAGAGTAAAACCTTTTTTAACAAAAACTTATAAAAATGTAAATGTAAACCTGAGGAGTATTATCTTAAACTATGAATACAAAGATCAAAGCTTAAAGAAAAATTTAAAAAGGAGCTACCTGGTGGAAGGGACCGGGAATCGAACCCGGTACCTCTGGATTACCGGTCTAGCGCGTAGTATTATCTTACTTAAGAAAATAAACTCGTTTATGGGTATTTATAAGTTTAAGAAAAAAATACACCTCATAAATGACGCATTCTCATTGGTCAATTTAATTTGACATGCAGCAGACGATTAAGCTTTGATTGGTTAAATTGTCGTTTAAGCCGGCCGAGAAAATTAGTCTGAAATATTTTCTAAAAAGCCGTATCTTACTATGAAATTCAAGTGTAGATACGAACTGTTACCGTAAGGTCCAACATTATTGTCGTGTTAGGAGCTAGCATAGATATACAGTTTACAAATGAACATATATAAGCAGTTTTGTGTACTGGATTCAGGTAATCTATAACCAAATTTTCGAGCAGTATCGTAAAAATTCTATTATATACTTTTGTCATACATATTTTGGCGGTAAATTGTGTAGTTTTTGAGAGAGTTAACCTTTTAGGAGAAAAAAAACGATTAATTAATAAACACGTCATTAGTGTTTAGTAACAGATTGCGCTGAATTTATAAGAGATATGGCTTTTATATGTATGAAAGGTTTATTGTATTTTAAAGGATTATTTCGTTCCTACACACTTTGTATGTATCTTGCACGATAAAATTTAACTTTGCTCTATAACCTACATAACCTGATGGATAAAACTTGTCCTTTAATTTGGCCAAATTTTCAGTTAATTTTATTATTCTAGATTATAGATAATGAGGTATTTTAATCAGTTATCTGTCCCGTCAATTGGGTTTGAGCGATACGTATACTAAGCATATTAACAACAGATAAGAGCATTCTACATACATCGTAATCAGTTTCATTCCTCAGTATTATACAAACATTCGATCGGTTATCATTCAACCCTTCGTTTATTCACAAAAATAAATCTGTAATGACTCGGAAGCGTCAAGAAAGTGTCATACAGTGAAAAAAAAAGACTAAGTACATAAAGTGCTATGGCTACTTCAACTATAAAACTCATAGCTACGTTTCAGAATTTCGATGACTGGTATTTTAGCATCCAATGTCTGCTAACCGACTGCGATTTATGGGACGTTTGTACCGAAGAAGTAAATGCAGAAGACGCAAATGAAAAGCTAAAAGACCAGAAGGCGAGGGCCAAAATAGGTCAAGCTTGTGATGCATCTGTGATTCCAATTATAAGACCGGCAAAGACGGCGTACGAGATGTTGCACCGTCTGAGAGCGCACGCGCATGGCGGGCTAAGGAAGAGGCTCAGCCTCATTCAAAAGTTGTTGTCAATCCGGTACAATGGCAATCTGCAAGAATACGTAAATTACACGCAGAAACAGCTGCAAGGAATAGGAGCTCCACTAGACGATGGATTCCTAGCGATGTACATGCTTGCGGGGCTCCCTGTACGATTCGAACATATTATTACAAGGCTAAATGATCCAGATGTACAAATAACTTCAGAGATTGTAGTGAAGGAACTTCTAAAAGAAGGCGATCGTGCTGTCCCCGGTACATCTGGTTCGCAACAAACGGTAAAGGTTTTTTTATACCATTACGTTACGTAACATACAAACGCGCATGCATAAACTGGTACGAAGTACTGTTTTTGTACAAATTGTAAACTTATTTTGGTCCTTGTGATTATAATATGTAACCTCTGAAATCCATAATCACCCGAAAAACCAAGATGCAATTATTCCACGTTATCGTGTATGTAGACACTGTGTTCTTACTTACAAAACCCTCGCTGCGCGTTATCGAACTTGGCCGGTTTTATAACCTTTATACTTCGTGTTAGTATACGCTAATCGTTCTGTGTGTTTTAGTCACTACCGTTTAAACCTACTTGTGAAAAATGCCTTCAAACTTTCAAATCAATCAAAGGCCTGAAACGCCACGCGCCAAACTCCATATTAAAAGATTGTTCAAGCCAACCCACTTAGGTATCAACCCACTGCGGCCATTACTATGACAGACGGCAACGGGAGCGGGCCGGTCGTGGTCCACAGTGAACCCGTTTACTTTGTTTGTTTTAATGAATCCAAGGGTATTCCCTTGATTTGTCTAATTATTTTTTGTCTAATTTCAGTTTGTCTGTTACTGTTAGGTAAAATATGTTTATACGAATAAAAAATTAGGCCAAATAAAATTAGACGAAATAAGATTATGTGAAATGAGTATTATACAAAACGACTTTCACTCAAATGAAAATTAGGCAAAGTGAATAGTTATGCTAAATAATATTAGTTTAAATGAAATTAGGCAAACCGAAATTAGGCAAAAAGTTGTTAGGCAAAACAAGGTACAACCAAATCCAAGCCCTAGACGTCACATTGGGGACGAGGATTAAATACGCAACAAGTGTACAAAGAACCAATCAATCAGTGGTATCATTTAAGTTATTTCCTGGAAAAGGAAAAGTGGGTATAGTGGCTTAAAATATTGAAGTACCTACAACAAAAGTCACGTAACATTCTGACCAGTACTTTGTGCAGTTATGTCCAAAAAAACAGATAACTTTGCCGTAAGAGTATCTATTTAAGGGAAATGGATGCTGATACCGTCAACAAAGGCGTCAAAACATAAGTAATAGCTATTATTTACCAAACTAGATGATCTAGCCCTTGTATACCCGTAGTAATTTGTGACACGGTCAAAACATGTTATTGTAAGAACAATAGATTTTAATATTTTTGACAAACACTTGCTCTATTAACATTTTAGGTAAGACAATGTAACTTAACCGAATATAACGGTTATATTTTCTATGCTTTTCAGTATTTTTTTTGGTTATCAAATATACCCGTCTATTTAAATATTGCAATGAGCAATTAAAGGAATGATACTTGGTACTTTCCTTACCTTACCCTTTGCCCCTCGGACTTAGTGTCATGTTTAGTCAAATCAAAGTCGTTACCCACCTACCCCGAAAGGTAATACAACGCCCTGATAAAATCTTCATTACCAGACTACTTAACCTTTTCGGTATCTGTAATCGGAGAAGCTTCTCCCAGAGGAATGGGGGTTGGACATTATCATAAGCTGCTTTAACGTCCAAAAAAACAACGACCGATTTTTTATGGGATACGCAACACGGATGTATGTCGAGAATAACACCAGGCTATCAGTAGTACTTCTTCCTTTTCTGAAGCCAAACGAGGGCAGGACAATAAACCCTCGGACTCAACGAACCATTGCAGCCTATTTTCTTGATTAGTTGCGCCAGATTTTTTAAGAGAACCAAAGAAAGAGCAGTGGGATGGTATGAGCAAGGATCCAATTATTATTATTAGATTTAAGAATTGAGATTATCAGCTGAATTTTCCAAGACAGCGGGATAGTACCTGAATCAAAGATGGATTTAATCAGATGTTTTAGCTTTCAAACATCTCGTGTCATTATGCCTTTTTTTAGTCCCTTTTTAAACAATCTACTATCATCTCATAGTTATCACAAATAAAAGTAATCAGTAATTTATATCTGCTGTGTAAATGTATAACTATTTGGCCTGTGTGCTCTTATCAACATTTAATTAAAAACTCAACGCAATCTAAAGGTAAAACAAGGACTATTACTCCTAGTTTTTTTTTTGTTTTCCAGAACCCGCCTCGGTCCGAACCTCCGCGCGGGACACGGCCGACGCAGTACCGGACGGTTACCGCTTCCGGGTGGCTCCAACGGCTCCAACGGCTCAACCAGTCCAGGATAAAACGCGGCCACTCAAAACTAAAACTAACTTGAGTTTCTACTTTTGAGTAAATAATTTTGTGCAACAATGTAAAACGTGTTTGTCGCAAATTATTTTTCATAGTCACATTTCCGATATTTTGAGAAATTTATTGTAAAAACTCTGTGTATACATTTTTGTTAATAATACATGAGAAAAAAAAACCCGCTGGGATGCCTCATGTCACATACTTAATGTAGATTTTAGAATAATGAGATACAATCATAAATTTCCTAAATAGTTACAATTTAGTCATTTATTCAATACGTTATTTTAAACAATATCTTCATCTGATGGGATCCAATTATAGGTAGTTGAGACAAACACGTTATATTTATTAATTTAATTGTATTGTATACACTTAATAGTAGGATTATTGTTATATTCAAATATCATATTAAACATGATTATGATTATTTAATTGTGAGTAATTTCCATTATTAATAAGTAGAATTCCTAGAGCAACTTTTCAATTCCAAGACCACATTTGGTTTTACCACGTTTTACTCAATCCGACCTCCTTCTACTTCGTTCTCATTCCGCCGAAACCGAACGTTCGCCGAAGTTTCCCGAACAAGTTTAATTAAACTAACATTAGTGTAACTATTCCCAGATTGGGGACCTGGCGTGATATAAACTATGTGGGATTATTCGCAAATATGCGGCAATGATTAGGGTAGGTGTTTGAAGAGGATGAAGGGGGTCAGTTTAATAGGCCGGGGGAACGACATACAGGGTGTCATTAGAGTAGTGACCGTGACCAGTCTCTAGTGCAGCGATTCCCAAACGTTTTTAGTTCGTGAGGCGTTCACAGTACCCTTACCATGAGTTGACGTGACCGTGAGCGACAGTGTAAACGATTTGTACGGAGAATAGCACAGCGCCCTAGCGGTTACTTTGTAGAACTACAATTCTCTATACAAATCGTTTACGCAGTCGCTAGCGAGAACTTACTGTCAATGTAAACTTCAAGGCTACGGGAATAGCACGACGCGCTTTAGAATGAAAGAGTTGCCACATAATCGCGCCCATGCGCAACCAGCGGCAGCGGTGAGCGTTGAGCGATAAAAACTATATCTTAGCAATTCACGAAGCACGTCACGAGCCGTCGCGCGCGGTTGCCGCTCTATCTGTTCCGATGCTGTATATTTGTTGACGGCAAAAATGATAGCACTGATGTAAACCCTTCGTCTGTGTCTGATAAGGATCCTGACTACATATTAAGGTCGTCTTTTTTTACGCATATATTTTTTTACTCGCTGCAGCTCAAATGAGGCTAAGCTGAGGATAATTTCACATTCGAAAAGTCAATGTCTGATTGTAAAAAGAAAATCATTTTATCTCTAATAAGTGATATCGATAAATACTTACTTAAATGATAATTCATATTATCAATTTTTTTTTCTGAGATATACTCGTAGAAGTCGTAAATAAATAAATCATAATTCATATATCTACTTACCTACTTTTACATTTACAATAATTTCCGTGTTTAGTTGTGAAGAGGCCTTAAACTTTTTCAAGTGAATAATACTTTTCCCCAAGTTCTAGGTAGTATTATAGCTAATATTTCATGCTTTCATTGCGTGCAGTCGAAAATAAGCAGAAAAAAACAGTTTCCCGCGTGAATTTTGTCAGTTTCGAGTAGTTTTTGAAACAAAAATTATCAACCAAAAATTCAAACTGCAGGTTTCAAATATATGTATACCAATAAATCCCAATAGCAATGTCCTATGTAGTAACATCAATAATATGTTAAGGAACATGTTTAATCATAAAAAAAAATCTAAAACAATCAGCATTTTAAAAGGAATAAGTTATTAAGTTAAATACACTTTTGTCGCGAATGCCGCCAATGGATTCACTCCCAAATGAGTTGTTTTCAAAATACATGTACTTAGTTAAAGGTTAATAAAAACAAAATTACGATGGCTTCTTTTGTGTTACGAAACTTACTCATACAAAATATATGGGTAACTATCGTAACACAAAGGAATCAATTAAGTTTTGTTTTAATTACAGCCCTTAACTATGTACATGTATTTTGAAAATGACTCAAATAGGACTATTTACATACATTACATACTTGTAGTCACGAGCGCAAATGTTGTCGCGATAGCATTGTAATACAGTACCTAAATGACAGAGTTTAGATATAAACTATACCTTTTTAGAAAGAACATATTCTATTATATACTTTTGTCATACATATTTTGGCGGTAAATTGTGTAGTTTTTGAGAGAATTAACCTTTTAGGAGAAAAAAAAACGATTAATTAATAAACACGTCGTTAGTGTTTAGTAACAGATTGCGCTGAATTTATAAAGAGATATCGCTTTTATATGTATGAAAGGTTTATAGTATTTTAAAGGATTATTTTGTTCCTACACACTTTTTATGTATCTTGCAAGATAAAATTTAACTTTGTTTTATAACCTACATATCCTGATAGATAAAACTATTTAATTTGGACAAATTTTCAGACAATTTTATTATTCTAGATTATAGATAATGAGGTATTTTAATCAGTTATCTGGCCCGTCGATTGGATTTGAACGATACGTATACTAAGCATATTAAAAACAGATAAGAGCATTGTACATCGTAATCAGTTTCATTCCTCAGTATTATACAATCATTCGATCGGTTATCATTGAACCCTTCGTTTATTCACAAAAATACATTTGTAATGACTCGGAGGCGTCAAGAAAGTGTAATACAGTGAAAAAAAAGACTAAGTACATAAAGTGCTATGGCTACTTCAACTATAAAGCTCAAAGCTACGTTTCAGAATTTCGATGACTGGTATTTTAGCATCCAATGTCTGCTAACCGACTGCGATTTATGGGACGTTTGTACCGAAGAAGTTAATGCAGAAGACGCAAATGAAAAGCTAAAAGACCGGAAGGCAAGGGCCAAAATAGGTCAAGCTTGTGATGCCTCTGTGATTCCAATTATAAGACCAGCAAAGACGGCGTACGAGATGATGCACCGTCTGAGAGCGCACGCGCATGGCGGGCTAAGGAAGAGGCTCAGCCTCATTAAAAAGTTGTTGTCAATCCGGTACAAAGGCAATCTGCAAGAATACGTAAATAGAGTTTTCTCAAAAATTGCATGTAATGTTGCCTTACCATCGCTAGATAGACTACAGTAAGTGGAACATACCGAAGACTTTTTAGAAGTGTCCAGTAAACAGCGAGATTTTAAATTTGGAATCAATATTTGTCCAGTAAGTAAGTATGTAATTCCTATTACGTATCAAGATATTTGAATATCGAAACACGATTTACATCGTCACCGACCTATAAAAAACTAAGGATGTGAAGGCGATGAGGTCGTATATAAATGTAAAAAGGATGCACTCCACAAATTGTTTTAATTATAAGTACAGTGCGAGAGCAAATTGTAGAAATTAAAAAGTGGCGTCCCTTTTTCATAGATTAAATAGAAAGAGACGACATTGCAGTATACACTTGCAATTTACACTAAGAGCAAATGTAAAATAAAAAGAGGTTAGTACTATTGGCAGTATAGACGTAACTCAAGATGCATATTTAAAAAAAAATAAAAGTAGCGACAAGGTTTAGTGCGGAAGTTTGTATGCAGCGTTTAGTTCATAATTGTGCTGTGTAAAATGACAATGATATTTCGGAATTCCTTCCTTTTTTGTGTCGTTTAGTAAAAACGTCGGAGTTAAAATTGAAGGTAAGCTTTATGATATGAAAATTAGTTAGAAAATACAACAATGTATAACAATAATTAAATTTTATCTTTAAGACTTAGATTTGTAAGACAGTGCAAATAATTAAACGCAGTATTTATAAAAAAAGAAATTAAGGCGGGATTTAAATTAAAAGACAAAAATTTCAAATTTGTTTGTGTGATCTATTACAATAATTCAGCAAAAATGAGTTCAGACGAGTCTGATTCCGAATAGACGGCACTCCTCCATACTTAAAGGCGGAGGCAGAGTTAGCTAAAATAATTTACTTCCGACTAAATCCAAGGAGATATAAAAAAATACAAGAGATTCATTAAATGGAAGGAAGAAAATCAAGTTAATAAGTTGGTCAGATAATGTGTGATAAGGTCTGAATATTTCAACAATCTTTCTGAGACAATCGGATGGCTACAAAGGATAGAAATCACAAATATTCAGCAGCAAAATATAGAAAAGTTCTTAAATCAAGCTCTAGATGATAAACAGTTTGGCGATGAAGGTAAATAAATGCTGCCACTATTTGATAACGATATAACTATATCTTTTATCCAAGTATAAACTCATAATTATTTTTGTTATAGGTTGTTATCGCGGGAGTTAATGGTGCCTGCGACGACGAATATCACAATGTGTAATAATAAAAATGGGATATAACAAAAATATTCATTGGAAAATGGCCGAATATGAATGTCACCTATAAAATATAATTTTAATCTAATTTTCTTGTTTAATTTTTGAGAAAAGCACTATACTTGCTTCGACCGTAAGAGCCATCCTGGCCTCGTATTATATCCGGACCTTGCCTACGGCTCGGTCCGTCTAATTCCTACTCGGCCAGTATGGCTTACTTACTGGTCTCTGCCGTAATGTACTATTCCTACACGCAGAAAGAGCTGCAAGGAATAGGAGCTCCACTAGACGATGGATTCCTAGCGATGTACATGCTTGCGGGGCTCCCTGTACGATTGGAACATATTATTACAAGGCTAAATGATCCAGATGTACAAATAACTTCAGAGATTGTAGTGAAGGAACTTCTAAAAGAAGGCGATCGTGCTGTCCCCGGTACATCTGGTTCGCAACAAACGGTAAAGGTTTTTTTTATACAATTACGTTACGTAACATACAAACGCGCATGCATAACTGGTACGAAGTACTGTTTTTGTACGAATTGTAAACTTATTTTGGTCCATGTGATTATAATGTGTAACGTCTGAATCCATTATCATCCGAGAAACCAAGATGCAATTATCCCACGTTATTATCGTGTATGTAGACACTGTGTTCTTACTCACAAAACCCTCGCTGCGCGTTATCGAACTTGGCCGGTTTTATAACCTTTGTACTTCGTGTTAGTAAGTATACGCTAATCGTTCTGTGTGTTTTAGTCACTACCGTTTAAACCTACTTGTGAAAAATGCCTTCAAACTTTCAAATCAATCAAAGGCCTGAAACGCCACGCGACAAACTCCATAAAAAGAGGTTGTTCAAGCTAGAATGGATGCGTAAGTATCAACCCACTTGTCGTGTATAGACACCTTTATATTTACACATAACCAATTTAATTAGTGGTATCATTTAAGTAATTTCCTGGAAAAGAAAAAGTCGGTATAGTGGCTTAGAATATTGAAGTAGGTACCTACAACAAAAGTCACGTAACATTCTGACCAGTACTTTGTGCAGTTATGTCCAAAAAAACAGTTAACTTTGCCGTAAGAGTATCTACTTAAGGGAAATGGATGCTGATACCGAAAAAAAAGGCGTCAAAACATAAGTGATAGCTATTATTTACCAAACTAGATGATCTAGCCCTTGTATTTTCCCGTACTAATTTGTGACACGGTCAAAACATGTTATTGTAAGAACAATAGATTTTAAAATTTTGACAAACACTTGCTCTATTAACATTTTAGGTAAGACAATGTAACTTAACCGAATATAACGGTTATATTTTCTATGTTTTTCTGGGTTATCAAAATATACCTGTCTATTTAAATATTGCAATGAGCAATTAAAGGAATGATACTTTACCAGACTACTTAACCTTTTCGGTATCTGTAATCGGAGAAGCTTCTCCCAGAGGAATGGGAGTTGGACATTATCATAAGCTGCTTTAACGTCCAAAAAAGCAACAAGAGATTTATTATGGGATACGCAACCCGGATGTATGTCGAGAATAACGCCAGGCTATCAGTAGTACTTCTTCCTTTCCTGAAGCCAAACGAGGGCAGGACAATAAACCCTCGGACTCAACGAACCATTGCAGCCTATTCTTGATTAGGTGCGCCAGGTTTTTTAAGAGAACCGAAGAAAGAGCAATAGGATGGTATGAGCAAGGATCCAATTATTATTATTAGATTTAAGAATTGAGATTATCAGCTGAATTTTCCAAGAAAGCGGGATAGTACCTGAATCCAAAATGGATTTAATCAGATGTTTTAGCTTTCAAACATCTTGTGCCTTTACGGTTTTTTTAGTCCCTTTTTAAACAATCTACTATTATCAATTAATAATTATCTATTATTAATCTACAAATAAAAGTAATCAGTAATTTATATCTTCTGTGTAAATGTATAACTATTTGGCATGTGTGCTCTTATCAACATTTAATTAAAACTCAACGCAATCTAAAGGTAAAACAAGGACTATTACTCCTAGTTTTTTTTTTGTTTTCCAGAACCCGCCTCGGTCCGAATCTCCGCGCGGGACACGGCCGACGCAGTGCCGGACGGTTACCGCTTCCGGGTGGCTCCAACGGCTCCAACGGCTCAACCAGTCCAGGATAAAACGCGGCCACTCAAAACTAAAACTAATTTGAGTTTCAATTTTTAGTAAAGAATTTTGTGCAACAATGTAAAACGTGTTTCTCGCAAATTATTTTTCATAGTCACATTTCCGATTCACCCACATTTAGTTTATATTGGCCACGCAAAATACCTTATATTACTTTAGAAGGGAAGTCCTGTTTTTTTTTTTATTTAAGTGTAAATTTGTATTGGGGCTTACAAAAACTTTTAAATAAGTATGTGTATTGGTATGATGTTATTAAAACTATCGTGAGACATCTTTACTAATTATAAAAACGGTATAAACTCACGTAAAAATTGTCAGGAACGGCCCGACATGTTTCGAACTCATTTGGAGCTCTTCATCAGGGGTAGCTATCCGTGCTGCTACGCGACTCGCGACCCACTGTATTGGTATGGTTTTGTATTCAATATTCATCTATTGTAAGTGTAAATCATAATTCACCTAGGTAGGTAGATATTAATAGTATGATTTAAGTGGTTAATTTCTATGTAAGTGGCTACATATGATGTACCGTTAATCTACCCAAATAATAGTCCAGTCCGCACAACTATGGTCTAATTTAATCCGAAAATTATTAATATATGACAATTATAACGAATAAACTCTAAAGTGAACAACATAATTAAACAAACCTAAATAAAAATGTATAAAATCACTGATGGATTTTGATAAAAATAAATGAGTTTTGTTTTAGTTGGTTGATTGGACTATAGTTAGGTAGTTTTACGGTTACTAATTTGTCTTGTTTTTGGAATTCTTAATGCTCACTGTTACACTATTATATTATTATTTTAATTTCTCATTAAGTGAAATGTTAAATTTCTTCTGAGAAAATAAAGTTCGTTAAGTAAACCTAATTACTTCATGGTGTATACAGTTAATTGTGCTGCTCAGCTGTTTGTAGTATATGCGAGGATCGTTGCCCCTCTCTCTCAATCGCCACCCTAAATCCCTAAAAATCTCGCGAGCCTCACTACCCCAAGGTCCAGCCGTTTCCACAGCGACGGGTACGAAATCGTACATCGACTCTTAAGGCTGCGTACTGGGCGTGTTTCATCTTAGTGGCTGCTGTTTCCGCCGCTGAACCCGCCAACCTCGCGGTTTGCCTCAAATGGGACGGGGCAATGTAGGTAGTTTAATTAGTAGCTAGTGAGTTACGCAGTGTAACAGAAAACAAAGAAGATTGTATATATTCGCCGACATGACATTTATGCAGTTTGGCGATAAAATTATTGTAAAAACTCTGTGTATATGTTGCAGTCAAAAGTGTGAACTGGTCAAAAGGACTTTTAACCGACAAAAACAGGCAAAACTGCTTTTGACAGAGCGTGTTGGTCAAAAGAAATTTTGCCTGAAAATCATTGGTATCAATTGGTACTTTTGATTTGACTGAACAAAAGGAGCGTTTTTTTAGGGGTATAAAAAAAAACTAGCCTAACCTAACCCGGCCGAGTCGGATCTGCTCTGAATTTGTCAAAAGTGCTTTTGTCGAGTGCCTGCGGTCAAAAGTACTTTTGACTGATAGTAACAGTCAAAAGTACTAGTAACCAATGATTTTCAGGCAAAACTACTTTTGACCAACACGCTCAGTCAAAAACAGTTTTGCCTGTTTTTGTCGGTTAAAAGTCCTTTTGACCAGGTCACACTTTTGACTGCGACATATACATTTTTATTAATTATACATGAAAAAAAAACCCCCGTTGGGATGCCTCATGTCACATAATGTAGATTTCATAATAATGAGATACAATCATAAATTTCCTAAATAGTTACAATTTAGTCATGTATTCAATATGTTACTTTAAACAATAACTTCATCTGATCGGATCCAATTCTAGGTAGTTGAGACAAACACATTATTTTTATTAATTTAATTATATAGTATACACTTAATAGTAGGATTTTTGTTATGTATATTCAAATATCATATTAAACGTAATTATGTTTATTAATTGTAGGAGTAATTTCCATTATTAATAAGTAAAATCCCTAGAGCAACTTTTCAATTCCAAGACGACATTTGGTTTCATTCAATCCGACCTCCTTCTACTTCGTTCTCATTCCGCCGAAACCGAACGTTCGCCGAAGTTTCCTGAACAAGTTTAATTAAACTAACATTAGTGTAACTATTCCCAGATTGCGGACCTGGCGTGATATAAACTATGTGGGATTATTCGCAAATATGCGGTAATGATTAGGGTAGGTGTTTGAAGAGGATGAAGGGGGTCAGTTTAATAGGCCGGGGGAACGACTAGGCATACAGGGTGTCATTAGAGTCATGATCGTGACCAAAGTCTCTAGTGCAGCGATTCCCAAACGTTTTCAGTTCGTGAGGCCCTTACCATGAGTTGACGTGACCGTGAGCGACAGCATAAACGATTTGTACGGAGAATAATACAGCGTCCCTAGCGGTTTCTTTGTAGAACTACAATTCTCCATAAAAAATCCTTTACGCAGTCGCTAGCGAGTACTGTCAATATCATGGTAAGGCTACAGGAATTAGCACGACGCGGTGTTGAATGAAAGAGGCAACATAATCGCGACTATGCGCGACCAGCGGTGAGCAGTGCGCGATAAAACAATATCTTAGCAATTCACGAAGCGCCACGAGCCGCCGCGCGCGGTTGCCGCTCCATCTGTTCTGACGCCGGAGCCGCCCCGCTCGCCGCTAAGACCAAAATCGTGGCCCTACTGCATATTTGATGGTGGCAAAAATTGAAGCACTGATGTAAACCCTTCGTTTGTCTGTTAAGGGTACTGACTACATATTAAAACCGTCTTTTTTTACGCATATATATTTTTACTCGCTGCAGCTCAAATGAGGCTAAGCTGAGGATAATTTCACAGTATACGAAAGGTTCATGACTGATTCGTCGACCATCTTTTTGAAATCTTTATTAAAAAAAAATTTTTTTACATTTCTAACGTCACCAATTGTTTCTGGGTTTCTTTTTCTTTTTGTGACTTTAAGGACTAGTATATAAATAAATGGAAAACGTAGCGGGTACCGGTACTCATAATATCCGGATTAGTATTTGCTGACATGCTCAACACGCTTAAACCGCAAACAACGAGTAAGCGTATTTCTGAAGCGGGGAGACGCGGGCTCGATGGCACTCTATCGCTGCTGGCGCAACAAAGGACGTGGGGGAGAGCGGGGACGCATAATTGTAGATAATCGGGCTATCAAGGATTATAGCTGTATGAGGTATTTTGCATGTCAAAGAAGTTTAACTTGTGTACATTATACACTTCTTCGTCATCGATTACTAACGGCATGACTGTATTAAATAATAGAGCATTTCTGCAGACGCCGGAAAATAAGGGCTTGCCGGGTGAGTAGGTATATACGGATAGTGATACGAAGCCGGGAAGCCTTTTCACAGTTAGGCATGTTTATTGCTTTTCTCAAACATATGCAATGAAATAAACATTTCACTGCATGTTTGAGAAAGTCAACTTAAACGGATTATATCGCGTATATTCGTTATTTGAGTCTCCTTACGTTTCGGCAAATTTAC
The DNA here is from genome assembly GCA_932273695.1 of Apotomis betuletana. NCBI lineage: Eukaryota > Metazoa > Arthropoda > Insecta > Lepidoptera > Tortricidae > Apotomis > Apotomis betuletana. The sequence goes on from OW026307.1 coordinate 24,031,298, forward strand.
ATTCACCGTTGTCAAGTTTGACAACGTTTAAATTGTTTAATTTAAATGTGTGAGAGTCTCAGAAACAGAAGAAAATAGCATGACTGTAGTCTACATCTGCGATCACATAATACGGATCACTAACTTAAAATGCAATATCTCATAAAACGAATGCAACTAGGTTATTCAAATAATAAAACCATGTGCAAAAAACGAATAATGTAAAATTTTAAATAAAACTGATAATAAAAGCTTAAGAAAACCATTTCTACGATATTTTTAACAATGACGTACCTATTCAAGTAATCGGGGGGAACATAGGGTTAGTGACAAATATTATTTGACTGTGGGCCGATTGTTCAATCACCAGATAAAACATATCTGTCAGATAATAAATGTTGGCTGTCACTTTTCTTTTATATGACGGGAGAAAAGGATAGCAATAATTTTAACTGGCAGATAAATTTATCTGGTAATTGAACAATCGGCCCTGTAACTGTAATGCAAGTTTCATTATTAATCCGCGTGTTACATTACCGTCACGATCACGATCATCCATAACTTGTAGTATTGTAGAATTAAAATCCTAGATCAAAATATACATATAAATAATAGGTACTAAACAGTTCAACCCATCGTCTAGACCGGATAATTAAAAAAGCGAAACCCTTGTGTTGGTGACGTTTTCACTCTTTTTGTCGTGTTGCGCCTGGTGCCTACCATTTTCATTATTATTTTAGATAGGTATACCTTTGTTTGTTTTTTTTGCGAATTTATTCTTCGACCTGGGATATCTTTTATGTGTAAGCTTATAAGCTGGGGATCCTCTTCTTTTAAACAAACACACTTCACAGAATAATATTTTCTTCGGTGTCTGCGACTGTCACGCATTGAAATAAAACAATTTAAACAAGATATACCTAGTCCGTTTAAATTGTTTTATTTAAACACTTCACCGAATGCTACATTATACAATATTTATTTCATAGATTTATTTTTAATCGGAAGTCATACATTTTTCAGAAATCGTGACAATGTCAACCTATACATTAGGTAAGGTTAGGTTTGTGTATCACATTCAAAAATATTTTACGGTTTCAGAAAAAAATATGCTTTCGTTAAAATGAAAATTCGATAAAACGTTCGTCTATAAAACGAGGGTAAACCGTATAAGCTGTAAGCTGCTAAGTAAGATTAATTTCGGTACTCGAAGGCCATATCACAGGTTATAAACTATAGTTACTGGTAATATGTAGTTTATTAGATAGGTCGGTACGGATGGGCAAGTCGCGGAAAGTTTCCAAAAAACTGAGCATATTCCCAGAAATTACTGGAAACCCTCACTAGAATTTAAAATATATTCTAAGTGGGAAAATTCCTATGATTCTATGTTGGAAAGTTTAGCAATACCTATTGGAAACTACTTATGGTCTGTGGGAAACTATTTGTGGGCACATTAAAACATTACAAATGTGATGTGTGAATAATGTATTGCCATTGTATTTTTTCGGAAAAGTTCGTTTCAGTGTGCTTAATTCATGGACCGCTAATTCCATGACACTGTCAATTCAATACTTATTCAACATTTATTATAACTTTATAAGTAGTTATTTATCTATGTCAGTTTAATATGTGATATGTGTGAATAATGTAAATATTATTGAATAAAAAAAAATTAAGTATTGCCATTGTATTTATTCGTAAAACTTCATATTAACGTGCTAAAATTATAGCATGGACCGCTAAATCCATGACACTGTCAATGCTTATTCGACATTATACACTGTAAACACCCAAAATTAGTCTACAAAATGCTTCACTTCCTCGCCTCGAACACAAAGGTATCGTCCTCGATTACCCGCAATCCGCACGATATCCGCTCCTTTGTTTCGCCAACACGCCATCGGGTGGAGTGCCATCGAGGCGGCTCCGTGCGTGGCAATTTCTAAAAGCTACATACCTGCCTGCATGGAGAGCAGTGAGGTCCTATTCCTAATAGAACTGCAAGCTTGTTCAGAACAGCCTAACGTTTAAATTTTTATTTGTTCTTTTTCTTTGTTTCATGACATATTGGGCTAATTTAATTCATATAACTACAGTAAATATGTTGTACAATTCAACATCAGTCTACATCCCTATTCGGTCGCGTTCCTCTTGCTTACCACAGTGTCTGTCTGGACAAACATCTGCGTCCGAATTTCCCGTCAGCGGGCCAGCGCAAACAGAGCGCTGGATGTGACTTAACAATGTAATCTGTTGCCGGCCTTTGTGTCGATGTCACCGCAACGCCACCTTTTTACGACGCCATGTTTTGTATTTAGGGTTGCCAACTTGCCATCTCTAAATTCGCCGAACCCGGACAGACTTAGACTTTAAAAAACCGGCCATTGGGCGTAAAGTTATTTTTTTCCCTGGAAGTGTCCGAATATAATATTATAAAAAAAAAAACAATCGCTTTATTTGTCATTCACATAAAAAACACGTTTTAGAAACCCCCCCGGACGGCCTCCAAACTAGGACAAATCCGGGGAAACCCGGACGGATGGCAGCGCTATTTCAGTGCCTCCAGTGAAGAACGGACTAACACGAGTCCCTTTGGTTTTTATTGCACCATTGGAATCAGCTCGTCAAACTACATAACATATCAAAAGGACGTATATCTCTAGCTGTTTCCTAACCTAGTTTTTAAAGTTAGTTAAAGGTTAGCTACCGGACCTAAGTTACTCTTATTCTGCATTGCAGACGTTTACAAGGGAACACAGGGGGGTTGGTCTCCACATATTAAATCACAAAATACAAATTTTGTATTTTGTGATTTAATATGTGGCTATATTTGTGGTCTAAGTAAGTACACAGTAGGTACACCGGTCTGCGATTAAAATTAATCTTTGAGGTCTTTATCTACATGAAACGCTGAGCGAAGAAGCTGCCAGCCTGTGACAGCCTCTGATATTGTGGTGTCAACGAGCCGTTTTGAAGGTTCTTTAAATATCACTCGAGCGCTTGGACCCCATGGGCCCAGGTCTCGACACCAAATACCGTGAAGTGATATTGGCAGCCGAGACCCTGGTATTTGGAGTAAACGGCCACCGCTCTTTAAATATAAAATTTAAGGTTTTCATCAAACTGTACTAGGTAATACATGATCAATGATTGATTTCCATTCCCTTTAAAAAACAAAAGAGTGTCAGCCCTAACTGTCACACTTAAACAAACTGATTTTACATTAAAATTCTTTCATTCAAGACTTAGAATTTCACGCTGGAAATTCCATATCAAGCAACAAGCTAACAACCCATTTATCAGCTAGGTGCATTCGATTAGGATTTTCCCTTTTCTCTTCGTCTATTTTGTGGCCTGCACTCCGGTTCGGACCGGACGTGGACGGGAAAACCCATTATGCGGAGTGTATGCATAATTTCATTCTGCCTTTTATGGCTATTTTCGGTTGCGTAACTATTTTAGTGATTTGTAGCGGTGTCCATTATTCGTGAGCTCTTCGTTTGGTTATGTATCTATGTAACATTTTTTGCCTCTGAAATTAAATGAGATTTTGTATGTACTACACGTTAAAAGATTACGTGTAATCTGAATTTGTTTGTATTTATTTCCTGTTGAGGTGTGCAATAAGGAATTTTCTATTCTATTCCTAAACCTGTAATCTAGGCTCGTATAAACTGTCGTGACATATGATTCCGAAGTCAAGTGCGGTCTTAAGTATAGACAAACGGACACTCGAGAGTGGCACCTATGAGGCAGCCTGTCCACTGAAGCGAAGCGGAGAACATGAATTAATCAGACTGCGCCTCTGTGAAGCCCGAAAGAAGTAAATAAATAATTATTAAGGGACAATCATACACAAATCGACCTAGTCCCAAACTAAGCAAAGCTTGTACTATGGGTACTAGACGACGATATAAATAATATATATGGGTCTATATCGGATGGCATACAATTATTAGCCCTATCGTCGTGTCGCATAACGTCTTTTGTCCTAATAACGTATGGCATACACTTTGTTCCGCATATTTTTGATTGTCCGAAATTGTTGCTCCTATTATTGTTTGTCCTAAATATTATTTGTCCTATCGTTTGATGTGGCTAAAATTCAACGATCGAATGATTGATGTGCATAATTGTAATGTTCCTAATATTTAATGTGCTAAGAATATTTTGACTACGTTTCATTAAACCTAAATCTCGAAGATTTTTAAGCAAGTATTCTGACGCTCCGCTATCCATGGTCATAAAACAAACCTAACCTAACCTACAGTTTTCGGTCTTTAACCTAACCTACTGACTGCTACATTTTAATATTATTTCGCTCGCTCGTTAGGGTCACAGTTCTACCTAACACTCCTCCTCGCTTCGCTCGTCGTCGTACCTAACCTAATCAAAATCTGACCTGCCTGAAGGTTTAGTTTAGGTGCTGTAATTTTAGCCAATTTAATAATAGGCAAAATAATTCTTAGGGCAATTAATGTTAGGAATATTATGCTTTAGGTAATTCGATTTTAGAGTTATCAATATTAGGATAAACTTGCTTTAGGACTTTAAATGAGTATGCGCAAAAATTATTAGGACAAACGAGTAGTATGCCATTCAACAGTATGCCAAACATTCTCGGCCAAACATTTTTAGGACAAAAAACGTTATGCGATACGACAGGCACCCAATATATATAAATACATATATAGATAACATCCATGACCCAGGAACAAATATTCGAGTTTATCATACAAATATTTGCCCCGGCCGGGATTCGAACCCAGGACCGCTAGCTCAGTAAGCAGGTGTGGTAACCAAGCCAACCGCATCGTCAGGTGCATTTAAATCTGAGGAATGTGATTGGTCCATTGGCCTAAGGGTGCATCTCCACTGAAGCGCAGCGGAGCAGAGACGCCGGAATGGATCAATCACAGAAGTGAAGTGGAGTTGAGATACAAATTTCAACTCAGGTGATTGGTCTATTCCGCAAGTCTCCGCTCTACTCCGCTAAAGGGAGACGCACCCTATGGGTATAGTTTATTAATAGGGACCTAAGTATTAAAATACATAGGAGCGGTGGTAGCCTAGTGGTTAGGGCATGCGACTTTCAATCCGGAGGTCGCGGGGTCTAACCCGACCCGTACCAATGAGTTTTTCGGAACTTATGTACGGAATGTCATTTAACACGTTCACTGCGAGAGAAGGCACAAAAAGCCCCATCCGGGGCCGAAACCCTGTGCGGCAACGAAAATAGTGTACTTTCGTACGGTGCGGGGAGCGTATCTTGGCCGATCGTTGGAGTAGGACAGAGACAAATATAGTTTTATGTATAGTTCTTAAATTTTGATAACATGGCATACTTAGTTTACGTGAGAGGCACATTAGACCTCTCCCGCACTGAATGACTTTTTTTTCATTTCAGTGCGGGAAGGGGTCCAATAGACCTTCGACCCATCAGACGCCCCATCCGCACTGAGTGCGTACCAATGTCAACGAGTAGTGTTGTGCCACACGCGAAAGGTGATAGACGATTTTTTTTTTGTTGCGTAGGTATTGTTTGTGTTTGCTTCGAATAATTTTCGGAAGAAAAATGAGTGTACCATCAAGGAGAACCAAAAAGAAGTTGGATTGTTTATTCGACTCGGATGAAGAAAGCGATAGTGAGGGATTAAGTTATCAAAAAGTATACCAAGCTAGTCAAAATATAAATAATGATAATGTTACCGGAGGCGTGGACATAACAAATACGTTATTTGATTCGGATAGTGATGAATTGATGATAGCATTTTTAACCTAAAAGTTCGTAAGGTGTACGTATATAACGTAACGTATTCTCACCCGACAATATAGCAATCGTTTCCCATCCCTAATATTGCTTAAGTCGGTCAATTCAGTGAGGCAAAAGGTCAAATAGACCCCATAATTTAATATTTTTTTTAAAAATAGTTCTAAAATTCCGAGACCGGGGCGAAGCCAGAACCATATTGCTTAACAGGTGAAGATTGCTTAGGTATAAATCTTTATGCAGTACGGTAAACCCCCACGGAAAAAAAAATCATTTTTTTTTTCTTGCGTGGTGGGGCACAATGGACCTACTGCCGCACTGAAGTTTGAGTAGGGTAGAGGCTCTTTGGACCTATTAACGCACCAGAATAACAAACATGTAAATCAGGCTCGCAGCCAACGTGTTAATATTTACCACTCGCTTTTCGGTGAAGGAAAACATCGTGAGGAAACCACCTAAGCCCAATAAGGCCTAGTTACCCCTCTGGGTTGGAAGGTCAGATGGCAGTCGCTTGCGTAAAAACTAGTGCCTACGCCACATCTTAGGATTTAGGTAGCCGACCCCGATTGAGAATTCATTCTCTACAAAGATATGGGACAAAGGCTAGGAGGATGACGATGAAGTATTAAAATAGATAAACGGGTTTACTCACGTCGTAGAACTCGAATAACGCTCGACATGTTTCGAATCGGTACGCTATTCATCATCAGGAGAGCCGATCAGTCGCGGCGGCGGCCAACCGAACACCTACCTAAGCATCTCACTACCGGCTACCGGACCTAAGTATCTCACTAAAAAGAGGAAAAATTGACACAAAGGAAATTTAAGTGTAAATTACCGTCTCATCTCCAAATAAGAAGTAGTTAACTTAATAGTACTTATTGATGGTAAAGACTATCAATCAAATTCAAAAACAACTTGCCAACTTTATAAACTCAGTGAACTCAATAGCTGTTGCGAACATCCCATCCCATTGAAAATTTCTCAGCAGTATAGAAAATTTCCAGCAAAAAGTGAAACGAACGTAGTTACAACAATAACTAGGTTTTTGCTCCGCAGCCTCTGTTCCCAGGGAAAAACGCATTAAGTATTCCTTATAGGTAGTTACTTACTCCACTTTTGTATGGGGATAGCTTGCTCACTGCTCTGTACCCGTAATTCTTTTGCACTAGCTCGTTACAGATACGGATAGCTTCCACGTCAACCGCCATTTTGCTTTTTAACATTTTTACCGCTATCTTCACGGCTTTTGTGAGTTTGATTAAATTACTTTTTACTCTCTTTGCTCAGATTACAAATACAAAAATATAATCTGATTAAAACTATCGTCAGATATATATGACATGTGTAATAAAATAAATATTTAAACTAGATTAAAAACTCACGTAAAAAATGTCAGGAACGTCCTGACAATTATCAACTCTTCTCTTTCGTAACAAGTTTGGTTGTTCGAATTTTAAATCTTTTACATAGTTTCTTGTTGTTTTTTCATGTACCAACGGACCATATGATATAGCTAGGGGAAACCGGGGCATTACAGGCACCCGGGGCAATATGAACACTCTATCTCCTCTCCCTACCAACCCGCGAACGCCGAAGGTTAGAGCTTAGACGGGCGTCAGATGACCCCGCGACCACGCGGTGACTGGTGATGTTGACATTCGTGCGCGTCTCCCGAAGCCAGCGACAAATTTACGTAAGTACGAATTTTGATCTAATTTTTCTATATTTTGTGTTCTCTGAATCTGATAGATATTTGTGTTATTCTTTAATCAACAATAACGTTTTAATACTTAAATATCTTTAGTTTGTATATGACTCAAAGTAATTTTAATTTAAATAAAGGTTTATAGATTTCAGGGTTAGTTAGTTAAAATTATGATGTTGGGGCATTATGGGCGAGGTAATATGGGCAGGGCCCGTGCTAATCGCGGTGGTCGGGACAGTCAAAAAAAGAAGTTACTGGAGTTATAAGTTAACCCTATAAAATGGAACTGGAAAAATCAAAGCCCCAAAGAAAAATGATGAAGATGTAGAGTGCCTAAATTGTGGAAATTGGTACTCTCAATCCAAAGAGGGTTGGGTATCTTGTCGCGCGTGTAAAAGCGTAACACGTGAGCGTAGGCTCATTGTTCATGTGCAGACGAAGACAACGATGATGAATCCTTATAATCTGTTCCTTTTGTGCTATATTTCAGCTTATATACTTTTTTGTTTCTTGCCCATAGTGCACCGACTCATAATGCCCCAGGTATGACCATATTGCCCCGAGCACGGGGCAATATGAGCAATTTGCATTTTTTGGTTTAATGTTAATGGACCACGGGAATGGTAGACTTAGCTAATTATTTTGTGTTATAATTAACGACTATTAGTTAGTGTAATAAATTACTACTTAAGGAATTATGTATTTTACTCCATTCCCATTTTATCACGACATATCCTTAAGGGGCCCATATTGCCCCGGGTTCCCCTATATGAATATGATAATTGTGGAAAACGGGAATCTTTTACGCGCGTCTGACATGCACTTAGTCGTTATTGCTATTTGCCGTCCAAATAGCTTAAATAGATATGGCGTTGTGCTGTAGACAACAACGGCATTCTAATGTCAAAGGCATATTATACAGTAGAGGACTATCTGACAGACATATTTGCAGGGCCTGAACCTGAAACCAAGAAACTGACTCCTTAAGTCGTGTTAGATTGTACCTGACTAGTTTAAGGGACACAGTTCTAATAATAGTAAAGCATATCAAACGTACATACATTTTGACAAACTGTCATACTTTCTTGTAGTTTCCATTTTATTCTTACATTTTCCTTATATGTATATTAAAATATATATTAAATATACAATAAATACAGCTTTAAATAGCATACAAAGTTTAAGTGTTATCAATATTTCTTCATACTTTTTTCTCAGTTCCTCTTAAGGTGCTCGCTCGGGTGGGCCCCTCTCCACATATTAAAAGTATTATTTTTTATTTATAAGCTTAAAGTTACAAAAATATTAATAGGTTTTAACATGACGGCATTTTACTTCCTAATATCTATTCCATAAATGTTATGTAAAGCTATTGAGTTATTCAAATCATTGATTGCTCAATATTTGTATAGAATCTTTTTATCGATTCATATTTTTTATATGGTAATACCACATTTTTATTTTTATGTTTGTGTCATTATTTATAAAAAATAAAAACATTGATTGCTCAGTTTAGTAGTGCAATAAATGGATTAAGACTAAATATAGGTCGCAGATCGGGACTTCTAAATTCCTGGTATCACCGTCAAACGCTACATAGTCAATAAACGCCTTTAATCTTTATCCTATAATACATAAACCACAAGATTTACGCAAGTTCTATACAGTGTGTAAATCAATGCGAAACAGAGGCACTAGAGGCAGACACGGGATCGCGACGTGAAGCCCTCTCGGCTTTGTGCGGGCAGCTCGACGCAAGTGGCTGCAGATGGCGTGACAGTCGCTCGAGTGACGGCGAACGTGCATTTGGATGACGATAGGCTGCAATTTACGGCGTATACAGGGTGGCGTTGGACGTGCACGAAATTATGTTCATATTGCTAAAATCTTGCAAAAATAATATTTATTTATTTTATTTATTTAAACTTTATTGCACAAAACAAAAGTCAGTACAAATGGCGGACTTAATGCCAAATGGCATTCTCTACCAGTCAACCATAGGGCCAAACAGAGATACTAGAAGTGGGTGCAAATCAGAAATCTGATGGTACAGAGAGGATCTAGAGTACAAGTAAATACAAAATATAATAATATCTATTTTAAAATCTTTCTCAAAAATCGGTTTATTAGAATTATCTCAGCCGCGAAATACTTCAGGATTAATAAGAATATTATTTATTTATTAAAATCATATTTTAGTACATAATTTTGTCGAATACTATTAAATATAGTTTTAAGAGGAAATAGCACTGTTAATTTGTCCAATACAAATCGAGGTTTCGTTCTAGACTGTTTCCTCCTCCAAAACCAAGCCAATCGTAATCGTAACGATATGTTCAAAACTGAATGAAAAGTTAATGTCCTGTACAGACTGTATGCAAACTGACATTAGGGAAAATGAGCAATGGGTTCTCTTAATCACGTTCATCGTATGCTAAGCAACTTCGTGACTGGTTAGTCCAATCAACTGACCTTGATTTTCAGATTCAGGCCAACATCCTCCACAAATATTAGAATTTCAGTTAAATATATATTTTGTATTAATTTAAACCTGAATTCCGAAAGGAGCTGAACATTTACTAGTGTAATTCGAAACAAAATAAGAAATAGATATACAGAATAAAGTTAAATAATAGATAGCTTGATACAGTCTATTTTTACTTTTACCTTAAAATAAGTACGAGTACAATAGTTATTGTTTACTTTTTACGTGAAAGGGGAGGGAAAATAGATAGCCTCGACTTCATGCACACCGTGGTACACCCTGTATGCCTTGAGCTGTAGGACTTAGTACCCATCTCATGCGTCCTACAGATTATCGGTGCAACCAGGAGCGTTCTACTCCACAAGCGTTTATGTCATTTTTAGAGGGCACGTTTAGTATAGACCACGGAGGTTGTGAATGTTACTTTGGTATGACGATGAATTAAGCTATATTTTTTGGTTGTCTATTGTTTGACCGAAATTTATATGCAATAATATTGATTTGCTCGAATTTCACTTACCCGAATTTCATTTGCCCGAATGTTTCGTTTCCTAGAAAAGTCATTTGACATACTCTTGTATTCCCGAATATTATATGCCATATTGATACGTATGCCATAAGTATTGTTTTCCATAGTATTAAGTGCCATAATATTGTTTGATAGAATATTTAAACGCCATACTAAATATTGTTTCTGTGCGAATCCAACCTGGCTATGCATTTGACATTGTCTAAAATTGTGTTTTTTTTTCTAGTCATTTTGATGTAATAATCGTCTATTTACAATGTACACATGCAAGCAAGCATTTTGAGTATAAATATATTGTGGCCACGCATGTACATAGACACTATGTACTACATGGTCACAATACAAACCTAACCTAAAGTTTTCGGTTATGGTCGAATGTCGTACGTCCTTTTATCGTAGTTCTTCTAAAACTGTAAATTAGGCTAGGATTTGTATTTTGAAGCAAACATTCAGACGCTCCGCTCGCTTCGCTCGCTTCGCTATACGGGTCACAACACAAACCTAACCTAACCTATAGTTTTCAGTTTTAGATCCATGTACTATTTGGTAGCAGTTCTTCTAAAACTAGGTTAGATTGTAAATTAGGAAACTGTAAATTAGATTAGTATTTGTATTTTGAAGCAAACATTCTGACGCTCCGCTCGCTTCGCTATACGGGTCACAAAACAAACCTAACCTAACCTATAGTTTTCGGTTTTAGATCCATGTACTATTTGGTAGCAGTTCTTCTAAAACTAGGTTAGATTGTAAATTAGATTAGGATTTGTATTTAGAAGCAAACATTCTGACGCTCCGCTCGCTTCGCTCGCTCCGCTATACGGGTCACAAAACAAACCTAACCTAACCTATAGTTTTCGGTTTTAGATCCATGTACTATTTGGTAGCAGTTCTTCTAAAACTAGATTAGATTGGGTTTGTATTTTGACGCTCCGCTATACGGGGTCATAAAACAAACCTAACCTAACCTTCAGATGTCGGTTTTCGACCTATGTTCCATTTGGATAGCATATGAAATTATAGCATGTGACAATTAAGGATTACAATCTTTATGGAAAATGTGATTATTGGAATTAATATTATGGGAAACAAAGATTCGGGCATAGGATTAATATGGCAAACAATGATTATGGGAAACATAATTATAAGAAACAAGATTCGGACAATTGAATATTATGGCAGACGAAATTCGGGCATATGAAATTCGGGCAAGTGAAGGTATACCATATTTTTTACATGTTGCTAAAGTCAGCAAGAAGTGAAAGCCACAGAGGAAAAAAAAGCTATATTTTAACAAGCAGAACAGCAAATCTTACTTATGGGGTTGAAATTTGAATCTCTAATTTAATCAGAACCTGGAATCTGCTTATTTTGAATGGCTCAAGGATTGTAAAATTTTTGTAAAGTCTGTGGAAAAAAAGAATCGTAGGATTTGAGACCCCGTTTATACGTCATAATTTTATACATAAACTGCGGTTTTTGTAAATAACGCAATAAAATGACCTATAAACGACAGGTTTGTTTATTAACGGCGAAAGTTTGTAAGTGTGTTTATGTTCGTTACTTCTTCACGCTCAAACGGCTGGACCAATTTTGGTAAAATTCGGTATGGAGGTAGCTGACACCCTGTATTAAAACATAGGCTACTTTTTATCCCGGAAAAAATAGTATTCCCGTTGGACGAGCGGGTAACACCGCGCGGCGCAACTAGTGACATATAAACGACATGTAAAATTCATAATGTAAGTTCCCGTTTCTGCCACGACTTTCCCACAGACTCTATTTATTCACATCCGGTAAATAATATGTACTTAGCTAAAACCTTGATTTAGTACCCTTTTGGTTAATGTATTAAGTAATAATACCCACTCCTTTATTCAGTAGTTTGGAAGTAAGTAAAGTTGCGTGGGTCGACCGTTCCCTTCCAGACAGGTTCGTGTTTGCGTCATACGATACTAAACTTAGTACCTATTTAAGTATTTTCTTTTAATATTGTTTACAATTTTAGAGCACCATGTTGAGGTCATTCAATAGAATATAATAGTATTTAATATTCTTTATAATGTATATGAAAATAAAAGAAATACAAACACAGATGCAATAGGGATGATGACATTTTTTTTCGACGTCGCGATTGGCGCAGTTTGCCTACTGAGCCGGCGGTCCTGGGTTCGAATCCCGGGCAGGGCAAATATTTATGTGATGAACTCGAATAATTGTTCCTGGGTCATGGATGTTATCTATTAGGTATGTATATCATCGTCTAGTAGCCAAATACAAGCTTTGCTTGTTTGGGAGTATTTTGGGTTTATTTGTGTAAGATTGTCCCTTAGTATATATTTTATTTATTTTTGAAACTTGGCTCAAATGTCTGTATTAGACTAAATACATTGAGACTGCTCTTGTGACTCTAAGAGCAGTCTCAATGTATATTACTGTTAAAGTTCGACATTCTTACGGAGCTCTGCAAACGCTAGATCTCGCTCACTTGCTGGCCGAAATTCGACCGTAGTATAGAGACGTCTCACTCACCCAAATATAGTTTGACAGGAGATCGAGAGTGACTGCACTCGCAACAGCGGTCTGATTTGTTTTCCGAAGGAGACTTTCATGGGTCGAATTTGGAAATAGGTAGACAATAGTCAAGAGAAGAGAACGGCGCGCTCATTTATTTCTTGCAACTAATTTGTATTCATGATTTTCAAGTTTTAAAGTAACCAAACCAAATTTTCTAATTCCGCAAATTTCAAAACGACATCTCTGACAAAAGTTTTTGTGAGTTTTCCCGCACAAAAGCTTGGTATAACTTTAAGTATAAAGTTTCGAAGTCAACATGTTCCTCTTCACCTTGTTAGCGGACGAGTTCCAACCCGTATAAGTATATAGGTAGTCACTGCTACTGAAATGTCTTCTTCTCAATAGTTCAAAGTTTGCATGGGTTCAAAGAAGGCGTAAAGCTGACTGAAGTGGAGACAATACCTAGTTGTAGTTTTTAGTTTTTGAACGGAGCCGTACTAAACAAATAGATGTATCTTCACAATCATCTACTGTATATTGAAACACAACCCTACTTATAGTTTGGACACTATGTTTCAAGTTTCTAGGTCCTAAATAGTAAATATGATCGATTCCGATGTAATTATAATTTATTTAAATTATTATACGTAAGTAGATATATATTTATGTTCTCGTTATCAAAGATCGTCAAGTAGGTATGCGTTTTAAGTGAATTAGCTCAGTACAAAAAGTAAAAACTACAACGCGAAGAACTTGTATCAGTATTTTATGCGGGGGCACTACCGTGCCCCCAGATAAATTTTATTATAAGGTCAGAATTTGTTTGCATATCTTTCTTAAGTATCTAACCAGTAGAACAGATACCTAAAACCCTGCAATGAAACTGTTAGAAATCTGGTTCTATGACGCCATGCCCCCCTGCTAGACATACATTAAGGGGTCAGAGAGACGTATAGGACATTGAACGAGTACCGGTTACCCTACGGTTATCTATGCAAAGCAGGACCATCATTCAACATGGCTTTGTGATTTAAAAGGCTATCAGTTGTCGCATGTCTAATATTGTGCACGATTTTGTTTAAAAGAGACATGCATGAGACCATTTATTACATTTAATATCAACCTAAAAATTACACTCAGATAGTTAGTCGTTTCAAACAATCTTGATCTTTCTTTATACGGCCGTATGTAGGGTTAAATACCGCAGGCGATACTCCTGCACCTCAACTGTCAAACACGACTATTTCTCTAATGTAATTAGTGAGAGTGACGGGTATTAGTGCTATGTCGCGCGACAAAAGTCACGAAACATAGTTGCGTAGTTGCATCGACACAGCGCGCATCGTCAAGAGGTTTCTCTTTTGTGGCGGCCCTGAGTTTAGTTTTATTTTGTATTTTCTATTCATTTCGTAAAAAAAACAATCTTGGAATTTAAATAAATAAATGAAGAGCTGGCAGCTTCGCACAACGTTTTAGCATTGCGATTCAGCGAGGAAATGCTGCCAGCGTCTTAGCTTTGGGACCATGCCGCGGGGACATAGTTTTTCACACCTTTTTAAATTTACTTTAGTTGATTTATAACTTAGTTTAAGCTTTTTTATTGTGTTGTACATATATTCTAAGTCCCTTTTGAATAAATATAAATAAATAGAAAGGATATCATTCTTCTTTATCATGGCACAGCTCACAGTACCGAACGTAAAAATATGTGAATCCTAGTCAAAAGCATACCACAGCCAATGAAGCCAGCAAAGTTCAATGCACCAATGTAGAATACCTATATAGTTATATGTATGATCAGGTATGCTGATGTGTATTGCACGGCGCTTCCGGCACGTCATCCCGTCGGTGCACAAAGCGCTGATTTACATTTGGCCTGGGGATATGTCCATGTCAATGTATGATACTTAAGACTGTAGGCAAGGTTGGCACGCAAGGTTTAGACTAAGTCAGTGCAAATTACCATATTACGTACATGCACTGAAAAAATGGAGGTGTTCCTAGATTTTATTCGTTCCTCATCGGATCGATCGCTCGCTATTATGTTTTTTTTTTATTACCAGCTAATTCCACGGGAATACTACATTTATTCGGGATAAAAAGTCGCCTATGCGTGTATTTTTGATACAGCCTCAAACTTTACAAGTTCTTAATATAGGCCCTAATGAATATGTTTTTCTTTAAATTAATCAAAATTTACAATATTTTTCCCCTTATAAAATAATTCAGAAAGCAATGTAACTCGTTTTTATTCTCACTTAGTCATCTACTGTCACCAAAAGTCAATGTGCCAAATAATTGTACGCAATACATTGCTGCCAGAAAAAAAATATAAAAAACCACTACGCTCTGTTAGTTAACACTAAATTAACAATTTGTTTAAATATCGGTTCATAGCACTAATATCTACTTCTGGTTACAGTTTGTGGCTATACCAACAATACACGCTGTATATTAATTCAGGGTGTCAGCTACCTTCACACCAAAATTCTCTCGCATCCTTCAGGATTCGAGAATCACCAGGAGACTGTCCAAGATCTGCCTTCATAAAATCCTTGAAGTTTTCGGTCATATAGCCAGGAAGAATAATGACAGTTCAAGGAAGAGACCAAGAGGAAGGAGTCACATGCGCTGGACCAATCAGATTCGAGACACAACGGTCACCAAGTTTCCCGACGCCATTCGGTCTGCAGTAGATCCGAATATGTGAGAGCGATCGTCCGAAGAGTGGTAAATACAGGTCACGACCCTCAGCAATGAGGAATGCGACACAGGAAGAAGAGAGATTGCCTCATCTGGGTTGCATTAAATTGAAATCGGTCTCACTGCGTCCCTGTCGCCCAGTACAGTTAGCGGCAGAAGTTACTACACAGATCAAGTGTTCAACAGTTTTAACTTACAATAATTGCAAAATACAAAACAAAACAAGTACTTTTTATTGCACACCTCACACAACATACAGGAGAAATACAACGCAACAAATTACAATTAGAGGTAAACAAGAGATGGTCTTATCTCTAAAGAGCGATCTCTTTCAGACCACTTTAACGTAAAAATAACGTAAATGTAAAATGTAAGTGTCTATGGTCCTTTAGGCGTTTGTTTTTCTGTTGGTATTTATTATGTGCTCTCTATTTAGTTTCATTTTTGATCAATTACGTTAGCGAAAGGTTGTCTGGAATTTGTACTTTGTTTGTGTTTTTCTTCTATTAACGGCTTATATCGCGTCATGGCATGCATTTATAAAAACATGTAAAGGTGTATAAGGTGTAGGTGTAGGAGTAGTAGGGCCTCGTGCAGGGCCCGTCCGGATTGTTACTACCGTCTTGCCTGCTAACCCACCGCCAAACAGCAATGTTCGCATTGTTGTGTTCCGGTGTGGGGGTAAGATAGCCGGTGAAATTACTAGCATAGAGGCATTCCATCTTCGTCCTCCGGGTAGGCAAGCACTTGTGACTCCTCTGGTGTTGCAGGTGTTTATGGGCAACGGTAATCGCTTTCCATCAGGCGATACGTTTGCTCGTTTGCCCCCTATGACATAAAAAAAAAAAAAAAAAAAAAAACTACACCTATATATTTACGTACTCGTAACTCTATCAAGAGAATACGGCTTGTGCAGATGGACCTGAGCAGGTTATTTTGCGGTGCAACTTTGATGCTGTCTGTACCTAACCTAAGTCCACAGACATAACAAACTTAAGCCCCACAGACGTCTTTAGGAATGGTGCGCAAACATTTTCTAAAATTGGAGAAATTCTTTTCTAGAAAAGAATGCAGATTGAAAATTGCATTTCAGTATCACAAGGGAAATATAGTAGACGGTTACTTAACGTTAACACTCGCTCTGAAAGTACCGTGCCTTTTACATTTGTTGAACTGAACGATCCGACCAGAAAAGAGGGGTGTTATTAGTTTAGCATGTCTATCTGTGTATCTGTCTGGAGCGTCGTAGCTCCCACACTCCAATATTGAGTGCGGTTTTTGTATCGAAACACATATCCGTCGAGATGGTTTTACTACGTATGCTGGGTAGAAATAAAACAAGTTATTTCAAAAATATTCAGAGAATTTCGAATTTTTAAATTATGTTCAGGATTAGTAGCATTTTCTATGCCACTCATTGAATGAGATTGAGGGTCTGCTACTTGAGTCGAGGGTGTTTAACATTTTTAATTTAGGTTATTATATAAGTTTCAGACTATTATGGAGTCAAGATCTACCAGAAACCATTCACCACTTCATACAAGAAATTCCTAATAAAAATTGTTTCTTCCGTAACTTTCTAGAATACCCTTTTTAGCTACCTACGCCCTTTTAGCACTGGATGAAAGGTGACATATAGGTAGTGTAGATATATGTAACGAGCGGCGGGACGCGGGTTTATTTTTAGACCTTTAAGGGGTTCCAACTTAGGAGTTTTACCCCTAAATTTAGGGGGAAAAAAGGTGAATGGGATTTTTTTAAGGGGCTAGAATATTTTTAGGGGTAGGTATGTTTAGGGATATTCCATACCGTATTTGTGTGATATAGGAAAACGTGTTGACGATATGAGAAACTATATTATTACTGAAAATGGAATGTTCTCGACAACTGTTGATCGAACTCGTAATAGTGAAACTGAGAAGGAAATACACGACCAAACGTTCTGATTTACGCTACTGTCATTTGTAACGTGGTTGCATAATCAAAAATGTAGAAATTAAGACGTATAATTTGTTTTATTTTATACTAGTTTACCCGCTAATGCCACGGGAAGACTAAATTTTTTCGGGATACAAGTATGTACATATTAATCCATGGTGTCAGCTACCTTCATACCAAAATTTATCAAAATTGGTCCAGCCGTTTCAGGGTGAAGAAGTAACAAACATACACATAAACACACTCACAAACTGTCGCCTTTATAATATGAGTGTGATTTTAGGGGACTTTAAAAAAAATGGTTAGTTTTTGGGGGTTTCAACTGAAGCTCTAAGGGTAAGAAAAATTTGGAGTTGGCAACCCTTTTAACGTAGGAAAGGCAACGGAGCAAACCATGCCTCCACGCCCGGAACGATGTATTTTCACTGGAAGGTGGAATAAAGAGACGAGACGTGAGAACGTGATGATGTTGTGAGATATGTTTTTCTGTTACTTAATTTGTAAATTAGGGTTTGGATGCTGTTTATTTACGTGAAAGTCTGAATAATATTATTAAAACTATCGTGAGACATCTTTCTAAGCTTTAAGAGCTCCATATGAGTTCGAAACATGTCGGGCCGTTGCTGACAATTTTTACGTGAGTTTAAACCGTTTTTATAATTATAAAAGGCTGAATTTTAGGATTTAGCATATTTTTATTAAATGTAAGCTTTAGTTTTTCTATTTAATTTTAAAGACGTTCATTTCGAGGTGCTCTTTTTAACGATAATCTAAAATAAGGGAATATTACAGCAACATTAAAAAGAACATGCAAAATGTTACGAAATCAGACTAAAATTATAAAGGCGTAAGTCTGTAAGTGTGTTTATGTGTTTGTATGTTTGTTACTTCTTCACGCTGAAACCGCGGGACCAATTTTGATAAATTTTAGTATGAAGGTAGCTGACACCCTGAATTAACGTATAGGCTACTTTATATCCCGAAAAAATGTACTGTTCCCGTGGGATAAGCTGGTGCAGCTAGTTATATTATAAAAAGGTTTTTATAGTATATTTATTTAAAGCATACAGTTCCGAATTCTTAATACATTCTAGAACAATACTCTGCGTTATTGCCTATATCCCAAAGCATGACCCCGTTGTTATTAATTCAACGTTACCGTCCCAAAACTTCCGAACCTTCGTTACGACCCGACCAAACACTACGTGTAATTGAAAACTATGCAATTTCTGAACGTTCCCATTCAGGGCACATGGAAACAGGAATAGACTCGCAGGTCCCACCATAACTCAATTAAATCCCCCCGTTCATTACCCTCGATCTTTTCAGGAGCAGAACGACATAACCAACATGCCTATCCATGTATTTTACACCCTTTGTGTCAATGAAACGGTATTGGATATCAGAAAGGCAATAAATGTACACGTCTTGTATGTACTTGTGACGTTTATCTGCTAGATGGTACTGTTATTGGGGATGTTGTCCAACTTCCCTCATATTTAGTAGCAAAACAATGTTAGACTTCGTAATTAATCCGAGTGTTCAGCTTTTATTGATTATTTTCAATCAGATAGGATTTCTTAACCAATGTATGTAATCACTCCGATGCTGTGTTAAATCAAATCGAAATGACTAGGTATTTGCATAAATTAAAAAAACCACTTCATCTATAGGTACTTGACTATTTTTCAATTCCAAACACACGGACTTTTTCATTATTTTTGGGGAATATTTTTTATCTATTGTATAATAAGAGTAATACTTAATCTTGACGCAAAATAAATGAATTTTAATTAATTTTCGAATCAATCTTCATCTATACAAGTTTCAAATCAATGCACTCATAAACATACCTGTGCTAACTCGGGGCATGTTCTAGGGATAGGATATCGATAAAAAAAATGACGATATAATTAAATTACTATATGTGCTCATTGAACATTCTCGATTACTATGAGAGGTTCCATGTCATATCTGATCTGATATCGAGCCTCTTAAATTAAGATAATAAAAGTATGAGGATGTCATTTCAATCAAAATGACAATTTACGTATATTATGAAAATTATTTTAAAATAAACATGTAAATACACGTTTTAATATGTTTATTTTCTTATTTGAAAATGTGGAGTAATAAGTAATATTTATTTATATCAATGACATTTAGATGTTGACAGTAATATCGATATCTTTTTTTGTCGATAAAATATTTTGCTACGTCACTTTCGTATAGGTGCCCTGAGTTATCCCAGATACGCTCATAAATTCAGCCTACATATACTTATATTTTAACCACATTTAATTGAATTATGACATGTACCTAAGTAAATATCTTTTGTTACAATCAATTGTTATGTTTTTTACTTTTATTATATCTCATTTTTATTGTTATGAGGATTCAACGCATTTAGGAGATATGTTAAGTAAGTAACTACATAAGTATAGAATAAGAATAGAAGGATACTAGAAGCCACCTACTTGGTTTTAGGAAGAATTTAAAGAAAGGGAAGAAAGACTCATCATCCTCCTAGCCTTTGTCCCATATCTTTGTAGAGAATGAATTCTCAATCGGGGTCGGCTACCTAAATCCCAAGATGTGGCGCAGGCACTAGTTTTTACGCAAGCGACTGCCATCTGACCTTCCAACCCAGAGGGGAAACTAGGCCTTATTGGGCTTAGGCTTAGGTGGTTTCCTCACGATGTTTTTCCTTCACCGAAAAGCGAGTGGTAAATATCAAATGACATTCCGTACATAAGTTCCGAAAAACTCATTGGTACGGGCCAGGTTCGAACCCGCGACCTCCGGATTGAAAGTCGCATGCCCTAACCACTAGGCTACCACCGCTTTTTCAATGTTCCAATGGTATCCAATGGCGGTAGGTTTAATCCCTATCTTTTTTGAAGCACGATCATTATTTTATATATGTCGAAGAAAACCCAGGCCCTGGGTTTTCTTGCGATTCAGACATGGTGTCGAACGAGAACCAGGTACACTAGGAGGTAATAAATCAAACGACAACTATACACCGTAACCGTTATAATAATCGATCAAACTCTAATTATTAACATTAACACAAACTTCAACAAAATTATTAAAGAGGCAACGATCCGTCAGAATTAAGCGTGTGCACCGGACGACGGTCGAACGATAACTGTCGCTCGTCGCCGAGCCGGCTCCGACGTTCCGTGAACACGTGGCTCCCCCACCAGCGCCACCTCTTAAACCGGATGGAGCGGTGGTGACGTGCTGTGCCTCTTGATAGTCAAATCAACTCCTTTTTATGATTTTCGCCGACACGGCCTTCCTGACGCACGCGCGGCCTCGTGCGTTACTCATCTAGAAAAGAGAAAATAAACAATATCATTAATATTGCCAATCATCATCATCACGATTCACGACTCTTTTTTTTTCAGATACTGGTCATATTCCTTATTTATTACATTACGTCACATTAGCACAAGATATGCGTATAACACTCGTCACAGCTCTGCGCCACACGTCGGGGGCCAACGCGCATGTAGCGCGCGGCAGGCCGACGGCTTGCAGCCAGTAACGAGATGCTACATTGCGTACCTTCTCCCTCACAAAATTCGTCAGCTTGTTCTTCAACCGCACCGCCACTCTCCGCAAAACAATGCACATCAGCCATTGTTCTACCCACTACTAGGTCATCAACTTCCATATCACTACTATTCGCCGACACGGAATCATCCTCCTCTAAAGCCTGATTGGAAAGAGCCTCCGCCATTTCTGTTAGTCCATCACGGCCTTCAGGGACCTTACGCAAACTTTCATGAGGGTATTTATACTTTCTCTTTGAGCCATCAACATGTTGCAGTTCATAGCGATCGTTTTCTAAAACTCGGATAACTTTAAAAGGACCTCTAAACTTTCTATCTAATTTTGTTTGGTTTCGTTCGCAACATTTAAGGAACACAAAATCCCCTTCACTAAATTGTTTTATTAGTGCTTTTGTTTTATTAAAGCGACTAGTATCTAACTCTGCTACGTGCTCTATATTGATAGACGCATTATTACGCATCTCGTTTAAATTAGCTCTACATTCGGAATCGTCATCTAAATTAGTTATCCTAGAGATACCTAAGGGCTGCGATCGAATACCGAACATTAGTTCAGTCGCCGAGTAACCAGTGACTCTACATTTTGTGCTATTTAATGCCAGCTGGATTGCACCAAGTTCGTCTCTCCATGAGGCGTCTGAACTATTTTCAGTAATAGTAAGTAAATTTTTAAGTGTTTGCATTACCCTTTCGACCTGTCCGTTTGCCCTACTAGCCCCTACAGCTATAATATGGAGTTCTATATTATTTTCTGTGCAAAATGTTTGAAAGGCGTTGCTCACAAAGCAGCGGCCCTGGTCCACAATGACACGTTTTGGTGTACCGAACAGATTAATGGCTTCGTTTAACGATTCCACAGCACTGATTGCATCTAAGCTTGAGATCAGACGTAACAGAACGTATTTCGTGAAGGCATCAATAATAACGCATACATACTCCTTTTTTGAACTTTTACCACTTAATTTTCCGCTTAAGTCAATGTGAATTGTGTGCCATGGAACGGCGACTTTTGGAATAGAGTGTAATCGAATAGGTTGAGCACCTGAGACTCCTTTACAGGTTTTACATATCAAACACGCATCAACAAATCTTTTAACAGCCTTAGCCATACCAGGGAACCAGTACAAGTCGTATAGTTTGTCAAGTGTTTTGTCATATCCGAGGTGTTTTAATTCTGAATGAATGTGGCTTATAAGTGACCAGACTAAGGCCCGAGGGACTATAGGCAACCACACATTACGCTTATTGCGTTGCACTTTTCGATACAAGACACCCTTTCTGATATCATACGACTGAGCCGTGTCACGTGGCAAATCACCTACGCTCCATTTATTCATAATATCCGCCAAATCACTATCCCGTTGTTGCTCTACCGCTAACCACTCTTGTTGCAAGTCGAGAGTTTGGACAACTTTTTTGGGGACCGCATCGGCATTGTCGATATCGGGGTCAGTATCAGGTAACGGGTTCCTCGATAAAAAGTCGACATGTGACATATGACGCCCCTCTCTATACTCTATGTTGAAATCGTAACTTTGCAATATTGCCCACCATCTATGTACACGGGGAGTGAGATCTTTTTTTGTGCTAGAGGATTTGAGCGCGTTACAGTCGGTACGAACCGTGAAGTGGCGACCATATAAATAGTGCCTGAAGTGCTCCACCGCGCGCACCACCGCCAGGGTCTCCAGTTCGTATGAGTGGTAGCGGGACTCCGCGGCGGAGGTGCGCCGGCTGTAGTACGCCACTACACGCTGCACGCCTTCATACCGCTGCATTAGGATCGCACCATAGCCTTGCGCGCTCGCGTCAGTATGAAGCTCTATATCTCTATCGGGGTCATAAATTGCCAACACTGGTTCCGAAGTCAAAATATCTATCACGCGCCTATGTATCTCGCTATGTTGTTCTGTCCAATTGATTTTACCATTATGTTGCGTAAGTGGATAAAGAGGTGCCATAAGCAATGAAAAGTTTGGTATAAACTGTCTAAAATACGACGCGAGACCGATAAACTGGCGAACTTGCGTAGCTGTGCGAGGAGCGGGGGTTTCAGCTAGAGCTCGAATTTTATTAGAGTTCGGTTTAATTTTACCGAATTTTATCTCATAACCCAAATAAGAGATCTCTTGTTTGAGGAATTTACACTTTTTCATATTCAGAGAGAACCCAGCCTTCGCAAGCGCAGCAAGTACCAATTCGAGACGCTCTAATCCCTGTTCTACAGTGTCTGAAGGAATACAGATGTCATCGATGTAAGTCAGAGCAAATTCGCAATCTTTTAATGCGTTTTGTATGCATCGTTGGAAAACGGATGGAGCATTTTTAAGCCCGAATGGCATAGCTACGAACATATACTGCCCGTCAGGTGTGACAAAAGCAGTGCGTTCAACAGAATCTGGCTCGACACTAATGCAATGAAAACCTGACGCCATATCAAGAGTAGTGAAATATTTGGCGCCATGTAATTTATCGATCTGATCGCTTATTCGAGGTAGTGGATAGTTATCGCTACGCGTATTTGAATTCAACTCTCTATAATCTACTACCATTCGGTCGCTGCCATCCTTTTTCTTAACGAGTAAGATCGGACTTGCAAAAGGAGAGTTGCTTTCACGAATTACCCCTGCTTGTAGTAGCTCAGATACCCTATCTTTTACTACTTGTCTTTCACTAGCTGATAATCTATACGGGCGCCTTTGTACTATTTTATTTGGCTCGATAAGTTCTATTTTCATCTCTCCCGAAGTAACACGTCTTGTTGGAATACCCTCCACAAAATATTCGGAATAAGAGGCAAGTAATTTTATCAAAGAATTTTTAGGGTCACCTTCTATATCTGTGTCTACTTGGGACTTGAAAGCAGTTGTGTTACAAGAGACTGACTGAGAAAACTTTGACTTGAGTAAGTGAACGCCATTAGCTCCAAGCTCTACATGCACCCCCATATCAATTATATCACGGCCAAGAAGGACGGGTTCGGTCAGGTATTCATCCTCCACTATGTGAAATAAAACTTTTAAAGTCAGACCTTGTACATCAACAGAACTCCTTACTTGTTTTGTGCACTTTATGTCAGAGTTTCCGATACCTGTCAATACTACAGTTTCATGAAGAAATTTTCCTACCAAATTACTCGCAGCGCTCCTTTTAATAAGAGAACACTCCGAGCCAGAGTCAAATAGAAAACGATAACTCGTACCTGCAACTTGTAGCTCACCCGTAACCGCTCGTTTGCCACATAACTTCACCTCCTTCTTAGGGGCTTGGTTGGATTCGCGCATTGCGATGGCGGCTGGGCAGGCACTGGCGATGTGTCCCTGCTTACCGCAGGTGTAGCACGTCACGGGGCGCTTCTCCGCTGTGCGAGGCTGCGCTGCTGACGTTGTTGGTGCAGTTTTTGATTGCTGAAAACTCTCCATGCGAGTTAGGGGACAATTTACAATCTTGTGGCCTATTTCACCACAACGGTGACACGTGCCATTGAAAGTGAACGTTGCGAAGCGTTGAGTATTAACACGTGGACGTTTATTCTCAATGTGGGTAGTTGTGTCTTCACTGTGGCGTTTTAATGACACGCCACGCAATATGCGACATAACTGTGTCTTTGTGGTTATAGTATGGCTATTCAATTCACGTCTTAAGCTTTGTTCGTTATTTGACAAAATTGACACAATAAAACCAGTTATTGCTTCCTCATTCAACTCAATTTTCGGTATTGTCTCAATCAGGTGCCAAAGACGGAATGCTGCATCTGCGGCGGTTTCTTTTTCTTGAATTTTAAACTTAATTACACGATCGAAATAATCCTGCATGAGCATCGGCTTTGCAAACCTTGCAATGAGGGTATTTTTTACATTCTCCCATGTTATATTATCAGGCTGAATCTTAGTAAGACATGTGGCTGCCCGGCCACGCAAGGCTTGCATTAATGGTAATAATAAATCGGTACCTTTAAGATCCTTGTGTTTTACTATAACCTCATTAATACTACACCAGCTTTCGATGTCGGCTTCTGCGTCGTCGGGGTCAAATCTAACAAATGTTGGCGCGGCAGGCTGTTGCAGCCCCCCAACCAGCCCACGCAGAAGCTGTAGAAGCGCGGTGGCCTCACTCGTGCCAGGCCCTTTGGTGGTTTCGATTTCACTTGCACTTTGTTTATCATTGCCACTATTTCCACACGCGATTTCATCTCCAAGGTTCCGGGTTCCGATCCCAACCTCTGATGTCGAAGAAAACCCAGGCCCTGGGTTTTCTTGCGATTCAGACATGGTGTCGAACGAGAACCAGGTACACTAGGAGGTAATAAATCAAACGACAACTATACACCGTAACCGTTATAATAATCGATCAAACTCTAATTATTAACATTAACACAAACTTCAACAAAATTATTAAAGAGGCAACGATCCGTCAGAATTAAGCGTGTGCACCGGACGACGGTCGAACGATAACTGTCGCTCGTCGCCGAGCCGGCTCCGACGTTCCGTGAACACGTGGCTCCCCCACCAGCGCCACCTCTTAAACCGGATGGAGCGGTGGTGACGTGCTGTGCCTCTTGATAGTCAAATCAACTCCTTTTTATGATTTTCGCCGACATATATTTTCCTTGATTTCCGCAAGCTGTAAAAAGGCGATAAAACCGTTTCCTTTCTCATTAATTTGAGCTTTCTCTTGTTATTAACTTCTCCGTAAACGTGTTGCGTCGCAGTGGAACAGTAAAATATTTACGATATGCCTCTGTAAGTCAATTAAAGAGTCAAAGAATCAAAATACTTACAGGTATATCAAAGGTTGTCTGAAAGAGATTGCTCTTTACACAGAGGCAGCTCTAACAATAAAAGAATCGTAGCCCGCACGAGTGTCCGCGGCTGAGCGCTCTCGAGTCTTTTCCACACGCATGCGCTTCAGGCCCTTTGTTCGGCTGTTGAGCTTCAGCAAATTAAAAATGACTTCAGCAATTGACAACATGTCATATTTCTAATTGGTGGAAATTAATAGAGATCTAGAGACCTTAGCGTCGCAACCATAAGAAAAATGTTTGAATTTATTTTTCTGTACGTAAAGAAGTATATGAAAATACATATAAAATAACCGAAATTTACGACAACTATGCCTGCATAGAGTTCTCTCATAGAGCCGCGAAAAAAAAGCTGAATAATGTCAAGCTCAACATCATTCGTTATTTTTTTAATTAGACACACTGTTTTAGATTTACTACATTTTAGAATGAGTAGATTTTAACTAGGTCGATGCAGAGTCAGCCACCGGCTAAGCTTGCACCATAGATTGGAGCGGAGTTTTTTTTTTTTTTTCGAAATTTTCTCTTCGTCACGACCTAGCGAAATTTAATTTGTGCATTTTAAAACAAAAATTTCTAAAATCGGTTGAGAACTCGCTGAGATCTGCGCATTGTTACAAAGTCCATTCGAGTCGATCCATGGGAGCTTCGCTCGCTTCGCTCGCTCCGCTCCAATAATTCAATAATAAAAGAATTAGTAATCTTAGGAAAAGTATAAAACAGTGATGTCGTTAACTTTCTGAGCGGAATTAAGAAAAGTAATAAAATTGTAGTCCTAAAAATATGAAATCTTGTGACTTGTAGACTTCTGCCTCGGAATGGAGTTAGACTGGTAGAAAAATCCAAATATCGGCTCCTTTACCATTCTAACGGCATTTTGTGAGCCATTTTGGCAACATGACTTTGCCGATGTAAAAAAGCCTGCTGAATTCGATTCTGGATGTTGCCAAGCCGAATTTTGCCCCCCTCCCCCAATTTCCCCCCCTTTTACCTCAAAATATGTCCCTAATCACGGTTTTCACGGTTTTATACAAAAAGTATTACAGCTACAAAAAAAGGGTCGAAGACAAGAATGATCTCTATAAAATTTCCTATAACATGGTGTATAAACTTTTTTAGTAGGCTTTATGGTTTGTGAGCAATATCTTCCCGAACTTCATAGACTGGTAGAAAATTCTAAATATCGGCTTCCTTTACCGTGCTAACGGCATTTTGGGATCCATTTTGGCAACATGACTTTTCCGATGTAAAAAAGCCTGCTGAATTCGGTTCTGAATGTTGCCAAGCCGAATTTTGCCCCCCTCCCCCCATTTCCCCCCCTTTTGACCTCAAAATATGTCCCTTATCACGATTTTTACGGTTTTATACAAAAAATATTACAGCTAAAAAAAAGGGTCAAAGACAAGTATGATCTCTATAAAATGTCCTATAACATGGTATATAAACTTTTTTGTAGGCCTTATGGTTTGTGAGCAATATCTTCCCGAACTTCATTATTTAAAAAAAAATTGATAAACTTGGTCGAGGCAGTGAAATATACTTATTTTGGGATAATTGGTATCGCACAGGATCCAGCCACTCTGCAGGGCTTGACGCTGATATCCAGTTGGCGTGATGCTTATTATCAGTCAAGACTCACGAGGCTTTCAGTCATAAGCAGTCGTCAGATTTACACGCAGAACCGTACCCAAGTCGGGCTAAAAGGGACGTAGAGAATAAAAATGTTTTGCTTCTGACCATGAAGTCCTTCGAAATGCTCAGTTCTACGCCAGATTCTCCAGAAATGTGCCTTAGAAATGCAGTTACGCAGGATCTTGCAACAGAAAAAAATAAAGTGTCAATTCTCACTGCTAAGCATAGCATATAACGCTCTACGGATACAGTATAACAACGTTTTCAGGATGCTAATGGGACTGCCACGTCACTGTAGTGCGTCCGGGATGTTTGCGGAGGCGCACACGGACGATTTTTACGCGATTATACGCAACAGATCGGCGTTGCTCATGCGGAGAATGACTGACAGTGGCAATGGCATCCTGAGAACGTTGGCTGGTAAGCTAGATGCACCATTGCTAAAGCATTGGAACAGCCTACATGTGGCAGCAACAGATGTCGAGAAATGGTGCATCTAGAAAAAAACAAAAAGCTAGTGTGAGCAAAGTGTAAGTGCTGTTTATTATAGTTCGTTATTTATTATGTCAATATTTCATTGTGTGTGTACTAACCTTAGGTTAAGCTGTATTTACTAAAAATATATGGATCTTTTTCCGAAATAAATAATTTGAATTGAATTGAATTGAATAGCTTGGCTCACTCTAAGTAACGAAGTTTGTTTCCGAAAGGCTCACCAACAGCAGGTCTACAATACAACGCAAAGTTCAAAATGAACAAAGGCCCGACTTTCAAGACCTGTACAAGGCAGGTCGTTCAAAATCTACCATATTTGCGTCTGATGTGGGGGGCAAACGCTCAGGCGCTGGAGTGATGCCAAACAAAGCATAGCCTGCATCGTCACATACTTGACTTGCACAGCAGGGACAGGAACTTCTCAGCCTTTCGCTCATGGGGTGTATGCCGATCTCATTGAGTAGTTCACATTTCTTTCGATAACGGAAAACGGAATACTTTTTACCAAAATCATTTGCGTTTCTAATACATTTACCTAGACACTGTAAATGTATTAGAAACGCAAATGATTAATTTAATTATTTTATTACCTGCAATAAAGCCGTTCGAATCGCCAGTGCCTGAGTAAAACGCCAGAATATTTTAACGTTCTAAAGCAGTCCCTTAATTTTGTCATGATGATGAATCATAAGCAACAACAACACTAATAACCAGTCTTCTGGGTGGACTATGCACAGCGTGCAGCACATGTGGAGTGTCGGTTTCCTCATGAATTGCACGTAATTTTGAGGTATCGACCTCGTTGGTGACGCTTGAACCTTAGTCTCGTCTGCAAATCCTCGCAATACGACCACATTAGTCCCGCTAAAATCAGAGGCGATAATTTCGCGGGATAAAAACTGCGAGCCCAACCTTGTTTGAAGGTATTGAGTAATTTTTAAGGAATGGCATGGTTTTAGAATCAAACTTCTTCCGGATCTGGCGAGCTGATAATTACCGTTTCTGTTTCGTTGCAGCCGTAATGTTAAGGGACCAGTAGGTATTCGTAAAAAAAGAAATAAAAATGAACACATGAAGAAACAAAGCCTATACCTATCGAACACTAAGTCCACTCTTTGAAACCCTACACTACACTTATAGTTTTTATGCGTTAGCACACTGCAAAGGCCAAGTCTCCGAAAGTATGGACATCTTTTAGTTCCCGAAGGCCATGACCAGCACCTGTCCATCATTAATGAGGTGAGCACCCACTCGACCATGTTTATCAATTTAAAAAAATAATGAAGTTCGAGAAGACATTGCTCACAAACCATAAGGCCTAAAATAAAAGTTTATACACCATGTTATAGGACATTTTATAGAGATCATTCTTGTCTTTGACCCTTTTTTTGTAGCTGTAATACTTTTTGTATAAAACCGTAAAAACCGTGATTAGGGACATATTTTGAGGTAAAAAGGGGGGAAATGGGGGGAGGGGGGCAAAATTCAGCTTGGCAACATCCAGAATCGAATTCAGCAGGCTTTTTTACTTCGAAAAAGTCATGTTGCCAAAATGGCTCACAAAATGCCGTTAGACTTGAAAATTTTGATTTGAACTACCAGTCTAAGTAATGGTGTAGCTAATTTGTAAAAGCTTGACTCGAATAACCTGGACCAAAAACTCTCCTTGCGATATTTTTGATCCATACTACACATTCAACATTCTAGACCTTTCAGGTACACGAGGCCTACC
This sequence comes from Apotomis betuletana, assembly GCA_932273695.1. Taxonomy (NCBI): domain Eukaryota; kingdom Metazoa; phylum Arthropoda; class Insecta; order Lepidoptera; family Tortricidae; genus Apotomis; species Apotomis betuletana. Next base: position 24,061,168 of record OW026307.1, read on the forward strand.
TACTTTCCTGAATGGCCTACTTTCCTGAATGATCCACTTTCCCGAATATTATAATATATGGAACTATAGGTCTATAATTAAGGTAATTTCTAGTCCTATGAGGGACTAGTGTTATAATTTTTAAGACTCGATAAACTATAATTGTCTTTTCGTTTTCGTGAGAAACATGAAAAACTAAAAAAAAAAAAACTATTACAGTTTACCATCATTTATCTATTTTTTTTATATTGTAGCGTGACAACCAAATCTCACCTACCCTATTATTATTTTATAAGAATAGTTAACCATAAGACCAACTAGATGGCGCTAGTAGCGAATACCTTGCAATCGTACATCGCGCGGTTAAGAGTTTGTTAATGACCCGATGTCTCCAATATCGTTGATTGAAGGAATACTAGGTAGAAATACTGCGCATGTTTTGTGTACCTCATTGGACCTCGGCGGATAGTCTTAACAAATCTTCAAAATTCCTTCGAGCTCGGCATTTGGCCTCTTAGGACGCTGTTCGGTCCTAGGACGTCTCGTTAGTCATTAAGTTACCCACTGTTACGCTGATTTCCAATGTACTAATACGTCTCTGTCTGACTATGTTTTCCTACATCATCTCGCTGCACGCCCCGACCCGTAGAAGAATCTTTATTAATAAATAAATAAATATTAAGGGACAATCATACACAAATCGACCTAGTCCCTAAACTAAGCTAACTATAAATACACACATATATAGATTTAGATAACATCCATGACCAGGAACAAATATTCGAGTTCATCACACAAATATTTGCCCCAGCCGGCATTTGAACCCAGGACAGCCGGCTCAGTAGGTCTACAAACCGAGCCAACCGCGTCGTCAAATATATTTTATTTATTTATTTATTTATTACACACAAATTCACAGTACACATGACCAAAACATTTGTATGGTATACAAAAAGAAACACAATTAGGTAGGTAGGTACTTAAACATAAAACAAACATATTACAATATCATTATGTTACTTCGTGGAAATCATGGGGCCTGAGGGCCTGAGTGAGAGGCCTTTGCAAAAAATATTTGCCAGTACGTATGTCCCACAGCTGGGGGACATACGTACTGGCAAATATTTTTTTTTATTAAAAATATGTTAAATGTTGTTAATGGTGTGTGTAAAGTGGTACTCGAAAGGGCCAAACTTATAAATAAATCAAGCGTTATATCAGCATAAAATATTTCACATTTCAAGTTTCTACACAACGCCTCTGGGCAAACAATTCTATTTATGTAGATTGGTCCATTTCCATTCAATTTATAATGCCTAAGGTCAGGGGTGAGGCTTGAAAGAGCCAGATAAAATTGAGAATTTTCTATTCATTCGTTCATCTCTAGAATGATGAATGAAATTCAGTCTGACCTTTAGAAGCTTTTATAAGTATTCCTAACAGCATTTTGGTTGTTGAAAGAACTGTCTACTCAATGTAAACTCAATTCGCTGTAGTCTATTTAGAGAACATAGGAGAATAAACTTAGGCAACTGTACTGACCTTACTAAAATAAGGTTTTGCCTATAACCTATGGAATAACGGGCAGTAATGTATCCTCTTAATGTCGGGACCTTCGTTCGTAAAATTAATCATACCTACTGGGACCTAATTCGAGAATGCCGTTCGAGAGATCGCAAAACGTCAAAACTCGATTAGATAACAGTGATATCACCTTTGAACTGTCATTAAAATGCAATCAGCTTCAAGTGCTCATCTAAATTTTGGAAATACGAAGGCGATAATCATTGTCAAAATGCTGTTCATGCATATGAATTTCTGTTTTGAAGGAAACGTAACTGACTAATTTCACGCACTACCCGGTCAAGTTAAAATATGCGCCTGTTATTCATGCCGTCACATACAAAGGAAACGTAAATCAAACGCGACCGGATTGACGAAGTTGCGATGTTCTAGGGATATCGCCACTTGTCAAGTAGGGACACGTCAAAAGTGACGGATGGCGATGTAATGGAGAGATCTCCATCATCTCTCTAAAATTGGTCGAATTACCCCCCTGGTTACGTTCACAGTAATTTTTATCGACATTCAGCAATAATAATAAAAGAATCACAGCTCGCACGAGTGCTCCACGGCTGAGCGCTCTCCAAGCTCTCCAGCCTTTTCCAGCCGCTTTCATTTCGGGACCGTTGTTCGGCACTTGACCCGCCAAATTAAAAATGGCTTTAATTACGTGTCAGCACGGTCTTTGTGCCGGATAACGAGGATCAATACTGTCGTAGGCGCTTATCAGTGGCTGTTTCTGTTGTTATAAAAAATGTCAGGCGCAGCTGCGAGTTGAGGCCTTATTCCTTTTAAATTTTATTTTCTCATATTATGACAAATATATTGTGAGTGTTGAGTTGTGAATGATACTTTTCCCTGGGTTCTATAAAGTACCTGCCCTAGAAAGTGCTATTTCATGCTTTCATTGCGTCGAAAATAATTTGAAAAATAAAAACTGTTTTCTACGTGAATTTATTCAATTTCGAGTAGTATTTGAAACAAAAATTATCAATTTTAACCCTAAGTACAGTCTGTATCCAGTAAACAGTCTATAGTAGGTACAACTCCATTATCGTCCCAGATATACCGGTGTCTGAAGTCTCACTACGGGAGACAAAGTGTCCAACTAAATGTCAAGATAAAACTTTCTCCTTTTGCATACAAAAGGAATGGACCGCCCCAGCGCTCTAGGGTTTCTACGTTCGTCAGGTTCGGGAGAGGAACATTTTTGTGTACCGCAAATATGTAATTCACATTAGATAACTTTTAAAGCATAGCCAGCATCTTTGGCACGATGTCACGGGCCCATTTTGATATATTTTGGACTTAGTTTTACAACACTACTATAAAGGCGAAAGTTGGTGACTGTGTTTATGTGTATGTTTGTTCCTACTTCACGCTCAAACGGCTAGACCAATTTTGATAAATTATGGTGTGAAGGTAGCTGACACCCTGGATTAATACAGGCTACTTTTTATTACAAAAAATGTAGTGTTCCCGTGGGATGAGCGGCGCAGCTAATAATACAATATACTTAACATATTTAGTAAAGAGAATGGAAATTTTAATGCGGGGGAATTCCACCCGTCACTCTCTCACAGTACTGTACAGAAAGAGATAGGTAGTATATCTCGCGCGAGAAGGAGTCGCGTGTCACAGTTGTGCTAGATGTGCAGGAGACGACTTTACAGAATCACAAGAAAAGTTATCTTCTTCCTATTCATAGTCGTTATTTAGATAACTATACGTGAATGTGTAGTAGTAGCTAGGAAACTGCTACTACGAACCGTAGTCTGTGTGCTACGCCGTAGCCACCCGTAATCGTAGCACACGTAGCGTGGTTGGGCCTTGAATGGATTAGATGGGTAAAACTCGGATGCATTTCAGCCCCATTTGTATTATGAAATGTACAGTTCACTATTTTAAAAGAAGAATCTTTTTATAAGCTTTTATTTAACTAGCAATGTATGTATGTTTGGGTGGATTTATGCAACTCAATGTTGAAGCAGACATCTTCCACCGATTGAGCTGAAATTTTGCATACCTACTTTGACGATAATATATAATAATAATGGTACCATGGAGCTGGTCTGATGATGGAGCCAAAATCTACCGAGTTTAGGCTCTTTAGAATCGTATCGGTAAGCAATTGACGGATGTTTAAGGAAAAGTATAGTCGGCTATAAAAGCTTGTCACAAAAATGAAATTTTTGACAGAAACTTATTAATTAATCACTTTCAAAATTTAAAGCTTTTTGTGACGTCCGCATGTTCTTCACAAATTCGTAACAAGCGAGTACGAAGGTCGATACCCTCCTAAGTTTTATCTACATAATGAGGTAGGACTATATCGTTTAAAAACCGGCCTAGTATGAGTCTGACTCGCGCACCGAGGGTTCCGTACAAATACTTATCACATCTTAACTGGCCGGGTTAAGATAAGTTTGCACCCGGTATGTATGGCGCCGGATACAAATCAGGTGTAAAGTTAACGCAACCGATCATGTTTGTTGTATGAGAGCCCCCATCAATATTTATTTTATTCTGTTTTTTAGTACCTATTTGTTATTACAGCGATAGCGGCAACAGAAATACGCAATCTGTGAAAATTTCAACTGTCTAGTCTATCGCGGTTCATGAGATGCAGCCTGGTGACAGGCGGACAGACAGACGGACGGACAGCGGAGTCTTAGTAAGGTCCCGTTTTTTACCCTTTGAGTACGGAACCCTAAAAACTGGGTGACTCTGTTAGATTATAATGTACTTAATGGGTGTTGAAAAAAATATCCATGTCGGCAGCTGGGTGAAATGTAAATTTTACAGAGGTCATTTATATAACCCTTTTCCATCGGACGTTAAAAAAGGCTTTGCAAGCGAACAAAACGATTTTATTAAATGAGAGTGATTTTTCTAAAATACGTTTCGTTTTGATGGCTTTTTGAATTGACCCATTATTTATTGCCAATTTTATGGTTGCTATTTTTTGCGTACCTAATAAAATAATTGTTTTAAATTGGGTAGTCTTAGTCATGTTGTTTATTAAATACGACGCGGTTGGCGCAGTTTGACCTGCCTACTGAGCCAGCAGTCCTGGGTTCAAATCCCGGCCGGGGCAAATATTTGTGTGATGAACTCGAATATTTATTTCTGTATCATGGATGTTATCTATACGTATTTACTATTTATATGTCGTCATCTAGTACCCATCGTACAAGCTTTGCTTAGTTTGGAACTGGGTCGATTTGTGTAAGATTGTCCCTTAATATTTTTTTATTGTTTTATTTGACTGCAATGTGCATTTGAAGATATTCGATGTATAAAAATTCGCATTGTTGAAGTATATACTTCAACAATGCCATTTTGTCATGATGATTATATAATCATCATGACAAAATGGCTGCCCGAATTTAAATCATTCTCCATACAAGCACAAAGCAAAATTGTAGATATGTTTGAGCACGTAGCCCATGATCAAGCTGACTGTACATCAAGTAGATAAGCTGCCGACGGCCGTACTTCGGCTTATCGGGCATCGCCCGTGTCGACTAGAATAATTGCCTTAGACCAATCAACAAGGAATTTAGACCCGACAATGGGCTAGCTGACCCATTTTTGAAATATATTTGAAAATTTCAGTTCAGTTTATTTATTGCTTTCATAGGTTACATAAGATGGACGATACAGAATTTTATTTCGCTATGAAACCCTGCAGGGCACTGCAACTATTAATAAATATGTTTACAAATTTAACAGAACATCTAACTAAAATAAGTTCATAAATATACCTTTTTTATTTACTTTGTAATAGTGATCTTACTAGCTCTAAAAAAATGATAGAACTCACACACTACATTTTACAATACATAAACTTCATAAACAGACAAAAACTGTGGCGTGACGCAGAATACCGAGTTAATAAACAGAAAGACTCCGATGCTCGAAATTCGACCGTCGTATAGTGCCGTCCCGCTCACTCAAATATACTTTGACAGGAGATCGAGAGGAACGGCATCATTCGGAATCGTCGGAGTAGCCTTTCAGTTTTCTTTACGGGATCGGTAACGTCACTATCGAAAATGGCGGACAGCGTTTTAGGCATTTCAAAATACAGAATAAAAACCATATTTTCGAATTTAATTTTTTCAGCCATCTTCTACCTCCTATGCAAAATACTATACGAAATAAACATTAGTTTAATACAATTTAATATGAGTCACTTAGCCTAATGTATTTTCGTATACATTAAAAAGATAAATATAAATGTGTCAAGGCAATCTCATTATTTCAAAATAGTTGGCCGAATTTCAACCATTTTTGATAATTATACGAGTACACCCGTAGCTACCTGGTTAGGTATATATACGTTGAAGATATTTTTTTTACCTTAAAGCAAAAAAAGCATATATTTCCCCATCTGACGTAGCCGATTGATGATTTCCGAAATTCCAACTCAATTGATATAAGCATGTATATATGTGTCAGGGATCAACTTTTAGTAAAGGTTTTTCATTATCTATTAACGTAAATCGCCAATTATTGGCCACCGTTCAATAACTGGTCACCTCAAAATAAATAAATATAATTCATTTTAGTATAAGGTGGTAATTACTGTCCGCCGTTAAATAACTGGCCATGGGGTCTATTGCAACACAAAATTACATAGTTAAGCTTTAATGAGAACAAAACTTAATTGATTCCTTGGTGTGACACAAAGGAAGCGAGCGTGATTTTTTGTTAACTAAGTTTTTAACTAGGGTAAATCGCCAATTACTGGCCACCCTTCAATAACTGGCCACCTCATTCTAAAAATTAACTCTGTCCACTTACAAACAGAATACACTTTAGTATAACGTGGCCAGTTATTGAAGGGTGGCCAGTAATTAGCACCTTATACTAAAATGAAATTTGTTTGTAGGTGAATGTTCATTTTTTGTATGAGGTGGCCAGTTATTGAACGGTGGCCAGTAATTGGCAATTGACCCTATGTATATTTTTTTTGCAATCGACCCATTGGCCACAGAACGGTGGCTAGTTATTGAACGGTGGTCAGTAATTGGCCTTTTCATCTATGTAATATATATAACAGCAGGATGCACTCCTCTTCGGCTACCGAACATAAGTATCGCATCTCGGACGATTGCCAAGAGCCCACTCTGTGCACTCAATATACTTCATTAGTATTTTTTAATTAATATTAAATTAACTACCATCATAATTATACCCCGCCAGGTACTGAAATTATTATTTTAATTACTTCGGTGATAATTAAATTTCTTTTTCGAGCCGTGATTTGATTGGATCAGTTTCAATATTTGCTTTTTTGAAGTTACTTTAATTTTGCGAAGTAAATTAATTGAATTAATTAGAACATGTGTTAATTAACAATTTTCGATAATAATCAATTACGTTCGTAATTGACTCGTGTCGGTCAATTCTATATAAGGGAGAGGAGGGAGAAATGAATTTTAGCTTTCAAAGAAAAAAAAAAAACGATTAAATGACAGAGCTCTGTGATAATGATAAAAATAAACTAAAAAAAATTATAGAAATAACCAAACTTTTTTGGAATCAGTTGAAAAATTAATCTACCATTACGACTTATAGGTCATATCGAGGTAAGTGCTTATAAGTGATTTTAAATCACATTTATTTATTTCAAACCAATCCAAATAAAACCTTAAGGATTATTGCCAATGATATGCATAATTATTCTAATCTTTAAACAAATACAATATTTGTAAAGTTTTTGTTTAGTCGTGATACAATTTCTTGGAAATTCCGTATTATTGAACCTTTGACAACGGTATCTGTAAAGGTACCGAAACGTCAGGGAGGCTCAAATAATTAATATACGCGATATATTCCGTTTAAATTGTTTTATTTAAACGTATTATTGAAGTTGAAAAATAGAAAATACACAATATTCTCTCTTTTTAGATACAGTTTACAGAATTTTAACAATGGCTGAGGATTTACGAAAACTTAACAAGCCACACACTCATTTACATAGGTTTTTTTTATTGAGAGTAACGACTGTTTTATAGAATGTAATTTATTTATTTTTCTCTAAAGGCAGTTTAATATACAATAAAAATCGTAAAAAATGACTATTATTAAATACGGTATCGTACGGTTTGTTCACTTAGTAGAGTTAAACCAATTCAAAAATTAACGCATCTTCAATTGTTTTATCCATAACTGCAGGACCTTCTTATCTTTATATCTTGCCGCGAATTCACTTGTCGCGCGACTGAGCATCACCTGTCTTGCTCACACGGTATTGGGATAAAAGTGACAGGTAGCATTTGTCGCGCGACAAAGAGTCGTGTGTCACAGATATGCTAGACGTACTGGCCGATTTAGCTCTAATTAGGTATTTATAGATTGGATATATTTTATTTTGATACCTATAAGTTATGAAAATTAATACAAGCCAAATATACCTGAGACCCGTATATTTCATAAAATATCGTGATATTGACCGACTGTTTGATTTGTATCTTTTGTTCAGGTAAATAAATATACTCTCCAAAATAAACGAATTATTATGTATAAAAAACAATGAGATATAGCATACATACCATGCTATATTTTATACTTGCACACCAAAAGAAATAGTTACCTAGTTATTTAACTATACACAAATCGTGTAATCACAAGCAAGTTGCCTATTTGTCACTAAAACGATTTCTCCTTTTTATGGCAATGTTATTTCGCAATTTACATTAGAAACCGCTGTATCTTGATCAACAAATAATTTACCAATTAGCGTCGCAAACACACACTGATAGATTCTACAAAAACAATCAACTTACCTGTGTTCACTCAGTACACATACTCCAAAACACAATTCTGGTAACCAGTAGGTTACAAGGGTTGGTTACTGGTTACGATAGGCTACGACGCGGGCGTGCGACCGGTTTCGCTGCGCGCGGGGAACTGGCTTGGCTGCGCAGAGGGGTGGATGGGGCGGGTTGGCAAGGTGAAAGAATAAATTGGTTCAGTATACAGTTTCAAATGAAAAGTGGGAAGTTTGGTGGAAAATGTGGAATTAGTTGTACGCTGGGTTTGAATGGACTTGAATGTCAATAATGTCATGTTTTGCATAATCGTCTGAGAGATTGATTGATTTTATAATTTATAACTAGAATATAACTTTAGGTCTTTAGCATCTAACGAGGTTAAGTTAACTGGAAGACATCCCTTATAGCGATAAATTCCCCTCTGGTATTTGTAGCTGATGTGGTTATAACTGTTTTAGTGTACAAAAAGTATTTGGTTACTTACTTACTAGTTAATCTGCCGAATATATCTATACATCAGTTGTGTACAAACGCGAACATGTCCCAAGTTTAAAGCGATTATTAGTGAACGTTTGAGAAATCAAAAATTATTACAGTTATGGGTCGCAAAAAAGTGTCTAAAATAATGTTGTAATATATGCCAGCTCGACACTAACAAATAATCATCACAGGTTAGGGACCTGTTTAACATAGATACAAAAATACCAACGAGTACAAAATATGTATACAATACATAATAAATATATATAGTTATACTCGGAATTACGGATACTATTAAAATTCTTGTTTCAGTAAACTACTCGTCGATAATTTGGGGCATAATAGAGAACGTATGATAATATGTATTTGCCAGTCATGCTGAACACACTCGAAAAAACGAAAAAAAGCGGTACAATTCAGAAGAGATTATATCATGTACACTCTGGTGTCTGCGCGGGTTACTCTATGAATTGTAATCAGCCGCTGCCCCGCGCGCCCTTTGTAGACTTTTGTTCTGATGGCCCGTATCCCGAGCGTCCTCACATGTCCTATAATTGGAGAGTCGGTTTATATTGGAATGCACAGTCTGTGCGGGTTACTCTATGAGTTGTGACCAGCCGCTGCCCCGCGCGCTCTTTGTGGGCCTTTATTATGATGGCCCGCATCCCGAGCGTCCTCACAATGTGCTATATGTGTACAGTCGGTATATATTGAAGCGCAGTCTGTGCGGGTTACTCTATGAGTTGTGACCAGCCGCTGCGACGGCTTTTACATATAATATTTAGTATATACATCCTAGAAAAACTAATTAATGCAATTAAAACAAAATATTTTTTTGCTAATGTATCACGAGCACACGGGCTAATCTCAACATCAACAATTTATTTAGGTTACTGTTTGTATGGAGAGTGCCCATTATGTTTATGTTTTTAGAAACTAGATTAAATTTGCTATTTTGTTATATTTTTGTTAGTTGTAAATATTCAGGAAATATAGCTAATTTATCTCCCTGAATAAAAAAAACTTGTGATTTTTACAATTTCGGAAATACAACCATATTTTTATATGGTACTATCAATAAATAACATGAATAATGAATTTTTGATATCTGTTTTACACGAAAACGATACCACACAAGTCCTAGTAGCGTTATCTGATCAGTAATATAAAAAGAAAAAGAGGTCTCCTTTGTCCTATTCACCCCGCTTTCCCGCCGCACAGGAGACGAATCTGACTTCCCTCCACATCTGAAAATAATCACCGCAGAATATTCTATCCGTGGTATAAATTTCGTCGTTGTATCCCGATGTACACAATTTCGCGACTTAGCAAAATGTACTAGAACACGCAGGCTAAGCTTAACATCAACATTTTTTTCAAGGTACTTTTTGTATCAGATGTGCCCAATATGTATACATTTTTAAAAACAAGATTAAATTTGCTGTTTATGAATATTTTTTTACATTGTAAATATTCAGGATAGATAACTAATTTATCGTTCCGAATAAAAAAAACTTGTTGTGATTTTTACCTTTTCGGCAATAAACCCAAATTTTAATATGAAACTATTCTTAAGTAACATAAAAAATGAATAGCTGATATCTATTTTACACGAAAACGATGTTGCACAAACCCTAATAGCCTTTACTGATCAGTAATAAAAAAAAGAAAAAGAGTAGTACTTGGTCCTCTTCACCCCGCTCTCCCACCACACAGGGGACGAATCTGACTTCCCTCCACATCTGAAAATAATCACCGTGGAACGTTCTATGTGTGGTAAAAATTTCATGCTTGTAACCCGATGCGCACAATTTCGCGGCTTAGCAACTCTACTAATTTAACGAATCAATAATTGTATGACAACCATGAACGTAAACGCACTTTTACACGGTGAAAATGGCAAATTACTTATTTTCTCCATACAAATACTGGTACCCAATCCACAGATGAGGTCATATGTAGGAAGGCCATCTGTATGGAGCGTTCTTAGTGCTCCGTAGGAATGTTGAACATTGACGGTCATTTCTGACTTTTAGAGCAGTCTAAGTGTAGGTTGTCCCATATAGACATTTTATCCCAATAAAAAATAGAATCGATTGACATACTCAAAAAACATTGTCCCCACGTCTACTACAGTATACTACAAACATATAGATTCATGTACCCGGTGAAATCATCATACCTACCAATAATTCATGTTGAAACAAAAGTTTTAGACAAATAGATCAGAAAGATGCTTGCGTAGCATGCGCTTGAAAATAGGTTCGCTTTGTGTTTGCCTGATACGAAATGGAAGGTCATTCCAGAGTCGTATTGCCTAGACAGTAAAGTAGAGTAATGCTTCAGGTGACTTCAACGAAATATAAAATCTATAAACTGACGTCACTGTTTCTAACTAAGCCTTAGTCAGCCAGCGCTGAGTCAGTGAAATTATTCAGCCAAAGGTTATAGAGGTTATACAATGATGGAGCAATCTACACAATTATATGTTAGTCACGCCAAGTATCTTGTAACAAATTAAAGTATTCAAGGAGGAAAGTTTAATATTCAAGGTCACTAGGTGGCACGCGCAAAAGCCATTGGAAAGAAAAATTTAATGTAATCTAATCTAAGCAGGACTCGAACCTGCGGCCCTGCGTTTCCAGCGTGGTGCTCGTCCAACTAGACTACGTCAATCACACCAAATCTTTGATTCCATAATTCTACGCTACTAGGCGCCCTCTGCGTCATATCTTCTTTTAAAATGCTTAAGCTCGTTAGCCATTACCTTAGAATGTGCGTTTTTTGCACGCTCGGTCCCTAAGTGAGGACGGCAAGTCTAAGGACCGCGAGAGAGATGGCGCTATTCTTAATGTCTTATATTTTATTTAAAAGAACCGATAAAAAAATTATAATATGTAGGTCATAAATATCGCAATCAGGCACGCCGTAGAGGTCGAATATCGCTCGACATGATTAGATCCGGTTCGATTGGCCGCGACTGATTTAAAATTCATAAATGGAATCTATACCTTAGTTGGTAAAAAGATATCTCTACCGGTTTGTTTCTCTATATGTCTATGTCTATGTCTCACTGAGTATACATATGTCTGGTTATGTCTCTGTCTGGGTTTACCCTTGTTTTTATATCATTTTTCATCCGATTTACATTTAACAGAAATTTCATTTCATCGAGAGCATACTTTTTTGAATCCATAAAATATATTGGAATGTAATGCCACAAACCTAACCTAACCTAAAGGATGACATTTTCGAGATATCTGAAAAATGTATGACTTCCGAGGAAAAGATTATCTATGACATTAAAATTCTATGAAATAAAGCATTCTGATTCTGATTCTGATTCTGATAGTGCCTTGTTTTGATATTGTAGGTAGAATTGTGAACAGTTGAAATCTTGAGAGATCTGGATCATTAAATAAATAGAAATAAATAAATATTAAGGGGACAATCTTACTCAAATCGACCCAGTCCTAAACTAAGCAATGCTTATATTGCTTAGTTTGGGCGTCGTATACTACCATACAACGATATATACAAAAAGAGATGAAAAAAATTTAGGATTTACGAGTAGGCGACATCAAAATACATTCCATCTTCCATTCCGTAAAACAAAATAACTTAAATAACCAAGGCAGCGTTTAGTGTCATATACCGAAATAAATATTAGCATCAATCTCGAAAGAAGCCATCTTGCAATATTGAATACGATTGAGCAAAAAAGTAACTCAGAGCATTGAGTGTTTCGCGATGCTTCGCGTAGCAAAGAACTAATGCTACGGCGTAGACGCGTAGCACTCCGTAGCGGCTGATGGAGTGCTTTTATTTAGTATGAATCTTTACATAAAATGTGAATACATTTTCTTCTATATCATTTGAAAGATTTTGAGGACGCTGTTGGTGCTATTTGTAGTTGTTCGCAGTTTGTAACAGCAATGCGTTGTATATGTATATTCAACTCAATTTACGCTTTTTTTGAACATGGATTTTTTTGGCATGCCACTATACTGGCAAATTTTGTTGTTTTTATAAATAAAATATTTCTATCATAATTTGTACAAATGTGTGCATATTTAAACCGTTTGACTTTGTAGTTAACAAATACTTTAATTTTTAAAATGTTCTGCTTATATGAAAAATATTAAATTTAATATACTACATAGAAGTACTGATAGTTATAGATGCCTACCACTGAGCCAAGCTATTTATTACAATGGAAGTTCTGATAGAGGAAATAAAAATAATCAAAGTTTGTTTTGGAATAGTGACCACATATGCTAGCACTTCACGTGGTCAATGAACAGAAGCCAAACAATTGCTGTGAAGAAATAAATCTTTATACTCTATGCTGCTCTCTCTCATGCGAGAAAGAGTCCCGTGTAACAGATGATAGGAATCGTAAGGAAACAACTGAACCCCTCGGCTATTAAATTAAAAATAAAAATACAAGATAATAAAAATTATATATTCAAATTAAAAAATTCAAAAGGCAAAATATTACAAATTAATTCATAAACATACTGTAGAAAAAATAATTAAAAATATATTTTATAGTTATATAAAATACAGAATACAAAAGTAGTGGTGCCTCTTTATAAGTATTTGATACCTACTAAGAGGCACGCAAAGGTATTTTAAAAGGCATTTATTTATTTATTTAAGAGGCACCTTTAAGAACTAAGTGTTAAATTAAAATGTCATGTTTATTCTTTAGTTTTAGCTTTCAGCCAGATAAGTACTTTTCAAGTATTTGCATTCGTAATGCGATATAGGATAAGTTTATTTCCTCATTTACAAAAATACACGCCGATTTAGAAAAATATTGTCTAGGTAGGTACTAGTAAACGTTGTTTGTGGAAGTGGATGGTGTTACGTTATCTATTCACCTACGCAGTGTTGTCACATGGTATGGTGAAATGGTAGAACAGGATCCAGAAATTAGTAGAAATCGGTAGAATTTGAATTGATAAATAGGCAGATCTACCACCACTCTGGGACAGTACGTGTTTAATGATTAACAATGTGTAAACAGTGTGTAAGTGTTTAAAATAGCGGCAATTTCTTTGCCTGGATAGATATTGAAGAAATTACAAGATAGGCTTGGGCTCTATGAACAACAGGCTACATTTTGTAGTAAGTAAGTGAGTAACATTTCGTTCCACACGTCGAAATTATTTGGGATCGTACAAATTTAAAAAATTGGTAGATGGGTCATTTTCATTTTAGGTTACCATTTGGTTATTTCTTCTTGTCCCAACTCGAAAAGATTAAAAAAAAAAACTACGTATTACAGTATCGTAGATGTTAAGTGTTAATTATATTATTAACACATTTACCTAAAGGTTGGAATAGGTTTTAATTGAGATATCTTTTATTTTGTACTCAAAATAATTAAATAAAAATACTACTTTTTTGGGGTTCCATACAAAAGAGCGATGTCCCACTTCCATTTTTACATCTAAAAATATCAATAAAAAATTATTTTTCTATGTAAGCATACATATATTTACCACTATCCATATCAGCATCGATGGTACTTTATTTTAATAATGTTATTAACAACGAAACAATAACAAACCAGGAGAAAATCGAATTTAACTAAATTTGTCCCGCGTTTTTCGTCTTCTGTGTAACGTGTGTAACGCGAGCCAATAATTCGAAATTTTGAAGTAATTTGAACGCATCGTTAATTTATTTTGGTCTAGCAACATTGTAGGCTTTTATAATCGACGAATGACAGCGTCGCCATATTGTTTTAGTTTGAGAACGGTGCAAACAGGTCGCACACGTGATTTTTCTTTCTGTTTTTTATAAGTGTAACGTGAATTTAAGAGCAATTTACACATAATAACATAAAAACTTTTGTGAATCGCATAGTCATATTATTAACGATGTAATACAAATGGCAGTAATCATAAAATGTCGTACAATGTCTCTGTAATTTGGCGAAGGTTATGTTGATACCGCGAAATTTGAATGTTCGGTGTAACGTTGCTGTTACACACAATTCTGTGTTACAGTGTGTTACTTAACAAAAAACGGTAAAGCTGCATGCAAGACGGACAAAACTCTATTATTGCAAGCTTTTATTTTTTGACAGATTTAACGAAAAATACGTTTATTGAATTAAAATTTTATCGCAGCGTATGTACTCGTCCTTCCAGTTAATATTTGCTCATTTTACGATGTCTGTTTGAGTTTATTTATACATTCTTACGTTACGAGAAGAAAATACAACAGTGTGAACAACCCTTTATTAATATTTGTTACACACAAAATTTATTCTACGTAACGGAACGATTTTTTTTTTGTGTGTAACTTTTGTGTTACGTACACCTAAAATGAAAATGACCCAGATTTGATGCTGAGGTTGGTAGAATAGGTAGAACGGATTGAAATATTAGTTGATGTGACAACACTCCCCTACGCATCTTATATTGATTCAGCTAAGGTCAATTATATTTATGTAAAGAGCTTCTTCGTGGCAACGTTTCTAGGATTTTTAAATATCTACTTGAGATTCCTGATACGAGACATGATTAATTCTATAGGCGATGGTCAACCATTACACCTAGGTACTTACTTAGTGTTAACTACTTTTTTTTAAGTTATGGCCTGGTTGAGTATTGTTGCAATTTGTAACGCAAATACAATTAATTTTCGTTGTATTTTATATTACTATTTAGACTATAACAAATATGCTATTTTGTAAGACCTCTTCAGATTTTTTCAGTGTTTCTAGTAAAAAAACTACTGCAGTGTATTCTGTATAAAAAAATATATACGTCCTTCGTCAATCTGTATACTACATAGTTGGGCTTAGTCTAACCTTAATATAAAAGTATCTATTCAAGTTTAACTGATATATTATACACATGGAGGTTGTCGATATTGCTGTAGATGCTTCGAATGTTTTGCGATATTTTGTAGTCTTAAAAAATACTTATATAACTATGTTAGTATCTAAACTAAGACGTTGAGAGGCCCAGTCCTTGCTTAGGGCTATCCCTGACCTAATTATTACTTCTATTATTATGAATTATTATTGCAGTAGTCTCGCTAATCCGGCACTTCAGATAATTCTTCTTTTCTACTCCCTTTCCGCGCATAATTGTGTCCAACTTATATTATAAACATGCAGGTGCCCGCAATTTCGTACGTGATTTTTATTTTTTTCTACCGTAGCCAGGCAAAAAATATCATATAACCATCTTTGGATGTCCAGCTATCTCTGTACCAAAATTGGTTAAAATCCTTCCCGCCGTTCCGGCGTGATGCGAGGACAAAATAAATTATGAAAACAGATGGCGTCAGGCTGGCACGGCGCCGCGCCCCCATACAAAACAAATGACGATCCTGCATCACGCTTGTAGTATACCTAACCCTATGCCAGGCACAGTACAGCTGTTTATATAGGTCACTATGCTAGAACTTAGCTCGACAACACACCACCAGTCACGGCAAGGGTCGGGTAGCAAGTAACCCCACTCCGTTGGTCTGACGTATGCGCACGAGATAAGGATAGCAACACTACATCCCTTTTTTATTTTAATTAAAATTAGATTAATTGGTGATCGTATAAATAATAGTATGTGAATGTTTATCTATTTAAATAAAAAGGTTGTTTCACTCAAAACCCATAAAGTATTTAATCAGTCTTGTTTTATGTTATCTAGACCGGTTAATAGTTTAATTTGTGATCTCATTTGATTTAGAACTAGCTTTGCAATATAAACTTGCCGCGAACCTTGTTGACACAACAATGTAGAGGATACATCGAGGATACACAAAGGATACCAATACGAAGTCGCTTCAGCGTGCAATATGCTGTAGTCGCCGGTTAGTCTGTCGCAGCTAACCGGCCCCGTACGGGTTCGCGATAAGGAAAAGTTCTCCCACACCAATGTGGATAGGGAGGGAGTCGCACTGGTGGAAAGGAAGAGCAAGGCGCGCTTGGTGCCCCGCAAGACTAAGTGGCACAGGCGAGCCGGTTAATTCAGTTCTTGGGATTGCGACACCGTGTCCCACCAGGACATGAAGGTGTACCACTTCAGACCTGTCACTACGTGCAATTCAGCTCGTTTGAGCTACGCGTGTCCCAGTACAGGCTGCTACTATCTGCCTAATCCTACGCCAGCCTGTCTAGCATAACCACGCCTCGCGGTTCCCGTCGCGAGACAGCGCTAGCCGTCATTCCCTCACACCACTGCACAGCTACAAGAGATAGGCAAATATCTCGCGCGAGAAATAGTCGCACATGACAGCTATGCCAGAGGTCAAACAAAGCAAAGGAGCCACGCCATTATGTCGCTTAAGCCATTAAGGCGCTTATTGAATTAAATCTAACTAGTTTTAAGTTTGGTCTGCATGTGTTTTTGTAGTTCCAAAGCATGTAGGTTATCATCATCTCAGCCATAGGACGTCCACTGCTGAACATAGGCCTATGTAGGTTATATTACTGTAATATTGTGTAACTTATTTGAAAAATAAATTAATTATACAAAACAAGGGTTATACACTTCATTCTAGATTTTTTAAGAATTGTGACATGTAGCCTTATCTGGATAATTATTTCACAACAACCACTTTGTCTAGCGCTTAAGGACTATAGGTTGCTCTTTTCCCCCTTTTACCATCTTCAAATTTTTTTTTTCCATGAAACTGAAACTGAAGTATATATGTATTTATCATAGTACTGTTCATTTGTTAATTTTAATTTCTTGTTTAAGGCATGTCTATAGCCGCATTCTTAACGAACTTGATGTGTATGATACGACTTCCACGATACAGGCTGTGCCTAGTATGGAAGTCACTGTTAAATTATGTTAAATGTAGAAATGTTTCTTTTGGTAAAATAAAAATTATTCAATTCTATTCTAAGTAGCTAACTTGCTTTACACGTCATCATGTACTCTCGTTCAATATTCTCACTAAAGTCATCATTATAATTTGTCATCTGAAATTACGATATATTATATACCTACCATTCAAAAGAATATGAGAATCCAAATAAATTTTCGAAATTGCAACTAAAGTCCAATTTAATTGAGATTTTGAAACCGCGTCTTTTCCTATTCGATCAAGATTTTAAATCACAGATAAACAAATTCCAATTTAATTGCGGCATTAATTAAGAATACCAGATCATTCTCAATATAAGGTTGATAAATAATTCCAGTTTAATGGAGCCATTCATTTGAAATACAGGACCATCATTGGCAATTTAATTAATGTTGTGAAACGATTCCTATTTACCTAATGAAGGCACTTATTTGAGATACTAAACTAAATTGCAAATCCAATTGAATTGAGGTTTTTAAACCGCCACAATTTTAATTGGGTCAAGGTTTTAAATCAGTGGTATACCAATACCAATTTAATTCCGGCATTTCGTTGTAATACCAGACCATTCTCAATTGAAGGTTGATAAACAATTCCTATCTGAGGGAGGCATTCGTTTGAAATACCGGACTATTGTCAATTTACTTAATATTTTCAAACGATTCGAACTTAATGGAAGCTCTTACTCGAAATACTAAACTTTTTTCAATATAATGGAGGTTGTTAAACAATCTCACCTAATATAGGCATTCATTTTAAATGCCACTTTTGACAATTTAAAAATGATGTCAAACTATTACAGTTTTATCCAGGCTTTCATTTGAAGTACCAAACTATTATTGTTAATTCAATTAAGGTTGTCAATCAATTCCAATTCACTGGAGGCTTTGAGACCTCGAGTATCCCAATGGACAACATTTCATTTTTTTTACCCCTACCTTTTATTGATTTATCTAATAGTATTTGCAAAATTACACGACACTTTTTTTTCTTTTAATTCTTTTTTTAGTTTTAGACACTTTTTTTGTAAAAATAAAAGTAATTTATTCCAAAAAGGCGTAACGCAATTTCCAGGCGGGAATGGATACCGCCTGTGCATTTATAAGTAAAAAATGTAGTGCATCTGTGGACTCAATGTGACAGGCGTTATTACTGTCATGCACGGATTAACTAGCCTGATTACGATTCCTAACAAACTTTTTCACAAAGCCTCCTGGAAAAAGATGCGTTATTTCAGAGACACTGCGTTGTCAAATATTAGCAAAAAAGCATTGAACTGTTATTGTTCAACAAATATAGAAATAAATAGACCTTCCTTAGCTGGCCCGCTCTCTCGCTCTTACTACATTGATTACGAATTTTGCTATTCCAGTCACACTTTGAAATAGTGTAGTACATCGCTCGGAAGCAAATATATCGATAAATAATAATAATAAATATAATGTACCTACTAGCTTTTAAAGAATGAAAGTGACTAGTGATAATTCTGCCTAATGTGTGTCAACATATTTCGTAGCTTTTCGAAACAATTATTGTGTTGCGTGTTCGTGTAACTGAGTATATTTTGCATCGATTTTGAAGTTATACTAAGCGTGAAAACTAGTGATCCAGTCATTTGGTTCGAAATATAGAGGTAACTTGGAAAAATTTCTTAAGGATTCGAAAATTGGTGATATTAATGTGCTCTTTTCGAATTTCAACTTGGCCACCTCTGGTCTGTTGCTCACGCCACGATATATAAAGGGTCTGAATTTTTTTGACAATATATCCTTTCTTACTCATTTTACAGTAAAAACATTTATATGGAAATTATTAATCTAGAGAATATTTTCTACCATTTTCAAAACTCCTGGAAAAAATCCCAGTAACCTCTATTTCTACCTACTTACTTTGACCACAGATTATATACAAGCATCGACCAACAGAAACGAAAATTGTCGATATCGAATAATGAATAAAGTCGATAACTGTGACTTCCCGAGTTTTGTTACTCGAAAATAGGTGCAATATACAAACTTGTCATGCGACGTCCATAAACTAAGAGGTCCGTGTTGTCATGGTAACATATTAGATGTTTGTTTTTATTCTCAGCTTTCAGCAATTTTTATTTTGATTTGGCTGTTTTTTTCTAATAATAATTGAAAGGCCGTGTTATCATAGAATGTTTCGGCACAGGACGAAATTATAAACGCATCATCATGGTGTCCCTCGATAAATAATATTTCTTCTTTGTACAAAGTCAATATCCTAAAAGGTTCACTGTTTATGAAGATCATAATTTATAAATGTAATGTAATGTAAGTACTAGGAATCTCTGTTTTGATTATACAGTTAGTTAATACAAATGTTTCAGTGGGTAATATTATGTTATTTTTTTCAGTTAGAAGAAAATGTACAAATCTATGAATTACCTAGTGTTGGGAGGATCATCAAGTAAAACATTAAAGAAATCGAAGGCATCTTGTGTGTCTAAATACCAATGCAGTTCAACTCAAACGACTAACTGTGAATAAAAGTGGCTTCAGATATTGAAATGAAATGTGTATTACCTTTATTGTTTTTATTCCGTAGTAGTAGTCGTTAATTTTTTACACTGCAATAAGCATATATCGAAAAATACAACAAGATCCGGTAGAATTGAAAGATAATAAAAAAACATCTGGATAAACTGGCTTTTCATGTGAAAAAATCGTAAACATTCCCATTAGGATTATTGTTCATAACTTTGGTAAGGTTTACAAAAAAATACATTCTCATTTACTAGTATATACTTGTTATTTTTAAACAAGATTAAATTAATAATATATCAATGTTAAATTATTACGATATGATAACAGGTATAAATACTAAGTAGGAATACTCGTGATTTACAATATTTTTTCGTAAACCTTACCAACCAAAACTGTCGTATTGTCGAAATGCTCCCTGGATTTTGATGTACATGTTCAAAATCATAATACTTCCACTTATAAATAAAATAACGTATTTCACGTATCTTGAAATCAAAGTAATAAATAAAAATAACGCTACTAATTAGTATTTGTTTAATTAAATAACTTTTTTTACGAAGTTACACACATGTCTTTTGGAAAATGTAAATCTCGGTCTAGTCCTCGTTTCATTTCACTGATGGAAAATTCGTATAATCACTGCATTTGATACACCACAGATATCCATTCTGCTTCATTATTGGTACAAGCATCAAACTGCTCTTCTTAAACTATAGGTATCTTCCGGTTCGGTTGCAAGCACAGAGTATGAGTATTTATTAACTCTTCATCTCACAAAGTAGACAGAAGGCCCCTGGTCTTTCTTCTTAGTTTTGTATTTCCCCTTTATTGTAGGACACGGCTGAAAAATATCGGGAAGATATCTGGATTTTGGTTTCCCCAAATTCTATTGCATAAAACTTTGTTTGTCAATAATGTAAGTATATAAGCGGCTTGCCGGCAGTGTGCCGCTCCTCTCTAGCGTATATTTCATAATATATTCGTTTTATTCCGAAAATTTAATTGGAACAGAACGTAAAAAGCAGTGAAAATATTAAATAATTTTATTCTGACAATGACATCAATGACATTTGTCTACTTCCACGCACACATACCTAGACATTTTTTTTATATCGCACGTAATCGTAGTGATTTGAAATTAACTTTCTTCAGCCTGGGAATAATCTTTTGCTATTAATATCCATTTTTCTCAAAAAATGGTGGTCTGAAAATTCTAAAAAATATTTTATAGTGCTAAGGAAACCAATTTCTTCGAATAGGGATTAAAATATAGTGACTTCAAAAAAATGAAATGTTGTCCATTGAATGGGAGTCAAGAACACGTCATATTCCCATGTTACCGGCTCTCTGATACCTGAGATATTCCAATTGAATGGAAGTCCTAAAACAACAGCCTTTTCCAATTGAATGAAAGCTTTAAAGCACAGTATATTTCAATTTAATCGACGCGTCGAAGCCATCGATATTCAAGTTTTAATGGGAGTCTCAAAAGCACATACTCCAGTTTATGAACGCTTTGAGTTATTTAATATAAATTTAAAGGAAGGTTTACATATGGTATTTCAAATTGACCTTCCATGCAATTGTATTTGCTTAGCCGTTAAGCCTTACTATCTTTCTTACGAATAGTTTGGTTCCCGCAGTCTACTAAATAGACGTTTCATAATGCCTTTCGCTAGCTTTAACAATCCGCTTAGCCTATCATATTGGCAATCCAGCGTGGTCTATCAAATTGACCTCTCATAAAGTCTTAGCCTATCATATTGGCAATCCAGCATGGCCTATCAAATTGACCTCATAACGCCTTAGCCTATCTTGGCAATTCAGCGTGGTCTATCAATCTATTCCCTCGAGGTTAGACGAAATTATGTGCTGACTAGAGGATGTTGTGACTGTCCAGAGCTGGTCAGTCAGGTTATCCGATTGTTCGTCCCTTCTAAATCGAGGTTCAATTTTCGTCCACGCTGCCGGCTAATGTTGGCTGCTCCTGAGGCGCGAACCATAGCGCGGAAAACTCTCCTCTAGTTCGAGCCTTACGAGAACTTAATGCGCTTCTCGCATCAGCATCGGATTTGGACGTTTTTTGGAAGTAGCTGGATAATTGCGTGTCGTGAATGTTTAAGGTACTGTAAGGCGATGGATGGATGTAATTTTTCAGTAATTGAATCTACATAATATGTAACATGTTATGTTAAATTATTCTTGTAATTCACAGTGCATTAGTACTAACTGTAAAGCTGTGTAATTACTTGAAATAAATAAATAAATCAAATTGACCCCTGACATAAAGCTATTAGTTTCCAGTAACAATACAGTCAGAGCTTATCATATTGACTAATGACTTTGCACTTATGAGTCTTCCATATCAGTTTTAAACCCGTTTGGCCTATCAAATACTATACCTATAATAAACTATACCTTTCAAGACGTATCTGCTGTTATTTAATTACTGATTTTGTTATACCCAATTGACTACATGTGACATATGCACCTATACGTGTCATATGTACCTATTAATGCACAACCCTTAAGCTGGATGTTCATACTGTTTATCAACTATACAAGATACTCTAGATAATTATTCCAAAAAAATACATTTTCAACATAAAGACAAATTAAGCTTATCACACTATAATATTTAACCCGTCAATATATTTTGGAATTCAGAACAATCAAGCCCACTCCATAGGAAAGTATTAAGTAGCGTATTCAATTACGCACGCACAAATGAAAAGTCGTGTAAATTAAATAGACGCCTAGGCAGTCCAATCGTTTTCCCAATTTGTTCATAATTATTATATTGTGAACCGTCATCCACTGCGCCACTGCGTAGTCGAAGATTAGTAACACGACCCATTCGAGAATAACGCTAAACTACTAAATATTCATATTCCTCGAATGCACAACTACTAATTAATATTCAAAATAATACACTTTGCCCGTTTTCTTATTTATTCAAGCAACTTTCCACCCAGTGGTGCATTGTGGGTAGGCCTCAGCCTCATGTCGTGGGTAGGCCTCAGTACGAACCCCGTGACTAATATACACTACCCACAATAAAATTATCTTACATTTAGCAACCGAAAACTTGTGTTTTAATAGTTTTTTATTTTTTATTTTTACGTAACTGTTGATAGGCATTTTTCCGTGATCTGATCAATGATGTGTTCATATTCATCTTTATAATTGCATTTATCGGCTTGTCGCCGCCGTACAAGGAATTTCTCGAACTTTTCGTCCTGTTCCTGTTTCATCAAACGGAATACGTGACGTTCATAGACCGTACTTTGTTTGCAGGAGCAAAGTTATCATCGAATTTTGCTAAGGCTATCGCAAATACCTCTATGCCGACACCTGGCTCCGCGTCCGCTCCAGGGATATTGTAATATAATTCTTAGAGCTCAATTCCTCCGAAATGCAAGAGGCTTGCTCTCTTCTTTTGGCTATCTGTGATAGCTGACACCTCCAAATAGACATGGAGTGCTCGTTTCGAACGCTTCCATCTCAGACCGATCGAAGAGGTCTCGCCTTCGCAATGGATTTTTTCCAAAGTTATGGCTGCCATGGGTACTTTTGGGGCGTCCCGGAACCAATCAATCAAATGATTCAAGCGGAGCATTCATCTAACCGCTTGCTAAACAATTTAATGTTCGTACTGGCCCTTTAGCCATTAGTCGTTTTAACGACCGCTTAACTACTGCTATACCATGACCTTGGTCAATGTTAGAAGTGTTAAAACAATATGTCAATTAAATGACACAACATTTTTGATTTCAGTTGCTAGGTGTACACGACCATGTTGTCTTATTCATCAATTGAATGATCAGTATACCATAATGACTGGTAAACATTTTATTCTTGCCAATTAAATGACCAGGTACAATATACTCTGCTTACAAGTTTATTTACAACACCAATCATACAGTTTTACCACTCATAAACACATATACCTACACGGATATTTCCTCATACATATTACGTTCCCGTAAATAACTAAGTGAAATAAACATTAAACACTTCAATGTTTACTTTCATACATATTGACCCCGCAGCGCAAGGTATTATTACAATATAGTTAGTTAGTTACCTATTTATCAACCCCGTAAACAATTTATACTGCACCCGGTCTAATCTGCCTCAAATGCCGTTAGAAGCAACCGAAGTCTATTTATAATTAATGATAATGTTACTGACAACTGAACTGTTTACTAAAGCTAGTTTACTTGAGTAATTTTGCTATCGCAAACTTTCAAATATATCTACTGTTAGAACGTTATTTCGGAACGTACTTTGGGCGCTGGCAACCCAAGAGTTTGACAGCGATATAGCCGCGTATGGTGAGCGTAGCGTCATAGACCTTGATTAAGATCGGTTATTGTTCTGTACTTACTAAAATATATTATTATCCAATATCTAGTGTTTTTATTATGTCAGAACTGGGATCGAGTAATTTACATGCCTACAAAATATTTCGGTCTACTAAATTGATTATCATATGAAATCTTGATTGTCTCGTAAAACAAAAGAATGACACTTTGCGTTCTTGTACTACTTCGTATTTTATGAGAGCACTACTTATTGGATAGTAACGAAACATTATATATTTGAAAGTCTTTCATTAAGAATTTGTGTAAGTATATATATCCTCCTGACCGTTTTCGGTCACGGCGACTGCTTCAACTCCTCTGTTGGCGTTCGTTTGTGTAAGTCGGTAAGCGAAGACGCGGTACCTAAGGTCTTCAAAACTGCAATCCATAAGAAATTGGCCGGTGTATCTTGCATCTATAAAAAATTGGTAAGGTATTTTACATTTCTTTGGATATTATGGGTGAATAAACTGTATGTGTGTTGCATTTAATGTGGCTTTCTATAATATCACTTTGTGTCTTTGAGTGGGACATTAAAATTAAAGCCATACCTACAACCTGGCAGTGTACTAATTGCATCTTAATCGCTCTATGATATGACATACTGATTTTATTATGACTGGGTTTGTTATTTACCTGTTTAATGTGGGTTTTACAGCAAGTTTTCATAATATATATGCATTTTGTTACATAATCTTGGTGGGGTGTGTGGTTTTGCTTCTAAGTGTTTCAGGTGAACTGTATTTTATATTTTATTGAAACCCGGACAGGATGTTTGTTGATGAAAATATCTAGTTCACCGATCTAAATAGTTGAAAATGAAAATGAAAAATGATTTATTTCTTTCCTAAGTAGTAGGTACATTATTTTACATGTGCTGGTGTCCCCTTGTTAAGTAAAAATAATACCTGTGCTAAGGGGCACCGCTCTTCCATATGAAGGTAACAATTAGTACAGTTGTGTAGAAAAAAAGAGGTAAGTAAGACAAGCAAGGGTTGCATTGTTAGTAAGCAAAATGGTAGATAGAACTAGGTATGAGTATTTGTTTATTTAATATTACTTATTCAAGTTAGGTACTTATATGTATTTAAAAACCATTATCAATATAGTATTGACCACAAATTGGAATAAAGCAACTTATAGTAAACCTGAATATTGGGTACCCCAAGTGGTACATATCATCAAGACAATATAAAATGACAACATATTGATTACATTATGAGTAATGAACATGGATATCTAAACGGTACAGAGAAATTTGGAAACATATATCATCATAGATAAAAAGTGATTCAAAGGCTAAACAAGAGTTACATAAAATACTCAATTTGTATGGGAAAAAGTCAAGAGTGAAATATAAGTGTAAGACGAACAGTATGTACAAGAGTTCATTGCAATAATTGGTGCAACTTATGTGTTTATGTGTGTGTTTATATATATGTGAATTTGTCAAATGAGTAATTTTGGGAAGCGTGTGCATGGTTGGCGGCTTGGTTAAAGCAGCATTATGGTCGCGTCTTTTGTGTTGCGACGGTGGCTCATACAAAATATGGGTAACTGTCGTTGCACAGGGGTCAATTAGGCTTTGTTTTAATTTAGGCCCCTGGCTATGTGCATGTCTTTTGAAGGTTACGCAGATACTTATAAGTTGTTTAGTACTCATTCGAAATAAGTGAATATCTAAAAGTGAACCATAAAGTGTTTGGCAATCAAGCACTTAAATAATCTGCTTTGAGTGGTTGAAATTTAAAGTTTAAATAATGGTGTTAATGAATTAAGCCTAGTACTGTGATTTCATTTAAGAACTTATGTTTCACATGGATTATTGATCATAAATCATAATCAACATGATGTTTGAAAAGTGAGTGCCTAATATAAAACAATTATTGTAGTGTGTTGATTTCACAGTCAACAGTGTGTTACTTACAGTAAATTCTCAATTGTTATGGAATGATTTACTGCTTCAAAAAAAAATGAAAATGGGTTAATATGGTAAAATATCACTCTAGACTGTTTACTAAAACTGAGTTACCGTGCATTTGGAACATTTATTTGTCAAAAGTAGTATACATAAACAATCTTAACTATGACTAGATTCTCCACTTTCTGTCAATAAGTCAGACGTATAAATTAAATTAAATTATAGCTTATCATGCATTATTAATTAATTACATTATTTTTTTAGTAGACAATTAAATGAATTAATTACACATTCTATACAAATATAGAATCGATAAAAAGATTCTATACAAATACATTCTATACACACAAATAGTTTCATTGAATACCTATGCAATATGTATGAAACGAAAGCAAAAAGGATTATTTTTATGTAGGTAAATACAAATAGTTTATTTGTTCCACAAGGGTAAACAATTGTACGTAGGCACAGATCTTTTAAAATAAAAAGCTACATCACCATGTTGGGCCGCAAGGCATACAAATTTTAACTATAATAGACTGTTTCACCGGGGCGTACAGTCAGCATTAAATGCAGTCAGACAAAAAAATCATTTACTGAATAATATGCTTTGTCCAGTAAAAATTTAAACAATTTGGCTTTAAATGTAGTTATATCCTCTATACTACTTATATGACTTGGAACATTGTTATAAATTTTTGGAGCCATACCAAGTACACTTTTTCTGTATAATGCTGTTTTGGAAGGCATGAAACTTATTTTATTCCTAAGACATACACTCCTAAACTGTTTACACAATTGCAAATTTCTTTTAACAAACATTACTATATTGCCGCCTATTGTCTACCATTTATAAATTAAATTTTCCATTTAAAAAAAAAAAAAACTTGTTGGTGTGCAATCAAGAATTGTTGTATTGTATTGTATTACTGTTTCAAAATATAAAGACAAGGAAGAGTTAGTATGCTTAATTTTATAAAGTATGGCTTACATGAATCTTGTTGCTTAAGTCCACATAGTGATCTGATGCAGTTTTTTTTGTGCTTTAAATGCAACATCTCTTTCAACGGAGTTAGCCCAGAATATGATGCCATATCTTAGCGTCGACGTTACATAGGCTAGATAGGCCGTTAAAACTATCGATTGGTCCACAATTTTTCTTAAATTATATAGGACATATGAAAATTTATTCAATTTCTTAAATATATTGTCAATTTGATTCCTCCATGTCAACCTATGATCTACTCTTATTCCTAAAAATGTTGTCACATCTGTTTCCTCTACTTGCTGTCCCTTATATGATACTAGCGACCCGCCCCGGCTTCGCACGGGTGCATGTATTATACATATAAACCTTCCCCCTGAATCAATCTATCGATTTTAAAAAAAAAACCGCATCAAAATCCGTTGCGTAGTTTTAAAGATTTAAGCATACAAAGGGACATAGGGACAGAGAAAGCGACTTTGTTTTATACTATGTAGTGATATTTAAATTATATGGAAAATCTTGTCTATTTTAAAATGGCATTATCTTAGTTTTATCTAAATTAATTTTTAAATTATTATTAGTTAACCAATGAATTACTGTTTCCAATGTCTTGCATATATCATATTCATAAGTTGCTGGATCTTTACAAGCGAACAGTATGGTGCTGTCATCCGCAAAGAGAACCATGGGGTACTCGATTGCTTGTGGCAAATCATTGATATAAATAATGAATAATAAATAGGTATGAAATAATAATGAAATAATGAACTTTATTCTGCAAGTAGGACACAAGGGCACCTTTACATTTCTGAGTCTACCGGCATTTCACAAGAGGAGACCACTGTTGAGAAGAAACGCCGAAAGAAACTCAACACTAAGGTTTTGAGAAGGTTGCCCGAGTTCTAGTGTAAACATGACCACACTTATCTTCTGTCGGTTCCCTTTCGGGCTAGATCGATGACCTTGTAAGGATATCAGTGGATGATATAGAGTAATAGAAGTACCTATTTGAGAATATATAGTCCGTTTAGTAAAATTTTGGGAAAAGCAGTTCAAATTAAAAGTTAAAGCAGCAGTGAGAAAGCATTCTCATACTACTTTTTACAGTAGCGATCAAAAGTATTTTGACAACGGCAAAAGCTTTGATATTATATGCGATATATTAGTTTTTCCAACTTACTTCTTGATAAAGTATTTCATGGCTTAAAAGCTTCTCGAAACAAGTAAAAAGTTTAGTTTCATTGAATTAAAATATAAACATAGCCACAAAAAAATATTTATATACCGGTTCAAAAATATTTTGACAATGTCTCTTTTCCAATTTAACTGAGAAATGGGGCTGCAGAATTTAAATACTTTGTAGGAACTACAA
This sequence comes from Apotomis betuletana, assembly GCA_932273695.1. Lineage (NCBI taxonomy): Eukaryota > Metazoa > Arthropoda > Insecta > Lepidoptera > Tortricidae > Apotomis > Apotomis betuletana. The sequence goes on from OW026307.1 coordinate 24,089,974, forward strand.
CTTGAGGCTTTTCTTAGCATGTCTCGACATAAATAATATTCGGAAGATTTTAAGTAACCCGTTGCGGCTGCATTTAAGAAGGGTAAGTCGTCAGCTGAGATTTCGCGATGTTTTGGTATATCACGGCAGTTCATTAGTGTCTGGAATAAGCAGTTCAAGGCTCGAAACAGCGTCACAAATAAGCCTGAAAACAGTCGTCCTCGAAAAACGACTTGTACAACTGATTGTGTAATAAAAAAGTAAGACGTAGAAACCCCACGGAATAATGCAATACCAATTAAAGATGAGCTAACAGAAAACTACAACACAAATGTTCATATTTTTACTATTAAACGACGCCTAATAGACCATGGACCACATGGTCGACGCCCATTAAAAAAAACTACAATGTTCAGCAAAGAATAAGGCATCCCGATTAGCATTTGCGATTCGTCACAAATCATGAACAAGTGCCGATTGGTCAAAAATTTTATGGAGTGACGCGAGCAAGTTAAATTTAATCTCGTGGGATGGTATCAAGTATGTGCGTCGTCCTCATAATAAAAGACACGATGTGCGATACCTGGTACCCACACTCAAGCATAGTGGCGGCAACGTAATGGTGCGGGGATATTTTTCTCGCCATGGCGTCGGGCCTCTCGTATGAATTGACGGGATAATGGGATCGATATGTGTATGAAAATATACTTTATACACATTCGATACCCTATGAAAATAAATAAAGAAAAATTTGCCACCTCGTTGGGTTTTTCAGCACCGTAATGACCTCAGACACAATTCTAAAAATTTACAGGCTTTCTTAAAGCGTAAAAAAGTCAAGGTTTTTGAGGGGCCTAGTCAAAATGCTGACCTTAATCCTATTGAGCATCTACGAGAAGAGTTGAGTATGAGGGAGAGTGAGGTGCAGAAATTACTGCAAGGGTTTTTTTTCAAGCACTTCAGTCAGAAAGGACGAACATACCTTACGTACGTATATATAGAAGTTAGTAGACTATATGACGGCTCCTTGTACAGCTGTTAGGAAGGGCAGAGGATATGCAACTAAATATTCATGAAACGTCTTATTTAACCCTGTTGCAAGTTCAGCAAAATAATTTTATGTAAGTGTCAAAATACTTTTGAGCTACCTGAAGCGTGTATTATCAGTTTTTATTCTAAGTTCATTGTTAAGCTTTAGTTATCTAAGTGGAAACGTAACAAGAAAAGGGCCATAAAATGTTATCGTTACGTAATTATTAAATATATATTCAATTCATCAACATCTTGAAAAAAAATGATTTGTCAAAATACTTTTGATCGCTACTGTAGCTTTTTGATAAAGTGATCTGAGACCAGCCCGTCTAGCACAACTATGCTTCGCGACTCTTGTCGCGCGAGATAGCGCTACCCGTCACTCTCTCACATTATTGTACAGATAGAGGCGGGTGATTGTCTCGCCCGAGAAATAGTCGCATATGACGGTTATGCTAGAGGTGCTGTGGACTAATATGAAAGCTATTGGTTAAATGGTAATGTTCAGTTTGATTCCATTACCTGTAAATTACAGGCTTAGTGTGATATGCATACCAAAACTGTTCTGGTGTTCTGTGTCTGTTTCTAGTATTCTGGAGGCCGATACACCCTGCGTGTGTACGCGGCAACAAGATGACTGACCCGACCACTGTTCGGCTGCTGGGGCCGATACACCCTGCGTGTGTACGCGGCAACAAGACGACTCACCCGACCACAGTTCGGCTGCTGAGGCCGATACACCCTGTGCGTGTACGCGGCAACGAGACGACAATGAATACTCACCGGATAACTTCAAACTTAACTCTACTGAGTTTGCTGAGGCCGATACACCTCGTGTGTACGCGGTAATCAGTCTCCACATTCAGCTGAGGCCGATACACCCAGTGCGTGTACGCGGTAACAAGCATAATGAAAGACATGAGATGCTGCTGTACCTCGTGAGTCCCTTCCACAACACGATGGCTACACACCGAAGGCGGATTCGCCCTGCGAGCGCACCGGGCAAGATAACACGAAGTATTCGTCGGCGTTCGCTAGACCCGGTAAAAGTACCTACCCTGGACAAAGATGGTAAGACGGTGGCCTACCTCAGGCAGTTGCAACCACAACATATAACTCTTTATTATATAAATAGAGTGCAAGTCTAATTTCGAAGCAAGTGAGTGGAGCTGCGACCTACCATAGCCTTGGTTCTTGTTTCAAAAATATTGAATGGGGTCATTCAATTAGTTGCGGATGGCCGAACGTAATATTAACAAGTGTGATTTCCTACCTGTGTACTGTCAATGTAACTATTTAATCTTTTCGTTTTCAGTCAGAAAGTTGTTACTAACGTGGCATGAATATGTTGATGCGACATACATGATTGCATGTAGTTAGTCATGTTCTTACTTTAATTTTTATTCTACTTAATTATATTAGGCAACCTGGTTGCAAACTTCTTGTTTTAAGATAGCGAATGTTATTACTGAGTATTTGATTTAGGTAGCTAGTTAAAAAAGATGTACATTTCAATATCTAAAAATAACATTGCTGTTTTGTGTACTAATGCTAATATATTTAACTGTTTGTGTTTAGTAGACTTCAATATTGTTTGAATTCTTCATCTTCTTTGTATCATATTTCTCATTGCTGAGGGTGGGTCATGTCATGGCCTCTATTAATCACTCTTCGGACGATCGCTCTCCACTTATTTCCATTTCCTGCAGACCGCATGGCGTCGGGAAACTTGGTGACTGTTGTGTCTCGAATCTGATCGGTCCAGCGCATGCGACTCCTGCCTCTTGATCTTCTCCTTAAATCTTTCCTGTCACTAAGAGCTTTTCCAAGTTGTCATTTTTCTTCGTTGCTACATGACCGAAGAACTCAAGGATTCTACGGAGGCAGATGCTGGACAGTCTCATTGTGATTTCCAAATCCTGAAGGATGGATGCATTGGTGCGGCGGGCCGTCAATGCGTGAGCTATTTTTTGAGGGTCCATGTTCGGTGCCATACAGGAAGATTGAAAACACCAGTGTCCTTACTAGGCCGATTTTGGTCTTAAGCGAGATCGATCTGTCTGCCCATATCTTGCTGAATCGGGTAATTGCGGGTCATCGCGCTCTTTGCTATGCCGATACGTTTGCGTACCCATGTCTTGCTCACACGAGGCATTATTGCATATGGTAGAGCTCAGGTATAAAAGTTGTTCATATATTGTAGATTCAGTGTCGCGCTGAGCCCTAACTGGTTCGTGCGATCTTCCACCATGATCTTGGTTTTAGACTTGTTAATGGCAAGGCCAATCCTTATACCTACTCGCTTCATATGATCTAACATAAAATATAATTTTGGTGGTAAGTCAACCCTGACTGTTAAGGCATAATCTGGTCAGACTCGTTGCCACTAATTATGAACACTGAGGCACATTACTATGAACTTCAAGTACGTATTTCAAATATGTGACCAAACAATAATTTTAAATGTGGTTTATTTTATTTATATGCATATTGATCTAAGTTCTGTGTATTATGACAATAACGCCACGTCTAGCATCACGAGAAAGGTCGTCGGTAAGAATTGAAGTAGGAGCGAAATGAGATCGAGCATGATGACAATAGGATTGTGTTTCGGCTTACGTTTCAGTTGTTAATTTACGTATTTATCAGTAATTTGATGGCGATGTGCGTTCTTAGATGGTTTTGTAGATATGGGGGCCGGTAGTTTTTGACGTAGAGGAGACATGACGCGAGCTTTTGAAGTTGTGGCACAGTAACGCTTGTGTCGAACCACACTACGAGTTTGTATTTCTCTCCACCTTGAGTATGCACAGATGATGTTATTGTGTCGGCGAGTAGTTGCACCTTCTTGCTTATATCGTTAACGTTAGAATGTTAGGAAATCACGTTGACGTCCAGGATATTGTAAAGAGTAAATAAAAGGAGATACTGTTAAATTATTATGATTATTACCAGGACATAAGTCGGTTTCTACTTATTCAAATTATCGACGTGTCTACACGTTGCAACTTTTATTGCATCGTTTCGCTAAGCGAGCGTTAGGCCAGACAGACACCATAATACCAAGCTGATGTACGATGTAATATTAAATCCCGTTGGAAGCGAATATATACTAGTTATTACTGCAATAGAAGTACGAATACATGAATTAGTCTGTCATTGATGTATGTATTAATCTCATTTATCAACTCAACTAATATGCCAAACTGCTAATCCAGAACCAATATTCAATGTAGTGCAGACTGTAGATGAAGAACCTTTAATCTCAGCCGAACTGTCTGTTCCAGCAATGAATATAGGTACATTAAATGTCTTTTGTTTCCATGAGCTGTAGCTACGCGAGAGCTGCTACGAACTGCTGTGGCAGACTGCATGAGCTGTTTCTGCACGTCTTGGGGGATTGAAAGCGAGTCACCCAAGGCTGATTATGCGAGTGGAAGTCGCCTTTACTATACTGGATTAAACTGTGAGTTCGTTCCATACCTGATAGGGAATCGGCCTGGGTGAATGAGTATACGGTTTTTCAGAATAACAGTGTCGGCTGCGCAAATGAACTTCACTGGTGGATTCGATTGATGTCAATTCATCCTAGTATTTATACCGTACAATTGCAGAGTTGTATGTTTGTATGTAAGCTCTTTATTGTACGTTTAAAAAAATATATATATAAATAGCAATTAGCAAGGACATTAAACGGATGATATGTACAAAGGCGAACTTATCCCTATAAGGGATTTCTTCCAGTTAATCTTTGGGCAAATGAGAGATCAGAGTTGTAATTGTGAAATTAATATAAAAAAAATGCAATGACATCATAACTGATTAGTCATTGTATCAGACAAATTGGTGATGTCAAATTATGATATAATTTGGGTAGAATAATGTACGTTAGATACATGTCAACACAATTCCATCTCTAATTGAAATCCTTTTGAATCAGAATAAAGTAAATATATCGTAGCCCAAGTACGCCTCAAGCCGGTTGTAACGGTTCCCCTAAATATGTCTTTGGTCTACTCGCAGAGCCAAGATGACGAGCAGAGAAGGAGTCCGCTACGACTGATGCGAGGGCAGCTTGCTGAGAGGAGCGTGCTGATGCTGTTGGTCAAGTTGAAGATGGCCTTCGTGGACGAAGGTTTCTTCAGGATGGCCGATTGTTAGAACGTTATTTCGGAACGTACTTTGGGCGCTGGCAACCCAAGAGTTTGACAGCGATATAGCCGCGTATGGTGAGCGTAGCGTCATAGACCTTGATTAAGATCGGTTATTGTTCTGTACTTACTAAAATATATTATTATCCAATATCTAGTGTTTTTATTACTACCTACAAGCCGTTATTATAAATGACTATAAACTTGCACTTCTAAGTCAGATCGTTATTTCATAACTCATATAACATTTTATCACACTTTATTATTATTATTCTTATTTATTATATGTTGTCCAATGGTTTTTAACTGTACAATTGCATTAATTTTACGTTGTAGGCGCGAGTAGATAGGTACTTAGATACGTTGCGCTTATTAAACAATACCTCCTTATTGTGCCTAGGTAGGTACATAATTATTATGGTTTACACTGCTTTTATTATATACGAGTCGCGGTATCGACGCATTTCCGGTAAAAATATTAGACATTAATACCGTTAGTAAATATCGGACAAAAATAATATCTATAAGTAAGTAAAACTGCATGATTCGCCAGGAGTTATTTGCAAATGTGCAATGACCGTTATTTTTTTAACGAATGACCCATTACGAACTAAAACTTGTTTACGAGTCGATCCCTGTACTGGGATAGTTGAGCAGTGCACCGCTACCCACTAGGTAGATGTCTTTTGTTCCACAGTTATAAGTGAAACTATAACTTGGATAAATTAACTTCAATGACAATGTATCATATCACTATCGAGCTTGCCCTGTATTTATTATACATTTACTGTGCAAGTACACGTTAGACTGCTTTTGTCGTGTTCCCGCCTATTCTGTTTTTTTTTTTGAAGGCGTAATTAGATTTCTACTCACTTTTGTCCTCGTCGCCACTTGTAGTATACCTAACCCTATGCCAGGCACAGTACAGCTGTTTATATAGGTCACTATGCTAGAACTTAGCTCGACAACACACCACCAGTCACGGCAAGGGTCGGGTAGCAAGTAACCCCACTCCGTTGGTCTGACGTATGCGCACGAGATAAGGATAGCAACACTACAACGCTATTGAGATTTTTCCTAAAATCATGACCCCTCTCAATAGAAAACTGATCAATATAAATCTAGAATTTTTATAATAGTATAGATAACGTAACATAAAAATAGTTAAACCATTTGTATGGCACGTCTACTTTTATCCCCCGGATGGTGAAATTTTAAGAATCCATACACTCGGCTACTACCGATTTCGAGTTGAGAGTTAGCTCATAGTCGTTGTTGAGATCCTTGTACTTCGGCTTGGATTCCTTCACTTGGGCATTGCTGATGTAGTAATGTCCACCAACCTGGAAAAATAATGCCTCTACAGAAAAAAATGCTGTAAAGTGGTGCGGTAAGCTGTGGATATTAACGTATTCACATAGAGGTCGGTAAGGTGCCTTTCAAATAAACAATGCAAAGATCGACACACAAAGCATAAAGAAAAATTAGGTAGGTAAATTAAAAAAAAAAAAAACGGTATTCGGTGCTTGGGAGTTAGGGTTGCGAAGTGGTTAACGCGCCGGCTCTGGTCCGGCGCGTAAGGGAGAAGTAACGACAAATTTTTGGTAACTGACGTTGAAAGTCGGTGAATTTCACTGATGTGAACAAATAGGAAACAGGACTAAATATTCCAAAAATTTCAAGTATTTTTGCATAATAAAAGCCAAAACTATCCACAGTGATAAAAGTCAAGTTTTTTCAATAGGATTCAGTATTTATTTTGCGATAAGAACGAAGGATTGAGCAGCATTCCCGTAAACAATGTTTTGAATTTTGATAATGACAAATCCTTGACTGACGTTTAATCTAGTATTTAATGACATAAACGTGTGGTTGCTAAAAAATAAACTAAAAGTAAACATCGGCAAAACCAAATATATAGAATTCTATGCACCACAGGCTAAACCCAAAGACATTGTAATTGAATATAATCTGGAACCTGTAGAAAGTGTGAAAACGATACGATTTCTTGGCGTCATGCTAGATTGCCATTGTAATTGGGAGTCACATATTGAAAGTGTAATCAATAAATTAAATAGATTTGTGTTTGCTCTGCGTAGGTTAACACAGGTGGTTTCACAAAAGTCAGCCCTACTTGCATTTCATGCACATGTAATGTCTCATCTCCGATATGGTCTTATCCTATGGGGCAACTCCACCTATGCACATCGAGCATTTTTAATACAAAAAAAGTGTATTAGAGCAAATTGCAATGCTAACTATACTGATTCTTGTAAGCCATTATTTAAAAAACTAAGCATCCTTCCATTGCCTTCAATGTACATATATGAGACTAGCTGTGCCCCGCGGTGTTACCCGCTCATCCCACGGGAACACTAAATTTATTTGGGATGAAAAGTATCCTATGTCCTTCCCCGGGACTGACACTATCTATATACCAAATTTCATCTAAATCGGTTCAGCGGTTTAAGCGTGAAGAGGTAACAGACAGACAGACAGACAGACACACTTTCGCATTTATAATATTAGTATGGATGTGTCTTTTTGTGAAAATTAATATACACAAGTATAAAGTCATGGCATCCAACCCAAGGTCGACGTCCAAACACCATGGATTTAATCTTTGTTACCCTAGCCATAACTCTGCTCACTTCAAAAAGAGTATATCATATATGTCGGTAAAAATTTTCAATCATTTGCCAGAGGATATAAAAGTACTCGATTTTCCGGAATTTAAAAATAAATTATATGATTGGTGTATAAATAAAATGTATTATAGTGTAAATGAACATTTCGAAATTCCCAATGCTCTTTATTAATTTTATTGAATATCTGGACATTTGTAATAATTTTTTAATCCTCTGATATATTAGTGTTTTGTGTGTTTGTTTATCCTGTATAAGTAGGTACTTAATTAATTGATAATAATTATATTCTGACATTTTATTACCATTAGTTAGCATGAAATTGAAACTGATGTCTTTCGTTTATCGTAATTTATTATTTAGAGTAATTTTAGCAATTGTACATGCATAGAAGCTGAAGTAAAATATTGTACGCCAACTCTGGCTGATTGTGACGGACATAGAATTTTGTAACCACTCACTTTCTGACAATAAATCATTCTATTCTATTCTATTTATAATAATTTATAATAATGCAAATATGACGTATGCACATTATTGCCATATGAAATCTGTTTGTAGCGCCACTATCCCTGGGCCGGACCGACGCTTGCTAGGCTATACCTACGCACCAAAAGCAGGACGTTTGAACTGTAAATTAACGCCTTGAAAATTAACGGAAGTTAACCTGATTAATGCAATGGCATCAACATCAATGGCGAATACATCACTCACCTTCGGTTTGCCGACGACATCGTAGTCATGGCAAAGTCGATGGAGGAACTCAGCATGATGCTCGATGACCTCAATCGAGTTTCTCAACGGGTGGGCTTAAAAATGAACATGGACAAGACGAAACTCATGTCAAATGCCAAGGTTGTGCCCATCCCAGTCTCTGTTGAAAACTCGGTACTCGAAGTTGTTGACTCATACATCTACCTAGGACAAGTGGTCCAATTAAGTAGGTCCAACTTCGAGAAAGAGGTCAACCGCCGAATCCAACTCGGCTGGGCAGCGTTCGGGAAACTACGCAATGTCTTTTCATCCGACATACCTCAGTGCCTCAAGACGAAAGTCTTCAACCAATGTGTGTTACCAGTGATGACTTACGGCACCGAAACGTGGTCTTTCACTATCGGCCTCATCTCAAAGCTCAAAGTCGCTCAACGAGCAATGGAGAGGGCTATGCTCGGGGTGTCTCTACGTGATCGAATCAGAAATGAGGAAATCCGTAGACGAACTAAAGTGACCGATATAGCTCACCGGATTAGCAAGCTGAAGTGGCAATGGGCAGGCCACATAGCACGCAGAGCAGATGGCCGATGGGGCCGTAAAGTGCTCGAGTGGAGACCTCGGACCAGCAAGCGCAGCGTAGGACGTCCACCTACAAGATGGACAGATGACCTTATAAAGGTCGCCGGAAGGCGCTGGATGCAGGTCGCTTCCAACCGGTATATATGGAAGTCCAAAGGGGAGGCCTATGTTCAGCAGTGGACGTCCTATGGCTGAGATGGTGATGATGATGAACCTGATTAACGGAATAACGATTAACTGAGTTAATCAACTGTGTTCACTCTTGTGTTAACTGTGCCCACCTAACCCTAACCTGTAGCTTCAACAATAAATAGGTCTGAATGTACGTGACGAGGCAATCGACAGCCCATCTGCCGCCGGCCCTGGGTCACCACACAACAATAAATAATAAATAAATAATAATAATAAACAATAAAAATATTTAGTTTTCTCCGCTACACAAAGGTTGTCTGGAAGAGATCGCTCTTCAGCGATAAGACCGCTTATAGTCTACCATTGTCTAATTTAAGATTTCTCATGTAATATTTCTACTTGTTGGTGTGCAATACAGTATTGTTGTATTATATCGTATCGGACAACCTCACACAAATCGACCTAATCCCAAATTAAGCTCAAAAAGGCTTGTGTTATGGGTACAAGACGACGATATACGTATATAGATAAATACATACTTAAATACAGAGAACAACAATAACCCAAGCACAAATATTCGAGTTTATTACACTATTTTCCCTTTTCCCATTTACAATATTTGCCCTGGCAAGGATTCGAACCCGGGACCGCCGGCTCAGTAGGCAGGTGTCTACAAACTGCGCCAATCGCGTCGTCAATACCTGAAACCTCTTGTAGAACCGGTCCACTTCTTCCCGAAAGGCAACAGCGCGTATTACGCCGCTCCCGTCTCTCAAGTCCACAGTAAAGTAGTGGCCCTTGTCCTTTTTATTCTGCCACGACTTGATCGGCGACTTCTTCATCACACGCGCTTTTATTGTCCACCTAAAAATTGTAAATTATATTTAAAACTCAATACGGTATTTGATGACAGCTCAAATCAGCTACTCTTTATGAAATGTAAAAAACGATCTGTTAGTATGAAGCTTCTATGATGATACAGGCAAGTGGCGTGATACAAAGCAGTAGTCAAAACACATCTTCTTTTTAGTTGTTGTACAATAAAAATAGTATAATGCCAAAATGTTTTAATGTGTGCTTAGCGGTTTCAATGCCACAATTTATATTCACTATAGTCAAATACCGTATTCTTATTTAATGGACTATGGGAATAATAGTTTTATAAATATTAGAGCATGGTCGTTTCGAGTTTTCTGTAAAACGAAACGTACTTAACTGTTTCGAGAAACCGTTTTATAAGGAACCGTTTTTAGGGTTCCGTAGTCAACTAGGAACCCTTATAGTTTCGCCATGTCCGTCTGTCCGTCCGTCCGTCCGTCCGCGGCTTAGCTCCGTGATCATTAGTACTAGAAAGCTGAAATTTGGTATGAGTATGTGTATGTATATCGCCGACAGAACGGTAAAATAATACAAAAAAAAAAATTTTTTTTCGGGTACTTCTCGAACACCTAAAGTGGGGGTGATTTTTTTTTTCTTTTCAACACTGGTGTGTGGGATGTCGTTGAATAGGTCTTGTAAAAATAATAGGGGTCTTCTAACATTATTTTTTGATAAAGTTAGCAGTTTTGTAAATATTCGCTCCAAAAACAAAAAAAGTAGTGTCCCCCCCCTCTAACTTTTCAACCACGGGTCAAAAAAATTCGGGAAAATTCATGTTAATGAGGCCTTATAAGTACTTTCAATGAAAACTATATTGAACAAAATCGGACGAGCCGTTTTTGAGTTATCGCCAAAATTCATATTTTTTCTTTATAAGGTAGTAAGTTGACTTCCAGAAGGTAATAAGTGATTACAGTTTCTAGGGCGTTTACGACCTTTTTATAGAGCTTAAAATCTTTCTTAACGTAAACCTCGGGCTTAAAACAGCAGTTTATTGTGAAGGATGAGCAACTACGGAACCCTACACTGAGCGTGGCCCGACATGCTCTTGGCCGGTTTTTTTGGTATAGCCCGGTTGCTGAAATGGCGCGACAGCGATTTTGAGACACATTACTTTTTTTTCGAGTTTCGCAGAAATGTACCTAACCAGTCTTACGATTAAGAATCGAGTGTTTTTCATGTAAGTAATAGTATGCGTACCGCTGTCAATGTATCATTGTTACAGTTTTTAACAACGGTTTTTAGTTCTACTAAAAAACGGTTTTTCCGTTTCTTAATAAAAAACGGTTTCTAAAAACGGTTACAAGGAAAAAGCGCCATACTATATGCTAGCTAACTTGAGCTTGATATTAAAGATTAATTATTTATGAATTCGGTCTATCAGTCTTCTAGGTATAGGATTTTGTGGAGTATAATTTAAACTAGTAATTTATTAGAAACTGCTGTTGTTTTTTTTTTATTATTAAAACATTTGGTTTACATTTGCAAACGGAAATGCAAAGAAGCGAAAAATTTTAAAAACAATTGAATGGTTCAGACAGGATTCGAACCAAACCGGATGTCAGAGCCATTGAAAATTCAATGGCTCTGACATCTGGTTCGGTGGTCCAGTTGGTAGGACGCCCGTGTTGACCCGGAAAGCCGTTGGAGACGCAGGTTCGAATCCTGTCTTTGTAAACATTTAGAAATTGTTAAGATACATACTGGTCCGTATAAGGCCGCAGAATCCTAATTGTATGAGTCTCTCGTAAAGGCGCCGTCGGAGTGCCGCGTGGCGGCGGAGCTGGGAGGAGCGGAGCCGGAGACGGTTGCGGCACAGGTTGCTCGGTTCGTTTTGCCCTTTTTGACGCTGACGCTGCACCTTCCTAATCACAAAGAAATGGTTTTCTATCATTTGCCCGAATTTCATATGCCATAATCTATCACTTGCCATAATACTCATTTGCTTATAAATCTATGTTTCTCTGTGAGATGAAACTTTGCGGAATTGTCATAAAACAAATCTAACCTAATGATTTCTCCATGAATAGCATTAATGAAATCCTGAAGAGTTTATGATTTACGAAATAAAACGTTTATGAAAAATTAAAATTATGGCAAGTGATACATTTATGACAATTGAAATTCTTGTCCAGAAAATTACTTTTCAGCCCCCCTTCTGCTTGGTGATATTTGGTAATTATAACGCCCCTACAGGTTCACAGTTCCGACGCAATGTGCAGCCTTCTTTCAACACGTGCCAATATTAAGAATTACATTAAACTCTCACTGGCTATGTATGAGTCGCGATAGACGTACCCGCGAAACCACGCATGCGGTACATGTGCTCAATCGGACTGGATTTTGAAACAGTTTTTTCTCTTTTTTTTAATAATTTAATATCGGACAATCTCACACAAATCGCTCTAGTCCCACTGTAAGTTATAGTATAGGCCTGTGTTATGGGAACTAGACGACAATACACAGTAAGTACAGTGAAAAAAATGCAGACCCTGAAGGGACTTGAATGGGTGTCTAAAGCATGCCGGAGAACCGGGCACTCCTTAACGGGCAAGGGGTGAAACGCACAAAAAAAAAAAATTTTGTTTATAGGCCGGAATAGTCTAGCTCTGTAGCTTAAAAAAACCGGCCAAGTCACGTTTGCTGTATCGGAGCCCCTTCTAAATATTTATTTTACTCTGTTTTAAGCATTTGTAATATCAAAGATATTAATATTATAGATATCGGCAACAAACTGTGAAAATTTCAACTGTCTAGCTATAACGGTTCATGAGATACAGCCTCATGACAGATGGACAGTGCAGTGGAGTCATAATAGTAATACGAACCCGTTTTTACCCTGTTTTACAATGTTTTTAAAAGTCAGTCCGGGTTCAGCGAAATTAAAGATAACAGCCCTAGGTGTTACTTACTTGTGCATTGTTATCGGTTCCGTTTTCCGCACTAGTCCCGCTTATTTGTGCATCGTCGCTAAGACAATTTCCTTTAGATCTGGTCGTATGATGTTTCAAGCCTTTGGTTGATTTGAACGTTTTCTGGCATTTCTCACAAGTATAATCAGGCTGTTGAGATTGAGACTAAAACAACAAAACAATAACCTGTTTAAAAACCGGCCAAGTGAGAGTTATTCTCACGCAGCGACACATTTTAGTCATATAACACTGGGGAACATAAAATACTTTTCTCAAACATGTAATGAAATGGCGTCATAACGTGCGTTATAACAGGCTTCGAAGTACCTATCACTTTTCGAGCGGAACAACTCGAGAGGAAAGGAATTTCATACAAAATTGAAGACCTAGGCCGGCCAGTACATTTCTTTAAACATGGCGTCTGTGTTCATGAACGGGCTAAACGGCTGGATTATAATTATTTTTTTGAGTGGTGTGTTTTTTATTTCATTGCATATGTTTGAGAAAAGCACTATTCGTGCCTAGCCATGAAAAGGGTTGCCGGCTTCTTATCACTATCCGTCAATACCTACTCACCCTATTATTTGAGTATTAATATGATAAAAACACTCCAGAAAAAGTTAAGGTACATTATAAGAAATTCTACTTCGCAAGTAACATAGTTACATAGTAATAATTGATATTATAAAAATATTACCATGGTTTGTTGTGAACCGGATGTACCAGGGACAGCAAGATCGCCTTCTTTTAGAAGTTCTTTCCCTACAATCTCCAAAGTTATTTGTACATCTGGATCATCTAGCCTTGTAACAATATGCTCGAATCCTTCAGGCAGCCCCGCAAGCATGTACATCGCTAGGAATCCATCGTCTACTGGAGCTCCTATACCCTGCAGCTTTCTGCGTGAGGGAAACTCTATTTACGTATTCTTGCATATTACCATTGTACCGGATTGACAACAACGTTTTAATGAGGCTGAGCCTCTTCTTTAGCCCGCCATGCGCGTGCGCTCTCAGGCGGTTTATCATTTCGTACGCCGTCTTTGTCGACCTTATAATTGGAATCACAGATGCATCACAAGCATTTCCAATTTTGGCCCATGCCTTCGCGTCTTTTTTCTTTTCATTCGCGTCTTCTGCATTAACTTCTTTTGTACAAACGTCCCATAAATCTTGTTCGGTTAGCAGACACTGAATGCTAAACATCCAGTTCTCGAAATTCTGGAACGTACCAGTGAGCTTGTCGAATGTGATGGAGTTAGACATTGAAGTATCCATGGCACTTTTTTTAGTTAATTATATTTACTGGATTAAACTTGCCTCACGTCACGTCTCGAAGTTACTAGATTTATTTGTGACACATAAACACAATAAATTTAATGATTCCCAATGGAATATCTGTATAACACTGAGGAATGAAACCGCAATTTGTTGTAATTGATAACAATGCGCTTATCACTTCCGAATATAAATATGTGGTACCGGTTGTGGCCTAACACGCCCAATATGCATAAATTAAATCATTGATTCTAACAGTACAGTAAAAAAATGACTTAATTAAATAATAATAACACATTGTAAAATAATGTTTATTGGTACGAAAAAGCAATGTTACTTAAATATTGCGAAACATTTAAATTGACAGTAGCGCATTAAGCATGCCATATCAGATATAAATAATAATAAAACGATAATATAACGTGTTTGGAATAATGAACTTGCTAAACACGAAAGCGATTTATTTTTAAGTTGCTGAACAAAATTAGTTTAGTTTAAAAAGTAGAATCTATGTTTTAATTGATTGCTCCTGTTACAAGCCACACCCATGGTACCATGTATTTATAGCCACACCCGAATACACGTTGCACTTGTTGCAGCACCGGACAATACAATACGCCAAATTCCATACAACATACAATACAAATACAAATATGGGAACGCCCGATATAGGCATTCGCAGTGTTGCCAGCACGTTACTAACAAGAAAAATATAATAATTAATAGCCATTCTACACCTTCCGATCCGATCCTAATTAAACCCATTCCAGACCTTCTGATCCGATCCGATTTATCGGTTTTCCGAGGTATCGTATAATGTGTAGTGCAATTGACCGATTTATCGGATGAAATCGGATCATGTGTAGTGTAATAGATCCTAACAATTACACTACACATTATCCGATAATTAGGATCGGATCGGATAGGATCGAAGGTGTGGAACGGGTTTAAAATCTTGTCGTAAAATAAACATATTTTTTAATACAGTTGCTCAAAAAGTGGTACTTTTTGTGGCTGCGTAGCGTGCGAGAAGCTCATTTTCTCGAACTAGTGCTTTTTACTTTTTAGTTCCAAACTATACTTTCGAAACGCAGTAACTGAGTTTCGAATGTCAGTGATGATGATGACGATGACGATGACAATGACGATGACGATGACGATGGCGATGGCGATGGCGATGGCATGGCGATGGCGATGGCGATGGCGATGGCGATGGCGATGGCGATGGCGAAGGCGATGGCGGTGGCGATGGCGATGGCGATGGCGATGGCGATGGCGATGACGATGACGATGACGATGACGATGACGATGACGATGACGATGACGATGACGATGACGATGACGATGACGATGACGATGACGATGACGATGACGATGACGATGACGATGGCGATGGCGATGGCGATGGCGATGGCGATGACGATGACGATGACGATGATGATGGTCTTAATGTACCATGTCATTTGTAAAGTATGGGTTCGTTCAAAAATAACTTCGAAGCAAGCATATTTTATCGCAATGATATATTAATTTGTTATTTTTTCGCAATTGCATTAAAAAACGTCGTTTACAACACGTGTGAAATGTCTTTTTACTACTCGTACCGAGTCTTGCCACTCGCTTTCAGCTCGTGGCAAGATACCTCGGTACTAGTGGTAAAAAGACATTCTTTTCACACTAGTTGTAAAATGTACTATTCAGATACGTGTATAAGCGGTTGTATGCTTGTATGGGTAGTGTCCATTTTTATACCCAACTCTTTTCGTGTTAATTTAGCTGCTTTAAGTCATAAAAAATCCTTTTATTTTTATTTATATAACTGTATTTCTTTGTATACCTACTGTTCATTCAATTTGGCTTGATTATGGTACCTAAATAGGATTACCTATCTACTTTGAGCAAAGCACCCCTTGAGAGTGTGAGAGACGCGTCCCCGTCTGGACGGCTCTATGCTCACTTCTAATAATTATAGAACATTTACGATGATCTGCAGAATTGCATGGCCCATTTATAAATTAATTCCTTCACAAATTAGTCATGCATTTGTGCAGCCCATAGTACAAATATAACCATTTTCTGGATGCGTTCCTTAAGAATTGCATTTCAAAAATAAAATTTAAGGTCAACAAGTTACGTAATTTGCCTATAAATTAAAAGTTGAAATGAAATGAAATGAAATGAAATGAAATGAAATAAATGAAATGAAATGAAATAATTTATTCAGTAAGTAGGCCACAGGGGCACTTTTACAAGTCAGATTGTGAATCTACCGGCATTTCGCAAGAGGAGACCGCTGTTGAGAAGAAAGCCGAAAGAAACTCAACAGTAAGTCATTTTTTCGTAAATAATACTTAAAACAATTACATAATACATTTGTGTTATAACTTACTTGCATGTTACGAAATAATTACATGTTACTTTTGACATTGCGGAATTTCACTGGAAGAACTAATTTCTTACACTGGCAATTATTTTAATGGTGGTTTGTCACCAATGTCAATGATTCTTTAAAAGACAAATATTTAAAAAATATCCAATTACAATTCCGAAAACCATTCATAGTCCTGAAAGTTATATTATAAATAAAGTGTACACGTGTTTAATACACGAAAGACAACCTACAAAGATCAAAGCTTAAAGAAAAAATTAAAAAGGAGCTAATGCCTGACCAGAAATATATGAGGATGCGCCATATTACGGAATTTCACTGAAACTAATTTCTTACACTGGCAATGATTTTATGATGGTTTGTCAACAATGTCAATGTCATTCGTGGTGTTTTTTTTTATAAGAGAAATATTTAAAATTATCCAAAGGAAATGCCGAAAACCAATTATAGTCGTGAACGAAAGATTATAAATAAAGTGTACACGTATTTACTACACGAAAAACAGTCACGAAAAGAGTAAGTATTCCATTAAATGATATTACGAGGTTAACATAGTGGAACTGACAGGTATTTAAACTAATGTCATTATAGTGGGTTGCGATTGGTTGCAAGATTGTTGCCATATTAATCTTATAAATAAATAGCGCCCTCTTGACAATCCTCATATATTTCTGGTCAGGTTTTACCTGGAGGAAGAGACCGGGAATCGAACCCTGTACCTCTGGATTGCCGATCCAGCGCGTTAACCAATTCGCTACCCTAGCTCCAGGAAGACCTGACGAATTTTTCCTTATGCTTTGTGTGTCGATCTTTGCATGTTTTATTAGAAAGGTTTTTACACCTTAGCGACGTGTGACTTTACAGTGGTGACCGAGCAAGCGAGAGAGGGCGCTGTTAGTTTTATAAATTTACTAGCTTTTGCCCGCGAATACGTACGCGTGGAACTTGATAAAAGGGATTATTAAAAGCGCCTAGCTAAGCAAGTGTAAGAGCAATTGTGCTTTTGGTCTAATAATTACATTTCCTACAGGGTCACCGCACCCCAACAGAAATGCTCACTCACTTTTCAATCTTTTGAGGTATAATTTCCAGGATGAAATCTATCCTATGTCCTTCCTCGGATCTTAAACTATCTCTATGCCAAATTTCATCAAAATCGATTCAGCGGTTTAAGCGTGAAGAGGTAACAGACAGACAGACACACTTTCGCATTTATAATATTACTAGCTGTGCCCCGCGGTGTTACCCGCTCATCCCACGAGAACATTAAATTTATTCGGGATGAAAAGTATCCTATGTCCTTTCCCGGGTCTCAAACTATCTCCATACCAAATTTCATCTAAGTCGCTTCAGCGGTTTAAGCGTGAAGAGGTAACAGACAGACAGACAGACAGACAGACACACATTCGTTAAATAAAATGAAATATTATAGTTCCAGTTATTTCATATTTAATTTAAAAAAGTGTACATTTTATAATAGTACGTCTCCGTCCTAACACTTACCATGAGTTGACGTGACCGTACTCGCTAGCGACTGCGCGAACGATTTGTACAGAGAATAACACAGCGCCCCTAGCGGTTACTTTGTAGCACTACAGTTCTCCTTCTCATACAACTCGTTTACGGTTGACCCCCCTAAATGCAGACTCAATGACGGGACGTAAACGCGACATGGCCCAAACAGAGACAGACTGGACAGATCTGCGACTAGCTAGGCAACTTCTAGTCCGCAGACCAAGACATATACTGACAGACCCAGATGACATCATCACGGCTACCATCAAAAGATAAAAGATATTAAAAAAGATAAAATATAATTATTAAACAAAAACATGTTTTTTGGGTAAAAATGTTCGTAAACAGCTGCAGTAGTGTAAACTGTGTCGCAGCTATTTACGCCCACCTCAGGACATAGAAGAGGTAATGTTCTATACTTAATAAATAGGTAATACAATTTTCTTTATAGGTATTAATTACTAATGAGTTCAAATTAGTATTCTTAATTATGTTTTCCTATATCTAAACGGCCCGAATATACACGGGCTAAGTGCGGAAAACGGAGCCCATAACCATCTAAATATGTTAGTATTACAAAAGTTTCAACTCTTAAATATAATCAAATTATAAGATGGTACCCCGATGACGTCATCTCAGACACAGAAGCAGAGGGCGACCCTACTGTCAACCATGACGCGGACTACTACCTTAAGAGGGACGAGAGAAGACGACAGCGGCATGACAGGCACACAGTACAGAGACGGCGCCTATATGGTGCTATATGGTGCCGAGGTTTATGCAGCGGCTAGCCTACCACCACAACACAGCGACTTACGATAACAGCCTAAGGGCTATTCGAATCAGCAACAAAAAAAACTCGTTTACGGAGTCGCTAGCAAGTACCGTCACTACAAACTCATGGTAAGGTTACGGATGGTGTTTCACGCATCCATACACTCGGCGATTAATGTGTTGTTGGAAAACGTTATTTCGTTGTCATTGTCGACCTGCTTGTACTTCTTCTTTGTCTTCTTCACTAGGCCACGGCTGATGTAGTAATGTTTGCCAACCTGGAAATATAAAATAAGAACAATAAGTTTAGGTAATAGTATTATATCATCTCAAGTTTAGGTAATATCTTCTCTGTATGAAATACATTTTTCGAAAATAAATATCTATTTCCCTTTACTTGATAACCTTGATCAGTGATCACGTATGCTGTTAATGTTGGGAATATCTTAATTTGAAACATATTGCTTAATTTCACCCGTTTGGTTTTTGACTAATGAAAATGTTTTTCTTTAAGAATTAAAGTATTTTTTCTGATGTTAGTCTTTGCTCTAAGCATCTATATTTTTTTAACATGATGGTTTTTTGGGCTGAAGGAAACTGCCTTCAAAACCCAATAAAAAAACCGGCTCCACACTACTCACGAAGTTGACCGTGGTTGGGCGAAAATGATAGTGTGGAGAGGCACTTCGCTGCAGAAACTCATACTTTGCGATAGTGTGTAGTACACTCGGCGAGCTCACTGTATGCTTGCAATGCAACGGAATCGTTGCGCGCGCACGACCAATTCATTGCACGCTCTCCTCACTTTCAACTCGCCCGCAACTCGCCAGTGTGGTAAGGCTCCTTGTGAGGTGTGTTACTGTTGTTACCTGGATCATATGGTAGAACCGGTCCACCTCGGCCTCGAAGGCGACGGCGCGGATGACGCCGCTCCTGTCTCTCAGGTCCATGGTAAAGTAATTAGCTTTGCCCCCGCCCTGCTTTTTCTTCTTGTTGTACGATTGGATCTCTGACTTATCCGTCACACGCACTTTTATTGTCCACCTTCAAATAACAATATAAAAAAAAATTGGTACATTATTTTGATTACATATATGTATTTATAAGAAATAGGTACAACGCCGGATGCCGTCACGTCCGGTCAAGTACCAAGTGATTCCGTAAACTAATTTTAACTTGTTAATTTCATAGGAACTGTTGAGATACATACGGGTCCAGAAACGGAGAGAGACTACTAATTGTATGAGTCTCTTTTAAAGGCGGGGCCGCAGTTGACGTCCTCGTGGGAGTCCGCCCTGAAGACGGCCCAGGCACAGGCTGCTCGGCTTGTCTGGCCCGTTTCGGCGGCGGCGCTGATGCTGAACCCTCCTAGTCCAAATAATAAAAAGTATATCACAAACAAAGATACAAAAATGTAGACCCTGAGCGGATTCGAACGGGTGTCTTGTTTGACCCATGCCGGGGCGGCACGCTGTGAACCAGCTAAGTTACAGTGACGGTTAGGAAGTCTCCAAGTTTGTTACTGCTTGATTAAAATTTTATACTCTTTGCATTATAATAAATAACTTGTCTTAAATGCCGTTTAACAAAAAACATAAAGTACCTATGTATGTACGTATGATAGGGTTATTAAGATTAAGACGAATTGCAACCCAAGTAGAACAACAACTATGATACAGTTCATATAATTATGAATAATCCTTACAATGCCATCATCAATCATCATTCCCTTGCCCTTATTCTATTTATTTGGGTTCATGCGCATGAATCGGCGCGACATGTTTTATTTCTTCCATTATTCTCTATCATCTGTAATTTTTGAGTGAAATATGCTTTGTCACTTATTTATTTATTGCGTGATAAAGGCTACCATCGTCAGGCCCCCTGGACACGGCGTGCATCATAAATAATAATTAAATGATCATATATACTATAAAATAAAACCTAAGACATGAAATTAATAAACCAAAAAAACCGCATAGTAATCACCAACAATATGTTACTTTACTATAATGGAAAAGTGTGTTGAGCATAGAAAAAAGTGTCGCACGCGTGATCCTAGCACCTCGCAATTTTTTTTCAACTATCGAGTACGGGGACAATTATCTAACAGGAGGTATTAAATGATTTAGATCAAGAATCAAGGGCGGAAAAAGTAGTGAGTGGGTTGTTACTTACGCATCCATTCTGGCTTGAACAACCTCCTTTTAATAGGGAGTTCGTCGCATGGCGTTTCAGGCCTTTGATTGATTTGAACGTTTGAAGGCATTTTTCACAAGTAGGCTGAGGTGGTTGTGACTAAAAAACACAGAATGATTAGCATAATAGAAACACGAAGTATAAAGGTTATAAAACCGGCCTAGTGCGATAAGCGATAACGCGCAGCGAGGGTTTGGAAACTACGAACACAGTGTCTACAATACACGATATTAACATGGGATAATTGCATCTTGATTTCTCGGATCATAATGGATTTCACAGAGGTCACATGTTACAATCACAAGCACCGAAATAAGTTTACAATTCGTACAAAAACAGTACTTTGTACCAGTTATGCATGCGTGTTGTAAGTTACGTAACGTGATGGTATAAAATAAATCCTTTACCGTTTGTTGCACACCAGATGTACCGGGAACAGCACGATCGCCTTCTTTTAGAAGTTCCTTCACTACAATCTCCGAAGTGATTTGTACATCTGGATGATCTAGCCTTGTAACAATATGCTCGAATCCTTCAGGCAGTCCCGCAAGCATGTACATCGCTAGGAATCCATCTTCTACTGGACCTCCTATACCGTGCAGCTCTTTCTGCGTGTCAGAAACTTTATTTACGTATTCTTGCATATTGCCATGGTACCGGATTGACAACAACGTTTTAATGAGGCTGAGCCTCTTCTTTAGCCCGCCATGCGCGTGCGCTCTCAGAAGGCGCATCATCTCGTACGCCGTCTTTGCTGACCTTATAATTGGAATCACAGAGGTATCACAAGCCTGACCTATTTCGGCCCTTGCCTTCTGGTCTTTTATCTTTTCATTTTCGTCTTCTGATTTAACTTCGTTTGTACAAACCTCCCATAATTCGCGGACGGTTAGCAGACATTGGATGCTAAAATACCAGTCGTCGAAATTCTGGAACGTGGCATTGAGCTTTGTAGTTGAAGTAGCCATAGCACTTTATGTACGTAGTCTTTTTTCACTGTATTACACTTTCTTGACGCCTCCGAGTCACTACAGATTTATTTTTGTGAATAAACGAGGGGTTCAATGATGCCCAATTGAATGTTTGTATAATACTGAGGAATGAAACTGATTACGATACGTACGATGTACAATGCTCTTATCTGTGGTTAATATGTACATATCTCCCAAGGTTAAAATAAAATTTCATTAACCCAATCGATGGGCCGGATGACTGATTAAAATACCTCATTATCTAATCGCGAATAAACGCGTAATAGGTACCTACGTATAAATGCGCTGGGATCCCCCTACTTGACAGAATAACGAAAGTGCTAATATTAATATTATACTTAATACATGTACCTAACGACATTGGATCTAATGTTCATTAGCCCCTAATAACGTTATAACTAATTTGTATGCCCTAATTCATTGTTAAACCTAAAAATTAAATATTACTATCATCACTTGTAATATTAATGTGAATAAATTAATAATGATTACTACTGTTAATGATTATTAAGCTTAAATGTGAAGTATACTAGTATTTAATGGCTAATTCTTATTTAGCATTCAATGAAAAACTACCTGTAAATTGGAGATAGAGAAATCAAAATGGGTGACAATCCACCTTAGTAATGTACCCTTAGGTAGCCAATCACTTGCCAAACAACGTTTCATAAATATTCATTTTACAAACAACGTTAGACAAATGAACGATTCACAAATTAGACGTTGCATAAAATATAGTTTTACAAATAGATCATAATACAAATTATTTATTGGACAAAACATCATATCACAAAACATTATTTCGCAAATTATTCATTTATTATTCTAATCAAATAACAAAATACCGAATGATAAAACAACGTTAATAAAATGCATTGTTTGGTAAACATTTCGTTTAATAAATCATCATGGTGTGAACGCCATTCATATGTATAGTGTAGTTTTCTACGAGTACAGTCGAGTTCATTTACATCTACACACTTACGAGAATAAAAATATCTGAACACGACTTTATGCTCCTGACAATAGGGTCGTGTTCAGATATTTTTGTTCTCGTAAGTGTGTAATGTAAATGAACTCGACTGTACAAATATTAACATAGGTACTTAATTTTTAACAAAGTTATAATTGTTCTGATGAGCATACAGACGTCTTAGTGTTCAGGTTATTGAGGTTTTTTAGGTAACATGGCTCGAAAACCGAAAACTGTAGGTTAGGTTAGGTTTGTTTTATGACCATGTATAGCGGAGCGAGCGAAGCGAGCGGAGCGTCAAAATGCTTGCTTAAAAACATCATCACACAATCAATAGAACATCACTCAATCTAATTTAGCCTAAAAATGCCAAATATTGAAAAAAATATTTTTTGTAAACCCAATATTTTGGTAAATATCGCTCTGAGAGAAATTTTTAAAAACAAAGCATGCTTATTTATAGTGTAATCTACAAGATTCAATCTAATTTAAGTCCAAAAACAGCAAAAAAAAAAAAGTGTAAAAAAAAATTTTAGTCCCAGAAACTTCTTTGTTCAAGTCTTTGGTATAATCTGACCGAAATAAGTATTTGCCTGTTTAATAATTGGGCCAAGTGTTTCGAGTATGAAACTTCATACCGTCCTGCGTTTCGTTACATAGAGAGTTATTTTTAATATTTTTATGAAACAATAGTTTATCAAATAATGTTTTTCAAAATAACTGCTTTGTAAAACGATTTATTCGTGAAGTAAACATTTTTTAAATGAAACTTTGTCATTCAATATTTTTATAAAGCGTCTAAGTTATTAAATGTATATTTATCGAGTAATTATTTGTAAAATGAGCATTTTAAGGAATGATAGGTTTGTGAAATGAATAGTTTGTAAATCGTTGTTTGTTATGTGATTATTTGTAAAAAGTTGTTTAGCAAATGATGATAAACCGTACCCTTACCATGAGTTTACAGTGACAGTACTCGCTAGCGACTGCGTGAACGATCTGTATGGACAATCGTAGTTCTACAAAGTAACCGCTAGGGGCGGTGTGCTATTCTCCATACAAATCGTTTACGCTGTCGCTAACGAGTACGGTCACGATAACTTATGATAAGGGTACTGGTACTTTGCGTCCCTCAGAGCAGAAATAGAAGCCCTGCGCAGCGGATCCTCATCGAGACGCTCGCATTCAGAAAAACATCTGGAAATAGTCCACCTTGTTAGGTTCGTTCGTCTTTTAGGTAGATAAAATATTTGCAATCTTAAGAAATCGGTCAATTATAAATTACGGAAACTGAGAATTCGGTTTTAAGAAATTAGTATTGTGACAATTTGGACTTCCAAAATTGAGGGCGCTTCTTTTCGTGATTATAAAAATCGTAGGTATAATGTTTAATTTTCAACCGACTTCAAAAAGGACGATGTTCTTAATTCTCTCTTTTTTGATTGTTTTTTTTTAATGTTTCTTACCTCAGAACACCGTAATATATGAAGCGATTTCGATAATTATTTCTTTATTCGAGAGTAGACATTTCGAAGTTGGTCCCATAAAATGTAGGCGTTGGATCACGAGATCTATGAAGAATCGAAGGACCTCCTCGAATACTACAGGCACATTAGAACATTATTCAAGAAAATACATTTTTTTCTCGTTGAGACCGTTTATTTTTTGTAAAAAAGTTATTAGGGAATATTTTATTTCAAAACACAATTATGTTTTTTTTTTCGAAATCTTTAATGTGAGTACATTAAACACCACATTTTAAATTATTATATAGATACAATGATCAACTCGCAAAGAAAAATTAAATTGCCCTCACACGTGGTCAACACCGGGACTCGAACCCGGCACCTTTGGATCACCGGTCCAACGTCTTAACCTTTCGACCAGAGACGCAGTTCGTTAATCGTCGTGCATCTTTCTCTATCTTTTTATCTATATATATAACAGTTAAACACAAAAAAGGAAACGCCTTCATAAAAAGCTAAAAAGCCAAAAATAACCTGTTCATCTGTAATCACATTTGAATCACCTTTTGAAGTCGGTGCTAAACCACGCAACTTTTCTAAGAAAACAGATGCCACGCATGAAATTTTAAAGATTACTATTTGATATTTTCGAGTATTTTTGTTCGAGAAAGAAGTTTACGTGACTATACAATCGGGATAAGCAGCCAATCTCGGCGGATGCAAAATCTATTTGCACGAACGAGATGGATGCGTCGCATGCAGGCTCTACCAACACCCGGTGAAATTGGATGCACGCCGCAGCCTCGCGGACAGACAAATGGCTCGAAAGTACGATTGACATGACTATTGTGCGCTTTTCCGAAGCACGTGATCGGTTTCTCAGAAACTATAGGCATGACATGAGGAGAGTTTTTTTGAGGATGTAAAATGATCCTATTTATTATTGGGATCAAATGTCTACATGGGACTGCACTTAGACTGCTCTAAAAGTCAGAAACATGTCAGAAATGACCGTTGAAGTTTGACATTCTAATGGCCATCATACTGTGACGTCGTCGTCAAGTAAAGGTAGACAGTATAAACGAAGACGCAGTTAACTATACGCCCATAGACCCGAACACGTTGTACTAAGGTTTATAATAGTTTACAAATGTACTGAAAAGCGACTAAATTGCGATTTTGGCCTTGTAAAAGCGCGTTTAAGTATAGGGTTGTTTACAATATTCATTTGTTGAAATTATAAGGATTCTGAAAAGTCTCTAGCCTATAATATGGCCAAGGGTTTTCTCGACAGATTAATGAAGTTTTCATCAAAATCCGTTCAGCCGTTTTCACGTGATGCGCGGTCAAATACACAACAGATAAACAGACAAACAAAACAAAAATTCTAAAAACTGTTGGAACGTGTTCTGTTATCGATTCTAAGTATCCCCCGACAACTTTTTTTCGAATATCTTCCATGTACAGACTTTCGACCCTCTTCAGCTTTATTATATGTATAGATAGAGGGAAAAAACTGTACCCACTAGGTACATCATCAGCTTCAGCTAAATCGATAAAATCGTTAATGCACGAGCGATGAGGCGCGCCCACGGAGGGCCCTCAATTTTTAACGAGCGCGGAGGGCCCTCGGCGTCCTCTCAGCTGCGACCCCGTTGTTTCCTTCCTGCTCAAACGGCATTTGCAGGTTTGACATACGTTCAAAAGTTGTGTCTTTGTTTTGCATAGTGCAGAGACCAAATATTTCTTCTTAAATTAGAATGACACGGACGATGCTCTTATAGCGTAGGTCGAGTAGTTTAGTGGTATTGACAATGTTACACAAATCGACCTAGTCTCAAACTATGCAAAGTACAAGCTATGGGTACAAGATGACGATATACATAATACCTATATAAAAATATTTAATTTAGTATAAGATTATTTGTTTTTTTTTATGTTTTCTTGTAAATATTTTTTTCCATATCTAATATATAAATACATATATAGATAACACCCATGACTCAGGAACAAATATTCGAGTTCATCACACAAATATTTGCCCTGGCCGGGATTCGAACCCAGGACCGCCGGCTCATAGGCAGAGGCACTACAAACTGCGCCAACCGAGTCGTCAAAACAATAGAAAGCTTAAGATAACAAAACCAGTGATGAAAAATGTTTATATCATGTAACAAAATTCTTATCCAAATTAACGTTACACAATGATTAAAGCTGCTCAGTCCGATCCCAAACCATCCCTTTCACTCATAATTATCTAAACTCGAGGAAAGATTTCCAATGCGGCGAATTATTCAAAACATCCAGATCAAAAGCGGTAAATTAAATTCCGGGCAGGCGTTCAGTAAAAACGGATGAAAATGCCTCCGACCCGAAGAAAATTAAATCAAATCTTGACATTTTCTTTAACGGGTTTTCTTCCATTGGATAATCTTTTTGCAATACAAAATGGGGGCATTCGCTTCCTGGTTCGTAATGAATGATTAAGGCAATCCGTTTACAGCTAAAGTGTGGAACTTCTAATGTTTTATTTCCTCGCGGAAATATAAATTACATTAAATTTATTTTTCCAGTAAACATGTCCAATACATTTATATCTTACTTATAAATAAGAGGTAAGTTTCCATGTTAAACTATAACTGGTGTGCAAAATTTATTACAGAAGTACATAAGTATTGCAGAAATTATAGATAACATTATGATATTCCGTACAACACCCAGTAAGTTAACTTGTTAATCACATACAGAAAAATAAATTCAAATATTTGTTTACACGACGGAAAGCTCTCTCGTCTCTATATTAATTTCAACCTGTTAGAAATATGAAATATTGTCAATTTCATGGTTGCTGCCCAACTAGCACACAAGCGCTATAAGAAGCCGTATAGTAGCCGGATAAAGGATTTTGATAACTCCTTAGGCTCCTAAATAAGCGCTATAGTGGTTCTATATCCAGATATAGATCTCTTGTAGCGCCAATTAGGCCCCAAATTATACAGCTTATAGTTCTACAATAGCTCTACAGTGGTCGGATATGTATGTTATAATGGCTCTACAGAAGTGGTTTAAAAGGGATGATCAGCGCTATGAGATTTCGAAAAAGTGCTTGTAGCGCCGTAACGCCACCTTTACCTAAATTTGTACCGCTAATACCGCTATATTAAATCTCTGGGTTCTAAGTTAGTAATTTAGTAGGTCTACTGTGGGCAACACAAAATATATTTTCATAAAATCAAAGAAAGTGAAGTGCAGTGACAATTGAAATGAAAGGAACGATACGAATGGGATATGTGGATGATGCAATAACAAAGTTTAGCATTGTGTTACTTCATCGTGCCGTTAAATATCCGCGCGAGTGCCAGTTTACTGTCAATGTATACATATATTCTAGTCAAAATTTTCATGCGCCCTCAAAATTTTCAGTTTTTAATGCATAAAATATATTTCTGCGTTGTTTACAAAATTGTGTTTTAGCAAAAAGAAGACTTTAAAGGCTACAAACAGTTTTGTACGGTTTGATGTGTGAAAATTACTGACTTTAATTACATTAATAGTTACAAATTACGCATATATACGATGTCCAAAACTTCATCATAACCTTAAAAAAACACATTTACTAAAAAAAATAATGGCGTCTCAATCATGCAGCTTTCAGTGTTGGTTATATCTATTATGCAGGTTTGAGTCGTACAACGGCTGTAAAGGGTTTTCCAAAATGCTACTATACGTCTTAAGGAATATTGTACAGCACTTGAACGACTCCTATACAACTACCAGGCTGCACAATGGCAGTATAATTCGCTTGTGTGCTAGTTGGGTGGTTCTAAAATCCTCTAAATACCTTTAGGACTATTAATTAAAGTTTAAAGCGTAAATATTTGGTAATCCTCATTAGCATATTGCTGCTATCGATTTCCTATTCCACGCGACATTGGCAAAGGCAGTGGGGCACTGAACTTTCGGGTTCAATAGCGGCTTTTGTGTGCCTCGCGTCGATATGTGCCAAGCTATTGGCAATACGGGTGTTGACTGATATTGAATTTTACAACACACTGTAGTTATATCAATAAAAATTGCTCCATATGTCATCAAACAAAGAAAATTTATTTAATACCTAATCCAAAAGAAATTTGGAATTTTATTCAGAATCCTTATAATTAAACAAAACTATGATTGTATGACGGCCATGAACTTAATCGCACTTCACGGTGAAAATGGCAAATTACTTATTGTCTCCATACAAATATGGTACCCAACCCACAAAACGACGTCACAATGTAGGTGGCCGTTTGTGTGGAGTGTTTTTAGCGCTCTGTAGGAACGTTGAACATTGACGGTAATAAGTCAATATTTGTGTCCACAACACGACAAAACACTGGATTTATTGATTTCAGCTTAAATAAAGACTTTTTGAACGCGATGCAGTCCCATTTTGTTATAATAAAACACTGGATGGTTTTGATAATCTTTGGTACAATACAAAATAGATATTGTACATAAGTACGGTGACCAAAGGGCTGGCAGTTTCCTCGCTCAGCGTCTTAGTATAGCAATACAGCGAGGTAATGCTGCCAGCGTCTTTGGTACAATGCCACGGGGGCCATTTTTAGACTTAGGTTAGATTTAGATACCTAGACTTATTTTTATTGGGTTATTGTTTATTTTGTTGTGCTATATATATTATTTGAAAAAAAACTATTTGCACAGTACGGTTATAGATAGAATACTCATCTCCTGCTATGTTTTAAAGTTGATTAGGAATCAGACGAATATGCTCACATGTTCTATTCTCAAAATAGAGCCTTCTCCAGTAATTAATTACGTATAAGTACGTGACGGACCTAGTAATACTCGTATCGTGTCCACATTCTCCGATCATAAAATCTAGTAATGTCCTAGCCGTGCCGACACCTGGCCTGTCTGGACACGGCTCGGTCAATATTTACGAACGTGGCGTGACTAGCAGAAGAACTAAGAATAAGGAACAAGAAAGGGTTCTAAAGCAAAAATTTACAAATACACTACGGGCAACTATTGAAGGCAATTGTAGCTTAATTCAATCCCGAGATTCATTTTTTTCGTTTTTTGAATAGTGAGCTCAAAAACCAGTTATTAAGAAATTCTCGATTCAAATCAGAGACTAATTTTAGAAAATCTTAAATGTTACCGATCGATTTTGGGAATTCAAATTGCACTTTGATTGAAGTCCTCACAGTCAGTCAGACGCACATTTTGACACAATGGTCTATCCGCGTACCTCTCATATCTACGAATCTACAGGCAAACGTCATAATTTCATAAATCAGGGAACTACAACCGATCATACACATAAACATTTCCAATGTCAAAACGATAGTAGATGTTTTCTACTATTAACTGTATAGCATTTGTAAAGCCCTACGGCTTCTTACGCTTACTATGGCTTACATTACAAAATTACAAATAACATGTGGGTTATATTTTTTTAACCTCTATAATAGGGAAAGGAATGTAACGCGCAGTTTTTGCATGTTTATTGCATGTGACAGAATAGTTATTAGCAAAGTTATTTAGTATTTATTTTACCACTTTTTAATTTAATATTGTAAATATGTATTTATTGTTTATTTTTAATTAAACTGTTGGACTTGAACAAATGACTTGTCTGGATAGTTTATATTAATTCAGTGAATAAAGGATTTTGACCTTACAAACGGTCCGGTAGTTTTGAATTTTTGATATGTTGTCTAGGATGGTTAGTCAGTGTTTAAAATGCAAAATGCACAATTCCCCCCCCTCCGCGCCCGCCGCCATATTGAAAAAACCGGCACTTTCTTCATATTTTTGCTCATATCTTCCTTTAGGAGCATTTTAGCTAGAAGAAAGCTTCGACAATGTTATAGAGAGTTAAATTTACTACATTTTCCATTTTATATTTTGTTTCTAGGACAGATAGTTACGGAGACATGCACATTTAAAAAAACTTAAGAAATTGCAATTTTCAACTCAAAAACAAACTTCTGGATTATATCTTCGTTTAGGAGCATTTTAGCTAGAACAGTGCTTGGGCAATTTTGTAGAGAATTAAATTTACTATAATTTACATTTCAAATTTTGTTTCTAGGACAGATAATTACGGAGATATGTAAAAAATTAAGTTACATTTTCCGAAAATGTATGTAAAAATGGACATGAGTTTTATAAGCAATAATATTTCCTACATGTTTTAATTTGTCCTAGACTAGTCCGTAACTGAATGACAGCGTTCTAAACCAAGAATTTTGAGAAATTTTCGGAAAATTCGACTTTTCCTGTTTTTTAAATGTGCATATCTCCGTAACTAACCGTCCTTGAAACAAAATTTGAAGTGTAAATTATAGTAAATTTAATTCTCTACAACATTGCCCAAGCTTTGTTGTAGCTAAAATGCTTCTAAACGAAGATATAATCCAGAAGTTTGTTTTTCAGTAGGAAATTGGGATTTTTTACGTTTTTTTAAATGTAGATATCTCCGTAACTATCTGTCCTAGAAAAACAATATAAAATGAAAAATGTAGTAAATTTAACTTTCTATAACATTGTCGAAGCTTTCTTCTAGCTAAAATGCTCCTAAAGGAAGATATGAGCAAAAATATGAAGAAAGTGCCGGTTTTTTCAATATGGTGGCGGGCGCGGAGGGGGGGGAATTGTGCATTTTGCATTTTAAACACTGACTAACCATCCTAGACAACATATCAAAAATTCAAAACTACCGGACCGTTTGTAAGGTCACACATAGTACTTTAGTCTCTATTCACCGTATTATATGGTAATCAATGCTATATTTGCAAGAATGAGCCTTGTTCTGTTCCACGCTCCATATACCTACATCGAAACTCTTTTCCATCGGATGACCTTTACTTTGTTCTTGAAAAAGTAAGACAAACTTATTACCTCTTTGCTACTTGAGCAAAATATTTGTGCCACGCTTATTCACCACGCGATGTAAATGCATCATGAAACTAAGCCGACCTCCGAATACAAAAAGTAACAACCGACGGGCTTTTTCCTCTATTATTCGTCTTTAAGTTAAAACTTGGCAATTGCATTTGTCATGTTCAAGGCTAGTGATAGTAAATGGGTAATGAAGCATAGTTAGAGCTCGGGGCATGCCATCGTGTCGACCTTGGGCTATCAAGAGGACACGTACCTAATGCTCTGACTCAGTGGTTAGTCACAATTTCACCGGTAACCTATATTAGGTATAAATCCGTGTAGCATACGAGCTACATATAAGTAAGTAAGGTGTGAGCTAGTACCCCGAGATCTTTTTTTGTAATGGCCCAATATCATAAATTTTACCTCCAACACTCCATCCTACACCGTTCTGATTTCTTTTGACTCTAGGTATAATATTATTTTCACCTCACCAGCTCAAACATGGCGATTTTGCTGTCAGATAACAGTGAACAAAATGCGATTTTGTTTCGAGCGTGAGTAGAAAGTAGCTTTTTAATTTTTTCAATATCTGACCACGACTTGTCATTCTTCAGCCAAAGGTTATTATAAAATTCTAATCATTTGAATCTCGATGCACTCTGTTTCTTTCATATGTATATAAAAGAGAGGGATAGAAACTTATCAATTTGAAATTCAATTTTCGAATCCGACCTCGATTGAGAACAGTTCGGATACGCGCTATACCAAAAAATTCATTAAAAACACCCGAAAAAGTTTTAATTGCAACGTATTTTTTTTTCTTTATTATACTTTTATTTAACGACCGAATATTAAAATTATTATGCCTTTTATATAAAACAATAGATCATTGCTCAAATAATTTTCAACTTAGGTATTACTTATTGTAAATATAATAATAATAATTTATAATTTCACCATTTATCATAGATGCATATTCGAAACGTACATTAAAAAATATCGAGTTCATATTGTAATTGTTATTTTCTTTTGCATTTATTTTGTTTGGTGTTTTACGAGTAAAAATATTAATCAAATATTAAACAAAATCTCATAATATAATATGTACCTACATATTTATAAATAAACACGTCATGTATCTGCTAAATCTCCCAATTTGATCAAATACCTAATGACAATAACCGCGTTGGTTGGTTGATTATAATTTCAATTAAATTATATTGTTATTCCTTTTTAAGCAGCACATCTATTTTCTGATTAATAATATTATTGAAATCAGCAACAAAGACTATAAACATACGTTGGAAGAAAAAGCACAAAATGTCGAATATGTTCTCGCTGATGAGGTGAAAAGTTGTGTGTGCTACTCGAGAGCAAAGTTTTTGCATCTCGTGCTGTTGAGTCCCTCGCTACACTCAGGATTCTAACATAGAATCACTCGCTAATACGCTCGTGATTCAAACGTAGAATCCTTCACTTGCTCGGGACTCAAAATCAGCACTCATAACAAAAAACAACTTTGCTCTCTTGTTGCACAAATAACTATTAAACCTTTCTACATAATTTCACGAGAATCTGTTGAGAAATGCGACATATTGGCGGGAACGACCGCACCGCATCCGAAAATGAAACGAAAACTTTGCGCGCTTGGTCAGGTAAATTCCCCTAAATCCCCCCCTTTTCAATTCCCCTAAGTTAAGGGGTCAAATAAGGTGACGAAGAATACCGTAGAAAACCCATCAAGCTATCATTTATGACACAGAAAAAGGAAAATATTTTTCAAAGAAGTATAACGGCTCGACGAAAAAGCCACTGTGATCGGCCGTCTCAAAGAAGCGTGTTGTGATATGTCAGTCATTATTTTAGTGAACTCTACGTTATTTTATTAATGTAAGCCACAAGTGTTACAATAGTCCTTTTGATTTTCTTGAAACTCGAATGAGAGTCTCTGTGACCGAAACGTAACGCTTTTCCAACCGCTCCTCTATGATACCCTTTGAGCTGGCCCCAGGGCTGTTTACTTCCGGAACAGCTTGTAGGTACATTCAGACCGAATGTTGTGGAAAAAGGTCTCTTCCGGTGCGGAACCGGCTTAACGACGTTCACTGTCTCGCTGGAACAGAAGGGCTACCATGTTCGAAATTCAATCAATGTATATTGGCGTCTCGCTCACTCAAATATGGTTTCACAGGAGACCGTGAGGGACGGCACTATTCAACGGTCGAATTTCGAACATAGCCCTACAGGTATTCAAGAAAAGTTATCCGGAACGAGACGCTGATGTCATGGTTTTAGGTCACGGAAGACGGTAGAAATCATCAAAGCGTCCAAATATTGTACCAGAGAAGAAACCGGAATAAAAAAGACATAACCCTCTTTTTGATAATACTGTAGTCGGGTAAAAATATTCGTTAATCATCGCTGAAAATATATTCATAGCTAAAGGCGTTCTGGCTGGCCCGACAAAACCGAAAAGACAAATACCAAATACCTTACATCTCAAACTAAAAAATATACTGTTTCGATGGACATTATAAAAAATTAGTTTCCTGGTTGGGAATATTTTATAGATAAGTGAAATGTGCTATTTCCAGATCACAAAATCACTCATTCTTGGCCCTAATAATTACCGCACATACCACAAAGTGTATACTGTGACAGAGTAAAATGTTTAAGACAGTAGAGTACAAAAATGTAGGTACATTAGGTAGGCGAGGCGTGTTACTACATGTAATAACCAGCCTCAGCCAACATGAAAAATGTTGTAATTCAACCTCAACGCGGCTACAAAAGCAATATTACCTCATAACACCGTAATTCGAAAAGTTTATTAAGCAGGCTTTATTCGTCCATACAATCCGCTGTATACCGGTACCGCATTCATACCCGGTAGTTACCCCTTTCCTTGAAACGGTACGTAATTTCGGTACGGAATGAGTGAAACAATATTTTAAACACAGATGAAATAGATACAGAGAATCTACTTCCCTTAATCCGGAGACTTCCACTTACAACTACGCACTTAATTTAATTAGAATAAAATAATATATTTTCTATTAATACATTACGAGTGGAGAATTATAGTCACTTGTATCACAACGACGGTTAAAGGAAGTGTTCCAGATAAAACGTGTGTACTTGGTGTCACTATGCGGTAAACTGAAAGTAATTACTGTAATCGAGTTCAATAAGGCAAATAACAACCATTAAACATGTTTCTGTTTTGCAAACACTTTAAAGCGCTGTAAATAAATATCTACTTATCAATTTATTTAATTGTTTTAATTATATATTAAGAGCTCACTGAGCTCACAGCTCACAGGCTGTAGTACAGCTAAAACCATACTTGAATGGGTCATTCCCAACGCCGTTTTCCTGCACTCCGTTCTAACACCGACGTACACGTATAACATCAAACTAACCACTGAATGTTTACAATGATGCGAAAAGTTGAAAAATTTAATGGTTCAGACTGGATTCGAACCTGCGTTTCCAACAGCTTTCCGGGCCAACACGGGCGTCCTACCAACTGGACCACCGAACCAGATGTCAGAGCCATTGAATCTTTCAACCAGTTGCTTCAACATGCCTAAGGGTGGCATTGTAGCGCCATCTACCGTAAAGAATTAGACTTTATAGCCGGCACCATCGTCTCAAATTTGTTGAGAATCGATAGTAACGATGTGCTACACCCGAATTAAATATTTTTCACCTCACTCGCTCGGAAAACCTCCGTTTATAGGGCGAAATCTGCGTGCAAAAGTCTATTTTATCCGCTAGCGTGCAAAAGTCATTTGAATTTCGAACACGACGATTTTAATTCTCTGTGGTGCATGTAACTTTTTTATATTTAAGACTCCCTCAACGCGTGACTGATTTCATCATTCGATAAATCTTCGAATAACCAATCAACGCACGCTAATAAAGGGCGATCTGGTCGGGCCGGCTGAAATCATATGCAGGTTTAAATACTTCTTTAAAAAAAAATACACCTACAATATCACGTCCAGAAACCTGGTTAGTGGTGACAGATTTTTAAGTTTTTATTTTTTCTGGACTTTATTTTATGTTGAATGTGTTTATATATATTTATAGTAAGTATTTCAGTTTCATTTACATATTTTGACTAGTAAATATAATAATACAACACAATTTTTTATATTTATTTGTTATAAAAGTTGGAACATGAGAGTGTAATTTCTGAACGCACCCGAGAAAAAAATAAATAATTAAAAAGTTGGAAGTTTTCAGTTCACAATTCACGTAAACAACGTAAATTTGTTCTGTGGAAAATACAAACTGTTGTCTTACTTTATAGAAATATCAAAAACAAGAAAGTTAAGCCTAATTTGGAGTATTTATTCAATGCTAAAAGCCTGCATTAAAACGAAAAAAGGATTTGTTATAAATATTTGGAGACGATAAGTAATTTACCGAAACTATTGGCATTTTTAAAGAAGATAAAGCCGAAATCTTGTTCGGATCCCATCGTCCAATAACTTCCAAAGCAAGTGTTATGGAGAATACTTCCGAGTGGCCAACTAGTTCTCCCACATTCACAACGATTGTGTCAAGTAGTTTCAAATACAAATATAAACAGTGCTTAAAAAAAATCAACGATAAAATATACACGACGATAATACAAATTACGGCCATATTACTTTTAATTTTTAATATGTGTGCTTCTCTCGTATTTATTTGGTTTGGATTTGAGTTTGTTATGTTTTAAATTTGATGTGTTAAATAGAAGGCAAAATTTCAATTGATTATTTTTATGTTTGAGTTGTTTTTCTTGAATCTTGCATTTTCCTCGCTGTAGTGAGGTGAAAAGTTGTGTGTTCCGCATGGCTGCAAAATTATTTAGCTTCTCGTGTCTTGAAAGCTTCGCTACGCTCAGGAATCTATCTTTGAACCATTCGCTTCGCTCATGGTTCAATCTTAGATTCCTTCGCTCGCTCAGCTTTCAATTTCAACACTCGCGCCAAATAACAACTTTGCAGCCTTGCATAACAAATAACTATTGTTATGCAAGGCTATTGAACACACAACTTTTCACCTCACTACAGCGAGGAAAATGGAAGTTCAAGAAAAACAATTAAAACATAAAAATAATCATATTTAATTTTGCCTTCTATTTAACACATCAAATTTAAAACATTAACACAGTCAAATCCAAACCAAATAAATACGAGAGAAGCACACATATTAAAAATATGGCCGTAATTTGTATTATCGTCGTGTATATTTTATCGTTGAGTTTTTCTTAAGCACTGTTATATTATATTTGTATTTGAACCTACTTGACACATTCGTTGTGAATGTGGGAGAATGGCATTCTGGGAAGGATTAGTTGGCCACTCGGAAGTATTTTCCATAACACTTGCTTTGGAAGTTATTGGACGATGGGATCCGCAGAAGATTATTTCGGCTTTATCTTCTTTAAAAACGCCAATAGTTTCGGTAAATTACTTATCGTCTCCAAATATTTATAACAAATCGTTTTTCGTTTTAATGCAGGCTTTTAGCATTGAATAAATACTCCAAATTGGGCTTAACTTTCTTGTTTTCCATATTTCTATAAAGAAAGACAACAGTATGTATTCTCCAACGTAACAAATTTACGTTGTTTACGTGAATTGTGAAAACTTCCAACTTTTTAATTATTATTTTTTTCTCGGGTGCGTTCAGAAATTACACTCTCATGTTCCATATTTTATAACAAATAAATATTAAAATTTGTGATGTATTTAATATATTTACTAGTCAAAATATGTAACTGAAACTGAAATACTTACTATTAATATATATAAACATATTCAACATCAAATAAAGTGTAGAAAAATAAAAACTTAAAAATCTGTAACCACAAACCAGGTTTCTGGACGTGATACTGTAGGTGTGTTTTTTTTTTTAAAGAAGTATTCAAACGTACATAATTATGATTTTAGCTGGCCAGACCAGATCGCCCTTTATTAGCGTGCGTTGATTGGTTATTCGAAGATTTCTCGACTGATGAAATCAGTCACGCGTTGAAGGAGTCTTAAATATAAAAAAGTTACATGCACCACAGAGAATCAAAATCGTCGCGTTCGAAATTCAAATGACTTTTGCACGCTAGCGGATAAAATAGACTTTTGCACGCAGATTTCGCCCTATAAACGGAGGTTTTCCGAGCGAGTGAGGTGAAAATAACTATTATAAAGCAGTAACGTCTGCTAACGTAAACCAAAAGTTTACAATGATGCGAAAAGTTGAAAAATTTAATGGTTCAGACAGGATTAGTGAGGATTAACCAGCCCTGATATATCAAATCATTACATACATATAAAGAAAACTGTTTCCGTACTCATTATATTTTCAAATTACTAAGTGCAAAGTGACAAATTCTCATTTGATCAATAATTTACTTAGGTTATTGGTATTTACTCAAAAAAACTAAGCGGCTTGCTGAACATTTTTATAAATATTTCGGAAGTCTGGTGGTATAATAATAACGTAGAATAACGTAGTGATTATATGCTCTTTGGGCACAGGGGCGACAAGGGCCTATCGGTGTAACTCGGGCGTTCGGTGACCTTGTAATGCCGCGTCTACGCGTAGGGTTGGCGGTTTAGCTACCGCCGCACAATGAAATAATAATTATTACTTAATGAAAGATGTTTATTTATTTAAGGTTTAAAATATATTTAGTATAATAGTGTTAACATATGTTATAAATTGCTTACTTTTATATATTTTCTGTTTTTGCGACTTACTTTAAACATTTTATTATTCTCCTGAAAGCATTTTTTTCATTATAGGGTCGGTAGGTAGACGAAGAAAGCTTTTTTCTTTGTGGCCCTTGGTATTATTGCCACAGCCATAGGGGCAAATTTTTATTTTGTTGGCGTTTTTTTTTACAAAAAATCCATACATTTTTTGAAACTAAATGGAAAATTTTGTAGGATATATCGTGAAATTGGGCTTACCTTGTTCAGAATAAGCAACTTTACCAACTCACCAAATTTTATTGAAATCTGAGAAAAAAAAAACGACAACAAAATAAAAATATGCCCATTATACACAGCAATATGAACCTCTAGCAGCCATAATAGTTTTTTTTGCGCGGCCGGTACATCAAAAAGTATGAAAGCGCATACGACGCGGCGCGAGCGAACAATGTGAATTGATTCGAGCAGAGACGGCGGCGGTGTGACCCTTTGAGTCGTCGAGCCGCGGCTCGACTTTCCCCACCTCGCGCGTCCCGCGCTCGCCCCCGCTGTCGTTTCTTTTTACCTTAGTATATATGTTCTTTGCTTTGGGTGGAATGTCAAAAGTACGGAGTGTTGCGTCGAAGTCATAAAATTTCCAATGTCGAAATGTCGTCCAGATTGCCAGAGGTCCTCACGTTACAGCGTCTAAGTAGTGCCACGTCTAGTGACGTGCCGTTTCCGAAAATTTCAGAGACCTTTCCTCATTTCCCATACAAAATTATGATGAAAGTTCTCTGAAATTTTCGGAAGTCTCTAGCCACGTCTCGCACGGCCCAAATCATGGAATGTCTAAGTTGTAAAATGTCCAATCTTTAGTACGCTAAAATCCATCGATCATGCAACGGGTTTGACATCTTCTCTGATAGTTATTACGCCCTCAAGTTTTTTTTTTTTTTCATTTTTGCGGAAAAAGAAAACATTAAAATGTAGAAGTGTACTTTCTGTGTGTCTTTTCTTTATCTGTGTCGCAGGTGAATATAGGTCAATTTGGCCGTTCTGACAATAGAGTTCACCGCGAGGGCGAAGGGAATTCGAGTCTTCTGTCTTTTCATTTCGAGCGGAGTGGTCGCATTATTGTGTTTACCGAAACCGGCTAGCATGATTCTGATCTCGTATGTATATATGTATATAGGAAATTATAATAAATAAATAAATTTATATTGAAATAAATCAATGTAAACGGATTATATTGCGTATATTAATTATTTGAGCCTCCCTGACGTTTCAGTTGCTTATGTAAAAGTAGTATATGTTATATGTAGAATATTTGTTTACAAATATATCCTAGTAATTAGGCAATCTGGGAGTTTTCTTTCAGAGACGGCCAAGTTTGTCGCGTGAAAAATAGTTGGGTGTGACAGCTATGCTACAGGGGCACTATAGCTGCACTTCGCCTGATTGGAACCCCAGCACGTGTAGCACAACTGTGACATACGACTCTTTGTCGCGCGACAAATACTACCGTCACTTTCCAGTCAATACCGTGGGAGCAACACAGGTGACATGTGCTAGCCCTGCTGCACTAAGGATACAGCGACTTCATGCTAGTCCGCAGAGATTTAAAGAGATAGCTTATGAGCACTTTCAAGAGATGTTCCATGTATAAGATAATGCAGCTGTAGAAATGTTGTAGAAGCTTTAAGAGTCTTATGTTATGTTGTTTGAGGAGGTCAGGATAACTGATTTGAAGATTTCAGATTTGAACTGCAATCGAGCTGCGAAATAGCAGTTTTATTGAGTTGAAGCACAGGTTGAACTAACCGCATCAGAACTGCCCTTAGACTGCGAGTTCAAATGCTATTTGTCTGTACCGGTCCTAAGGTAGAACACTAAGGATAGAGAGAGACACCATGCTAGCCCGCAGAGATTTATAGAGATGCTTATGAGCACTTTCAAGAGATGTTTCGCAATGATTAATGGACGGTACTCGTACACAAGATTAATGCAGTTGTTGAGATTAATGTTGTAGAAGCCTTCCGAGTAGGGTTACCATTTAGGAATTTGAAAAGTCCTGGCAAAAAGCCGGACGAATCGAAAAAAGTCCGGACTTTTTAGTCACAAAAAAATAGGTAGGCATGGTAGTAGGTAGACGCTCGCATTGCGAGATTTGCGAGGGGGTAGGTGCGGGGTGCGGGCCGGCCGGGCGGTTTAATTACTCATTATTCCAACTTATTTGAAAAAAATCCGGACAAATTAAAGGGCCGGACAAAGTCCGGACAAGAGTCGAAAAGTCCGGACATGTCCGGACAAATCCGGACGTATGGTAACCCTACTTCCGAGTGGCTGGATCCCGTGTGTCGGTGTGACTGTGAAATAGAAAGGACTTTTTCTAAACACAAGTTAGTCATCCAGTTGTCGTAGGCATGGTTTGAGTCGGCTATAAAAGCTTGTCCGAAAATGGCATTTTTGTCAGAAACTTATTTTTCTTGTAGCGTGTGAACGTAAACATTTTCTTATGTCTATAAAGTTATTAAAAATGTAATGTCTCTTTGTTTTAATGCGGGTACACACCACTTTCTTCCAAGTTACTCATAAAAAAAATCTTTGTGCTTTGATTTTTGTATCAATAGTTCATTTTCTTATGTGTTTTTTCCCACGCCCATGATGAAATTCCCAGCACATTTCCCAATCATTAAGACGTCACATTCCGTGAATCTGCGCAGCACCCGATCTGGCAGGATAACAAGCCAGGAAGGCTAGTTACACAATGTCACAAAAATGAATAATTCATAGAACCTCGCTTTGTGCGTCGACATTTTGACTAACGACTTGCCCCGACGGTGTCGGGTTTCGTAAGGAAAAGGCTTTGTATTATATTTTTAAGTTGGTACAATTGGGACACCGTGACCGTTTTGAAAGGAATGTCTCCCCTGACGAAAGAGGGGAATCTTCAGCCCTTTTTTTTGTAGTTCTCTGCGGAAGAAAAGGAGGGTTATGTTTTTCGAGTGAGTAATATCTTTTTTCGGGCCTAAAATGCCAACTACATAGTCTCTTATGGCTCCTTATTACAAAAATGCTGATTGTTTTAGACATTTTTCTCTATGATCAAACATGTTTCCTAACATATTATCGATGTCTAGAACAGAGCTATTGCGATTTATAGGTATTTTTGAAATTTACAAATGGAATTTTCATTGATAATTTTTGTTTCAAAAATTACTCGAAGTTTAAAAGAGGTGTTGATTTCATTAAAAACAGAATCGATAAAAAGATTATATTCAAACTATGGTTGACTGCTACAGAATGCCTTAAATACAGTTACTTTCATATTTATATTGAGCATTAAATATAAATAAATAAGCACAATAGTTATACAAGTTTTTTTTTTTTTTTATGTCATAGGGGGCAAACAAGCAAACGTATCGCCTGATGGAAAGTGATTACCGTCGCCCATAAACACCTGCAACACCAGAGGAGTCACAAGTGCTTGCCTACCCGGAGGACGAAGACAGAATGCCTCTATGCTAGTAATTTCACCGGCTAAAAAAAAAAAAAATAAGTTTCGACTGTAGGGACTAGAAAGCTGAAACGTTGCATAGATTTCCTTTTATGATGTAAAAATAAGGACGGGTTCTTGAAAATCCCCGCGGAAGCGATGCCACGAGGCAAAGACAAATATTATCCGTATCAAAGCGGACTATTTTACAATATTTTATTTAGTTTCATATGTCTGTCTGTATATCCTTTAACTTACTTTGGATGTTCTGCTATCTATGAGCTGTAGATAGGGTTGCCGGGTCGCCAAACCTCTAATAGCCGGACAGACCAGCCAGTTTGGCCGGACATTCGATGAAAAGGCCGCGCGGTCACCCTACATTATTGCGAATTTTGTGTCTCAGTGTTTATGGTACGACGAAAAATTTACGTACTATAAAAAGCCGGACAAGCCGGACACAGTTTTTTTTTCGCCGGACAAACAATCACAATTTTAAAAAATCCAACTCGGATGGGCAGCGTTCGGTACGATGCGGACCTAAATACCGCAGTGTCTTAAGACGAAAGGTTTTTAACCAACGTTTGTTGCCAGTGATGACATAACGGCACTGACGTTGTCGCTCACAATGGGCCTCATAAGAAGTCTAAAAGTTACTCAAAGGGCAATGGGATTGAGCAATACTCAGAGTTTCCTTGCGGGATCGAATCCAAAATAAGATACGCAAGAGAACCAAGGTTGTAGATACCTACAGCTCAGCCTGTCGCCAAACTTAAATGGCAGTGGGCGGGGCACATTGAATCAAATCGTAGAACCAGAAAGGTTCTTGAGTGGCGACCGCGGACCGGAAGGCGCGCGCGTGGTAAGGCCACCAGCGGTGGACCAACGACCTGATTAGGATCGCGGGCAGAAATTGGATGAGGACGGCGCAAGACCGATCGTTGTGAAGAACTTTGGGGGAGGCCTTTGTCCAGCAGTGGACGTCTATTCGCTGATATGACGAAGATGAAGTTTTGAGCCCCAAAATACGCCATTTAAAAAAATGGATCGACCATAAAATTATATGTCAAATCTACTCAAAAAAAACGTGAAAATCGGTTGAGAAGTGCGACCGGTGGGCAGCCGGAAATCCGGACTCGCTCGGTTGACGTTGCCGTTCTGGTCGGACATTGCACATAGGGCGACTTAATACTCGTACAAACAAACATGATATGTTTTCAGATATTATACGGGGTTATTTGTGGGCGAAAGAGGACGGTATTCGGTATGGTAATTTAATTTAAACTTTTTTGCAATTCACATGAATCAGGGGGTCGAGAGTGCAACCTTCCGCCCATAAAAATTACCGTCCTGGCTTATATTACAAGCCGAAAATTCTCGTAGTATTCTCGGAATACCATAATTTATGAAACTAGAGACCCGTTGCGGCGTCGAACCGCCGCTAGAATATGGAAATCCGGTAGTGTTACAGAAAATAATTACTTTATCGATAAGTGAGATAAGAAGTTTTTGGGGAACGAAGAATAAATTAATACTGTAAAAAAAACACATTAAAATGATGTATTAAAAACGTCAAAACATGCCAGGCTAGAGGCAGGCCTGATAGCCAACTGCCAGCTTCATCGTGGTACTGAAACGTCAGGGAGGCTCAAATAATTAATATACGCGATATAATCCGTTTAAATTGTTTTATTTAAACAGCTAAACATGTTTGAAAAAAGAATATAAGATATATTTTTTTCAATAAATATAGAGCTGAAGGCCTAATACCCGAATTCCAAATTCAAACTTTCGTGTCTTTCCTCTCATTGAAATAGTGTCTGACAGAAGAGTGAGGGAGATGCTATCTATACTCTCAAGTCTATAATATAAACCTAATTTTAGGGTTCCTTACCATAGTCGGTAAAAACGGAAGCCTTATAATATCAATTTGTTTTGTTGACAGCAGAATTTGACAAATTTTATTTTGAATAAGAATAAGAATGATCAGCCAGACGTCATTAATTCAAATATGATTTATTCTTGAGCACGTCGATTTTGTTGAAATTTGCATCATATGTAGGTTATTTCTACCATCAAGTTTCGCATGTTAGGGTAAAATGTTAATTATTCTACATTGCCAATTAGTCCACAATGTCAGCTCGTCTATATTCCCATCTTCGTCTCCATTGGCAACTCGTCCATATTCCCAATTCGTCCACAATGCCAACTCGAGCATATTGCTAACTCGTCCATATTCCCAACGCGTCCACAATTCCAACGCGTCCATATTGCTTACTCGTCCACAATGCCAACTCGTCCACACATAAAATTCGTCCACATTTCCAACTCGTTCATATTCCCAACTCGTACACATTCCCAACTCGTACACAATGCCAAATCTTCCACATTGCCCACTCGTCCATACACCCAACTCATCTACATTGCCAACTCGTTCATATTACCAACCCGTCTTTATTGCCAACTCATCCATATTCCCAACTCATCCACAATGCCAACTCGTCCACATTTCCAACTCGTCTACAATACCAACTCGTCCTTATTATTAACTCGTCTTTATTGCCAATCTCGTCCATATTATCAACTCGTCTTCATTGCTAACTCGTTTATATTCCCAACTCATCCACAATGCCAACGCGTCCATATTACTTGCTCGTCCTCAATGCCAACTCGTCCACAAATACAACTCGTCCACATTTCCAACTCGTCCATATTCCCACCTCGTCCACAATACCAAGTCGTCCACATTACCAACTCGTCCATACACCAA
The DNA here is from genome assembly GCA_932273695.1 of Apotomis betuletana. Taxonomy (NCBI): domain Eukaryota; kingdom Metazoa; phylum Arthropoda; class Insecta; order Lepidoptera; family Tortricidae; genus Apotomis; species Apotomis betuletana. The sequence goes on from OW026307.1 coordinate 24,134,434, forward strand.
ACTCATCTACATTGCCAACTCGTCTTCATTTCCAACTTGTCCATATGCCCAACTCGTCCACAATTCCAAGTCGTCCACATTGCCAACTCATCCACATTTCTAACTTGTCCATATTCCCAACTCGACGATACACCCAACTCGTCTACAATGCCAACTCATTCATATTACCAACCCGTCTTTATTGCCAACTCATCCATATTCCCAACTCATCCACAATGCCAACTCATCCATATTGCTAACTCGTCCACATTTCCAACTCGTCTACAATACCAACTCGTCCTTATTATTAACTCGTCTTTATTGCCAACGCGTCCATATTACTTGCTCGTCCACAATGCCAACTCGTCCACAAATACAACTCGTCCACATTTACAACTCGTCCATATTCCCACCTCGTCCACAATGCCAAGTCGTCCACATTACCAACTCGTCCATACACCAAACTCATCTACATTGCCAACTCGTCTTCATTTCCATCTCATCAACAATGCCAACTCATCCATATTGCTAACTCATTCATAAATACAACTCGTCCACATTTCCAACTTGTCCATATGCCCAACTCGTCCACAATTCCAAGTCGTCCACATTGCCAAGTCATCCACATTTCTAACTTGTCCATATTCCCAACTCGACGATACACCCAACTCGTCTACAATACAAACTCGTCCTTGTTATCAGCTCGTCTTTATTGCCAACTCGTCGATATTCCCAACTTGTTCATTTTGCCAACTCATCCACATTTCCAACTCGTCCAAATTCTCAACTCGTCCACGTTGACAACTCGTCCGTATTACCAAGTCGTCTTCATTGCCCACTCGTCGGTGTTCCCAACTTGTTAATTTTGCCAACTCATCCACATTCCCAACTCGTCCATATTCTCAACTCGTCCACATTGCCCACTCGTCCGTGTTCCCAACTTGTTCATTTTGCCAACTCATCCATATTCCTAACTCGTCCATATTCCCAACACGTCTACATTGACAACTCGTCCAATTAACAACTCGCCCATATTAACAACTCGTCCATATTCCCAACTCGTCTATATTACCAACTTGTCAATTTTACCAACTCATCCGCATTCCTAACTCGTCCATATTCCCAACTCGTCCACATTTCCAACTCGTCCATTTTACCAACTCATCCATATTACCAATGTAGATACATTCCCAACTTAGGTAGCTACATTGTTATGTCGTCCATATTCTCAACTCGACCACATTTCCCATCCCGTCGACATGCAAGCGGAAGGACTAAGTTTTTTCTTGTAAAATACCATTTAATTTACCATAACTCATGCCATTTTCCTTGGAATTATTCTTTTGATGGACTTATATAATCATATTTATAATAATCTATCATAAATTTACTGAAGTATTTGAATGACGTGTAAATTAGTTTTACTATTTTTTTCTGCTTTGATTTATTGTAAAACTCGCCTATAAAAATAATCTATTCTTGAATGACGGTCAGTTTTTCTAGTCTTTCGAGCACCAGTCCAAGTAGCACTTAACCGGCTTTTTCTCCACATTTTTAACAGGTATGCGAAAAAAGTTTCCATATCAACATTTTAAAAAGAAAAACAACCTGGCAATTTAGAGCATTGACATAATAGCCCCCAATAAAAAAGACATTAAAAGTTGTCAGAATATGGTTACTGTCATTCATTGTCAACAAACTGTAAAATTATTTTTGCATATTCGTACATGTTTTAAGTGTTGCGGATATTATGTTGCCGACTCAAAAATAATATTTCATCATGCTGAACAACTTACTACAGGTTTGTGAGCAAATCATGCTTATTATTATTTGGTCATCTTATGTCAAAATAGGGATCACAGGTCACGTGGTCAAAGTCACGTGGTTAGCGCACAGTAGTTATTTCAAATCCATTTTTCAGTACCTTTTCAGGAAAAAAATAAAATTCCAAGAGTTTTATGCACCTCTCCAGCATGAGACGAATCTAATGACATATCATTTATCAAAATCGGGCCATAACTGTAGATCTGATGGGATGTACAAAAATCGGCCTCGCGTAATATATATATAGATACCTGATGATAATATACACATTTCATAGCTATTTTTATTAGTTTCTCTTTATTAAAATTGCATTTCTTTTATCTGAAAAAAAAATGGCGGGATGACTAGTAAACATTCTAGAACGCTTGGCAGAAACATCGATGAAAAAGAGACTGATGATGCAGTGGGACACGAATTCAGGCTAAATAAAAAATAAAATAATCTTATAAGGGTTAAATTAATAAAATAAAACTTACTTGATGCTAAAGAGAAACAACGTCACGTCGGGATTCTATTGTGTGACATGACACGCGCCTTCGATCTTTGCAATCACAAAGTCTTGGATAAAAAATTCCAACATATTGGCATACGTGGCCCTGCACTAAAACTTATGATGGATTTTTTGATTCAACGACAACAAAGTGTTGTACTTAACAATGGCCAAACCAAATCAGATAGTGGCAATATTCATATGGGTGTCCCTCAAGGCTCTTCCCTGGCTAACTTGTGCTTCCTGATTCAGGTAAATGACCTTCCGGAGAATGTGGACGGTGAAATGTACGTCTTCGCAGATGACGCATGCGACATTATAATTGCCAATACAATGAACTTACTTGAAGAAAAAATCGCTGCAGATATCACGCGACTGCAAAGTTGGTTCAATGCCATTTGCTTAGTATTAAATTTAAACAAAACACAGGTGATGCACATCAACCTTGGAGGCCGATCCCCAAGGCCACTCTCTATTAACGTGGATGGAGCAGTGCTACCCCAAGTGGGCAACACGAAATTCCTCGGCGTGACCTTGGATGCGGCTCTAAAATGGGACGCGCACATTAACGTCACCTGCGGAAAATTATCTGGAGCATGCTTTGCTCTGACCAGACTATCAAGAGTGCTACCCGATCAACAGCTAAGAACAAGCTACTTTTCACTCTTTCACTCTGTGATGTGCTATGGGCTCGAGCTCTGGGGCACGGCAGCGGAATGCCAGCGAGTGTTCGTACTCCAAAAGCGAGCCGTGAGAATCATTTCTCACGCCGCACCAGGTACTCCTGCCCAACAACTATTTATACAAAATAATATTATGACATTGCCCTCTCAGTACATTTATTATATAATTAAGTATGTAAGAATGAATATTTATCTTTTTCCTCAAATGACATCACATCACACAGCATGCGTCTAAGTAATAGAAATAAAAACAAACTGGCCACCCCATGTCCTCGTTTAGCTAAGGCAAGCAAAACAATGTATATTGTGGTTCCACGTATCTACAATAAAGTACCCGATTATATAAAAGAAATTGAGAACGACGTAACATTCCTACATACAATTAAAAAATAGCTCATATCTAGAGCTTTTTATAGCCTTGAGGAATTTTTAAATCTTAAATCATATACTATACTAATTCTGATTATAAATTATTGTTGTATATTGTACTGAAATTATAAATTGTTAACATTATTTAAATTTTGTATTTTATTTTAATGATTGATTATATGAAATGTGTAATTAAATGGAATAATGTAACCTAATATAATTTGATAATTTAATATGTGACATGTAAAATTGAAAAACATTTTATAAATAAATGAGTATGAGTATGAGTAACAAATTTTTAATTTATTATTATTTTTAATTAATTAGCAACGGAGCCGTGCCGTTATGTCGCTTAAATGTAACTGGTTTTAAGTCTTGTTTATATGTATTTTTGTAGTTCACAGTGCCTTAGTTTTATAACTGTAATGCTGTGTAACTTATTTGAATATAATAGATAAATTAGTTAGAATGTAATTGAGTGAGTCAAGTATTGTATGAAATGAACATACACATAGCTGTATTCATAATTCCTAATATTCGTCATACCCTAAATAAACCTACGTTATATTAACATCATTCATTTAGTTCAGTTCATTTCTAGTCTTCCTTTCAGTATAATAAGTTTCTGTCAAAAATGACATTTTAGTGGCAAGCTTTTATAGCCGACTGTACTTTTCTTTGGATATCCATCAAATGCTCACTGAGACGATTCTAAAGAGCCCAAGCTCGGTAGGATTGCTTTTTCCTATTGCCAGTTCCTATCCTATGGCCACCGTCCGGCTCCATCATCAGAGCAGCCCCATGGTACCATATTATTGTATTGTCATCAAAGTTAAGTAAGTATGCAAAATTTCAGCTCAATCGGTTGACGATATCTGCTTCAAAATTGAGTTGCAAGATTTCACCCGAACATACATACTTACTTTAAACATACCATGCAAGCTAAATAAAAGCTTGTAAAAAGAACTTGTAAATGCTCTAACAAGAAATCAACTGTTTGCTTCTCCAAACTCCTATCTATCACGCACATATTATCGCAAAAGCACCCTTTTCATGAAGAAAACAAAATCTACATTTGCATCTAAGGATTGTAGCAGACGCGTGTATTCGAAGTAAACACTGAAAATGAAGCTTCATTGCTCAAGACGAGAAGGTAGTGTAATGTTAGCGTTATGTAGGCGTTTATCACGTATTTGTTCTGTGGTAGTGAAGCTTGAGACGGCTTCGTCTGCCGGCGTCGCCATGGCAACATCGATTGTGGCGCATCCTGCACAACAGTGGCTAAAGGTATGGACACACCTCTGGGCCTATGATAGTCGCGTTAATCACGCGATAAAGCATCTGTCTCTCGCACTCCCATAATACTAGTCAAAAAGCGACGAATGTTACGTCATTTATTTATTGCAACCATCCAAAAAGCATTTTTTATGAACGATCTGGGATCTGTTCCTTTTTTACACACTATCCTTGTTTCTAAATTCTAATTACGAATATATGGTCAGAACTCGCTTGTTAGATTCTAGTAAATGAAAAAGCATTATTAATTTAATTGCTTTTAAAGGCATATAATACATACAAGTAGATAAAGTACATGCTATGTATCGTTTTTTGTGTGTATATATAAATAATCTTGGAAAATTTCTTTAGTAGCAATAAGAAAATGGCACTCTATCGTCCTGGGGCCCTATGATGGTTGCGTTTATCACGTGATAAATAAGTGACAGCATCTGTCACTCACACTCGTTTCTTGTCAAAACGTGACGGATGCTTGGTCATTATATATATATAGGATAAAAGCAACCATCATAGGCCCCCTGAAGTGGACAAGCCGTTAGGACTCGGGTTCTATGGATGCCACGCCACTTCTGTGCCCTTACTATGAGTTTACAGTAACCGTACACGCTAGCGACTACGTAAAAGTTTTGTATAGAGAATTTTAGTTCTACAAAGGAACCGGTAGGGGCGCTGTACTTCTTCATGCAATTTTTTACGTTCTCGCTAACGACTACGGTGACTCATCGTAGGGGTACTGTATTCTGTACCTATGAACAAACAGAAATATCAAATAAGATAGGCTCAACTACAACTCAATATTTTTGTGTGCGAGTGTCCGACTGTACAATGTACACGCCCTCTTTGGGGTGAGGGTTAAGACCCGGTTCAGACACGGCGGGAACCGCGCGATTATAGAATCGCGCGGAAATCGCGCGGTTAATGTCTGAACGATTACTAACTAACTCATATAAATAAGACCCGCGCGATTTCCGCGCGATTCTTTAATCGCGCGGTTCCCGCCGTGTCTGAACACGGCCTAAAAACAATTATACCAAAATTAGCATGTTTTCAAATTCCTGAGCATATATGTGTACCTGCCTTTACAATCCCGCAGAACGGAAAGGACGTAACTTCATAGAAATTTGTTTGAAACATGTGACCTTATGTACTGGGAAGGCAATAAGCCGGGCACTTTCCGGGATACATTAAGCATTCTGTGACCACCTGCTGCGTTTAATGGCAAAGTGAATATCTATTACTTGCAGAGTCGTGTGCAACAGACTTGCATTGGCAATTAACACTCAATGTTATTACTATTCTCTGTCATGTCAGTTATTAAGGATGGAGAAGACTTAAAATATTGGTGGAAAAATGGAATTAACTTAGCTGAAAATTATGAAGGATTGGGGACGGAATATTGTATGGCCACCTTATACAACATGACGCTTTTATAAATAAAATAATATAAAGAAAAGAAAGGTTGAAACCACATCCTTCATCAGGTACTCCGACAAGAGTTGACTCTTGAATTTATGATGATATCAGTTATTATCGGTTGACTACCTCTTTTAACGAAGGGAAATTGTAAAAAAATACAATGCGCCCTTCATTTTCTAAGTTTATCAAGCTATCGATATTGATATTTTATTGAATGATTACAAATGGAAGTATAATCTATGTAGATATTTCTTAAATAACGAGTGGGTATACCGGCTGCTTTGTGTGTGCCATACTGTGCACTCCATCCATGAGTTATATACTTTTTTGGTATATTTATTTCTTAAACACATTATTATCCTTAACTTTAAGACAGTAAAGATAAATTAGAACCTAAAACCTAACTCAGGAACCCATGAAGCTTTTATGAGATAAATGATTCAATTTATAATTCACACATGGCTGTCTGCCGTCGGCATGGCAACATCGATTGCGGTGCATCTTGCTACACAAGTAATAAGTGCCGTCTAGCGCTCTGCGCCCACCGCTAATATATATTTACTGGCAAGCCATTGAAACATTTCAATCAAAAAGCCGATCCAGGATGGCCTTACTTTTTCTTCTAGAACAGTAAGATATGCAAACAAGACCTCAACGAGTCAGTTCCAATACTAAATGGTAGATTAAACTAGTTAAAATCCCATAGTTTAAATCCATAATTAAGACTAAGAGTAAAATAGCTCAAGTAAGCAGTGTTCTATTTTCCATTTTTTCCGATAACGAAAACCCACTAAAATTTCTGTCACTCTTCAAAACCTCTCTGTTGAAGATCGCCGCCCCATTGCTGCCCATGACGCGCGATGACCAAGGAGGACAAGCTGCGCGTCTAACTATAAGTTGATTTGTATCGAATCATTTAAATTGTAAATTGATCTCATAGATATAAGATTGATCCAAAAAAGCGATCCTAGGTATAATTATTAAGTTTCGATCCAAAAAAGCGATCCATTATGCAATTTGTAACGATCCATAAAGAGATCCCTCATTTGTACTATGAGAGCCATACAATTGGTCTTATAGCAAAGTAACTATGAACATTATGAATGTTATTATTCTATAAATAGATCGAGCATGCCGAGCTCTACCTTATTGTAAAGTTTCAAAACAAACGGTCTATAAAAAAACGACCCAAAAGCAGGTAGAAACCCAGTCCATTGTGCCTTGACACACTGACCGAACCCATTGTAATTGCTCTAATTGCGCAACCAAGGCGCTGACCCACTAACCGAGTAGATAAGGCCCTGGGCCATAAATTCCTGTACACAATGGGATGGCGCCGGCGCCGCGCAACGTCTTATCTGCGCGACAGCGGATTAAAGACTGGCGCCGCCGTAAAAATGTTGCCGAGTAAGTACGGCGCCCTTACCTGGGCGACGGCCGAGTTTTATCGGTCGCGCGATTAATCTGATATCGCAGTTATCAAATGATAACAGATCCTTATAAAAGTATTGTCAAAAGATAGCTTGAACCAAATCCTATTAGAATATGTAACTTTTATTAAAATCGGTTGTGAACTTTAGAAGTAAATGTAAAATTAGAGAATTCATTGTTAGAAATTTGCCAAAGTTTGTTGTTAATTACGTAATAACTTATTTGTTTAATAACTTATATACTTAGAATTTATGTGATCCTGAACCTGAAGTTGAACTTAACTATGTATAGAAATCTTACTAGAATCCTGTTGACGATGTTTTTTATAAAAATGTGTAAAGGTGATTTTCGAAGAGAAAATTAGCCTGAAAATTGTGACGAGCCAAAAGTGGTTAACCAATAGGAGCCAACCAAAATGTAAGGGACTTCCGATCCTGCTCTCGCCAAATAACGGCCAAAAACGGTCGACAGATCCTTTGTCTTGCCTAATACGCGTTCCTATTGGATAGAAATTTATAATTTCGTAGCTTGTTGATTAGAACACTAAGTTTAGCGTAAGGAAATGTTTATTAGTCGTAAGAAATCGAACCAAAATACAGTACAGTTCCAGATCTCAAGCGAAGAAGTTTTATTACGTGATCCAAGTATATCCCAGTTACCTTCCTACCCAGTAACCTTATTTCTTAAGTTCAGTATAAGTTGTGTTACGTCGTTATAATTAGTTTAGGCAGTTTTAGTGTAGGTTGCGAGGCAGATCATCTATATCTAGTCCTCAGTAAATTCATTAGTTTTATCAGTTAATTATCGTCGTGTATTTCGTGTTTAGTTAGTTTCAATGGTCCTTCGAGTATAAGTTAGGCTACGTGTTAGGTTATTTAGGTTACGTAGTTTAGCTAGGTTTACGTTGATTTTTGAGCCGATCCGATCAGAACTTTACAGAACATTGAGCTATCGTAGGAGACCGCGTTGGTGGAAGCCCGTTGCTTTCATTGTTTGGTCCTAGCTCGAGCCGGATTTAAAATCAGTGCGCGAACGAACCGATCCGAACCGAACCGAACTGTACTGTCGCGACGATGGTTAACACGCGCAACCAGAGTCGCCACGGCAGCGCTGCCGAGAACCCCGAACCGGCATCACAGCCAGAACCCACGAACACGAACCCGAACCCGAACCCGAACCCGAGCCCGGCAGTGAGGCCAGAGCAGAGCGGCGCCGTCCACTTCTGGACGTCACCAGAACCGAGTTCCGCGACCCGCCCCGGTCGCCCACGGACACGACAGGCTGGCAGGGCTCGCTCGACGCACAACTGCGACACGAGCAGCCAGTGGACGTCACGATCGCCGCCGCGGCGATGAAGTCAGCAGGTGACAGGGCAGAGGCGCTATTATCCACGATGCAAAAACGTGAGTACACTCAGGGGCGCTCGGCGGACCGTGAGGTCATGTTCGCCGATAGCGTACCCGCGCCGCCCGCATCAGTCCGTTCCCGAGCCAGCAGCACGACCGAGCCCCGTAAGAGGCAGGCCGAGTTGGAGGCGGCCGAGAAGTTGGCGGAGATCCGTCGAAAGGAGCTGCAGATCGAGCAGGAGCTGGTAAAGAAGCGCCTGGCAGCTACGATCGACCGCATTGAGGAGGAGGGTTCCCGAGCCGGAGGGTCCGTCGTCGACGGACGCGAAAAGGTTAGAAACTGGCTCGATAACTCCCGGCGTACTGAAGAGCGAGCGACGTCACCACATCGTCGCGGAGCCCCGTCGCCTTCAGCCGCCGACCGAACCGCACACTCAACGCCGAGAGACAGGTCGGCCAGCAGATCCCGAGGTATAGAACGGCTGGCCGAGAGTCTGGAGACTATGATGCGTCCGCCACCGCGGCAAGTCTACGAGCTCCCCAAATTTAGCGGCGATATCGGCGAGTGGCAGACATTTTACCACGCGTACACGCAGTCGACAATAAGGTACAAATTCAGTAATTACGAGAACGTAGCTCGGCTGCGTCAAGCCCTGAGCGGCGAAGCGCAACAATGTGTTAAGCACTTGATCGCTACATCGACGCGGCCGGACATGATTATGCGCATATTGCATAAGAATTTCGGCCGCACGGACCTCCTTATCGACCGTGCCATCGAGGACCTCCGACGTCTGCCACCCGTGGGGCCCAGCGCAACGGACCTGAACGCGTTCGCCATCAAAATTGTCAATATAGTGTCGACATTAGTGGACTTAGACAAAAACAGTTACGCAACGAACCCCCTACTGATCCGCGAGATAACTGAGCGTCTAAGTCCGCACCTCCGATCCCGCTGGTGTTCGTACGCGAAGGCCAACCGACTCTCCAGTAATGAGTTAATGTTGATGGCCGAATTTTTGCTGGATGAGTCGGACCAGGAGCTGCAATACTCGCACGCACGGGCCCCCACGAAGCGAACCTTCGCAGAGCCGAAGAACCCACCCCGCCGGCCGGAGCCGCGTAATAATTACGCGGCTGGAGCCCCCGCCGGCGGCGGGGCGATCCGCCGACCACAGCCGAGCCGTTACCAGTCTTACGCGACAGATCGCGGAGAGGCCTGCCTATGCTGTGGCGGCATGCACCGAACCCCCGCCTGCCACAAAGTACAAGGTATGCGAGTAAGCGCCCGTTGGACATGGGCCAAGGAGAACCGAGTGTGCTTCAAGTGCCTCAACAGCAAGCATCGCCGCGAGCTGTGTAAGACACAGGCTTGCGGCATCGACGGCTGTCCACACTCGCATCACCGATTGCTGCACGAAACGGCACAGAGCGTGCCTGCGAACGGCGCGGCGGACCGGCAGGTACTAACCCACGCGGTCGCGCGCCGGCCAAGTCACGCGGCCGCTCCCGCCCCGCAACCCGCGCCTGCCGCGCATGCGCCTAGCGGCGCCGAACCGAACCAGCCATACGCGCCTGCGCAGATGCGCGAGTTTACATCGAACACAGGAACGTCGGGCAGATCAGATATCATATTGAAGGTACTCCCAATTATTATAGCCGGTCCCAAAGGAGAGACAGTAACGTTCTGCCTACTAGACGAAGGCAGTACGATTAGTCTCATTGATCGCGACGTAGCAGAGCAGATCGGAGCAACGGGACCGGAGGCGGCCCTCTGCATACAAGGCGTGGGAGATATGGAGACGACCCGGCCATCTCGAAAGGTAAATGCAACCGTGCGCGGTTGCGACGGAGGGTCGCCTCACGAAGTTGTCTTCAGAACCGTGGAGAACCTGAACCTGCGAAGACAACACATGAACCGCGAGCAAGTATTGAACTACAGACATTTGGCGGATCTGTCCAACGCGTGCTACAGTTTAGCAGAACCTAAAGTATTAATTGGCGCGGATCAGTGGCATTTAATGCTGCCACAAGAAATGCGACTAGGAGGTCGCAACGAGCCCGCGGCTGTCTACACCGCCATCGGATGGGCTATCTTCGGTTCCGCGCCACGAACGGTAAGAACCAATGAAACAATAATGCATTGTTATGAGCCGAACGACGCGTTTCATCAGCTCATAAAAAAGCATTTCGACGTCGACGCGCTCGGCATCAAGCTACAAGATAACGTTTGTCCGGCGGAGCAGCGAGCTGAACGAATATTTCAGGAAACTGTAAAGAAGATCCCCGGACCGCGATTTGAGGTAGGACAGTTATGGGCCACAGACGATCCAGAGTTCCCGGCATCATACGGCATGGCGTTGAACCGACTCCGCGGCATCGAGAGAAAAATGGACCGCGACGCGGAATTTGCCGCGGAGTACGGTAAGCAGATCGATAACCTACTAGAAAAAGGATACGCCCACAAATTAGACGAGCCGATGCCGGGAAAGCAGTGGTACCTGCCTCACTTCGCGGTGAGAAATATAAACAAGCCGGACAAGAAAATAAGAGTTGTATTCGACTGCGCAGCAAAGGCGGGCCGTCAGAGCCTGAACGATTTTATTTTAGACGGACCCGACCTACTGCAATCCCTGCCCGGGATTTTATTCAGATTCCGCGAAGGCGCCTACGCGATGACGAGCGACATCAAGGAGATGTTTCTGCAGGTGAAAATAAGGAAGCAAGATCAGCCTTCGCAGATGTTCCTGTGGCGTGCGATGGACCGATCGGGACCGCCGCAGGTCTACGTAATGTCAAGTATGTCGTTCGGGGTGCGCAGCTCGCCATTTCTAGCCCACAGCGTCCGAAACAAAAACGCAGAGCTTAACCGGGACGCTTACGGCAGAGCCGAGATCGAGATCAAGCAGAATATGTATATGGATGACTACGTAAGTAGCGTAGACTCGGAGCAAGAGGCGATACAGCTAGCCGCAGAGGTCGCGGCTAGCAACAAGGAAGCAGGCTTCGAGCTGCGCGCGTGGGCCAGCAATTCGCGCCGACTGCTAGCCCAGATCCCGCAGGAACACCGCTCTAACGCCGACACACCGTTGGGCGAAAAAGATAATAAAATCCTAGGCATGTATTGGAACGCCGAGTCAGACACGATCGGGTTCAACACATCAATGCTGCGGGTCCCTGCGGCGGTGCGGGACATGGCGCGCGCTCCCACCAAGCGGGAGGCGCTGAGCGCCATTATGTCCGTATATGACCCGCTCGGCATGTTGTCGCACTACACAGTGTCGGCAAAGATCCAGATGCAGCGTGTGTGGGCGGCGGCAATAGGTTGGGACGAGCCTTTGCCCGACGAAGAGGCCGCCGCGTTCGCCGACTGGATGGGCGCGCTGCAACACGTCGCAAACCTGCGAATACCGAGGCACTATTTTCCCGCGACCCGAACCCGAGTAACTCTGCACATATTTGCGGACGCAAGCACACAGGCCTTCTCGGCGGTAGCCTATTGGCGCACAGAAGGCCCCGATGGAGTGGAGGTCAGCTTGGTCGCGGGAAAAAGCAAGGTAAGCCCTCTCAAGCCTCTCAGCGTGCCCCGCCACGAGCTGCAAGCCGCATTAATCGCAACGAGATTAATGACCGCGATAAGGAGCGGTCATCGAGTGCAGCCTGAGCAGATTACCCTGTGGACGGACAGCAAAACCGTTCTGCAGTGGGTGCGAACCGACGCAAGAAGGTATAATGCGTATGTATCACATCGTCTAGCAGAGATAGCCGAGACGACAGACGTGACGATGTGGCGTTGGGTGCCGACGCACGAAAATCCCGCCGACGAAGGGACGCGAGCCGATCCGACAAGGAGAGTCGACATAACGGGCAGGTGGTATACGGGCCCAGATTTTTTAAAATTAGATCCCGAACGATGGCCGAGAGAACCCGATACGCCTGCCCCCGAGCCAGCCGAGCTAGAGGAAAAGTCGGAGAAAGCGGCGTGCCGAGCAACGACAGAAAAACACGCGCCGCTGCCCGACATTCAACGCTTCTCCAACTACGATCGCCTTATAGGCGCCACAGCGCGAATGTTACTATTTGTCGACATTTTAAAAAACAAAAATAAAAATAACTTGAACCTCGAACATATTCTTGCTGCCGAATGTTTGTGGTTACAGTGGGCCCAACGCCAGGATTTCCCGGAGGAGCTGCGGCAGCTCTCACGGGGGGAGCCACTAGACCACGGGAGCCGCCTGTTCAAGCTCGACCCAGTGCTGGGCGAGGACGGCGTGCTGCGGCTGCGCGGGCGGATTGACGCCACGCCCGCGGCCATCAACAAGCGGCCGCCAATCTTGGACGGGCGCAACCCTTTTGTGCGCCCCCTGCTGCAACGGGCGCACAAGCGGGCACATCACGCCAGCAACGAGCGCGTGATCAACGACATCAAACAAGAATATTGGATCCTGCGCCTGCGGCCGACGGTGCGCGCAATCGCGCACAGCTGCCGCCTCTGCGCACTACGCCGAGCCAAGCCGAACACGCCGCCAATGGGGAACCTGCCGCTGTCTCGAATCGAGCCACACACAAGGCCGTTCGAAAACTGCGGGCTCGACTACTACGGGCCCGTCACAGTCACCATTGGTCGACGCCATGAAAAGCGATGGGTGGCATTGTATACATGCATGTCAACCCGAGCAATTCATTTGGAGCTGGTACACACTCTCACTACCAGCTCCGCCCTAATGAGCCTACGTCGTATGGCAGCGCGACGCGGGTGGCCCCGAGTCATGTGGTCCGACAACGCAACATGCTTCAAAGGCGGCGACGTCGAGCTGCGCGCCGCCTACACCGAGTGGCTGCCCGAGCTGCGCGAGTACGGGCTGCAACACAGGATGGCGTGGCGGTTCATTCCGCCGCTATCTCCGAACATGGGTGGCGCCTGGGAGCGCCTCATACGCTCTGTGAAGAACGCCCTGGCCGTCACCCTCAAGTCGCGAGCGCCCAAGGAAGAGGTGCTTGTGACTCTCCTCGCCGAGGCCGAATACAGCGTCAACGCGCGCCCATTGACCCACATCTCGGTCGATCCGCGCGATGACGAGGCGCTGACACCGAACCATTTTCTGCTGGGCGGTCCGGCGTGCGTCCCTTTCACTGGGCGCTGCGACGACGCCGACCGCCGCACCTGGCGCGCTAGCCAGGCGCTCGCGGACCACTTCTGATCCAGATGGGTGCGAGAGTACCTACCAACTCTCGCGCCCCGCGGATCCTCTGCGGGCCATGGCCGGCCCATTGCTGTGGACGACTACGTGCTGGTCGTCGACCCCGCCGCGCCACGCAACACGTGGCCGCGAGGTGTCGTCGCACGAGTCTTCCCGGGACCAGACGGCGGCATCCGCAGCGCCGACGTCCGCACCAAGGGTGGACTGATGCGGCGCCCTGTCAGCAAGTTGGCGATCTTGCCGATCCAGCCTGCTGTCGCCGACGCAACAGCGGGGGGAGGATGTTGAAGATCGCCGCCCCATTGCTGCCCATGACGCGCGATGACCAAGGAGGACAAGCTGCGCGTCTAACTATAAGTTGATTTGTATCGAATCATTTAAATTGTAAATTGATCTCATAGATATAAGATTGATCCAAAAAAGCGATCCTAGGTATAATTATTAAGTTTCGATCCAAAAAAGCGATCCATTATGCAATTTGTAACGATCCATAAAGAGATCCCTCATTTGTACTATGAGAGCCATACAATTGGTCTTATAGCAAAGTAACTATGAACATTATGAATGTTATTATTCTATAAATAGATCGAGCATGCCGAGCTCTACCTTATTGTAAAGTTTCAAAACAAACGGTCTATAAAAAAACGACCCAAAAGCAGGTAGAAACCCAGTCCATTGTGCCTTGACACACTGACCGAACCCATTGTAATTGCTCTAATTGCGCAACCAAGGCGCTGACCCACTAACCGAGTAGATAAGGCCCTGGGCCATAAATTCCTGTACACAATGGGATGGCGCCGGCGCCGCGCAACGTCTTATCTGCGCGACAGCGGATTAAAGACTGGCGCCGCCGTAAAAATGTTGCCGAGTAAGTACGGCGCCCTTACCTGGGCGACGGCCGAGTTTTATCGGTCGCGCGATTAATCTGATATCGCAGTTATCAAATGATAACAGATCCTTATAAAAGTATTGTCAAAAGATAGCTTGAACCAAATCCTATTAGAATATGTAACTTTTATTAAAATCGGTTGTGAACTTTAGAAGTAAATGTAAAATTAGAGAATTCATTGTTAGAAATTTGCCAAAGTTTGTTGTTAATTACGTAATAACTTATTTGTTTAATAACTTATATACTTAGAATTTATGTGATCCTGAACCTGAAGTTGAACTTAACTATGTATAGAAATCTTACTAGAATCCTGTTGACGATGTTTTTTATAAAAATGTGTAAAGGTGATTTTCGAAGAGAAAATTAGCCTGAAAATTGTGACGAGCCAAAAGTGGTTAACCAATAGGAGCCAACCAAAATGTAAGGGACTTCCGATCCTGCTCTCGCCAAATAACGGCCAAAAACGGTCGACAGATCCTTTGTCTTGCCTAATACGCGTTCCTATTGGATAGAAATTTATAATTTCGTAGCTTGTTGATTAGAACACTAAGTTTAGCGTAAGGAAATGTTTATTAGTCGTAAGAAATCGAACCAAAATACAGTACAGTTCCAGATCTCAAGCGAAGAAGTTTTATTACGTGATCCAAGTATATCCCAGTTACCTTCCTACCCAGTAACCTTATTTCTTAAGTTCAGTATAAGTTGTGTTACGTCGTTATAATTAGTTTAGGCAGTTTTAGTGTAGGTTGCGAGGCAGATCATCTATATCTAGTCCTCAGTAAATTCATTAGTTTTATCAGTTAATTATCGTCGTGTATTTCGTGTTTAGTTAGTTTCAATGGTCCTTCGAGTATAAGTTAGGCTACGTGTTAGGTTATTTAGGTTACGTAGTTTAGCTAGGTTTACGTTGATTTTTGAGCCGATCCGATCAGAACTTTACAGAACATTGAGCTATCGTAGGAGACCGCGTTGGTGGAAGCCCGTTGCTTTCACTCTCCTATCTGGGTGTCAGCTACCTTCATACAAATATTTATCAATATTTTTTCCAACCGTTTGAGCGTGAAGAAGTAACAAACATACACATAACTTTCGCTTTTATAATATTAGTGCAATTATTTGTGTACCCCTTATTTATAGTTGTATAACTGCCTTATTTACCTATAACTGCATCTACGGTTGTCATGGAAACAAGATTGCATCGTGCACTAATAAGGTAATAAGCCCTGTCTGTCGGCGGCATTCTGCGGCCGCTGCTAATATACTTGTGGCGTTTACGCGTCTGGAAATCTATTATGCAGACAGGAGCTAAATTCGACGTGACTAGTGACATCTTCCTGAGTTATGTCTCTAGCGATGTGCTCTATTTGAAGTAAGTAGCGATGTGCTCTTTTTGTCGTTCTTATTCTCATTGAGAGGATAATTATTAGCTTAGTTTGTAAGATTCCAGGTAACCATATTAAAGTTACCTGTTTCAATTATGTGAAACTTTTTCTATAATAATTCCTCAGATACCTTCAATTGATCGCATTCATACAACGCTGAATCTCGCACGCGGCGCCTACCGCGCAATATAAAAATATCCAAAGAGGTCGCCTGGCTCGTAAATATCTGGCAGGCGTCATAGGGCAACAAGCAGAAAAATATTTATAGTTATGATTTATAATAATTCTGCTATAGATATTAGGTTTTTTTGTTATTCGTATTTTACCCAATTCTATAATCAGTAGAATTAGGCAAGGTAAACTTTAAACGCACAGAACAGTACAGGACAGTACTGTCTTAACAGTAACTAAGGTAAGAACAGTTACCTAATAGCTGGATGGAACTCGCTGCCATCGTGTGTCTCGAGAAAATTATAATTTACGTCTTTTCGATGCAAGTGTGAATACGCTATTGCCGAGCCAGCGAGCTATATCCTCGAATACGTAGTCACTTGCCATCATGTGATACTGAGGTCAATCGCCGGTAATAAAAATAAAACATTTTCTTATAAACGTCTTCTTTATAACAACTCATTGGATGTCTATTTCGCTACTTAGCCGAGGCGACTGCTTTAAGTCTCATCAATCGAACCACTGATTGAAGAAAGAAAACATATTTATGACCCCGAAAAAGGCATCATCATGGCAATTGTAAAAAATATTTAAATATCAGCGATCTTAACTTTCCTAATAACTTTTTATGCAAAACATCTTCCAAATCGGTCGAAGCAATTTGAAATGTCGATACGATATTCCGTTTATCGTCTGGTCACAACCCTGCGAAAACAGCGAAACTATAGTAGGTATTTAAGTACCATAAGTACCATAAGTTAACGTAGCCGTACTCTCTAACGACATCGTAAACGATTAGTATGGAGCCCGTCTAGCACAACTATGCTTCGCGACTCTTGTCGCGCGACATAGCGTTACCCGTCACTCTCTCACATTACTGCACAGAAAGAGACGGGTAATTATCTCGCGCGAGAAATAGTCGCGTATGGCAGTTATGCTAGAGGTGCAGTACAAGCAGCTACTTTGTAGAACTACGACTCTCCATATAAATCGTTTACACAATCGCTAGCGAGCACGGTCACTGTAAACTCATGGTCATGGTAAGGGTACAGAAGGAACCATTTTAAGTTTGCTATAGATATTTGTATGTTGTTAATTGCGTAGTCGTAAGGCGTGATGCTCGATATCAGCCGATGGCAGCCATTTCGTGTTAGGGAACAATGAATTTTCAAACCGAAATTGGGTCAGTGCCGTTTCGATACTTTGTGATTCATAATTATGAGAAGTTTATTTGTAATTTGATGGTTAATACAGCAATAAGAGTTGTATTTGTATACATTTGTTATGGATTATAATATATGATGATTCAAAAATTTTAGACGATACTATAAGTAGCCTATCCCAGTGATTGATCAAGTTTGCATTTTTCCCCCCCCCTTCATTTTTTCCGGAGTTTCGCTGTGTTTTTATTCTGACAATATTCGATTTTTCGCTCTTTTTATTGCCTATGGTAGGTAGGGCGTTCATCAGTCATCACTGCCCACCTGGAAACTGTAGCAGCTGCTCTGTGCTTTTACTCTTCTAAGAGACGTTGTTGTCAGTTGCAGTGGATCTACCACCATCGATATGAGCATATACCCCGGGATTTTCGATGCACGATTGATTTCAGTAGGCCGCAAATAATTTGTGCACCGATAATCCCCGGGATATGGTTATGAGCAGAGCCCGGAATATTTAGATTTTTTTTTTATCGATATCAATACTTGTGTAATTGAAGAAGAAATCGGTCGACCAAATGAAGAGTCTCTCTCTCTTCTCTCTCTCTTTCTTTCCTATTACCCTCTGCTGGGGTGTAGGGCTCGAATCAAATTCCTCCATTTGCAGCGGTCTTGGGCAGTCTGTTCTACCTCCTCCCACGTCATGCCCAAGACGCCCAGTTCCTGCTCTACTGAGCGACGCCAAGTTGTTCTGGGGCGGCCTCTCTTCCTTCTGCCAGACAGTTTCCACGTCAATGCCTTCTTGGATAGGTGGGTATCGGGTTTTCTTAATATGTGACCAATCCAATGCCACTTTCGCGTAAGGATCTCCCTCTCTATTGGTGTCTGCTTGGTGATCCTCCACAACTCGTTGTTGGTAATCGTCTCAGGCCAAAAGATTTTCAGAATTTGACGTAGGCATTTGTTCACGAACACTTGGAGTTTGTTTATTAAATCCTTACGAACAAACCAAGTTTCGCTCCCGTACAGCAACACAGACTTCACATTTGAGTTGAAGATCCTCAGCTTTGTTCGTCTTGTTAAGGCTGAGGAACTCCACACTGGCCTGAGTTGACTAAACGCGGCTCTGGCTTTATTTATACGAGCCTCAATGTCCGCCTCGGTGCCTCCGCTATCATCCATGATGCTGCCCAGGTAACAGAAGCTTCCCACCTGCTCGATGTGACTCCCTCTGATCAGCATAGGAGCCGAATCGGTGGTGTTTAGGCGCATTTCCTTCGTTTTCGAAAAATTTATACGCAGCCCTTCCTTTTCAGCTTCATCTGCTAGATCTTCTGCTTTGTTTTGTAGGTGCTGCCGATTGGTTGCTAGGAGGCAGAGATCATCCGCAAATGAAGAGTATTTAATAAAAAAAAATGATAATGTTTGTAGTGCCACTATCCTTGGGGAGGACTGACGCTTGTTAGGCTATACATTGGTAACTGAACAGGTGCACGTTGGTCTGTAGGCTGTTAGTGCTGTAAGTATCTAGTGGTCCCATCTTGCTACCAGTGCTTAAATCAACGCGCATCATTTGTCTGTCTGCCTGCTTAATTATACGGGAAACGGGAAACCTATACTTCGACAAAATGATAAAACTCGAATCCCGAACAGTCCACAACAAAGGCGATTATAATGAGAGAGCTCGAGTGAACTAAGTTCTCGCTCCGCATGTAAATCCCCGATAGACTAGTTCAAGGGCTCCCAAACTTTCGCAGTTCGTGGTGTACTTAGCGTAGAAGCATTGGAGGCTTTAGGCAGCTGCCAGGGGCGCTAACTCTGAAATAAAGGGAGTTTCTTAAGCCAGGTCTAAATGGCGCCACATAATGAATGACTCGCCCGGTAAAAAACTGGGCTTTTAGAGTAAATCAGAGCGCCTCATGGTTTCTACAACGTTACAGTTTTGGAACCTCTGCACTAGTTATATCCCTGCAAATTGCTGCATCTGCGGTTTCAGCGTCAGAGTATCTACATTGTTCGTTAGCTATGGTGTAAAATTAGTGATATTTACTTAGTAGGTATGATAATATATAAATTAGTAAAATATCCTCTTTTTTGGATCACACCAAGAGAGGACAATATATAAGTCATGTGTCATAAGTATGACTACGATGTACAGGCTGACAACGTTAGGTAGACATACAATCTCTCGGAGAAAATTATAAAACTTTCCCAACACTCCTAAAGGCGCGACTTTAATGAGCAGGCCCTGAAAAAATCTCCGCTCCGCATGTAAATTTTCCAATGATCGACTATTTTTACAATTCCTTACTAATGGCTGCTGTCGTTTGAAGGCGGGATGTTCAAACACAACTATCGCCAGATTCAGGAAAAGGACTACAAAGAGTACAAAGCTACA
Organism: Apotomis betuletana; assembly: GCA_932273695.1. Lineage (NCBI taxonomy): Eukaryota > Metazoa > Arthropoda > Insecta > Lepidoptera > Tortricidae > Apotomis > Apotomis betuletana. Next base: position 24,154,463 of record OW026307.1, read on the forward strand.
TTCCCCTAATATGCTACACGTAAAACCTTCCATAGAGTTTAATACTTTCCGAACACCACAATAAAAGCGATTTTAATGAGCGACCTCTGAACAAAGTTCTGCTCTGTATGTAAATGCCCGATAAGACTAGGTGTATCCTTACCTTACAAATGGCTGCTGTGTTTCTAGCAGCTAGAACACATGTGTTGCGGAAGCGTGGCGGGGAGGCGTTAACGTGTTTTCTATACAATATATATATCATATCAGTCGCAGCGAACTCACTGCGTGATCGCCTTCATACAAAATTCACTCGCAACTTGTAACTGTATCTAATAATGAAATGAGATGAAGTGAGATGAAGTGTGATGAAATGAGATAAAATTAGATGAAATGACATGAAATGAGATGAAATGAATTGCAATAATTTATTCGGTAAGTAGGCCATAAGGGCACTTTAGAGACCGCTGTTGAGAAGAAAGCTGAAAGAAACTCAACAGTTTTGTTTTTTTTCGTAAATCCGACTAAAACATAGGGGCTTTAATGTCCTAACATGACTTACACGACTAATGCAACATACAGGAACAGGTCTAAATACAATGGTGTCAGCCTGAGTGTGTAATATGCTACACGTAAAACCTTCTTTCTGGACATCACAGTAAAAGCTATTTTAATGAGCGCCCTCTGAACAAAGTTCTGCTCTGTATGTAAATGCCCCGATAACAGACTAGATATTTCCTTACAAATGGCTGCTGGGGTCCTAGCATCTGTGCTAGCACATGTGTGGTGAATGTCTGGCGTCGTCGTTAAATACCCCAACAAACACAACTCAGGCTAGGTACTACCGTTTCATTGTTCAGTCTATGACGTCATGACGTGTACATTTACAGCGCAAGTCTGAGAAAGTTGGAAATAAATAAAATCCTTACATATTGATCCTCATTGTGAAATTTTCTATAAATATACCGTGCCTACGCTGCGTAGGCGGGGGCAGGAAGGGCTTTCTTAATACTCATCTTTTAAGATACTTCAATTAGGATTGAACATTTTATTATTAATTAAACTTTATTACACAGTACAAGCCAATTATAAATAGTTGACTTGATTCCATAGAGCATTCTCTACCAGTCAACCAGATAAGTGCACGATAATTTAAGTAGGTAGTGAGAAAAACATGTACAGTCGAGTTCATTTACATCTACACACTTACGAGAACAAAAATATCTGAACACGACTAGACTTTATGCTCCTGACAATAGGGTCGTGTAGTAAGTGTAAGTGTGTAGATGTAAATGAACTCGACTGTACCTATATACAAAGAGTTACAAATCAATAACTCACATACATATATTTATTGACAACCTACATAAACCGGTTGTCCGATATTTATTTATTTATTTTAAAAAACATTTGAATGTAAAACGCGCATAACTTTGGTTAAGAATTTAAGATGCATATTATTATCAGATCACTTTTTATACTTCTTTATATAATTATTTTACGCGGTTAACACTCACGTGAAATTATCAGGAACGGCCGAACATGTTTCGAACTCGTACGGAGCTCTTCACCAGGGACTGCTACCCGTACAGCGGCGCGGTAACTTCGTCATTGATTTGTTGATCGATGCATTTTCATCCCAAGTAGGACACAGGCTGTAAGCGCTTATAAATAAAATAAATAAATATCAGACAATCTCACACAAATCGATCTAGTCCCAAATTAAGCTCATGAAGGCTTATGTGTTATGGTTCTGGGCACTAGACGACGATATACATACTTATATAGATAAATATATACCTACTCAAATACATAGAACAACCATGGCCCAAGGACAAATATTCGAGTTCATCACACAAATATTTGCCCTGGCCGGGATTCGAACCCGGGACCGCCGGCTCAGTAGGCAGGTGTCTACAAACCGAGCGAAACGTGTCGTTATACAGCCCTTGCATAGCTGCACCTCTAGCACAACTGTCATATGCGAATATTTCTCGCGCGAAATAATTACCCGTCTCTTTCTGTGCAGTAATGTGAGAGAGTGACGGGTAGCGCTATGTCGCACGACAAGAGCCGCGAAGCATAGTTGTAAATACGGGCTATATAAGCTCTTATTCAGCATGTGTAGTGCTACGTGGGACTCCTACCCGCAAAGCTTCTATAGTGAAAGTTATAAAACTTTCCGAACAATGTTCCGTTCTGCGCTGCTCAGCATGTAAATTCTCCGATAACAGAGTACTTAGTATAAGAAGGCAGGAGGTCCGTTAAAATGAAAAACCAGCATCCACAGTAATTGTAATATATATTTTCAAATAACACTTGGTTCACAATAGGTAAGCCTACTCTGGCCATCAATCTCGGAATGCCCGCAAAAATGGCGCGCAACCCGTTTTAGATATCACCTACCCTTAAAACTAAAGTACTTATCATAAACGCATCTTATTTTAATAGTTTTGTTACTACTATTCATATAAACACAATAATCATTTACTATTATTAATATTATTTTGAGAAATGTTTAAAACAATAACCAGACTTAAGACAGTAAATACCGAACATTATTTCCGTTTATAAACCGGAAGTTACGCTGTATGACAAAATGAACAACTTGGGTACTAATAATCATTTAAATCTAACATTCGGCCTTTCCTGACTTAAGTTTGTCCTCAAACTTTCATTTAAACAATAAGGTTGACATACTATGACGTTTACAATCTATATACTGTTAAATTTCTAGTACTGAGACCTCGGTGTACTTTAAAATTATACGAAGATGATCTTTCTGGTCTGTAAACTGTTAGTACTTATCTCTATGTCAATATAATCATTATATATGCAAATATATGCAAAATAAACATTTTTTATTAAATATATCCTCTTTGTTATCGACAATTATATTGCTAATTAATTACCACTACATTGACAACATATATTTGTTTTTTGTGGTTATAATAATTTACCCGATAGCTTTAATATATGATAACTCGAATGTATCTACAAGTTCAGAAAACCGATCATTACAAATAATGTTAGATGGGTCTATCAACATCTCAACATTATTCGTCATTCAGGGCAGATGGATCTTTCAACATCTGGGCTACTATAGACGGATCTGTCAACGTCATCTGATATTATTTTGGACGGATCTATCAACGTCCCCTAAAGCTACATTAGACGGATCTCTCAACGTCACAACAAGTGCATTAGACGGATCTCTCAACGTCACCACAACTACATTAGACGGATCTCTCAACGTCACACCAACTACATTAGACGGATCTCTCAACGTCATCAGGAGCTATATAAGACGGGTCTCTCAACGTCTTAACAATATATACATCTTGATAAAAAATCAATAGATTTCACAAATCATAATTCTAAATATCTATCACAATGAATCTCAATCAATTTAATCATCATCTTGGCTACTAGTTTCACAACTAGAACTGCTGTCGTTATATGTGGTGATCCAAGGTTTTATGCGATCGGCTGCCCAAGTATTATAGTAGTCCCTTTGAGTGATAGTGGACCCTTCAATGCTAGAGACTTCGTACCTATCGTTACCTAATATTTTAGTGACTTTGAATGGGCCAGTGAATTTGGGGAGTAATTTTTTACTTTTACCGTCATTATGTGGCATAGGCTTGAGAATTTTTACTAAGTCCCCGACTTTATAGATTCTAGCTTTAATTTTAGTCTTATCGTACCTTGATTTTTGTTGTAACTGATCCTTTTCTATATGATTACTGATCTCTTCCCTTATTTCGTGTAAAGAACCTGGCTGTCTAGTTTCCCTCAAAACTTCTGCAAACACGTTTTCTCCTCTATTGACTAATTGAATACCGTATAATGCTTCTGATGGTGCTTTTCCTATCCCCTTATTTAATGTATTATTTAATCCCCATTGCAGTTTCCCTAGAACTTTATCCCAATTTTTCTCACCTATTTTGTCAGTGAATGCAGTTAAGGAGTCCAAAATGGTTCGGTTGTACCTCTCCACTTGCCCATTAGCACGTGGCGAGGCAACCGCATTGAGTATATGCCTTATCTTTGATTCTTTGCAATACGACTCAAATTCTTTTGACGTGAATGACGTTCCTTGATCAGATATTAATCTGGCAGGATATGCAAAAGTTGTAAAAATTTCATCTAAGACGCGTATAGTTGATCCGGATTTAAGGTTCTTTTGTGGTTTAAGTAAACAGAATTTAGTAAATCCGTCCACTATTACCAGTAAATAAGAATTGCCCCTTGTACTTTTGACGAAAGGTCCTAGGTGGTCTATGTGAAATGTATCAAAGGGTTTATCTACCTTATGAATTGGATGTAACAGGCCTTCTTTAGGTCCACTCGGTTCTTTACTATAAGCACACTCAATACAGTGCCGAACATATTTGGTAATGAAAGGTTTCATCTTTGGGAACCAGAAGTCTTTACTTATTTTATTGAACGTTTTTTCGACACCAAAATGACCAATGTCATCGTGGTTCAATTTACAAAGTTGAAATCGAGCACTTTTAGGTACAACCCATTTTAATTGACCATCAACAATGCGATATATTTTGTTATCTTTAATAACATACTTTTTCATTGTTTCGGGGTACTCTTTGTCCTCTAAAATCTTCCTAATGTGTTGGATCTTAGAATCATTTAACTGTAAGGTTAAAAGCCAGTCGTCTTGAGTGATCTTAAGTACAGAAGGCATAGGGTCTGGAGTGGCATCGAATTCACAAGGTAGAGGATTCCTACTCAAAGCGTCAACGTGTGACATGTGTTGTCCGGGTCTATACTCAATTTTAAAGTGAAACTCTTGGAGTGCTATCCACCATCGGGCAATCCGGGGAACAAGGTCGCGTTTGGTAAACGTGTCCCTAAGGGCAATGCAGTCAGTTACCAACGTAAATTTGACTCCTAGCAGGTAAACACGGAAACGTTGTAAGGAAGCTATTACTGCAAGAGTCTCTAACTCATATGCATGGTAATGCTGCTCATCTAATGTTGTTTTACGGCTAAAGTAAGCAATGGGCTTTAAAGGGGCAGAGTCTTTTTCTTTTTGCAATAATATGCCAGCTAGTCCATGTTTACTTGCGTCCGTATGCAAATATGTGTCGTGATTAGGATCATATAGTCCCAAAAGTGGCCTTTGTACTAAAGCAGTTTTAAGTTGGGTGAAAGCTTCTTGTTGATTTTCACCCCAAGCCCAGTCACAATCTTTACGCGTCAAATCAGTCAGTGGTTTGGCGATCGTAGCAAAATCTTTTATAAATCTACGGAAGTAACTGGCTAAACCAACAAATTGCCTAACCTCGTGTACGTTTGATGGGGTGGGAAATAGTTCTACGGCTTTTATTTTTGCTTTTCCTGGTTTAATTCCCTCCTCGCTTATCTCATACCCAAGATATTCAAGCTGCTCTTGAAAAAAATTGCACTTCTTGAGATTTAAAGTTAGCCCAGCGTTTTTCAGCATGTCCAATGTTTCTTGTAGCCTGTCATACTCTTCTTTAAAATCTTTACCAGGTATAAGGATGTCATCCATGTAAGCGAGGGTGGATTTAAACCGGGAATTACCCAATATCTTATTAATCGTTCTTTGGAAAACGGAGGGAGAATTAACCAGGCCAAATGGCATTTTTTTAAATTGATATAAGCCATCCGGCGTTATAAAAGCAGTCAGATGTCTGCAGTCAGGTCGTATGGGTATCTGGTAATACCCACTAGCCAAATCGAGACTAGTGTAAAACCGATTACCGTTAAGCATGTCCAAAAGGTCATCAATTCTGGGTAAAGGAAAATGATCCTTTACCGTTTTCCTATTCAAGGCCCTAAAGTCTACGCATAATCGGTAACCACCAGTTTTCTTAGTTACCAATATGATTGGGCTTGCATAGGAGGAATTGGACTCCTCTGCGATATCATTATCCAAAAGTTCCTGCACCATATCGCGAACTCTTTCCCTTTCAACATAGCTAAGACGATATGGTCTATAAGAGACTGGGCTATTGTCACTCAGTTCTATAACCATCTCTGCTTCATCAGTACAGCCTAATTCAGTTAAATTCTCGGCAAAACAATGTCTATAAGAGTTAATCAAGCTGACAACTTCGGTTATCTGCTCTTCAGTAAGATTGGGATTAATATTAATTTGGCTCCGATCAAACGGGGGCAGATCTGAGTGTTTGGTAATTTTATTGCAAGTTAACGACTGTGTGTATTGGGAGGGTTCAAGCTGTCTAATAACTCGGGCTCTAGCAAAGACCGGGCCACTGTTCAAAGATATCGGTTGACTGGCCGGATTATAGACAGCTATTTTACATGACCCTTCGTGTAAACCATATACGCCGCCAACAATGCAGTATGTAGACTTAGCCAACTGTCTCGTGCTAGTTTCGACCAGAATGTCACAAGTAGTTTTTTCTTCATGTGAACACTCTACATAGTCAAGCTTATCTATAATTACATCAGAAGTAATTCTAAGGACAACCTTTTCATTACTTTCAGTCGGAAGAAATCTGATGTCCCCAGGTACGTCCCGTTTCAAAATGTCTAAACGGTCGTTTGTTTTGACTACTAACACATCAGGTCTTTCAGTGAAATCTTGTCCAATCAAAAGAGGAGTAGAAAGTTGAGTCGTTTCTACTATAAACGCGTCTATTTCTGCTGAGACATCTTGAACTTTTAAATTAATTCTTGTCCTGCCTAACGGAGTGTACAAGCCATTGCCAAATCCGCGAATAGTAGGTAGGTTTTCATTATCTTGTATAAGTGAGTATTTATCAACTACATCCTGGCGCACAAGAGTACAATCGCTTCCAAAATCAACGAAACCCTCACTTTCTACTTTACCGTTTATAGTTACTTTCTTGAAATACTTTGAATCAGTTTTATTACTTTGAGTTAACATTGTTTTTAAGTCTTTGTCTGTTTTATTCACATTAGTTTTCTTGTTTAGGTAGCAATCCACCGATTTGTGTCCTAAACGATGACACGTGTCGCATTTAATTATAGGTTTCGTACAGTTAGAAGACACGTGTCCCTTCTCCTTACAATTATAACAAGTGACTTCCAGTCCACCGCTGCTGCTACGACATTGTACCGCACGGTGACCGGGTTTTTTACATTTATGGCACACGATGTCGTTGGAAGCGTTTGTACTGATGCGAGGCTTATAGTATGGTTTCAAGTTGGTTTCTTTACATAAATCCTTCAAGAATTTAAGTAAGTCTTCTGGTTCTTGGAATCTACCTGACGACGCGCCTGCCCTAATTGTGCGGTCTCCTATCCCATGAACTAAACAATCCACGGCCCTTTTCCCCGTAATCTCACAAGAATTTAAAAGCAACATTTTTTCATAATAGTACTCGTCAATATTTTCCCCTATTCTCATGCGACGATCTAACATTTCTGTCAACATAGTGCCGTAATTAGTGTCTGAGGGGAAAGCCCTAATGAGGTGTTCCTGCCATTGCGCCCATGTCAAGAGAATCGATTGTAGTCCTTCATACCATTTTTTGGTAAGGCATAATGTATAGTCTGTTCGTCCGTCCAGTGGTAAATCTTAGCGCACTCATTAACCTTGGATAACCAGCGTTCTATTTTCTGATTCTTTTGTGATGGATCATATACAGGTATTATATTTTTGTCATAAGTCATACTTGGAGCGTTCGGCCGCAACATAGAGTTTAACAGTTGGGAGAATTCACTTATGTTAACAAGCATGTTATTCGACATACCGGGAACGGGTACCGTATTCTCGGTTACTGACGGTGCAGCTCTCTCGGGTAGCTCGCGTGTAGTTGAAGATGCTGTGAGATGCTGTGTTTGTAAGGGCCCGGGAACAGCCTCCATTTGCACCGGTGCCGTTGCGGACTGCAACTCCTTCTGTGGAGGGTCTGGCGTTCCGGTCCGCCGATTGTGTACGCGTTCATCATGTGGTTGCACCTGTTGTTGCGTAAAAGCCTGTTCGATGAGCCATCCGTCCACGTGTTCACCTGAAGTAACGGTTGCTGGTTTTACTGCCTTCTTTTTCGCTGAACGTTTCCTGGGTCTCGAGTGTAGGCGTCTTGGCTCGACAGATATATCGCTGCTCGAACTTCTTGACCGTCGAACTCGTTTCCTAGACCTAGCCTCGCGACTCCGTTTCAAACTTTTACCGTTATTTTCCATTTTAAGGTCCTTTATCCGCACTTCTGATATAAGAAGGCAGGAGGTCCGTTAAAATGAAAAACCAGCATCCACAGTAATTGTAATATATATTTTCAAATAACACTTGGTTCACAATAGGTAAGCCTACTCTGGCCATCAATCTCGGAATGCCCGCAAAAATGGCGCGCAACCCGTTTTATCACCTACCCTTAAAACTAAAGTACTTATCATAAACGCATCTTATTTTAATAGTTTTGTTACTACTATTCATATAAACACAATAATCATTTACTATTATTAATATTATTTTGAGAAATGTTTAAAACAATAACCAGACTTAAGACAGTAAATACCGAACATTATTTCCGTTTATAAACCGGAAGTTACGCTGTATGACAAAATGAACAACTTGGGTACTAATAATCATTTAAATCTAACATTAGTTACAAATTGCTGCTCTGGTTTTAGCAGCAGTGTGAGCACATGTGTTGTGGAGGTCTGGCAGGGAGGCATTAATGCCCTAACAAACACAACCGTTGCTACTATGTTGCTCGCCGTAAAGTTTCAGTACCCGTTCGAGGAAGTAGGAAATTGGTAATAATAATAATCCTTTGATATTATTCTCGCGTATCTTCTTTCTTGAGACAAAAATTATATACTTACTGTTATAAACATACCTGTGCTAACTCGGGGCACTGATACTAAAGTAATGTAAGTAGCAAAATATTTTATCAACAACAAATATATCGATGTTACTGTCAACATCTAAATTTTAATCAACATAGATATGTATTTTCTCATCATTTCAGAATGAAAACATAAACAAATTAAAACGTGTATTTATTTGTTTATTTTAAATAATTTTCATAGGAAGTATACAATCAATATTTCTTCCATATTCGTCGGTACGATGAAAATATCCACTTCATCAGATATCGCACCGTTTTATAGTAATCGAGAACATTCAATGAGAGATGTATTTATATATATCGACATCTTTTTTATCGATATCAAATCCTTAGAGCATGCCCCGAGTTAGCACAGGTATGGTTATAAAGTGGTAAAAATTGATAAGGATGTTTTTCAGCCCACGACATATTGCGGTACTAATTTATTTTCCTGGCAACGCCAAATTTTTTCTGATGTTGAAAGTCAGTGAATGTCACTGATGTAAACAAAGAGGAAACAGGACTACATATTTCGCAAATTTCAAGTAATGTTTGCATAATGAAGGTAGTAAGTATTTATATGTCGGAAGAAGAACGAAAGATTGAGCATCATTCCGGTAAACAATGTTTTGAATTAGGTTGATGACAAATCGCTACTGACGTTTTATAATGCAAATATATACGTATGCACATTATTGCCATATGAAAGCTGTTGTAGCGCCACTATCCCTAGGCAGGACCGACACTTGTTAGTCTGTAGATACCTATACATTTCACGAAAGCCGAGTCGAATCTGGTTTCCATAACTCTGGTTTCGTAGGCTGCCGAAGGGTTACTAAGAATATTATCTAAGTAAATATAAGTGAAATGGGCAATTTAGAAATTGCTAAGTAATAAAAAAAAATTACTTCATCTGCTCAAAAAGTACGTCATTTTAGCTTCGCAAAGCAACACATATGGCGTTCAGTGCTTTTGTTGGTACATCATCATGTCAAGATCAAAATCATGTAAAGATTGTGCTGATTTTTGGTACATGGATTGTTCAACATCCATAAATGGTTTCGACCACGTAATGCAGTTTAATTTTAGCCTTGTTCACGCTGTAATTCTGAAACGATACAGAATATCCCTCCTTGCCACGGTGTATCGCTGTGCCCACTGAGCACAAACAGAAGCTTTATTGCCTAATTTGCTGCGTGTTCACGATTAATTGCCCGACAAGTACCGTTTGGCGCTAACATTACCGGAGTGCCTGGCTATTCAACCGCTTCGTTTACCAGGCACAAGTTAGGGGTTCGAATCCCGGCCAGGGCAAATATTTGTGTGATAAACTCGTATATTTGTGCTTGGGTCATGGTTGTTCTATGTATTTAAGTATTTATTTATCTATATAAGTATGTTTATTGTGTTCCCCATAACACAAGCCTTATTGAGCTTAATTTGGGACTATAGATGGGGTTGTCCGATATTTATTTATTTATTATTATTTATTATATTATTTAAAACTAGCGACCCGTCCCGGCCTCGCACAGGTGCAATGCTGATAAATTATGCATGTATTTCCTCTTGAATCACTCTATCTATTAAAAAGAAACCATATCAAAATCCGTTTCCGTTGCGTAGTCTTAAAGATCTAAGCATACATAGGGACAGACAAACAGCAGGAAGCGACTTTGTTTTATCCTATGTAGTGATATTCCTTCCTCAAAATAAGTATGACTTATGATTATAATCTTATTATATCTTTCGTGAGACATATTTAATTATTGTATTATTATTATTATCGTATGGCTTTATTTTCGAGTCTGTTTACAAATTAACATCCAAGTTCTTCGCCCATTGGGCTGCGTATTGTATTAAGCGGTTTACACTAACGTGAAATTGTCAGCAACGGCCCGACATGTTTCGAACTTGTATGGAGCTCTTCATCAGGGACTGCTACCGATACAGCGTCGCTGATGACTCTCAGTCCCAATCCCAATCAAAAAATCTAAAGTTCTATCGAATTACGCAGGCCCTACCTCAATTTCACCATCTTAATCATTCACCTACGATTCTTTAACCCCCGCTAAATTAAAACCAAACAAAATTCCCAGAACTCTCATCCCTAAAAAATATATCGTTCAAAACAATACCTCAATTCGCTAAATTCAAAGTTACGTTCTTCTAAACAATCTAAAACGAGTAATACGACATAGTAGAAGTAAGTTGGTGTTTAAATTGTTCCAATTTCAAATCGGCTCCAGCGGCTCCTTTTTGCCCGAGGGCTGGGAAGGCTTTCTCGAGGTCATTAACCCCGTTTGAGAGCAATTTGTTTCCGAATAATTCATGCGACGCGCGTTATTCATAACTGTCCGAATAATTAAAAAGTTTTTTATTAATATAATTAATAGATTATAATTAGTTATAATTTGGTATTTCTCTTTCTATTTGACTCAAATCCTGCAAACTATTCACTCACTTCCGTCCCACTTCTATGGATACCTATAATAAATAACTATTATCTATTATATATAAGCATAATTATGCTATGTAAGTCCGCCAGTCTGCCACGCTTTGCGTTGTATGTTGTATTGTATTCTTATCGCGCGACAATGTACATGTCTGAAATGAAAAAATCCTTTTTCTAAAATAGTTTTTAATTTAGTCTTATTACACTTTTACGCATCTGGGCTTAAAAAGAAAAGAGCTGTCAATACAAAGGTTTTATTTCCATTATGTTTATTATTTACTTATCACTGGCTGATTTCCCTCAAAAACTTTTAAAATGCTTATAAAGTAGCCATTAAACCTAATAAAAAAGTATTCTTGTTTTTATTTTAATTACCTAATTACGGCTGTATAAGTAATTCCTTCAGCCAGCTACATTTTTAAGACAGCTAGGACTTGAATGTAATCAAAGTGTTAGGAACTGAATAGATTTTGTTATATACCTACTACTAAATATGTTAAGTTAACTGAGTCACATTATCTTATCAAATGAACGATTATTTGATTAAAAACTGTTTCTACATATATTTACTTGAACGCATTTTTAATTTGTTTGTCCCGTCCCGTGGTCCTGAACAGTTCTGAACGCATCCGTTTTGAGGAGCGTTCTGAAAATAAAATGAATTTTATTCATTATACGCTTTTTTATGAGTCGTGGGAACAGAGATAATTAAAATATCACATCATTATTAATTTGAAGCATTTAAAATTACCAAAATACCAATGAAATATTGCTTTAATTCACCATTTTGTACAAAACGAATAATTTCATATATACACTATCATGTTGTGTTCTGAACGTTTTCACGTTTAGTGTTGCCATTATTCAAGAAATTCCAAAAATTACAAGATAATTTCTTACCGTGTATAGGTTCATTTCAATAAACCAATATTCTGATCTGAATTTAACTATTTCATTATTACACCACGAAATATCAAAAAAACGATGTGATAGTAATTGCAGGTAAAACTATGGTGCAATTACTGCTTTATTCGTTTTTTGTGCGCTACTGTGCGAAATTATATCCAGCGCGGTTTCTGGGTGCAATAATGTCATTCACCTTACAGGGACCTTAAAGGGATAAGTTCTCCTTTGTACATGCTTATTCTTTTGTAATGTTTTTTTCTTGTTTTTATGTACAATAAAGTGTTTACATACATACATTCTAAACGGAATTATAAAAGTGACTAATTTCTAAGTCTGAATAAGCGTCTTGAAGTTTTAATAAGGAAATTTTTAGTTTGCTTATGGCAACATTCTAAACCAGTCAGTCACGTCACTTCGGTAGTGTGGGTGTGTTGCGTTGCGTGCGTGCGTCCATGAATTTGTGAGTGCATGCTATTATTCATGTTTGTGTGTATTTCTGACGCCGTTTGTGAGTTGTCATTCCTCTAATTTTGGATTTTATCACTAAAACTCTTCAAACTGTCGTCTCCAGGTACGTAAAGTGGCGTTCTCTTCAAATATACGTTATCTTAGTGAGTCAAGTACCGCGAATACGGGTTCTAATGTCGTGCATATAACCTCAGACAGGCGTTGCCTCTATACCGATGATTATCTGGTTCGAATCGCGGGATTGTGGTATATTCATGTTTTAACAGTGCACGGTTTATCGATTGCTTTATCTGTGAGTCGGTTATCTTGCGATTTCGAGAGAATCTGGTGTTTTTATCACGTTCGTGGAAGAGGCTAGGCGAACGATGTTTTGAGTCGGTGGCGGGGTTAGTCAGTCGGCTGCTCGATGCCGGTCGGTGTGGAAGTGCAGTTCGCGCGTGCAAGCGTGTCATAATGGTAGGCCGGGGTCTGTTGGGTCAGGGGGTCCAGTGAGGTGTGGTGCTAAGTGGTGTTTCTGTTGCAGGCCGGTAGGATGCTAAAGTTCATACGAGGGAAGGGCCAGCAGCCCTCGGCCGAGCGACAGAAGCTACAGAACGAGCTGTTCGCCTTCCGCAAGGTAAGTGCACATTGTTTTGAAATGCTAAAATGTAATGTTTTTACTTTTTATGCGAGATCGCTAGACTGGAACACAAACAGTGTTTACTCATGCTTATATTAGTAGTTAGCTTGAAAACTATTTTACCTTATAAACTGAATGAATGTTTGCCTGTGTAAATAGGTACTGGTATTCATCATTCTCAAGTGTTTATGTTATTGATCTCACTTTGAATGAAAGTAGTGTCTGGTACACTTTATTTCTGCATAGAGTTCTTTAGTCACATACTGGAATTATGTTGTCAAACTGTTTTTTTTTTAGTAGTAATTAATGAAACTGATAGCAATTCTCATAGATAAAATTTCAAATGTTGAAATTTAACATCTTACACATGGAGAGAATATACAGTTGAGATCCAATTTCCTTTTTCTGTGAAAAACATTCTTCAACGGTTTATATTGAAGAGAAAAAATTAACTTAAACTTAACTTCTTCAACTGTCTTAAATCAGGATATTAAGTTGAGAAACAACATTTGATTGGCTTTGCAAAATGATGTGTTAAGTATTGAACTGAAACACCACTATTGGTTTTTAATACTAGTGCCTTGATATTGTTAATTTTTATTTTGCCTAAACTTTTGGCATGGCCCTGTCCCCAAATGGTCTCATTTATTTCAGGTTTTTGAGTTGTTGTAATAACTAAATACTACTTGTTGCTTTGATACTGCATGGTACTATCATGTCTAAAAATATGTGTATGGTCAAAAACTACATCCATTTTAATGGAGTCTTAGGAAATATTGATGGAAAAAGGCAGAATTGTAGTAACAAGTAATTGACTATTAGAGCATGCTCTATCCATAAGTTTCGGCAATTAACACTTTGGATGACAGTACTGTCAATTAAGAATAAGAATAAGAATGATTTATTGCAAAACTGTGTACATAGTTAGGTCGACACAAAAATATACATTTGTTCCAACAGTTACCTGTTTCAGGCATGCAATACTTAGTTATTTATAAATTAGTACAGCTACAATCGAAGAATTCTTTTAAGCTATAAAATGCCTTATCAATGAGCCAATTTTTAAGATTCCTTTTAAACCTGTTTCCTTCCAGAGCTTTCATGTCTGACGGGAGGTGATTGTACACTCGGATTGCCATTACAAAAGTGCTATTCTTATAAATAGAGGTATTAATTTTCGGTAGCTGGATATTAAATTTATACTGTGCTCTGAGGTTACTTTTTGTAGATGACAGTCGTGTAAAATAATTGGGTTGATTTCTTACAAACAAGCTAACCTCCAATATGTATATACCAGTCAGTGTAAGAAATCGCTTTTCTCGAAAAGCTTGACGAAGAGAATCCCTGACGTTCATACGATAAATAGTTTTGATACATCGTTTCTGAAGTACGAATGTTAAATGTCGAATGTTAATGTGTGAATTACGTATTGTTATCCTACATATAAAATAAAATGTTTCTGTTTAGCCCAATCGTTGACTGGTAGAGAATGCCTTATGGCATTAAGTCCGCCATTTGTACACTTTTTGTTTTGTGCAATAAAGTTTAAATAAATAAATAAATAAAATATACGACAAACAAGTTAAATTATCGTGCGCTCTTACATAATGTTAAACATACCACAAATCAAATATATTCTGTCAATTGATACTAATATTGCTGTATTAGTCATATAATCTTCACTTGAAAAATAATCCAGTCAGTGCCCTTCCCTAACGCTAAAGCCATTGCTTGTTTATCTTTATCTACAAACACAAGTACATGTATCCTGATTGTCGGTGCAGCCGTTATCAGCCACTACTGATAACGGTAGAACTCGATCAATAACTGTCGATATAGCTTTATGAGGCAGGTGTATGACCTCTAAACTCTTTTAACATGCCCTTGCAATTAAAAAGCTATATGACATGTAAAATTAATTTTGATTGGCCTGAAGACAGATCACATATTCGTAATCATAGATATCTTAAATCAATTACTGTATTAAGCAGTTTACACTCACGTGAAATTGACAGGAACGGCCCGACATGTTTCGAACTTGTATGGAGCTCTTCATCAGGGATTGCTACCTGTACAGCGGCACAGTAACCTCGTCACTCAAACAAATTAATTCACAGCATTGCGTGAGTGTAAACCGCTTAATACAATAATTAAATGTCTCACGAAAGTTGTATATCAAATTGAATATTTACTTTCCGATCAGTATCTTTGGACCCGTGATCTGGAACGCGTACACTCAGCAGCAGAAGTTAATACACACGCCAGGTGCTCAAAATGATGTACACACGGACTCTGTGATCTAGAGAATAAGGATTGTACAGATCATTGTAAGCGTGTTATAATGCTTAGCTACTTATGCTGCTGACTGTACCACTACTTTAACTTTACATGTCTAATTATATAGGTACTAGGTGAACTTATGTGATGTTGTACATTTGAAAACTTCATCTTGAAAGAAGTTGATGACGATTTCTATCTGTTTAAGATTGTTTTTATTTTATATTGGACTTATTTAAACCACACAAAGCTGCGCGCTCGTTAGTTCACTCGTTATAAACTCGTTCAGATAATACTTGCTCCAAAATATTACGACCAATGATTCCACTAACACAGGTGCTACATAACCCATTTTTTCGACCGTAATCATATAAAAAATCGTATACTCTATCGCCACGACGCGACCACTCGATCGTCTTCGCACCACATATCCTAACACCATACAGCAAGGTTCCCTTTATCAAAATAAAGCGAGATACGACATTGACGTGTTAAGTTTACTTCTATCAAACCTGATTGATGTTATAATTGCTGTAAGCAAAAAAATGATCGGGTCGTTGACCAGCGTAGAGTTGTCTGTAGGGTTACCACATCTCAGGATTTGTTGTGAGTTTTCAGGATATTTAAGCTCTTCCTAAACTTTCGAATTCTCAATATAATTCTATTTTTGGTAACAATACCAAAACAGGATTCATTTTTTGCTATTAAGAGACAATTTTAAAGATAAGCTTTCGTCATAATGGATAAAAAGTGACACTTGTTTAAGTTTATAGTCTATGAGTCGTTCAAATACTTACCAGTTTTATCATACATACTAACTTTGCGAGGATACCTTTTTAATTAAACTTTTTCTAGTCTTTTACGGTAATCTATTTTTTTCTATTTGTACAATGCTTGCGCTTTACGCTTGCGAGAAATCTCAGGATTTTTCAATGGAAATCGGTATTTTTCTCCGGATTTTAAATTTCTACTTGGTAACCCTATTTGTGTGATCACAACTAGTGGCCAAGTATAAGTAATAATGTTTAATAGATAGTTAAATGTCCTTGATTCCCAGTTGTAGCAATTGGGTGCGGCGAATCAGCTCGGTGCTTTCGGTGATCGTAAATTTATTGTTTTTAATCGAGGTAATTTGTTTTGGTGTGGGTTCATTAGGAAACTTATTAGTAGGTGTACAATTACTATATACAAATTACTTGGCTCAATTTGGCTCGTTGACTGGCTAGAAAAACAACTTCAAACTGTCATCGCTCGACACTCAAAATTATAACGACATTGAAACGTAATTTCAGCAGGATGTATTTTGGAGCTTTTATAGTTATTTATTTATATACGAGCCTCTGCCCGATCGACTTCGTTCGCGTAAAATTCGTTTCGTTTCCCTCAGGAACTCTATTTTACGGGATAAAAAGTAGTCTTATGTTCTTTTCCAGGGCTCAAGCAATCTCAATACCAAATTTTCGCATATAAACCCTTCAAACGATGCGTGAAGGAGCATTTCTCGGGCCAGCATGGCAGTGTCAACTGTCAGTTGTTTCTTGACAGTTGCCAATGCGACTTGTGCTCCCCTTTTTGTTTACCATCAGGCGAACTGAAGCCACCATGTTGTGCCGTTATAAAAGAAAACTTGGATAGGTTTTTTTTAAAGGAACGTCACGAAAGTTTTCTTTGTGATGTGGCGACATGTCGCTGAATCGATGACGATGAGAATTAAAAGCAGGAGAGTTGCGTGAAACTTTTGTGTAAAGTCCCATCCTAATTTGTATGTACCTATTTACCAAGGGGCAAACAGTAAAACGAGCTAGGAGATGGGAACTAGTAGATATATGCGACAGCTGAACCTTATGTCAAACACGAATCTTTGACTCTCAAATGATTGACTGGTAAAGAATGCCTCTCACTGTGCAAGGAAGTTTAAATAAATAAATGTTTTCTAAACGTTCGTGTTCCGCTGTGTAGGTACAATACTATAACATTCTAATGTCGTAGGACTATTCGCACGTGCAAATAAACAATTCCGAGTAATTGCGAAACAACGAGATACGGGGAATGTACGGTTTCTTTACATTTGATAAATATTGTAAAATTCCTATGACCATGGCCCATTTCGGGTACGTCTGTGGGCGCTGTAAAAATGAACTGACGCGGGTATCTAATCAGAGCAAACACCGTAGGGCCGATTAGATAGCACTGAATAAACATTTTCATATTAAGGCTACACTATCAGTTTATGGATTAATCATTGTATAACATTTATACAGGTATTGATGAGTTTATTAATAACTAGCTGCACCCTGCAGTGATACCAGCTCATCCCACGGGAACACTACATTTTTTGGGGATAACAAGTAGCCTATGTGTTAATCCGGGGTGTCAGCTACCTCCATATCAAATTTCATCAAAATCGGTCCAGCCTTATGAGCGTGAAGAAGTAATGAGCACAAAAACGAACACACTCACACACTTTCGCCTTTATAATATTACTGTGATATCTCATTTATTTAAAGCCTCAGGGAAGGTTTTTCACGAAATAAATATAAAAAGCAAAGCACAAGATGCAAATAGATAATATAAACCTAGAATGCCAAAGGCAGCGGGGCAGGGCTCAAGCTACCGGTGGTTAGGCTTGCAGACAGACGAACTGAAATGAAAAATTATTTTGCTAACTAACTTAACTGACGTATAGCGCGGTGTCAAGCAGGGCTAGCATATTATCTTACCGCGACTTCGCTTGTCGCGCGATTCACCGTCACCTGTCTTGCTCGCACGATCTTGAAAGGAAAGTGACAGGGAGTATTTGTTGTGCGACAGAGTCGCGTGGGGCAGTTATGCTAGACGTGCAGCAGTAGGTACTGCTTTTTGTAACTGACTTGTTCCATTGTGTGCTCACCACAATACAATTCGGTCCGCGCTCTTCTCGAGCAATCGGGTTCTAAAAAGCTCGGCTCTGTATGTCAGTAACTCAGCCAAAAATAAATAAAAAGCTGGTCAAGTGTGAGTTGGGGTCACCTGCTAAGGGTTCCGCAGCTACGCAAGAAACGCCGCGAGAAAACACAAATAACTCGAACTTATACTTATTATATGCCTATACTGGTTGTAGCACCTAATTCTAAACCTAATTTCAAATGCCTACTAGTGCATAACCGTAGGTTCAAGTACACTTGATATCGAGAAATTCTATAGCCTGAGCAATATATACGTAATAATAGTTAACTTTAATAACTTATAGCCTAACAAATCAGAACGCACCGGACAAGTTCCACCGGTTTTCATTCGAGTACTCTAGTCATCGATAACTCGCGAGTCGTAAAGCCGCACCCAGCCGCGGTATTTTTTATCGATAAGCTATATTGGACTGACTGATAGCTGTATCAATCGCCTTGGAGTGTGATCCAACATTCTTTGTTTCACCAATAGGGCCGTGCTGCTGTGGATCGAAACGGCTGGCCCCTTCACAATCTTAAAAATAATAGGGATTTGTAGGAAAGAATTTGAATATCAGATAATTTCCTACATCAAACTTTTCACCATACGATTAAATAAATAAATCGTAACAATTTGATGTTCACTACGCAATCTACGAATGTATCAATTTGCGTATATCGACCGTGTAGGACGTGAAATTGTAGACTATCATCAATTCATCAGCCAAAAGACATACACCACTGGACATAAACCTTCCTCAAAATGTTCTACTATGGCCGCTCAGCATTCAGCCACCTGCTTCAGGTTATCAGTCCTGGTGGTGGGGGGCTTACCCATGCTGCGTCTACCGATGCCATCTTTGTGGTAAAAAGTTAACCATTTAAGAACTCGTCGGCCCTTGGTTCTTCTATTAGCAATGTGTTCTGTGCCACTTAAATTATGCCATTATTTGAGCTTTGTCTCCACGGATTTGTTCATTCCTGATTCGATCTTGAGAAAATTCACTGGACGACCTTCCTCACAGGAGACGAGTCTTGTTATAAGATCCATCGTAAGCGAATTGTGCTTCTGCAAGTCTTCATTGCAATGTTACTTAGCTAAAGCCTGACCAGAAATATATGAGGATTGTCAAGAGGGCGCTATTTATAAGATTTATATGGCAACAATTTTGCAACCAATCGTAACCCACTATAATGACATTAGTTTAAATACCTGTCAGTTCTACTATGTTAACCTCGTAATATAATTTAATGGAATGCACCCTTTTCTGTTTTTCGTGTAGTAAACACGTGTACACTTTATTTATAATCTTACGTTCACGACTGTGAATGGTTTTCGGCATTTTCTTTGGATGATTTTAAATATTTGTCTTTTAAAGAAAGCTCCACGAATGACATTGACATTGTTGACAAACCATCATAAAATCATTGCCAGTGTAAGAAATTAGTTCCAGTGAAATTCCGCAATATGGCGCATCCTCATATATTTCTGGTCAGGCTTTACATTTGATATCATTTTTATATCTGTTATTTCGCTTGTTTTATTCATAATCTTATAGATGAAGTGCACTGATTTATATACATTGCCAAGCGCAGTGTGCCATGACGGCAATAGCTGGCTTGTCCACATTTCACGGCTGATCGACTCCTGCGCAGTTGTGACGGCCATTGTGATGATTTACAGTCAATGAAGTTTGTTTACATTACAGTCTGGAGAAATAAGGCGTATCGCTTATTAGACTAATTTGCATGTGACGCGATTCACAACAGTTTGGGTCGCTGTTACACATTCAATGTATCATTATTATCTTGGTTATTCTAAGACGCAGCACAAGACCGTGCTAAATGGAAGTTGAGGACAAGCAAGGTCAATCCCAAGTAAATAGGAACAGGTCTAAAAGGAAGAAGAAAGATGTTCCATACTATAGGAATAAAAAAGCCAAAGTAATGCCTATTTCAGTGTTAAGTCTCATTTGTACCTATTGTATGCTCTAACGTTGTCTTTGGACGGCTGAGACTGTTTGAAAAACTATGTGATCTACTTATGAAAAACTAAACAGCTTTTCATGCCTAGTGTTCACGCTTTTCGACGTCTTATCAAAGTTCTGTAAAGTATTTCCAATACGAAGGCATTTCAATACAAAGTCCTCTTATCATTACTTGCCCAAATCGTTATTTATGGATTACAAATCGAAGTCTATTTGTGTTGTTACGTATCTTATGTAACCGCCCTGTCCGCGAACAGAAAAGCTAATATATAATTAACGTGAAGGGGAAGCCACAAAGCTTTCGTATAAACCCAATAACTATAGATCGTCCACGATTAAATGAACGTAAGAAACATGATTTTTCTCCGAAGTTATGACCTTTTGTGCGTAAGGGACAGAGTACCCTGGTCTCCACGCGGTAAACCTTAATCTGATAACACATCAATAAGCTGTCGTTACTTCACCAACATCCCATTTTGCTTGTGAAAATCAATGATTAACCAATCCGGCTTCGCCTTTGTGAAGCCCAAAAGAAGTGCATTTAAATCTGAGCAATGTCATTGGTCTATGTTACAGAGCTCCACTCCGATCCGCTCCAGTGGACAAGTAACGAAGAATCTCTTTTTATGTATAAATTAGAGTTAACTTTATATAAACAAAAAGAGAGGGAGCTCGAAGTTAAAAGGGAAATAGATTAAAGGTTTACGATTCTTTTTATTTCTTAAACCTTAGGGATTGAAAGAACTCGAATTAGGTGGAAATATTACGTTTTACGGGTCGATTGCAAAAAAAATTACATAGTTAAGGACTTTAATTAAAACAAAACTTAATTGATTCCTTTGTGTGTGTGACGAAAGTTACCCATACATTTTGTATGACTAACTTTCGTCACACAAAGGAAGCGATCGTGATTTTTTGTTAACTTAGCTTTTAACTATGTACAATTTTTTTGTAATCGACCTTTATGACGACTATAAAATAGTTTTTATAGAGTAATCGATTTGACAATCGAACATTATGACACACATTATGTTTTTAAATGACTGTCCATAATCCTGATGCTGTAATTACTTTACGGAGTTGTTACTAATGTACAATCAACCACAAGCCAAGTATATCAAAGTATACACCGAATTTTACCTATATATCTGTTGACCCTAGAAGCTCCTACTTCAGTCTGTTTACCCTCACCTGAAAATAAATGTGACCGTCCATGACTAAAGGGTCCTTATGGCAGGTATTGAGTTAAGCACAGGTTCTAAATCTATGTTAAATAAGCTATTTAACACAGAAAGAATCATGACCCTAAGTCTCATTGTTTGCGCCAGACACAAATTGAATTTATCCCGGGCCCATGTAAGAACAAATTATCAAAGCAATCTTGCCTAGCGCGAAACAATGGAACGCGATACGCGTCCTATGTACTTAAACCTAACTTAAGCTACGTTGCTAACCTGGAGTTCAGCCGAATATCTTCCCGGCTGCAAGGTTGTGTTTCTGTTTTGTGTAAAGTGTATGTACGTGTTACTTGCACCAATAAACGACGTCCCGGTCTGCGCCGCCGCCGCCCCGATCTCGTCAGCAAACACGCCAAACACAGTTCACACTGTAGTAGTCCTTATATCACTCTAAATAACAATCCTTGGGGCGCCCGAAGCAGCCCACCGTACAAGGAATTGTGCCGTATCTCAACACTTTCCGTTAAAGCGTAAAACTTCCAAAATATCTCCCAAACCACGGAGGTTATAATGTTCAAGAGCCGTTACGATAGTACCAATATTACCAAATGGCGCCGGCTCGCGTCCGCTGGCGACAGCGCGCGCGCTCGCAGCGCCGTGAAAGAAAAATGAACTAACTGATTGTGTGGCCAGTGGGTAAAAACCTATCAATTCTCAACACTCATACTTTTTTTTTTAAAAAACATCATACTTACACTTGCTAAAATTTCACTTTTGAGAAAACGTCAAAAGAAGTTTGAAACTAACTTTAAGTATGTTCCCATTGGAAGTTACATAGATTATGATTGATTTTGTATCTCAAGGGGTTTTTCTATTGAACTCAGTCATGGTTTCATCAATGTGACTTCCAGATCCTGAGAAAACAGCCTTTGATAACAGCAACACGCTTATAAGAATGAAATTAATAAAAACATGTTTTTCAGCTTTTTCTTTAATTATGTTGTAATCTGAACTATTGTATATAGTAGGACATATTTAAACTTACATTTTAGGATATAAACAAAATCACATAGTTAACGAAATATCTTTATTTTAATGAAAACGTGATAATTATTATACTTTTCATCTTCCCCTATAACAATAAAAAATTTAGTACAGTGAGTTCTAAAATATATTTATTCAGTCCACTGGAGTATCACAAAATTATCATTATTGTTCTACAAGTTTTATTTTTTTATTTATATACGATTAAAGTTACGTAAAAATCACAATTTGACTCCCATACATTTGGGAAAAGGGTCCTTATGACCAATCACAGACAAAACATATTAATAATTCCAATATGGCACAATATTAACATTATTTATTTCCTAATCTTGTATTAACACAGAATACCGAAGAAAAAAGGTTATTATAAATTTACTCAAAATCTTTATCTGTAAGGAGTTATTGTCATTTAACGTCAACGAATAATTTACACAGTCGGTGACTACTAAGGAACTATTCATAAATCACGTAATAAAGATATCCTTGTCTTGTGAATTCCCATTATGCGACAAGTCTCCTGAAAGAACGCAGATTCGAAGTTTCTACCTTGATCACTGTGGATTTCGAGAGGTACCCCAAACCGGCAGAATACTTCGTTCACTAACTTTTCAGCTATGGTTACGGCTTCTTGATTTGGAATGGCAAATACTTCAGGCCACTTCGTGAAGTAATCCATCACGACAAGAATGTACTTGTTTCCGGAGTCAGATGCTGGAAACGGTCCTGCTACGTCTAATGCAACCCTTTCCCAAGGGGCTCCAACGTTGTACAACTTGAGTGTTCCTCGGCTACGGGTATGCGGTCCCTTGACTGATGCACAGTTAGTGCACCTTTTGCACCAGTTTTCAACATCTTCTCGGCAGTGAATCCAATAAAAGCGTTGCCGATTTTTCATTAGGGTCCTTTTTACTCCAAGGTGTCCACCGGATGGTCCATCGTGAAAGCTTCACAAAAGTCTTTCACCCTTTTCTTAGGACAACGACTTGCAGATGAGCATCCTTCCCATTTGTTGATTCCCATTTTCTGCATAGTACGCCATTATGTATAACCAAGCTATCCCATTGTGCCCAGTAGCTTTTTATTACCGCACTTATCGGAGCTACATCACACCATCTTGGTTTAGGCACACCCGCACTAATCCATTCAAAAATGGGTCTCACGTCAGGGTCCTCTTGTTGCGCTTGCTGCATGATTTCATCACTCCACTCATCGCTAACGGTATCTGTTCTTACCATTCGAACTAATTCCTTTTCTTCTTGTTTGGAGCAATGCTTACAGTCGTCCGCACAAGGTCTTCGTGATAGGGCGTCAGCGTTTCCATGTGATTTCCCACTACGGTATTCAATGATGAAATCATATTCCTGCAGTTGTTCAATCCATCTTGCCACTTGTCCCTCGGGATTTTTAAATTCTAGCAACCACT
Source organism: Apotomis betuletana (assembly GCA_932273695.1). Classification (NCBI taxonomy): domain Eukaryota; kingdom Metazoa; phylum Arthropoda; class Insecta; order Lepidoptera; family Tortricidae; genus Apotomis; species Apotomis betuletana. Next base: position 24,178,531 of record OW026307.1, read on the forward strand.
TCAAAGCAGCATGATCAGTTCTGATACGAAACTTTTTTCCCAACAGGTATTTGCTGAAATGCTGTAACGTCTTGACAACTGCTAGCAATTCCCTCCGAGTGACACAGTAGTTCCTCTCTGGTTTTGACAATGACTTGCTGAGGTATGCAATCACAACTTCATTATCTCCTTTCTTCTGTGACAAGACACCTCCAATTCCAGTATTGCTAGCGTCTGTGTCCAAAATAAAATCCACTTCCGGGCCTGGGTACCCCAATATTGGCGTTTCACAAAGTCTACCTTTAAGCTTGTTGACTCACACTGTTCGTTCCAGTCAAATGATCGCTTTTCCTCCGTTAGTTGATGCAAAGGCTTTGCTATATCCGAGAAGTTCTTCACAAAACATCTGTAGTATGAGCAAAGCCCCAAAAAGGCACGTACTGCAGTCTTGTCTTTTGGCGTCGGCCAATCCTTCACGGCGCTGATCTTCTCAGGATCTGTCTGGATGCCGTCCTTTGAAATCACGTGTCCCAAGTCATTCACTTTGCGTTTGAAAAACAAGCATTTCTTCGGACTGAGTTTCAGATTTGCCCCTCGTAGTTTGGCTAGCACCTGCTCCAATTTATTCAAGTGGTCGTCGAAGTCTTCCAACGATAATGATGTCATCCAAATAGACCAAGCAAGTTTGTCCTAGAAGTCCAGCTAATATTTGCTCCATTAATCTCTCAAATGTGGCTGGTGCATTACAAACTCTAAAATGACCATAGGTACTTAGCAAAGAAATAGTTGTAAGCAAGTTTATCTATTGACCTTTGTCATTCTTGTATGCAATTTCCCACAAAGACCCTTTTCTACTAAACTTAAAACTCCGTTTTAATAAAGAATGAATTAACGTACACAACTGAAACCAAGGTACAAATACAGCTCTATCTTTGTATTTTACTATAATGCATAAAACAAAAAAATGATAATTTTGAAGGATTTTACAAAACAGCAAATATCTCCGTAACTAGAAACTGCCATAAGGACCCTTTTCTCATGGACGGCCACAAATTGTTTCCTAGTTCGTATACCGTCAGCCTCATTGACAGTAAACTGAGCCAAAAGGAAAAACGAACCGCATTCGCTGTGAATCATTGGAACTACGCATGCATGTCGTGCTGTGCCGAAGTTACGTAGGCCTATCGGCATAAATGAAACACACATAATTTTTACCGCGAAATACCTACAGTACTTTAACTAATCACGAAAATTTGTGATACACACAAATGAGCACAAATGGCGAACGTCTGTAAACCTTGAGGGCTACTCCGATATTTGAAATTCGAACTTTGTATCGAACCATCTCGCTCATTTAAATATTTTTTGACACGAGAAATGACAAGTATCGAATTTCGTTCTTCCCTTCTTCTCTTTTTGGCTTGATCCCTTTTCGTATTGGATTCAATCACACTATTACTCTGGATATGATTCTGGGTGGCCTCGTGGCAAATTGCAATCAACAAGCATCGTTTCTTGTGACTTGTACAAAGTTAAAGTACTGCCGATATTTCAATTTAATTCTACTGTGGGAGTGAATAACATGAATGAAATATTAAGAAGGCAAACAATCGGTTTATAGATGACTCACAAAAGTACAGTTACGATTTATCTATTCACTCTTCAACTGCTTCCTTTTAGTTGTAAAGAACTCTGAACATATTTCTAAGGTAAGTGATAAAATTAGCACATGAAATTGGATCGGAAGAAAAATGTGTTATGAATTCTGTGATAGCAAAAAAAATTGAATTGGTCGTCGGTCCAGCCGTTTCGGCGTTATGAAGGACAACACATATAGGTACATGCGTAAAAAAATCCATAAAATATATACTACACAGTAAATCATCTCTTTACAAATCTGACGTAGCTAAGATTCGGCCTAAAACTGTCTGATTTCTGATTCGGGACACAAATTCGGAATATCCATGGTAAACGAGCTTATTTTTCATCCAATACTCAGTTAGGTAATAATGGTAATTGAGTAGCTAACGCGGTAATCCCGCTATGTTCCCGGGATTACGCGGGATTATCCGCACGAACGCCTCGCCGGTAATGAGTGAATGGGAAAAGTTTCATTCAGCAGGAACAAGAGACGGGGTATCTATCTAATGACGTTATGTTATGATTTATCAATATTATGAATAGGTGACTTAAGATACCGTTTTCATGAGTAGACAACTGAACTGAACTGTTTTCGTCTTTGCGTGAAATATGAACGTTTTGGGATAAAAGATATACATAATTCTATGAATTTTGTTGAATCGTTTCCAGGCTTTGGAAGGTTGTTTTTTACGCTTTAATATAAATAGTTAGTGCTTTTCTTTACTAATTACAAAGCGTTATCCTGCGAGCAAATATGATCTGATAACTAAAATAATCGCTTTCGGGGAAAAAGTGAAAATAATTAGCTGCAACGAATAACTGCGTTTGAGAAACTCGTCTAACAAATCTTGTCTGGCACTAATAACAGAATCGTATAAAACTAGCTGTCGTCGATTATCTGGCACATCATCATAATTATTTATATTTCTCTCTTTATTATGAGTTTGCCTCTGGATCTTGTACCGAGCGCGAGCAGCGCGGCGACTTTAAACTAGATAGGTGATGTAGTTATAGTTCTTATGATAAATCCAAATTCTTACTTGGGGACCAACATTTTGCTTTTGAATACTGCCTCAGCTGATTCTATGCACCGTCTATCAAAACTAAATTCAGGTGACCTGTTTATATTAGAGGTTAGACTAGCTCACCTAATTCCCAGATTCGAGCCTCCACTCCCTTACATTCTAATTTAGTGTTTTGGCGTGCGAAAGTTGGTAGGATGGTGGTTAATCCTACCAACTTTCGCACGCTCACATCTCCATTACCTCTCCCTAATTCGTACTTCACGTCAATGTAACTAGGTCGATTTTGGCAAGCCTCGAATAAGATAATAGCTTTGCAAAGTTAACGTGTGTACTAGACAGCCTGTTCTAGTTAGCCGCACCTCGAGTAGATTTGGCACACGGATTGTAGATGAAAAGGTCTTATATGTCTTTGAAACTGTTCGAAACTTAGCTGTTTTGGTCTAGCACAACCTTATTCTAATTTTGGATGTGTCGTTGTGTTACCTAGACGTTCAGGGTGTGGGGCGCGACGATGAGTACTGTAGGGCAGTGATTTTTCCTACGTAGAGTTTTATTTGCAGAGTAATTTACCTCGATTTGATGTATGGTTTACTGTTGTATAGGTATGTATGTGTATAAGTAGGCAAGAATTTTGTTTTTATTTAAGCTCCAATATCAAACGTAAGGTACTTGCAACAAAGATGGCCCGGTTCCTAAGATAGCCTACTTCAAAATTTTATAGTTATAATATAACCGTTCGAACGAATTCCAATTTCGCGCCCATGTTTGTTTAGTACCATAGACTTAACTTATGTCTAATCTTTGGCGCAAGTACCTTATACCTGTTTAAGATGAAAACGACGCTGAAAACTGTCATTCGCTCTCGAAGAACAAGTAAAATTGTCCACTACGCGGAACCACACATAAAAATTCACTAGAGGCCCGTTGCGGCGTCGAACCGCCGCTAGAATATGGAAATCCGGTAGTGTTACAGAAGATAACTGCTTTATCGATAAGAAGTTTTCGGCGAACGAAGAATAAATACTGTAAAAAAACACGTTTAAATTATGTTTTAAAAACGTTAAAACATGCCAGGCTAGAGCTAGGCCTGATAGCCAACTGCCAGCTTCATCGTGACAACTTTTTCAACTCTTTTGTAAAAATAACTTGTGCATAATGACATGTGATCTGCTGATCTGTTTCACAAATAAAATGCATATTATTTTTATGGAAAAATTTAATTCATAAAAATAATCCCATATCTTAAAAAAAAAATGACATATTTTCATAGGACCGAACATAAGATTGGTAGAATTTTAATTTGTTGTTCTTTCTTCAGGAAAGAAGAATTTATCGATTTGATCGATTTCTATCAATTTCCAGAAATAGCACATGAATCGAAACGACAGATTTGGGCACTCACTACGCAGGTTTTAAAAAGGAAATCATGTAGTGCGTAACTGTTTATGTATTCATTTATAACCGTAAATACTTAAAAAATAGAATAGAATAGAATAAAAAAAGTGGACAACTAATATAAAAAAATAGTTATAAAAAAAATGTTACATAAACTCAATTGTATGAAATAGAGAGTATAAAACGTTTATAGATACACGAAAAACCACTATTATCACTGCTTGTTTTTTTAATGAAATTCAATAGATCGTGCAAATTTTCTTAATATGGGTGCTGCCATGTCATCATCATCAATCATTTATTCAATAACAATTACACATTGTGTTTGAAATTCTTACGCTAGGTATACTTAATGAAAAAAGAATATTAAGACATATTTTGTTCAATAAATTTAGAGCTGAAGGCCTAATACCTGAATTCTAAATTCAAACTTTCGTTTTTCCTCTCATTGAAATAGTGTCTGACAGAAGAGTGAGGGAGATGCTATCTATACTCTCAAGTCTATGATATACACCTAATTTTAGGGTTCCTTACCATAGTCGGTAAAAACGGAAGCCTTATAAAATCAATTTGTTTTGTTGACAGCAGAATTTGTCAAATTTTATTTTAATGATAATGATCAGCCAGACGTCATTAATTCAAATATGATTTATTCTTGAGAGCATCGATTTTTTGAAATTTGCATCATATGTAGGTTATTTCTACCATCAAGTTTCGCATGTTAGGGTAACATGTAATTATTCCACATTGCCAACTCGTCCACAATGTCAGCTCGTCTATACTCCCATCTGGGTCAAATTGCCAACTTGTCCACACACCCAACACGTCCACATTGCCAACTCGTTCATACACCCAACTCATCTGCATTGCCAACTCGTCTTTATTACCAATTCGTCTCCATTGGCAACTCGTCCATATTCCCAATTTGTCTACAATGCCAACTCGACCATATTGCTAACTCATCCATATACCCAACTCATCCACAATTCCAACGCGTCCATATTGCTTACTCGTCCACAATGCCAACACGTTCACAACTACAACTCGTCTACATTTCCAACTCGTCCATATTTCCAACTCGTCCACATTCCCAACTCGTACTCAATGCCAAATCGTCCACATTGCCCACTCGTCCATAAACCCAACTCATCTACAATGCCAACTCGTCCATATTACCAACTCATCCATATTCCCAACTCGTCCACAATGCCAACTCAGCCATATTGCTAACTCGTCCACATTTCCAACTCGTCCATACACCCAACTCGTATACAATACCAACTCGTCTTTATTGCCAATCTCGTCTATATTATCAACTCGTCCGTATTACCAACTCGTCTTCATTGCCAACTCGTTTATATTCCCAACTCATCCACAATGCCAACGCGTCCATATTACTTGCTCGTCCACAATGCCAACTCGTCCACAATGCCAACTCGTCCACATTTCCAACTCATCTATATTCCCACCTCGTCCACAATGCCAAGTCGTCCACATTACCAACTCGTCCATACGCCCAACTCATCTACATTGACAACTCGTCCATATTACCAACTTGTCCGTATTACCAACTCGTCTTTATTGCCAACTCGCCCATAATGCGAACTCGTCCACAGGTGTGCAGGTGTCTATGGGCGACGGTAATCGGTTTCCATCAGGCGATTCGTTTGCTCGTTTGCCCTATGACATAAAAAAAAACTGCCCACTTTTCCATGTTCCCAACTCATCCACATTTCCAACTCGTTCATATTCCCAACTCGACGATACACCCAACTCGTCTACAATACCAACTTGTCCTTATTATCAGCTCGTCTTTATTGCCAAATCTTCCATATCACCAACTCGTCCGTATTACCAAGTCGTCTTCATTGCCAACTCGTCCATATTCTCAACTCGTCCACATTTCCAACTCGTCCATTTTACCAACTCATCCATATTACCAATGTAGATACATTCCCAACTTAGCTACATTGTCAAGTCGTCCATATTCTCAACTCGACCACATTTCCAACTCGTCCATTTTATCAACTCATCCATATTACCAATGTAGATACATTCCCAACTTAGCTACATTGTCAAGTCGTCCATATTCTCAACTCGACCACATTTCCAACTCGTCCATTTTACCAACTCATCCATATTACCAATGTAGATACATTCCCAACTTAGCTACATTGTCAAGTCGTCCATATTCTCAACTCGACCACATTTCCAACTCGACCATTTTACCAACTCATCCATATTACCAATGTAGATACATTCCCAACTTAGCTACATTGTCAAGTCGTCCATATTCTCAACTCGACCACATTTCCCATCCCGTCGACATTCAAGCGGAAGGACTAAGTTTTTTCTTGTAAAATACCATTTAATTTACCATAACTCATGCCATTTTCCTTGGATTTTTTTTTTTGATGGACATATAATCATATTTATTTTATTTATTATAAATTTACTTATTTGAATGACGTTTAAATTATTTGTACTTACTACATTTTTTCTGCTTTGATTTATTGTAAAACTCGCCTATAAAAATAATCTTTTCTTGAATCACGGTCAGTTTTTCTAGTCTTGCGAGCACCAGTCCAACTCGCACTTAACCGGCTTTTTCCTCCACATTTTTAACAGGTATGCGAAAAAAGTTTTCATATCAACATTTTAAAAAGAAAAACAACCTGGCAATTTAGATCATTGACATAATAGCCCCTAATAAAAAATACATTAAAAGTTGTCAGAATATGGTTACTGTCATTCATTGACAACAAACTGTAAAACTATTTTTGCATATTCGTAATTTCGTGCGTGTTTTAAGTGTTGCGGATATTATGTTGCCGACTCAAAAATAATATTTCATCATACTGAACAACTTACTACAGGTTTGTGAGCAAATCATGCTTATTATTATTTGGTCATCTTATGTCAAAATAGGGATCACAGGTCACGTGGTCAATGTCACGTGGTTAGCGCACAGTAGTTTTTTCAAATCCATTTTTCAGTACTTTTTCAGGAAAAAATTAAAAATCCAAGAGTTTTATGCACATCTCCAGCATGAGACGAATCCAATGACATATCATTTATCAAAATCGGACCATAACTGTAGATCTGATGGGATGTACAAAAATCGGCCTCGCGTAATATATATATAGATGGTTTCGATCTTAATATCGAACAATATCTGTAAGGTGTCGAGAGATATATTTTTTGAATATCTATCATAATAATTCATTAGGTTTTATTTGCGGCAAACTTTTCAAACTTTGTGTGATTTAGCGGCTCTCTCGAACCTTTCCTGGAAACATAACATTCGACCTTTACCTCTAAAAGGACATACAGGTAGTCCAGACTTTGAAAACTTTGTGTCTAGAAATTTAACTTATATTCGTATATTTATAAACAAGGTGTATTTATAACAACTATGTAATTCTAGGTATGTTGATAAAAAGAGAAATCCTAGCTGCGTTACTATCTGATATTGTGATGTGCCGCTTTCGTAAATTTCCGGAATTTCTCATAAAAAATGAGGAAAGTTTCCGGAAATTTTCGGAAATGGTACATTTCTACATAATATATCTGACTAACAACAATGAGTTCTTAACTAAACCCTTTTGAAGTGTGATTTTTAAATAGGTCTCTGCAGGTGTATCGTTCAAATGTTCTGGTATTTAACTGTATTATGAGTATATTGGAAAATACTAAGTATCTTGCAGCATTATTAAATAAATAAATATTAAGGGATATTCTTACACAAATCGACCTAGTCCTAAACTAAGCAAAGCTTGTACTATGGGTACAATACAAGACGGCGATATACATAAGATATCCTTGTTTACAATAATACACATTACATAGATAATAACCATGGAACAAATAAGTATTCGAGTTCATCACACTAATACTTGCCCTGGCCATCCTATACAGTGTGTTACCGCCAAGTAGGCTTTTCTTAAAGTAGAGTAAAGTAACATAGATCTTTAACGTATCCATGACCTTAATTTAATTTATTAACTTAAATTCAGGCTTTATTAAGTTTCTAACAAAATTTTAATTGCCAGTAATGTACAGTAAATAAATTGACAAGTGAGTGTTAAATGACAGCGTGATATGAGTAACGACAATTACGCTGTACACCCACTACATTGAATGTGCGGATTTAAGAAATTTAATTGTGCAGTTAATTCACATAATTATGATTAGCTAATACATGCAAACAATTACTAATGGATCATATTATTATCAGTTTTAATAAATTCCCGCATGCCGGTAACAGGCTGTATACATAGCTGCGCTTCTACAGCATCGATCCGACGTTGACAGTAACACCCCTTGTTTACAAATCCTGTCAATATTAGCCCTCACTATAATCCGTATCAACGCACCCAAAGACCGCATTCCTCGGTCAGCTCAGCTCATCTCGTTCTTTTTATAATGCTGTCTCACCTCATTGTCGTAACATCGCATCTCCCATGCTCTTCTATGGAAAGTAAACTTTATTCAGGAAGTATAAAGCTTGCGTTTAATTATACAATGGACAGAAATAAGCGATTGATAAAGTAATTGGATGATGTGATGTAACGAAACAGCACGTGTCAGAAGGGCTACACCGATATTCGAAATTCGACCGTCGTATAGTGCCACCCTAATATACTTTGATAGGAGATCAAGAGAGACGGCACTACACAACGATCGAATTTCAAACATCGGAGTAGCCCTTCAAATTCTACCCGAATAAAAAATCTCGAGACTTTGTTGGGGTATTGTTGGTTATGTCTTTTTGGGTGCAAACACATTGGTTGCAGTGCAGTGCAGTAAACCTAGTAACCCATTTACTTTAGAGTTCACTAGCTTGTGTTGTGTACTCGGGAGCTAAAAAGATACAGTCTGTATAAAATCTGTTCATATAAAAAAGAATGGCCATGAGTCATGAAATGGCGAAAGTCTCATAAGATGAACCACGAAACCGCGTAGGCTTATGGAGCGGTGGCTTGGCACAACACACACTATTTCAAAGAAAAGCAAAGATTTTCATGTGTAATAAAATAAAGTGCTCAAGTGTCTTGAAGTAGGTCAGCCAGGAATCGTGCAAAAGAAGACACAGTTAAATATACACCCATAGACCTTAACACGTTGTTCTAAGGTTTATATTAGTTATCAAATGTACAGTTATCAGTGTCTTCGATAGTGCTTTATCTACTGCCGAAAAAAAAATAAGGGCCACATATTATTTAGTGCTTTATAAAGCTACGATTTTAATGAACAGGAACATACGTAATTTGAAGTCCCTACTTTACATAGTCCCTATTTCAAAACAAACAAAACAGCATCAAAAACTACTTGGTACTTACGACGCGGTTGGCTCAGTTTGTAGTGCAGATGTCTAGAGCCGGAGGTCCTGGGTTCGAATCCCGGCCGGGGCAAATATTTGTGTGTCGAACTCGAATATTTGTTCCTGGGTCATGAATGTTATCTATATATGTATAAATATATCATGTATATCGTCGTCTAGTCTAGTACCCATAGTACAAGCTTTGCTTAGTTTGAGACTAGCTCGATTTGTGTCAGATTGTCCCTTATTTTTTTATGTGTATTTAGTATAGTTAACTTGTGAATCCGTTCCGTAATATACCCCAGCATTTTTCCCTTAGCTTACATGAGGCAATGATGACAATTCTGCCCTTCTAGCATAAAAGTGCAGTATTAGCAATTACTGCAATTCAAATATTAATTGTTTTTGCGTTTGAATAATGAGGAGCAATTTTTTTTGACCGTTAAACCATAGTTACTGCATTTATCACTAGGAAGGCAGAATTATACACTTGAATTAGGTATTTTCAGTGAGTAATAGAACTTGTAACAAAATCCCTCCATATATGAGATTATATCCACTATGCTCTACTATTTGTATCTACTAATAGAGCAAATTAGACATTTTCGTCGAGTTTGGTCTACGAGTGTTATCTATAGAGCAACACTGTCCATTAACATTACAGTTAGGTAGCGCGCTGTCATTCTTCATCTCAACTAATCAGAAAGTGACAGCGCGCGTCTTAATGAAACATTACTTCGTATTAAAAGTTCATACAACCGGGCCTTAATTCAATGAGGCTTTGACACGTCCCTGATGCAGCAATATAACGGACATCTATAATATGATAAAATTCTAGATATGTATTGAAAATCAGTTTTCTATGGAGAGGGGTAAATATTTCAGGACTTTTTTTAATAGCGTGATACAGGGTCGTCATTTGTTTAGTAAAGGCGCGCGGCGCCATGCCAGTCTGGCATCTATCTATTTCCTTTTCCCTCTCGTCACGCCGAAACGGCTAGATACATTTTAACTAATTTTGGTTCATGCATAGCTGGGCTTGGAATTGTTAATATTCATATCAATAAGCAAGAAGATTTAATTCCTGTTACTTAGAATAGTAATACATATACATATAGTAGTAGTACCCACTAGAGTTACATCGTATCGCATATACGGAAATACCTAGTTGCGCCGCGCGGTGGTACCCGCTCATCCCACGGGAACACTACATTTTTCGGGATAAAAAGTAGTCCATGTGGTGAAATCCAGTGTCAGCTACCTTCATATCAAGATTTATCAAAATTGGTCCAGCCGTTTGAGCGTGAAGAAGCAACAACAAACACACTCACAAACTTTCGCCTTTACATAATTTTCGTATGATAGTGATTATGGGTGGATCAACTTTTTCTTCTTGTTGTTCTGTCCCGTCAAACAGGGGACCATGGTGATTAAACTTCAAAGTGTTGATAATTTATAATATGGGTATTTTCAAGAGATAGTCTAAATAAGAAAGGACGAAGTTTTTGTTCAATATTGGCCCCGAAAATCGTAGTTTTAAAGAGTCACCCAGGGGACATCACCATGGCAACAAGCAACAGAGAAAAATTGATTGAACCCTATATCTCGGACGGAGGTTATTAGAAACGTCGAATATAGCCCCAACCAGTACACCATATGGCCTATGACGTAGTATAGAATAGAACAAATGCTTGAAAATACTCGGTTGAAAATAGTCTCGAGAGCGAATTCATTTATATCCATCGAACCGTATGTTACACATTTCGGATGGGCGAATTAAAATGCCGAAAGGTGTAATCAACGAGATCTGGTGAGTGTCAGTGTGTATGTGTGCTAGGGTTACCAATCGTATTCGAAAATATTGTTTGTTGACAACCTGAAAGTAAATACCTACTTAAAACAAATCTCGTATCTCAGAGTTAATCTAGTAACTAGATACTAAAGGAAAACACAATAACAGCTAGAGTGGCAGTGGCTGATAGTGCTATATTCTGGTATTACAATATTTTATACAACTTCTACGAAGTCTGTCACAAGAACAATTTATTTATTCTATGACTAGCATGTCATGTGTAATAAGATTATTTTAATAATGTAGCCAGTACATATACGACCTCCAATAGATACGAGGTTTCGAAGAGCATCAATGACAGAAATTTTAGTGAGTGTTTGGTGGTCACCAGGCGAATATGTCATAATACTCTTTTTCATAGAGGTGTAATTTATAGTCTACTAGAAGGTTCCCCCGATTTCGACCACGTAACCTTCCTTTTTCGTTGGGTAAAAAACTATCTTATAAAATCCCTCCAGCCGTTTTGGCGTAATAAGCACACAAAGAAATTCCAGCCAAAAAATATTTATTATTTGACCTTTTTTGAAATCAGACATATTTCGTCAATAAAAAGTTGGCAACCCTAATGTGTGCGTGCAACACATACAACGCGTACATTTACAGCAATCAGAATAGCATTCCATGGCATTATCTTTAAAAAAAAATGGCTTTTTAGATGGTTTCTTCTATCAAAAACTCGTAACTTATGTTGCTATGCTGTAAACGTCATAAGGTCATAACAGTTAATTAGTGTTTGTAGTATATTTTTTACCAGAAAGCGCGTGAAATATCTGTACCTAGCAGTGCTGTTGCGTGAAACATATCCAACAGTAAGACCTAGGAGCGGAGCGGAGCTGTCTTAAATGGTCCAATCACATTCCTCAGATTTAAATGCACTTCTTTTGGGCTTCACAAAGCAGCCTGATTGGTTAATTTCTTGCTTGACTGGAGACGAATTAATTTTAGCTTATTATTCGTAAGGAGCTCTAAGTTAATGTACAGTCAGATGCTTCCATACAAATACGCTATATTATATAGACCTATACGGTATGATACTCTTTGAAAATGAAATTTGTTCTAGTTAAGCTGCTAGAGGGAACAAGGCACATATTGGCTGGAACCTTAGATGCTACTTGACCACTGCAAGTGCTGTGATATAAATATACACTTAAATACATAAAAACACGTGCATAACCCAAGGACAAATACTCGACTTCATCACACCAATATTTTCCCTTGCCAGGCTGCGAACCTAATACCACCGGTTAAGGTTAAGTAGGCTAATAAATAAATAATAATAAATATAAATAAATAAATATGAGACAACCTCACACAAATCGATCTAGTCCCAAATTAAGCTCAAGAAGGCTTGTGTTATGGGTACTAAACGACGATATACATACTTATATAGATAATAATATACTTAAATTCATAGAACAACCACAACCCAAGTACCGTTCAATCGAGTTCATTACACAAATATTTGCCCTAGCCGAGATTCGAACCCGAGACCCCCGGCTCAGTAGGCAGGTGCACTAACAAACTGCACCGCGTCGTCAATCGCTAATATTCCGCTTATGTCATGTCCTCAAGTAGGAAACGGCACCTAGGCCCATAAAACAAAACCTAGACCAAACCGCAAGTAGGAAACCGTGGGAGGCGGCTATTCTGGCAATGACGCCGGCCGTAATGGAGGTTAAGTTGTGCCCCTTGTAACGAGCATCGCGCCTCGGTCCACGGACAAATTGGATGACTTGTGCTATATATGTTATATTATACTATTGTGACAATGGAAACGTAGTGTCATTCTGTAAGTCGGTTATGCGTTAGATGTAGGCTTCTTTTTGGTTAAGGCTGCGTTTCCACCAGAGATGTGCGAGGATGCGTAACGAGGTATGTGTTTTTGTTAACCAATGGAATAACTTCATTTACTTATCCTCGCTCAGCGCATCTGATTATATTGGTTAACAAAAACACATCCCTCGCTCACGCTGCGCATCCTCGCACTGATGGAAACGCAGCCTTAGCGACCCGCCTCGGCTTCGCACGGGTGCAATGCTGATAAATTATATGTACATGTATTATACATAGAAATCTTACTCTTGAATCACTATTTATTAAAAAACCGCATCGAAATCCGTTGCGTAGTTTTAAAGATATAAGCATACATAGGGACAGACAGCAGGAAGCGACTTTGTTTTATACTATGTAGTGATATTGTGACAAGGGAAACTGTCGTGTCATTCTGTAATTCGGTTATGATTATGAGTGACATTTTTTGGTTTATCTTTCCGGTTTACCTCGACCACGATGCATGCTGCGCTCGAAAAGTTGGATTTGTAGGAAATTTCTGGATAGACACGATACAGGCGGGAACCATCGAGTATTAAAAAAACTGGGCAAGTGCGAGTCCGACTCGCGCATGAAGGGTTTCCGTACCATAATCTATAACTTGTTTGTTGTATGGGAGCCCCTCTTAAATATTTATTTTATTTTTAGTATTTGTTGTTAAGTTGCGGGCACTTTCTAGTGTATAAAATAAAACTTTCAGTAACCTTACGGTACGACAAATAATGTAAATTCAAACATTTTATATTTGCCAATACCACTGATTTCTCATCGAAGAGTCATTACAACCCAAATTCGTGTTTTCGATAGTTATCGCAACTAACATACCGAAATCAATTGCAGTATTTGCATTGGCTCAATTTCCGCGACCGACGAAGATAAGCGTCGGATTAACGGGTCATTCACATTCAACTGAAGCTGTTGTCACAACTAAAAGGACGTATTTGCTTACAAGATTGTATCACATGTATGTCTTTTCTTATCAGAGAATATCGCTACCTGCCTTATCGCACAGAATGTTTGTTAAGAGTTTTGTAAAAAATGTTATTTGAATAGTCGAAATGCGTGTTTCATAACTGTGTTCATTTTTAACTCGACACAACATAATTGTGTATCAGCTTTTTCGTTCATTTATATCTGTCGCACCGTTTCACTGACTCACATTTTATGATATTGATATATTTCTTAGTTATAATCAGCGGGTATTAAATGGTATGTACACATTGATACAAGCTTGTAAGCGATGGAAGAAGTTCCCTGCTATGCCTTGTCTCACTCGTGCATGAATAAGAATTGATCGAGGCCTATTTTTAAAGAAAATACGCTACAGAGCTCGTTCTTGTTTTACCTAAACGATGTTTTTTTTAGTAACCGGGTTGACTCATATTGTTTTTAGTAAATTCGGCGACAACACGCCTAATAATATTTTTTTGTTGTTGACTGCAGTGTATGTAATAGGGGCAGCCAAATCAGTCCCCTATCAAGCGTAGGTTCATCCTGGCCCGCACTTGTCTTTAAAAAGGTCCATATTTGTCCTTCTCTCGTATTTGTGTGACTGTAAAAATTATAAAGTTTTGCAACAGTAAATCCAGACAAACTATTCTGCACAGAAAAAAATGGACTGTCGTTTTTTTGCTTCTTCGTAATTCGGTAAGGTCTGGGGATGCCAACTTCTCCTATATCAAACATTTTTTAAATCGGACCTGCAAATGAGTTGTTATGAGAGGGCAAAGATTTAATTTTGAAAATTTTATAATAGTATAGATTTAACAATAGTAACTGAGTTTATTATAACCTATTTATGTTTATGCATACGTATCTAAATAGCGCCTATAAATCAAAATGTCATCAGATACTCTCAATTCATCAATTATGCCCTAATGCGGAACCCACCCCGGCCGCCCTAATGCAACGGAATTATGGATTGTCACGATTGCAGCGTTGCCGACGCCAAGCGGAATATATCCACTTAAAATTATCACACTAATATTATAAAGGCGAAAGTTTGTGTTTGTGTGTATGTTTGTTACTTCTACACGCTCAGAGAGCTGGACCAATTTTGATAAATTTGAATATCATACGGTTTAGTCAGAAAAAGATATAAATATCCACAAATCCACAATTAGTAACCAAAATAATTTCACGTTACTCACAGCATAACTTATAAACATACTTTACGTTGTACGTACCTTTTAAAAGAGCCGTATCTTTTTGCTCGTCTGTGCCGTCTAAGTTTTTTCTCCAATGATTAATAGAAGTGCCTAGTCGATGGTACCTCGCCTTTGTGCCCGGCCACTCACCTTTTGAAGGTCGTGTGTGGAAACCCGTGTCTTTTATACTACGAATACGGCGCGTACTCTATTGTTGTTTAGGTATTTTACAGACGTTGGAGCTGACTCCGCGACAACTTTCTTATTGTTATTGGAAACGATGTTCGAAATTCAAATTTCATATCGTGTCGTGCCGCTCTTACAAACATTGTTTGACACAAGATCGAGAGGGATGGCACGGTAAAAAACTTCGAATCTCGATATTCAGAGTAACCCTTCGGGACCTAATCGAGTGTATTTGTTTATTTAATCTTTATTGCACAAAAGAAAACTTATCGTACAAAATGCGGACCTAATGCCACGAGGAATTCTCTACCAGTCAACCTTCGGGCAAAGCAGATACATTGTAGGCAGTGCAACTAACTTAAGCAAATTTTAATAAATAAATACATATTCATATAATATATCCATGCACATATATATAAATAAATACAGATGAAACCACTTAACCAGCCAAGAATGCACAACTGCTAGCATAGAGGTCACGCAAACATTTTTAAAAAGCGCACTTGCTCGGAGCTTGCTTGAATTTTAGTATATGAATCATCTTTGCCTTAATAAGTGTCTATTCACTGTCTTTTTAGGGTTCCGTATCCAAAGGGTAAAAACAGGACCCTAGTACTGAGACTTCGCTGTCCGTCCGTCCGTCCGTCCGTCTGTCAAATACTAAAAATAAAATAAAATAAATATTTAAGGGAGGCTCCCATACAACAAACTTGTTATAGATTATGGTACGGAACCCTTCATGCGCGATTCGTACTCGCACTTCCCCAAATTTTTTCATAATAAAGACAGAGAGAGGACTCCTTCAGATCGATGTAAAACGATTTTTGTTCTGTGAAATAAAATAATAATAATAATTCTAAATCACGTATCACATCTTCATGTGTCTAGCGAATCATTAGACATACCTACATATTATCAACTTGGCGCGGCGATATGAACGTGATACTAGGTAAACTGCATAGAGCATCCTTTAAGTAAATTGCGGTTTGCGCTGAGTCTGCTAATGTTATTCACGAAGTTAGAAACGTGCCGGCAATTAGAAGCAATTAGCAAACGAGGCAGAATTAGAGATGACATTTCTGAAGCCGTCAGTTGTATTAAGATGACTAGTTCATTAAGTTAATATCTTAACGGGCAAAACTCCTTGTTGTCTCATGATTATTGCCGCAACAACAAGAGCAAAAAGAAGAGCAGGTCACTATAACTATGATAGAACTAGACTCAGCCTGGACACTGTCTTCCAAATTCATAAAAAGTTAACTTGACAAAAAAGAACGCCGAAAAAACACTAAATATTACATCGTAGATAAGCTCGTAATGTGGAATAATAGCAGTTGTTCGGCGTCCATGGAATCCGATTGCCTTGGCTTGCCTATTTTAAAGCAAATGAGTGCCCGTTTCTATAACTCCAAAAGAAACGGGAAACTTAAGCTCTTCTCTAAGTTTCCTTACTACTACTACTTACTTCATACTAGTACGAAGTATGGAGTATGGAGACGGCCGCTATTATGAAGGCCGGTGCCTTCATAATAGCTTCCGAGCTTAAAGTGCTTCGGCATTACCTAGAAAAGTTTGACGCCACGCCACTAAAACATAGTTACGTTTATTGGACTGCACTGCATCGCGTAATGTAACGTATCAAATTTTCTTACGTTCACCGTTTTGAGCTTCAAAAGATTTTCTGCCTGGCCGAAACGAAGGAACGGAAGCGGACAGTATAAAACTAGGATAAAGGCGAAATTATGAATGGTATACAAGTATTATATACCCGATAAACATGAATAAGTCAGATAGACGTTGCTAGACGCCAAGTTTCCTGTAGTGTAAACTAATCCAATCGACATGTCGTACAAAAGTGGGAGTAGCTGGATCGTATTCCGAACTTATGGACGTACATTAGGAAGACTACCCTAAGTTCTTGTTTTCGAGGACCCTAGAAAGTAGGGGATGGAAAAATAACCTCAAACCTTTCAGATCTTTTTAGTTTTCCTCTGAGATCTCTTAAAGTAGCACATTTTGCGTTTAACTCAGGTGATTGGTCTATTCTGCAGGTCTCCGCTCCGCCCCGCTTCGATGGAGACGCACCCTTAGGCTGCCTGTCCACGGACGGAGCGGAGAGAATGAACCAATCAGGCTGCGGGCTTCACATCAGAGGCCCAAAATTTGCATTTGAATCTGAGGAATGTGATTGGCCCATTTTACTTTTTTTTTTATGGGCAGTCTTACACAGACACGTGGTTCTTGAATCATGATTTCAATGTTACATACGAATACCTTTGTATGCTTGCTGATACGATGAATGGCGTGAATCGTATTAAGATTAAAAAAGTGCAGCGCCAGGGTGTGAGCCGCAATCGATAGTGCGACGAACCGTCGACGGGGCTTCTAACTCCGTGTGTTCTGATATCGCACTCTATGGCTTCCGCTTTGCTCCTTGCAATTGCAAATCCTTTGTAATAAGGTATTTTAAATGTACTTAAGTACTCAAGCATCCATAAAATAATGCACTGTTTGTCATAAAATCGTTCGTCGGAAATATATGGAAATATATAAAAAAACGAATTCGACAAAATAAGACATGACAAGGCGCTGAAAATGATGGCTCCCATAATAGTCATACTTTGTATTAATGAAGTAGTTAATAAATTAACCCGCAATTCCTGTCGTCGGGACTGTTGAAATACAATTGTGCCATTAACTAATATTTATCATGAAAGTTGATGTTGCAATAAACGAAAACGGCCTCAGCTAACAACGAATAAAGTGTTCTACGTTACTAGTACACTTATCCCCTTTTGCGTCAGAACTATTCATTCATCAGCTGAACGCATTACGAGCATCGGAACATAAATAAAGCCGTGGGAATCGTAAAACAATCGTAAACCATTGGAAATTCATCTCACTGGGTGAAACACTGCAGGATCTACACGATGTTGTATATATTTATCCTAAACGTTTAGTTACAGTGCTCTACGTATTTTTTTTTTATATAGTCAACTACACATTTAATGTCTAATGTAGCTTGTTGCTGTATATTCGTACCATGATCATCCCACAATTACACAAATATATCCAGCCGGTAACCAGGAATTCATCCCGCGCGCAGAGTTATAGTTATTACATAATCCGCATTCCTCACACATCTCACAAACAAACACTACAAATATTTAGGTACATATAGATTCGAGGATTATATACAGACTAGTGCGATAGAGATAAATGATTGAAATAATAAATGTTGATTGTAATAATAATATAAAAAACATCCATTAATTGGAAGATTCTTTTGAGACCTATAAACTAAAACTTATAGTAATTTATGCAACTGTTAGATAATGATAGGCTTTACACGAGTGTGGGTTTCATGATAAGATCAGGAGCGTTTTAAGGCCTAATTATGGACATATGCTTTCACTATTTTATTTACACACACATACATCATTAATTTTCGTTTAACCATTTAAGCTAAAACAGCGCGAATAACAACGATGTGGTTTAATTGTTAACGACAAACTGACACCACCGTCTCTGTTTTATATCTATACCTACATGTATAAATACTACATTCCCTCCACCACATTTCACAAAATATAAAATATTTACAAAAACGTTTTATATTTTCACAATTTGAAATTTTATAATGAACATCTTTGTTTTTCGTGCCTCTTAATGGATGCCACTTTTTGTCATGGTTGGTAGAGCAGTGATCGTCTATAGAGGTTCCCGAAATATATATGTTGGCGGGAGATCCATAGTGATTTTAAATAAAACAATCAAGTGATCGACAAACTGTATTTAACGACCTTCTTCTACGAGTGTCTGACCAAGAATGCGGGCTTAACGATGTTGCAGCCTTTTATAAGGTACTGTCAACAAGATGCACCTGCACTCTTGAGTCAAATGACCAATTGAACATTTAATTTTACTTAATAGCTAAATTCATTGATTCTCAAGCAATGAATCGTAGTTTAATTTCATGTATTAACAAATGTAATATAATTTATTTTAACGTATATTAATTCTATTTATAATGATAATTGTTATGCAAATCATTATTGGTCTACCTACAAAGTAATACTAAATATTTTACCAATATTGGAGAGGCGCTAACACGGCCATTCTGATATAAAGCTCGTGCTCTGAGCGTGTTTAATTTTTGTAATCAAAAGTAATAATTCTGGTGGTGGTGTAGGCAAATCGGACACGTAATTTGGCACCCAAATTGCGCTCTTTTATTTCTGGGACTTAATATGTGCTCTTTTGTTTGTGGCACTTAATATGTGCTCTTTTATTTGTGGCACCTGTGTGTGCTCTTTTGCTTGTGGTTTTGCTTTTGCTACCTGTTAACCTGACTTGTAAAACATTAACTTTTACCAATAAATGTCTTGTATGCTCTTTTGTTTGTGGCACCTGTGTGTGCTCTTTTGTTTGTGGCACCTGTGTGTGCTCTTTTGTTTGTGGCACCTGTGTGTGCTCTTTTGTTTGTGGCACTTGTGTGTGCTCTTTTGTTTGTGGCACTTGTGTGTGCTCTTTTGTTTGTGGCACCTGTGTGTGCTCTTTTGTTTGTGGCACTTGTGTGTGCTCTTTTGTTTTTGGCACTTGTGTGTGCTCTTTTGTTTGTGGCACTTGTGTGTGCTCTTTTGTTTGTGGCACATGTTGTGTGCTCTTTTGTGGCACTGGTTGAACAAAAATAAGATTACGAGTTTGTAACTGGTACGGCCGCGCTTCAGGCCGTTGACTTTAAATTTCGCTAACACGGTCTGTTCACTAGAATTCTCAATTATAGTTTAGGTTTTGGAATTGGCCTTAGATGCTTATGAGGAACAACAATGTTTTTATAACCTGTCCGAAGATTTTTGATTTCATACCTATCATTGATGTTTAAATAAATCAATTGAAACGGATTATATCGCGTATATTAATTATACGACGTTTTGGTACCTTTACAGATACCGTTGTCAAAGGTTGACTGAGAAAAACACAATTTCTGTCATAGTTACATTTGTGCAAACTACCCATTTTATAAATATCAATTTAAAATAAATGTTTTCATACCTGCCAGATGGGCCTACTGTGTAAAGACAGTTACACATGTGCCAGAAGGGTATTTATTATTTCATTTAAAATATCTACCAGCGGTTCACTATAAGGCTTACTGAGGAGAAAGAACCGCCGAAAGAAAACTCCCAGATTACCTTATTTATTACTATGATATACTTTCAAACAAATACTCTACATATTATACTACTTTTAACACTAATTTGTGTTACACCGTTCGAGGCCCAAGGTCCAGTCTTGTGTCTTGCTTGGTCCTTGATAAGATGTACAACAAGATCCCAAGCCGGTGGTATTGAAATTGGGATATTTTTTTTTTATTTCAATAGCCTCGCGCAGCATTCGATCATTATCGAGGATTATTCTCCTGTTTATTATATTTTAATATTGCCCAGTTGGTCGAATAAATCGAGACTCTGTCGAGCACGCCAAAACTGGTTCAAGGAGGCACTCCTGTAGTCTTCCGATGGAGCACTTGTTCCGTTGATCAACTGAAACAAAAACTCCAAGCACAGTATCACAAAGCTCGGTCACTCCTGACCTAGCAAGTAAAACTAATAAAATCATGCCTTCATTATAATTCTCAAAAATGAAATAGGGTCACTGATTAAGCCATATTTAAATTATGCTGATT
Organism: Apotomis betuletana; assembly: GCA_932273695.1. NCBI lineage: Eukaryota > Metazoa > Arthropoda > Insecta > Lepidoptera > Tortricidae > Apotomis > Apotomis betuletana. The sequence goes on from OW026307.1 coordinate 24,199,598, forward strand.
GTATTTTATCTAATCTACAACTTTATAGAATATAAGAGCTCTACTTAAGTATATTCTAAACAGAAGGAAGAAATAAAAAAAAAAAAAAAACAGTTAGTTTCGTATAATGTTTTTGTGACAAACGTAGGTAAGTACATTTATTTTTACGCTCATCAACTATTCACTAAGACGATTCTACTGAAGAACCCCAACATCAAACTTCATATTAATATTATTACTTCGCGATTTAAATGTCGCAAGTTTTGAAACTTTATTCCTTAGGTAACCTTCTAAACGAAAGTTAAAATTAAATAAAAAAAAAAGAATTATAGTCAAAATTATAAGCTAATCTTAAATAATTTACCTAAACATCTAACTCTTAAATTGAAGACAGACTGATATTTAAATTATATTAAATTAAGTACCTTACTATTTTTCGGATCTCAGAGATTTACAGACAAACTCAATACTGAACACATCTCATAAAAGCAAATTCACAACAAAACAACAATAGAGAAGACTGATGTTGAATTCTACAATCTACTGTAGTTATAAGAATGAGCCCAAAATTTTATGAAAAGAACAAGAACCGAAAAATTAAGGGGAATTATGAAATAAGCTATTTCAAATGTAGGTAGGTAGGAACAAAAAAAAATTAAGCATTTTTTTGTTAACTGTAACTATCTAGAACTCAGGGAAAAGTATTATTCACTTTAAAAATTTGGTTGAAATCGATGCATTTGTCATAATGAGAAAATTAATTTTTAAATTTATAAGGCCTCTTTATGACGCTTTAATAGAATTTTAATTATATTTTATGTTTAAATTATCAATATTAATTATCATCATCTATTGAAGTTAATTATAAGTATTATACGAATAAAAAGTATAGGTATTATTGTAATTAATAAGGCATTAATTGATTTAATATTCACTGAATAAATGAAATGAAATCAATTAAGATCTAATGCTCTGACATTTTATTAATACTACTTATTGTAGATTCTAGTTTAAAATAAAATTAAGCTATAGCCGTCACAATCATGGCATCTCAAGCCCATCAATAATTAAGAGAGTCTTCGGCGTATAGTTTATGAATTACATTAAGTAGGTAACTATCCAAAACGTCCACAAATTTAGATTTTCGGTCCTGAGGAATGTGAGTAACAACGATTGCAAACTTATAAAATGGAGGGTAGATTTAACCGTAACACGGGTTCATCAATGTTTCCATTGTTGACTTAGAATAATAGTAAACTACGTAACAGTCATGTTAATCGTGAGCCTTTGTTGTAAAATTTCTTATCAAAATATTATCTCATCGCAGAAATAAACGTCAGGCTAAGTGTACACCAAAATTTAAATTGTATTATTAATTTCTTCTAACGCAATAGTAAATTTTTACTTGCACTGACTGGTAACACTTTATTGACAAATACCCTCTAAACTGAGTATGTTTTTATCACATCTACCCCAGAATCTAGCTACAGTTTTATTTTTAATCACTGTACTAAACTCCTAGTGAAAAGTGAACGACTGACTTTGTGTTTTAAAATCTCTGTCGTCGGGGCCAAGGCGCACACGCCATGCGTCGTTCCTTGGTGTTCAACGATCTTGCGTTGCCTTTACTTTAATAGCTGGCGACGTGTCCCACTGTTCCTCACTTGAAGCAAACAATTTCACTTGTCGACGTGGAAGGGTTAATTTATTTTCTTCATTCATTATTACGGTGGTTGCCGAGAACAGAAGAATTATGAGATGGAGGACGAACGTGTGTTGTTCTTGTCGTCCCGATATTGTGGAGCGTAGGGTTGTGTACCGGCTTCTGATGTTGGCGGGAGATCCATAGTGATTTTAAATAAAACAATCAAGTGATCGACAAACTGTATTTAACGACCTTCTTCTACGAGTGTCTGACCAAGAATGCGGGCTTAACGATGTTGCAGCCTTTTATAAGGTACTGTCAACAAGATGCACCTGCACTCTTGAGTCAAATGACCAATTGAACATTTAATTTTACTTAATAGCTAAATTCATTGATTCTCAAGCAATGAATCGTAGTTTAATTTCATGTATTAACAAATGTAATATAATTTATTTTAACGTATATTAATTCTATTTATAATGATAATTGTTATGCAAATCATTATTGGTCTACCTACAAAGTAATACTAAATATTTTACCAATATTGGAGAGGCGCTAACATATATACATAATGTTTATGTAGCAAACTAGATTTCCCAGAACGCTACAGGATCTAACATAGCATCCTGTTCGAGTAACGTACATGAATCACTCAAACCCTTCACGTGTCGTATCGGACAGCGTTATCGTATCGTTATCTCCGACACGAATACACGATACGCCCTTCTGCTGTCGATCGATGCCATGACCAAGGATTAGGGTTAGTGATGAAATATCTTTGTATCTGTGTGTTTTTTTATATCCGGTTCGGAACTAATCTGTGAATGGCCTTTTTACCCGACCAAGGCGAAAAGAAAGAAGGGTTACTCCTAAAAAATCTGACACCTCGCCCTTCTGCCGCAGATATACGCAGTCATGGCTAAGAATCGGCGTAATGAAATCTCTTGACATCCAGATCTGAAATTAAGTTAACATCAATGCACCGAAACGTGATATTGTCTATTGCTGAACAAATACTATAGTCTATAATTTCTGCCACGTACCCATTTAGAACACAATAAAGTCTAACACAAAAACAGTTTTTATCAACGTTAATATTCAAAGCCATACCAATAACAGAGTAGTTCTCTTTAAGTGAAATGATTTCTTAATACATTTGCCGCTTACACCATTCAGTATGTTATTTCTATGGATGCGACCTCAAAAATAGCGTAACCGACATCCACGCTACGACTCTACGACATCACTGTCCGACTAAGATTGAACTCGTTTCTTGTTCCACCATGTTTATTTCCTCAGTCAATATTTGTTCGGCTGTCCCTGTTTGGCCACAGGTCCCTCGGTCTAAGCCGGTGATACACTGGACCAGCGTTCCGCAATGTTTTTACGTTCTAAGTACATCTAAGAGGAAACTTTGGAGTACTCCGTAAATTATGTTTTCTCAAACATCCAATGAAATGTTGTCTTTACGTTCCTTAAAATAGGCTCGGAAGTATCGCTTTTTGGGCGCAACAACTCGAGAGGACTGTAAAGGGATTTCATACTGCTTTTCAGGCCTAGGCCTGCAAAGTAACTTTTTTTTGGTTTCAACAACAAGGTAATTCACACAGCTGGCTGGTTTGACAAAAAGCAGGTTTTGTTTTTAAAGGTTGGTTGTTAGACACTTGTGGAAAAAATAATTCAAGATGGCGACTTTTTTTTTTCAAAATTTCAAATTGGTGCTAGGCGGATAAAACTCGGTATCGGGGGGCTCTCGGGGCTCAAAAATATGAATCTGAAATCTTGTCCGAAAATTCGGTCAAATTCGGAAAATATCGAACAAAAACGATTGTATGGAGAAAATTTCAAATTGGTCCTAGGAGGCTGAAATTCGGTATCCGGGGGTTTTTGGGGCTCCTGAGTCAGAATCTGAAATCAGATTTTTAAAATTCGGTCAAATTCGGAAAATATCGGACAAACAATATTAAGTGTTATTCTTTGAAGTATATTTTTTTATTTCATTGTATGTTTGAGAAAAGCACTATACATGCCTCGTCGTGAAAACGGATTCCCGGCCTCGTATCACTATCCGGCCTCGCTCGCACGCTCGCTCGGCCGTATATACCTACTTGGCCGGAAATCCTCATTTTCCCGGCCTCTGATGTAATGTACTATTACGTCACCCTAGGCCGTAAGTGAGATTGTCTCTCATTTCCTGATCAAGGCAAGACGTAAAACTTAAGACAAACCACAGGCTATAATTAGGTAAGCCCCAGACCGCATATAAAAAAAATAAGAATCGATAAAGTGAGTTAAATAAAATAATATTCGACAAAACAAGAGTTATGAAAAACATAATTTAAGCTAAGCCAATTTCGACAAAATAATAACTATGAAAAATTAATTTTTACATATTGACTTTAGACAAAAAATTCATTAGGTATTGTAAAAGCTGATAGGCAAACTGAAAGCACTACATAGTGTCTTTACTTACGGTTTTGTGTCTTTCCCGGCATGTTTCGAGCTTGTGTAGAGTTCTTCTTCAGGGATCATGGGGAAGTAGAGCGTATCCCATGATGATTTAACACTGGCCTTCTGATCAGGATCGCGCCCGAGGATCCACCTATTTTTTTTTTACCAATGGCTTTATTTATATTGATTCTTGGTTTCGAAAATAATTTAAGCTTAAGTGTATTATCAGCTTTATTCTTACCGCCATGCTTAGAAAAACGTAAAGGACATGATATTCCTTCTCAAACACGCCTTATAGATTTGCTAAACATACAACTTGACACGGTTAGTGTAAAACTGGATCGAACTCTATATTTAGGTACGTAGGTAAAGTCAATTGGTTCTTACCAGTCTAATTTAGAAAACCACCCCAAAATTCCTATTTCTCAAGTAACAATCTCGTTTAATAAAATTGTCAGCGTGACATGTAAAATAGTGGCTCAGGTTGCTGTAATACTTTGGAGGTGGTGTTAGAATCTTTGTTACTAAATAGGCAACGAGTTTTTGTTTTGAGAATGTCAATTGATTCTATTTCATATTCGAATCAAATGTCTATATGGCACTATCTAGACTTAGACTTCTCTAAAAGTCACAAATTACCGTCAAAGTTCAACATTCTTACGAAGCGCTTAATAATTCAGTGAATAAAGGATTTTGACCTTACAAACGGTCCGGTAGTTTTGAATTTTTGATATGTTGTCTAGGATGGTTAGTCAGTGTTTAAAATGCAAAATGCACAATTCCCCCCCCTCCGCGCCCGCCGCCATATTGAGAAAACCGGCACTCTCTTCATATTTTTGCTCATATCTTCCTTTAGGAGCATTTTAGCTAGAAGAAAGCTTCGGCAATGTTATAGAGAGTTAAACTTACTGCATTTTATATTTTGTTTCTAGGACAGATAGTTACGGAAATATGCACATTTAAAAAAACTTAGAAATTGCAATTTCCAACTCAAAAACAAACTTCTGGATTATATCTTCGTTTAGAAGCATTTTAGCTAGAACCGTGCTTGGGCAATTTTGTAGAGAATTAAATTTACTATAATTTACATTTCAAATTTTGTTTCTAGGACAGATAATTACGGAGATATGTAAAAAATAAAGTCACATTTTCCGAAAATGTATGTAAAAATGGACATGAGTTTTATAAGCAATTATATTTCCTACATGTTTTAATTTGTCCTAGACTAGTCCGTAACTGAATGACAGCGTTCTAAACCTAGAATTTTAAGAAATTTTCGGAAAATTCGACTTTTCCTGTTTTTTAAATGTGCATATCTCCGTAACTAACCGTCCTTGAAACAAAATTTGAAGTGTAAATTATAGTAAATTTAATTTTCTACAACATTGCCCAAGCTTTGTTGTAGCTAAAATGCTCCTAAACGAAGATATAATCCAGAAGTTTGTTTTTCAGTAGGAAATTGCGATTTTTTACGTTTTTTTAAATGTGGATATCTCCGTAACTATCTGTCCTAGAAAAAAAATATAAAATGGAGAATGTAGTAAATTTAACTCTCTATAACATTGTGCAAGCTTTCTTTTAGCTAAAATGCTCCTAAAGGAAGATATGAGCAAAAATATGAAGAGAGTGCCGGTTTTTTCAATATGGCGGCGGGCGCGGACGGGGGGGAATTGTGCATTTTGCATTTTAAGCACTGACTAACCATCCTAGACAACATATCAAAAATTCAAAACTACCGGACCGTTTGTAAGGTCACACATAGTACTTTAGTCTCTATTCACCGTATTATAAAACGCTCCATACAAATGGCCACCTTATCGTGACGTCATTATATTATGTTGTTGAGTAATATTTGTATGGAGACAATAAGTAATTTACCATTTTCAACATGAAAAAGTGCGTTTAAGCATCATACACTTATTGTTTTGTTAAATTTTGAGGATCACGTAATCATTGTCAAAGATTTTTTTGGATTAAAAAGAAAAAACACAAAATTAGCGTAACATTGCAGTGCAGTCACATATAAAAAAAAATCTTTATTTCATGACGTATTGTGCTAATTCTATTCATATAACTACAGTATGCTGTAGAATTTAACATTATTCGTCATCCCTATTACAGAAGTAACAAACGAATAATAGACATTACGGCGGAATGAGTAGAGAAATCTGGGTTCAAAGCAAACAGAGCTTATGAAACACGCGCAGTTTTTCATCGTAAACATTGGCGAGTTTACTACTAAGTCAATAACGACGCGTGAGTAGAGAAGCGATTAATGCTCTTATTAAACCGTTTCAGTACCGTAAGGTTTCTGCGGATTACAGGTTTATACACGAGTAATAAATATAAATAAATATCGGACAACCTCACGCAAATCGATCTAGTCCCAAATTAAGCTCAAGAAGGCTTGTGTTATGGGTACTAGACGACGATATACTTACTTATATAGATAAATATATACTTAAATACATAGAACATCCATGACCCAGACACAAATATTCTTCATCACACAAATATTTGCCCTGGCCGGCAGTGTGACCATATTTAAACTACAGATCCTGCCTTACTTTGGTTAAAAACCTGCCAAATCCTGCCAAAGCCTGTAGTAAAAAATGCCTAAAACCTGCCAACTTCATTTACTGTTGTTTTAAACCATAGAAAATAAAAATACACATATGTATAATGCTAAATTTTATTAAATTAAACATTTGCATCGTATTTTTGCATTTCGACGAAAGTAAAGGATCTTGCTCCCACTCCGCTCTATACACTTTCATATTTTCGCTTCATCACCACCAACAATAATAACCATCGCCCGCGTAATACCACTTTCACAAGATGTTATCAATTAAACTATGAAATCTAATGCAAGTCAGAAGCATCAAGCATCTATGACTGACTGAAATCTGAACCACAAAATCGAGATTGCGCACACACACAAAGATAATTGATAGTACACGCACATAAGACAAAAAGTACAGGGAAATCCCCCGCATGCTCGCAAGGTATCCAGGTTGCCATTTTCGGAATTTTGAGTTGCGATAATAGAATTTATTTTCAATACCCCAATACTGCCAAATCCTGCCAGTTTTTTAAACCGTCAACCGATCATGCCATAGGCTAAAATTAGACCCCAATCCTGCCAAAATGGCAGGAACCTGCCACATATGGTCACACTGCTGGCCGGGATTCGAACCCGGGACCGCCGCTCAGTAGGCAGGTGTCTACAAACCGAGCCAAACGCGTCGTCAACGCCTAACCTTAATTAAAAATAAAAAACAACCCCCCCACAAGTACCTAGTCTACAATGTCATCATGAGATTCAATGAGTGATATAGAAAATGACAAAACTGAACATTAATACAAATATTGGAATTCTTAGCTTCAATATTGGCTGAGATCTTACCACTTGTTCCAATTAAAGCTGAATATCTTGGAAACTCGAAGAATGATCTCGACGGACAAAGTCTTTCGTTAAAGAAACAATGCACTCAAATTTGTCCATCCGTTTAGAAGCTACGATGCCATAGACAGATACATATATACACTGATTTCATATGCTGTTGCATATTATAGTGGTTTTGTGTATCATTGTTCGTAAAATATCAGTTGAATGGTTGTTATTAAATCTTAATCTATGTGAAATACCTACTTAGTAACAAATGAAATGTCGGTTTCCAAAAATCCTGAAATTTCCTAACTGATGTTTTAGAGAAAATAATTATATGGAGAATGAAAAGGACGACGAAAAGATTCGCTCTATTTTTGACACAACATACTCATATCAAAATGTTTTTATGTACATTTTATACTTATAATTTCTCTTTTTCTTTCAGGTAAGGGTCGAGAAAAACTTATAACAATGTCTGTTATTAGAACCTAATTTGGTAAGTCGTATTCGTAATGATACTAATGATTAACAGCAAATGAAAAATCTATTAACAGAAAAATGTATCTTTCTTACATCCAATGAGATATTTAGTATTAGTGAACTTCTCTTTTATCTGTTTTGGCGACTTTAATATCATATCTAACGGGTGATAACAAAAAAATGAGAATTCGTTCAGAGGTGTAAAAAAATACTCGTGTATCTTTTTAGCACAATTTGATATTATTGGAAAATATGTACATAGAAACTATTTACAAAATCATCAATGCACATTAGAATAGGACTCGTGGTCAGCTGTTCCACTCAGTATAGACATGACGTTGGAACAAGACTCTTGGACGGAATTCTTGTCCATTTTCCGCACACATGTTTTAATTATTTATATCAGTTGGGTACAATTTTCAGCTCTCCAATTATTTTTGTATACTAAACTGCTCAAATAACCTAAGAAATCTTCAATTGGCCGACATTGTGCAAGGTTTATGGGGTTTCGGATTTTCGGTACAAATAGTATATTATTAGCGTCTAGGAAACGCGTCGTTTTTTTGGCATAATGCGACGATGCTTTATCCGACCAGAACATATTCTCCATCTGAGTGATGTTTGCGAATAAATGCTATCAGTATTTTTTTCAAGCATTCGCTCTCATACACTTTTTGGTTGACCGCTAAACCACTCGGTTAGAACGACAGTTTCGAAAGACCTTTGTCGGATATAGCCACATAAAGCATAACTTTCTGCTCAAACTTGTGCTTATACTTGTGTTTTATATCGTCTGGTGTTGTAAAATTATTGCTGGTGTCGTATCGGTCATTTCCAGGTATATGTGTTTTACTCAAAGGAAAATAACTTTTATCGTCCATAATGAATGATTTTCCTTTGTAATTTCGGATCATCCAGCGACACTGTGATATAATAGTCAGTTTTTGCTGTTCAGTGTATTCCGGTGCTCTCACCTTCTTGCGGCATTTCAGACCTATCTTTTTCAAGAACGAACAAGTGCACGGTTGGGAACACTTTATTTTTTCTCGCGGCATCTCGTTGGCTCATAGGATTATTATCGTTAAAAGTGCTATGGTGTAGGTTCATCCTTCTCTTGGTCATTATCTTCGCTGGTCGCCGGCTACCACTTTTGTGATCTATCGTCAAGGATGCAAGAATTCTATAAATAGTGGAGACTAAGTACATATTCTTTACTAAAATTATCTACAGTAGACTTTTTCCCCCAGTTATAGTTTGAATTATAAAAATGTTCAACCGTTTTCGCAGCGTTTCTTGTTTCGACACCATTTTGACAAATATTAATGCTTGAAAAACAAAATCAAATGAAGTTTAAGAACCTCAAAAGAAGTAGTAAGTTTTTTGTCTAAGTGAATAGTCTTGTTTTGAGGTCCATAGAAAGTTATTCTCATTTTTTTGTTATCACCCGTTATCTTATTTAAAGTTGTCACATCAAAGCGCCTCCCTCTTTCATCTTTTCGTCTTTTTCACTTTAAGAAGTTCCCCGAACCCCGACGTTCAACGCTTCGTATTCCTAACACGTAGTTCCAAAGAACCAGGGACAAGTCATTTGCATTATTGTGTTGGATGCCGGTGCAGAAAATGTAAATACGGAGCTCTGACTCCCTGCCATATCAATGTCTAGAAGTCTAGAGCATGTCCAGTGACCATGAGTAATCTTTTCGCCTGTTTTGAAATGATGCGACGTTCCAAGAAAATCAAAAATTCTTTTTCCTTCAAAGGATTCGCTTTCATCAATTCTGTGTTAAGCGTGCCTTCATCTCTGTGCCAACCCATATCACGCATTCATCTTAACATTATTAGTTTCGATATTGCTCGCTTTATTGAACAGATGATGAGTGAGACGCAAAAAGTAGTAAGTAGATAGACTCTGGTTGCCAAATATTGTTGACAAATATTTCCTTGTGGTATCACCAATTGTTTGATTTAAAAAAGGCTAAAATTCAGTTTTTAATTTATGTTATTCATTCAAATGGTAAATGCATAGCAAACATTAATGTGCATCGCACACAAATTTGCTCTTACAGGGATGTAATGGTGTGTCGTTGACGGTTTTCGCGTCAACGAAACGTTAACGTAGAAACCGTCAACTAGTTGACAAACTAGTTAATTTGTCAACTAGTTTCTTACTCTAACTTAAAGATAAAGCCGTTGATAGCGTTCAACGATGAACGATACAAGCGCTAGCAGCGCTTGCGACATTTCGTTTCGTACGTGAACTCGTTGACGGCGTCAACTAGTCGAAGCGTTCATTCGTAACGTTTCGTTCGTTGACGAATGATAGACGGTTTAATCAACTAGTTCGTTGAATCAACGACCACCACTACCTGCTTCATAGGCTGTGTATAAGATAAGATAGGTTATTACAAGTGATGAATGGTAATAGGCGCCAAGTGAAATGGCAGTGTATGACGTCACATCCATCGTCTGCCAAACTCTCGTGGGTTTTGTTTACATGTGTGTTTGTGGAAACGGTTCCGTGGGCATCGATGTTTCCCCGGTGCATTGGAAAGCAATGTCAGTCTTAAAATAGCGGCCGATCAAATAATACAACTCTTACACGTTCAAACTAGAACACCATCAAAAGCCTGCAACAATTCATCCATCCGTATCTGCATATAAGGCTTTAACCCGTTGCATAGTTTCGCTGTTTTAACTCTGTTTTGATGATTCTAGTAACTATTGGTCACTCACAGAGTAGACAGAATCCAGATATTAGAATCTAGCTAAACTCAAGAGAGTTCCTATAAATACCATGAGTTAGCGTGACCGTACTGAGAATAGCACACGATTCTCCATACAAATCTTTTACGCAGTCGTTAGCGAGTACGGTCACTGTAAATTCGTGGTAAGGGTACAGTTTCTATTATTAAATCACTAATAATAATAATAATAAAGGGGTGAGCTGTTGGGGGGTAGCGACCCCACGTACCTGAGCGCTCCTGGGGGATCCTGACGGGGGGTGATGGGTCGGGGCCTCCGCCTCTGTCTTGCCTTAACCGGCCGGGCAGAGTGGAGTCGTGAGAGTTTCGGCTCGGGGGTGGACGTGGAAACGTAAGGGGTTAGTTGGCTTCGGTTTAAAGCCCAGTATTACACCTCTCCGCCCTTAGCCTTCCGCACCGGTGTTGCCCTTAGGCCACTTTATGTGTCGCTATTTTGTGGGGGCCCATCTAGCGGGAGGCGAGTCATCGTCTACCAGTCCCATTTTTGCTATGAGACACTTTTGCTGGTAGACGCCCGATAGTCTCAACCCATAGCCCAATTAGCCGGTCCCCCATTTCATCCCCATAGCCCAATTTGTATTTAGATTCCATGTCTCCATCAATAGTTCTTGCACCTAGCGGGTCTCTGTGTGCGTCCCATGACACGGATAGGGACAGCATCCGCTCGATGTACACCTTGCATTTCATTAAATTGTCGAAAGGGCCTCTACGCGTTGGCTTCGGCTCCGTGCACGCCTCCCAAAGGTCCGGGACACTATTGTCCCGTGAGCGGGTGCGACATACGGGAATAATAATAATAATAAGACATTTATTCATTGTTTTTGTAAATTTTTGGTTATGACATGTATAATAGCACTACTACCACAACCACTGTCACCGTCAATGCATGCATGGTAAGCTCGGCTGCGCCGGCGCCGCGACCCGCTCCATTTCCTACGCTTGCATAATTCAGTTGCACATGCAATCGGCATCGATTTTCACTCTCAACCGTTGACAAATCACTGGAAAATGGGTAAACGCGATTATTTATAAGGATCCTGTGGAGTTGTTAACACTTGCGCACACGCATTCTTTCATTTTCACATACAATACAGCCCGCGAAGGTGTTAAGAGATATCATAAGGTTGCCTGTCCACTGAGAGTAGGACAAATAAGTGCATTTTAACCCTTAATTTGCCAAAAAATGACGGTAAATGGAAAGAGCAAGAAATTGTGGTTTGAAAAAAAAAATGGAAAGAGATGGTCAAAAAATGTGTTCACCCTGCCATACACTGCCAAATTAGGGGTCTAAGGAATCTGATTGGTCCATTTTACACATTTACTCTCCATTGGACAGACAGCCTAAAGCCACCGTGACACAGCTTATGATATAAATGCAATTAATACAGGCCAACTTAATTGCTGATATTATCACAATTAACCTTTAGATAATTATAATCATACGCATTTTACGACTACATCTTATTTCTGTATTTGCGATTACATGTCCGATTTCTCCTCATCACCATATGCAGTCAACAGTTGACGTGTTTATTTTTTACCTATACATTTGAAAGATTTGTTTACCTAACACGATTTTTTTTCATATTATATCATCAATGAGTAAACTGATTAAGGTACATTTCGCGAGATAGATAAGCAATAATCCTTTTCTTTACCCTAGAACAGTCCCAACTATTTTCATTACTCCCAAGTATAATTAACAAAGTTTGCAATGATAATGGTCGCATATCATTTCAAACTCCCGCCATAGTTGCTCGAACTTGTTCTACAATGGCCCACTAATATTCATAGTATAGAGATCGTATGTAGGGTATAACGGTGCCTCCTGGCTCACGAAGTTCTGTGGGTCGCATTGTGCCCGCAGACTTTGTAAGGCCGTGTCTGACATCTCGTTTATGTCTATTTCGCATTAGTTTACGGAATAGTTGTAGACCACCCCAAATCGTTTCCCAGCTAATTGCAAATGGTTGAAGAGATCGTCAAGGGTGTATGGGTGAAAATCAGAATTCTAAGGCTGCCTGTACACAGAACCGAAGCGGAGAATATGAACCAATCAGGCTGCGTCTTTGTGTAGCCCAAAATAAGTGCATTCAAATCTGAAGAATGTGCTTGGTCCATTTTATAGCCCTGCAAGGGGTTTGTTTACAACCCACGCCATATTGCGGATTTTCAGTGGTACTAAATTATTTTACTGGCAACGACAAATTTTTGGTAACTGAAGTTTAAAGTCGGTGAATATCACTGACGTAAACAAAGAGGAAACAGGACTAAATATTCCGCAAATTTCATGTAATTTTTGCATAATAAAGTCAACACTATCCACAGTGATGGAAGTCAAGTTTTTTCAATAGGATTCGGTTTTTATTTCGCAAGAAGAAATTCTTGACCGACGTTTAATAATGCAAATATGATGTATGCACATTATTGCCATATGAAAGCTGTTTGTAGCGCCACTATCCCTGGGCCGGACCGACGCTTGCTAAAGCTATACACATCTCCACTCCGCTTCAGTGTACAGGCAGCCTTAAAGCCGTGAAGAAGTCTCATCACGACGTGAGTTTTAATTCCTGAGAGTGCCGACTTACAAACTTGTATTTCACAAAATGATAATTTAGGCCTTGTTTTCTGAAATAAAGGCTTCGAAATCTAACTATTATTTGGGATAGTTAGTTACTAAAAAGGTGACTTATATTCGTACTGCAACCAAGGCACTACCTAAGCTGTAAATTAATGAATAACTTAAGTAAGACAACTTAGTCCTATATAACCCACGGAATCGTAAATCTTAACCCCACGTCTCACAAACGGATGTGCGGAACGAATGACGGAGCGGCCCCAAAGGAAACATAAGTCAGGTTTTATGTCTGTAATCCCCACCCTCGGTACCGCAAATGCGACAAAGTACTTAATGGATTTGTTTTGACCTCTGGCAATCGCATCGGGGACCCTGTGTCAATCAGCAAAGGGCGCTTCGGTCTTAGTCCAGTAAAAACAGCATTTTACCTTAATTTTTTTTTAAGTCTTGCGTTTTTGTTTACGTGCATTAACTTTAATTGACAACCATACTCATCATCGTGTCGTTTGACTGGTAGAGACTGCCCCATGGCATTAAGACCGCCTTTGTACGTTACATTTTTCATTTGTGCAATAAACTTTAAATAAATAAGTAAAACCTCAAAAAGTTAGAAGATCTACGCTTATGCTATAATAATTTGTTACAATAAACCTACACTGCCTGCTGGGATGGTATTCAACAGTTTCTAGTATATAAGAGCATTTCTCAAAAAGTTTGTACACAATTAAGACAGAAAATTAAAGTTTAATATAATTTGCCTAAGTATTTTGTTACCAATTATTTTAGTAATTTTATATCAATGTTATGGCAAAGTTCGATAATAAAGGTTCTGTTATGCTTATACTTTTTTAATTATATAATCTGATATCATTGTATTGGAAATAACAATGAAAGTTGGTAACAATATAGTAAAATTATATTGGACTTCAATTTTCTATCTTAATTGTGTAGGTACAAACTTTCTGAGAAATGCTCATAAATCCGTGTAAATATCCGTACTATCCGTAGATAAACCTATGCAGTGTTTAATTGGAAATAAAAGTATTTATTGCTGTAAATATTGTTTTTTTCTTATGTTATATATTGATAATTGTAGGTAGCAAGTTATTACCGTTTCAAGTTTAGATATTTATTTTTTCTTGTCAAAGCTTCCTCTCGTTTTCGTCATAATTCGACGAGACTATGCCGTTTCAGGTCATTGGGTCGAAGGTTACTCAGTGAAATGCGAAGTAGAGTGCATGCGAACTTAATGCTCTGATACGTGGGCGCGGGCGGAATGCATTATCATAATAGCATAGGCAACCCACCTCTACCTCGACTAGGGTTGCCAGATGCAGGGTTATCAATTCTTTATTGAGTGAAGCGTTACCGTTTCAGCTCGGCTCAAAAAAAAAGCTTATGTTCTGATGTCCGGATGTTAGGATTTCCAGCTGTTGTCGCTGAGAGGTCGCATTTCTCAACCGATTCTCATGAAATTTCGTAAGGTCTTAGGTTTTATTAGAGTAATCATTCTCGTACTTATAAAGGGAAAACAAAAATAAAAGTTACCGTCCCCCCCCGCCGCCGCCTCATCCACCTCCACCTTTCGTCGCGAGTACGCCATGCTTGCTTGGCTTGATCTCATATACTTAAGTTTAGTTATCGTAATTATGGAAAATAACTTTAACTTGACTTTTGACGAGTTCAAATTTAACATTGTCGTAATGACATTAAATCTTATTTTATAGAACCCTGTAATATTGGGCTAGCGACTTGTGACTCCTCTGGTGTTGTTGTCTATGGGCGACGATGATCGTGATCGGTTTCCGTCAGTTTCCTTTTGCACAATGGTCCCTTTCTTTGCTGCCCACACAGATGCGGAGCGGAGCGAAGATGACCAATTTCCTAATATGGTCCGATCTGCATCAGTAGACAGGAATCCTTATTTCAAACTTCTTACAATGATATATTAGTACAAAAAAAAAAAAAGATTAGACCGCCTAGTTAGCAACACTATCAATGCAAGCGCATATATTTTTTTCCTTCGTGTTATGGGCAGACGCTAAATCAGCCTCAGGCTTCACAATCAAACACGGTACTTAAGCTAATATTTGCGCGTGGAAGTAAATATTCCAGTTAGTCCGACTTCGGTTAGGAATGGTTTTAAGTAGTAAGCGGCAAACTCGCGGCTTATTTCAACGTGGAGCGGGGTTTAAAGTAAAGTTTGAAAATTGCTTTCATATCACGGAATACTATAAGATAGTCTTCGGACTCTCTTGTACATGTAGATATTGTTAACGATTAACATACACTTGTTAAAGTTCGATCTTTGATAAAATATGAATATGACAGATTTCAAATATTTTATTCAGGGCATAGTATAAGCAGTCGGAGTATAAAAAATACTTTAATGAAAATACAATACAATTATGTACTCTTTATTGCACACCTCACACTCTTGCGCGCAAAACATACAGGAGAAATACAAAACAATAAAATTACAATTAGATGTAAACACTAGGCGGTCTTATCGCTAAAGAGCGATCTAGAAAACCTTTGGGTAGTGCAGAACTACCAAAGGCTTAACTTAAAAAAATAATCTACATATTTGAATTTCATAACCCATCAAAAATGAATTGCAGAATTTGATGTGAATTAGATTTGTGCAGTTTTCAAAAATTCTTGAAAAAGTTTTTCATTATGTATGGGAAATATTCCCGGGAATGTTGTCGCTCCATCCGAAACGGGGAATGTTCCCGAGAACTCCAAA